>JAGQAX010000001.1:4103411-4703411 GCA_019142605.1 Cephalopholis sonnerati
GAGCTCATAGTGCCCTATCATCCCACCAGAACACTGCGTCCCAAGAATGCAGGGTTACTCATGGTTCCTAAAGTCTCCAAAAGTTGAACAGGGGCCAGAGCCTTCATCAGGCTCCTCTTCTGTGGAACCATCTCCTTGTTTCAGTCCGGGAGGGTGACACCGTCTCAACATTTAAAAGTAAACTTAAGGCTTCCCTTACTGATAAAGCAGCTTATAGTTAGGGCTGGCTCAGGCTTGTCTTGGTCCAGCCCCTAGTTAAACTGACATAGGTCTGGTCTTCCGGGGACCTCCTATAATACACCGAGCCCCTTCTCTCCTTCTCTCCTTCTCTCCTTCTCTCTCTCTCTCCTCGGTGTCTGAAAAATTAGTTCCTCTTCATTTGCTATCATTCATGTCCTATTACTGCATATCGCTAACTTAGCTTTACCTCATGTCACTAACTCGGCTTTACTGCATGTCACTAACTTGGCTTCTTCTCTGGAGCCGTTGTGCTCCACTGTCTCACAGGTTCCCTTACAGGAATCGCAGCTATGCTTGGATCATGTGTCATGGTTGCGCTGCTGTGGTCCTGCCAGATGCCTCCTACTACTGCTGTATTATTACTCATACTTCTACCATAATTATAAACATATGAAAATTATTGTCACATACATATACTATCATACATTCATATATACTTGCAATAAATGCTACCACAATTACTATTATTGTTATTATTATAATATTATTATTATTATTATAATATTACTGTACACACAACATCTATTGCACATCTGTCCGTCCTGGAAGAGGGATCCCTCCTCAGTTGCTCTCCCTTTTTTTTTCCATGTTAAAGGTTTTCTTGGAACGTTTTTCCTTGTCCACTACGAGGGTCCAAGAACAGAGGAATGTAGTGTGCTGTAAAGCCCTATGAGGCGAATTGTGATTTATGATATTGAGCTTTATAAATAAAATTCAGTTGAATTGAATTGAATGGCTTGCTATTTACTGATATATAGACTCCAACGCTCCAACGTTGAACTGTTTATACCATCAGATCCACAACACCTAGATGTCAAGGCAGTGGTCCAGGACAAGTTCCGCTTCCACTTGGCTGGTTGGTTTGATTTCTTCCCTTTGAAATTTCCAGTACGTGATTTTAACTTTCAAAATGTATGAATTCCCTGACTAGGATGCTCCTGTTGCTTTGTTTTGAACTGTCAAACGAAGCTGAATGAAGGTTAAAGTGTGGGAGAATATGTACTGACAATGAATGGAGTTTGTTGTTTCACATTTTTGTCACATTGTTAAAAAAGTAAAATAAAAATGTCTCTGTCCACAGTAGGAAACAGATTGTAATATTTCATTTAAATTACAGAACATCAAAATCAATATTCATTTTTATTTGAATCACTGGTCAATTATGGGCTGTTACAATAGTTGCATTTTTACCTGACCAACCTGTGAGCAGAAGCCACATTTCCCATCTTCACATTCCAATAATCATAACAGAAGTGGGGGGGGGGAGTGTGAGAAAGCAAAAATAAAGGACTTCGAAATCTCAGTGCACTGTGGTATACAACAATATACACAATATATTTATATGTCACAATGTATTTACATAACCTAATGATTCTATAAAGTTTTTTATTCAATTTATTTATTTTTATTTACTTTTTTTTTCCATAGAAAAGTTAAATCAATATTTATGAACACAAGCTTTACCCTTTCAGAACCAGAAACCAGAGAATGAATCGGATTTTTTTTTTTTTTTTTTGCTTTCTTTTTATAGCTTTAGCTTATAGCTTTATTCTATCGTATTGTTTTGCTTAAACAGAAAATGTACCCATAAACTCAGAACATTTCCCTTGGGTGCTCTTAGTGTCACCTACAACATCTTTCACCATACATTGTCTATGAAGCCACACTTTATATTTTGATATCGCACACAAACTTCAGTTTTAGCACCGTGGTTTTTAGGCTTGGAAGAGAGTTGTTCATGTTTACTAATATTTTTGGACTGTGATAGGAATTTTGGAAATGCTTAAAACATATACAGCAGTAAAATGACACATACACATTAATTTAGCAGTAATATTAATCCAGAAACATCAGATAGAATTGGAAATCACTGACAGGAAATATTTGATGCACAATACTTTTACTTTTTATACTTTAAATACACTTTGCTGATTATACTTGTACACTTTTACTTAAGTAAGGTGTTGAATGTAGGACTTGTACTTGGAGTATTTTCACAGTGTAGTATTTATACTTTTAGGGACCATACACATGCCGCGCTTTTTGCATTCTCAAATTCATTCTTTTTAATGTAGAGGCGCAGCAGGCACCTTCAAAAGCCAGAGCAACTACTTCACGGTGCACATACGTTCCCGAAAACGTATTTTGCAGAGCACCAAAGCTGTGTCATGAGTTAAGCAGAGATCAACTTTTGGAACACAGCAGCGTGCACAAGTCATGTGATAAGGAACAACCAATCACAGTCAGCAGATATCTTTCCCTTCTTCTGTTAATATCATTCTGTGGTAAATATGAAGAAGAAGTCAATCATTTTAGTGCAGGGCTACCCAAAGCTTTACATCTGTTTGATGGACAATATTTCTGACCCAATACACACTTAGAAAACAACAGCTGGAGGAAGTTCACCTCTAGTCTCAGGATTTCTGGTAAGTAGGCTAGGATTCGGTGCTGGTTATGGTTGCTTAGCAACCTCAGACGCAAGCTGCTGCTGCGCCCTTGAAAGTTGGCGCAGAGTAGGCACAAGAGTAGCGCCCTGTGTCTGAAGTCGCCTTTTCCAGGTGGTTAAAATGCAGTATGTGTACAGTCCCTCACTGAAATAAAGGATCAGAATTCACTTTCCATGAGTGGTCATCACCTTGTTTTATACAGTATTACACCAGACTAGAGATGCACCAATCCGGCTTTTTCAGTTTCGATACCGAGCCCGATGCTGTGGCTTTGAGTATCAGCCGATACCCGATACCGATCCGATACCATGGTTGACCTAAAAAGCTATATACCTTGGAGTGTTCAGAGTGGAATACCTCCACACAGCAGATTCTCTCCCTCGCTCCATGTTGTTTGCGCTTGTCTAGGTAGGCTAATCAACTCTCGCGGCATGCAGCACATGTGCTGCTGCTGACATATGATGTAGCTCGCGTCACAATAGATTTAAAGGGAGAGGATTGGCTCAGGTATCGGTTGCATTTTCCGATACCTGATCCATCTATTTTGATGATATCGGGGCTGATATTCAATCCACATATTGGATCGCTGCGTCCTTACACAAGACTACGATGTGCTGCATCACAATCATACCACTGCTCACAGTTTGTGCTCACTCAGTTGTTCAATGTGGCTTCATTATCTACATGGGTGGTTGACTGCCCAGCAGTTTATTGGGTTTATTGTAGTTTGAGAACGTCACACTTCCGGCACTGCAACAAAATGTTTTCCATTAAGCATCTATGGGAGAATGATTGCATTGAGTTTTGTTTGTTTGTTTGTTTGTTTGTTTGTTTTTGCCAGATTGTGCCACATTGTGGCTCTGCATCCCTTTTGAAACTCAGACCTACACCAGCTGCCACTATTTATTACACTGAGCACGAGTGTTTCTTGCAGCAAACCTTTCTAGTAAAAATGTTTTAACATCAGTAACATAAATGTAGAGTTTCTGCTTTAATACAGTAGTGTTTCCTTTCATTGTAATGAGTTAGCTGTGTATCCCGCAGCCATTTTTACTTGCAAATCATTTATTGAATCACTTTTTCACCAGTTTTTCTCTCTCCTAACTTGCCAATAAATTTGGAAGTTCTGTAGGGCTCCATATGACTGTTAATCAGAGGCCATCCAGGTGGAATGCAGCTGTCGTAACACAGCCTCATACAGTAACTGACCAACTCTTCAGGTGGGTCCTCAAACTGCTCTGACCAACTAGCCTGATCACAGATAACATTGAAAAGGTCTACTTGAAAGAAGTAGAGGACCTGACCCGTTGGTGTCATGACAGCAACCTTCTCCTGAATGTCAGCAAAACTAAAGAGATGATTGTGGGCTTTGAGAAGAAGCAGCAAAGGAACTATGCCCCCCTTTAATATAAATAAATTAAAGATCCCAACTACCAGAATAACTGCCTTTTCTCTCAGCTGAGGTTGGAAAGAAGGTAATGGTTACACCAGGCAGCAATGAGGGGCTCAGGAAGAGCTTCTACCCTCAGGACACGAGGATACTGAATGATGACCCTGCCTAATCATAACACTGACATTATTTATTACTACTATATTGAAGGAACTGACAACTATTCATTTACTGAAATCATATTTGTGATTTCATTTAACAAATAAACTGAATTGAATTCAACTGATTTATTAGTTTGCACTATCCTGTGAATTTGACTGGTTGTACACTGACATCTATCAAAGCTTAAACTTAAACTAGTAGAAGACTGCTAAATGACTGATTGCTTGTTGCAGTCTCTTCTACAGAGTGCACCTCAAAAGCAATCACAAAGTACTGTACAGTAGCACTAAATGACTGTGGATACTGTTGATTATTTGTTCTATTACATGCTGCTACTGTCTTTTTTGAATTGTGAAGTTTTATTCTCAGGGTATGTATTTTTTTTTTTAAATCTGTTTTATTATTTATAGGTTTTAAGGCTGAGAGAGAGCCAGGGCATAAAGGATTTTATTACTATAAATGCACACTGTGCTGCAAACTTGAACTTGAGTGTGTTTTTGTGTCAAAGGACAGTGGTGGGTAAAGTATATCTATACTCAAGTAAAAGTCCTATAACTCCACAAAAAATGACTTAAGTAAAAGTGAAAATTACTTTTTGAAAAATCTTCACAAGTAAGAGTAAGGAACCTGGTAATAAATTTCACAAAGTACAAGTTACTTTCCATGTGGGCCAGTGAAAAAAAAAAAGAATAAACAGCTCTTGTTTTGGTGACCAGGTCGTCTAATCTAACAAATAGGATAGTCTGTACAACTGAGATATGAATAATCTGAATAAATTAATAACCTTTTCTCCATCGCTTGCGCTACCCACCTTTACCTTATCATTATATCAAGGTTTTTTATGTGTTAAGGTAGCATCTCACTGCAGCCTTCAGTCTCACAGAGGATGAATAGGAGTCAGTCAGTTAGTAAGAGGTTAATGTTAGTGACATGATTTGTTGCAGAGTTTTGATTCCCCATAGTTAACATAACAGTAACATCAGCTCACTCACTATAAATGCAAATGGCTGCTGACTTCTTAACTGTAATGTTACCTTAACAATCAAACAGTCTAACATTAGTTAGCGGGTAACGTTAACATGAATGCTAGCAGGCTTACCTCGCTGATTTGGGTTGAATTCCCCATTGCTGCTGCGGCTATCATGAGGTCAGGGGCTGGCAGCTCTGTGCTGACTGAGTGTGTTTGCTGCCAATTTCATTTTCATTGCCTTTCACTGTAACATTAGCAGGGTGTTTTTCTTGACCTTTTCAGCTGCTGTAGTTTAAATAACATCTTAAAAATTAATTTTTGAAAAATCCACAGTGCTTAAGGCCAGGAAGGGTGTCAACTTGGGCCAGGCGGGCCACCTGGTTTCCAGTAGAATTGCTCCTCGCTTACCCCCACCCCAATCTCCATCACATTTAGAGCAAATAAGTTGTAACAAAGGTATAAATGGCAAATGTAGTGAATTAAAAAGTAGATTACTAGCCCAAAAATATACTCAAGGAGTAGAAGTACAGTTTAGAAAAAGGAACATGAAAAGTTCTCGTTCCTTAAAAAATATACTTTTGTACTCGTGTATTATCTGTAACGCGTTACTAGTGACTGGTTAAAGATGTGCCAACAGATATCCTGAGGTGTTGAGGTCTGCGCTGACTGTCTGTGACTTGAAGACTGCAGATACATGTATGTCTGAAACAGGCAACATCACCTGTCTGTGAACATCAGACCAAAGCAAACTGGTCACAGTATCACCTGAGAAAGAAGGGATCATATTTCCCATTGACCAACTTATTTAGTAATTAAGCAATTTCACATGAAAGGGATTGCTGTTGTACTGTATATCAGCACTGCTGTGATTCAGTCGTAGCGGCCTTGCGGCAAAGATAATCACAGCCATGATGAAATTCAGAACAGCACGACCTTGAGTGTGATATTGCTTTCATACAACAGTGCTACAAGTTCCATTTATCAACAGTAAAAAGCAGCAACAGATTATGATTTGGTTGTTAATTTAATGATATATTTGGCACTGCCAACATAAATAGTTCTGTGTCTGGACAGGGACTGTACTGTTGCCATGCAACACAAACATTCCCGCACACTAGCTCGCTTTTTTGTGCAAACTAGGTCTACACTTTACCACAAGCCAGCTCCTATGTATCATGTAGGCTACATCTGTGTGTTTCCATTTAATTTGGTGCAGTCGCATTGGTGGAATATATGTGATGCTGATTAGTGAACAGCTTAATCAGCACGTTGTGTCATCTTCTGATACCATGTGTGCTTACCTGGAGATTTACAGTGAAGTATTCAGGCTTCTTTCCATCCCTTTGTCCTTTTCTGACCATGTTCGTTTCCGTTTCATTTAGCAGTGCAAAGTTTGTTACAACGGCCCCTAATTTTAGATAATTAACAATTGACATGATTAATGGTTCAGAAGACCTGTAAAGCAGTGTGATTCATGCAGAGTTAAAAATCCCAGTGCCATTATGCTGTATAGCAGCACCCATGGAAGGCCTCCTGTCCCATCAAAATGCGTGGTCGGAACTAACTGTTGTATAATTTTCATCACTAAGTCTTTGCCTGTCAGTACAGGGTAGAGCTAGTTTTGTGATTGGTTGCCTGCTCATCAAGGACATTGGTTTGCGTATGGATGGTAGGAACCAATATACCAATATTTGACCAAGCTTGTTTGCATTATCTTTAGAGTGAAGTCATATTAGATAATGACAACATAAAGTTATAATTGTGGCTTTTTCTATATATGACAATAGTCCAGTTCCCTATGGCTCTCTCCATGGCTTTCTGCACAAAATGTGAATACACTGGCAGTGTAATAAGGGACACCTGCATGCTCCTGATAGACACATAGAGAATCAGGACTTGGTGTGAAAAATTCACTTGTGCAGAATTTGTAGCAAGATGTAAATGCCAGAGAGATATTAGCAGGAGGTGCTCACACACCCGGATGCATACTGATTGCCTTAAACTGTGCCCTGTGCCCCTATAAACATGCTCAACATGAGAGGCAGGCCAACCTTTTTATAGAAACAGGGCTGAAGCAGACAGAAGGCTGCCAGCACAGAGCCAAGGTTAAAGGCAAGAGAGAAACAAGACACAATTTAACTGTCAAGGCAAATTAAATCACTGTTTGACATTCTCACAATGTAGAGCCAGTCTCATTATCATAATATACTGATGTACCTTGAACTTGACCTTCAAAGCCCTGTGGACGGTTGAATGTGCAGAATATGCCCTTGACTCTAAGCACGATTAGAGGTTTTCATCTCTGTACCATTTAGCCTATTGTGTGAGACGGAAGTTGACGAAAAAGGGCTTTAGGCTGGCAGATGCTGCCCCATGGAGAACTGCTAAATGAAATTTCATCAGGCTTTTGGTGTAACCCAATTAACATGTCTAAAATAATGTGAGATTAGCTTCCAGTTTCATTTGTGTTCAACAATAAAGCAAACAAAAGACAGTTACTAATGGTAGTTTTGTAATTCACAATCATCTTTATTGTGCTGCCGTCCAGTCTTTTTAAAATGTGAAGCACTTTAAGTATCCAAAATAATCCTCACTCACTCATTCATCCTTTCATTCATCTGCTAGGTAATTTTCCCTGGTGGTTGTTAGGAGGCTTACCAAAGCCTGTAGATGCAACACTGAGTAAAGGCTCTTTTGTGCTTACATCCACTGAATCCAGCTGCGTTGTGTTTATGATATGATGCAGTGCAATTTCAGTTTCAATGTCCACTGCAAGTTTTCCAGTATCAGTTATGTTTTTCAGCAGACATGTGTCTAGCAAGCATATAGCGTTACCTAGCATAGCATAAGTTTGCAGCTCATTTAGATGTGTTGACATTTTGAGGTCGTACCTGACTGCCCCAGGCAGATAAAACATTGTTTTTTATTCAGTCCGTTCTCATTCCGCAGTTGTCCAATAGCACCGATTTGTCAGTGATTAAAGCCATCTATCGCAGTGTATGTGATGGGCAGAACCTTTTGCAGTGTTACATTATGCCGCTGGTAGGCCAGACAGCAACTGTCACAGCAGTATGATACACCACTGGATGGTGTCAGTTTGAAACACTGCTGGTAACGAGGTAATATAAGGAGCTGGAAAGTCATTATAGGGCAGGTGGGAGGTCTCAGGTGGGTCAAACAGATGCCTGACTTTCACCCAGGACCCGATGTTCACTTCCTGTATGTTGAGGCAAACCATGATGTTTTTTTTTCTAAACCTAACCACGTGCTTTTGTTGCCTATACCTAACAACTCACTTTTGTTGCCTAAACCTAAGCACATGCTTTTGTTGCCCAACACTTACCACATGCTTTTGTTGTCTAAACTTGTGCACATGCTTATGTTGACTAAACCTAAGCACATGCTTTTGTTGCCTAAACCTAACCATGTGATTTTGTTGCATAAACAAAACCATGTAGTTTTGTTGCCTAAACATAAGCAAATGCCTTTGTTGCCTTAACCTAAGCATGTATTTTTGTTGATGTCCCGGCACTGGTTGCAGCATCCCAGAGCATCAACAGCAGACGCAGGAAGACCTGTCGTGCAAGGTAACCCGCAAAAAGCTAAAAAAAAAAAAAATGTAGAAAAAAAAATATATATGTACACATATGTATATGACTGTAGCCTGTGTGTGTACAATCATGGCTGCAGGTTGGGTCTTAGGACTTCTATTAACAGCTGTAGGTGGGTATATATTTTACTTAGACATAATGACAGGTAACTGGTTGGTTCTGGTACTAAGTTTTGCAGGTATGGGCCAGTGCTGTAATTAAAAAATGGACTGCAGGACTCTGCAGGAGGATACCTACCACATAATATGTGCTCGTGAAAGTCCACTGACAAAGCAACAATATGTGACGACATAGAATAAGAACATGTTCATGTCCTGCCGTAAAAACACTGTTCTGTGGCACTACTGGTCAAAGACTACACACATCCTGAGACCTCAAGAAGATTCTTTTGAACCTTTTGTTGTTGCCTCTGACTTTCTGTGTTCATACATTTTAAATGTCATTAAACTTTATTTGTAATCAGACAATGAAATAACATGAAGATAAAAAAGAATGATCTGGCAGTACTGGAAAAGGCCTCTTGGAAAATAGTATTTAGGAGCTATGATCAAACATACCAGCAATGGCAATTTCACAGGGCAGGAAGAGACTGAATGGAGGTTTAAACAGCTGAGATGCAGTAGACCAGGCTGTGTGTCTCACTCCTTTTCAGCTGATGGCTGTGACGTCATTTTATCATTTACCAACCTCAAAGGTGGACAAAGAGAAAGAGACATCATAGCTGGAAAGTGTCTTCCACATGATTATATAAATTAATAGCCCGAGCTATTGTTTGCTTAAATCACTAAAATCAACAGACCTATATTTGGGACAGGCCTTTAATTCCTTCCACACAAAAACGCTGATCAGCAAAGATCGGGAAATACTTATAATATAATATGTAAAAATTAGGCTTCAGATTATGTATCAATAATGAAGCATTCATTTGATCTGGCTCTGACCGACAGCGCATCAGAGAGAGAAAGATTTATAGCCCTAGAGGATTACAGCACCTGACATGGCGACACAACACCACTTTATTCTGTTTAAACAATACTCACAATTTGGATTAATTTTTATAAAAAATTATTGGGATTTGTTTGATCTGAGGACCCTTACAGACTAAAGAAATATGAATAACCTACAGGGGGATCGAGCAATGGACACATAATTTGAGGTAGCCAACAACCCGGTTTTCTACATCCAAAGAATTTCTATTAAAAAAATGAACTGCTTGGCAACCAGACCAGGTGTCTAACTGAGACAGGTGTTGGTCAAAACGTGTAGCCACTCTGTGCTAATAAAAGGGACTGGGGGCCAGATCCACAAAGAGTGGATTGCTCCTGCTAATAGCACCATTATTTGTGCAGAATAAGCTCACGCAATCTGCCCTGTTTTAGCACCTTATCCTCAAAAGAATTTGCTCTAATCATATGCCGGCGCTAACACGTCCACGAAGTTTGCGCTGAGCGCAAGTGATACTCTCCTCCGATAAATCCTTACTTGTGTACGCCTGCCATTACAGTGCTTTCGCCTGGCTACAATCACTGCTGCCATGCATAGCTGTCAAGTCTCCCGTTTTGGCTGGGAAACTACTGTATTTTACCCCTCTTTCCCGCCGTCCTCTCGTATTAGTATTCTCCCGTAAATCCCCCGTATTATAATACAAAAACAAACTTTGCTGTGCCTCTCCAGACTTAAGTCACTAGCCTCGCGAGAACTGCCACCTGCAGTAGCCTGGGTGGCAGTTCTCGCGAGGTTAGTGCCAACACTGAAAACAAACCCCGAACAACAAAAGAGAGCGATGGATGGATGTGACGAAGGGGAGGGCATTCCTGCCAAAAAAACAAAAAAGTCCCAAATATCTTGAAAAAAGGGACAGCGAATTAGCTTTCCTAAAGAGGAGCAGGATGGGGCACATTATGAACTGAAAATATGTTTAAGCAATAAGCCCCGAGAAGTCGTGGGTTACAGTGATTTTACAACGGCTGAGGGGCGTTCAGTGCCCCTCCGCCGTTGTAAAATCACTGTAACTCACGGCTTCAAGGGACTTATAGCTTTTATAAAACGGTTACCCTACATATAGCCCATAAAATAAACACACACGAAAAAGAATCAACAATTTATTGGTAATAATGCAACAATAAAACTGAGAACTATTCATTCTTCCACCAAGCAAGATCGAGTGGACAGAATGGTTGCCAAGCAACACAGACACTGCGGTCTACCAGTTTGTTACACTGATTTTACAACGGCATGGAACGCGGCTCAGCCAATCACATTTAAGAATGGGAAGCACCCGTTTTATAAACCATAAATAAATGTGCTTCATATACCCTTTGTGTTTTCATTTAGGCTGTATTATAACGTAGGAATGTTCACAGCATTTCAGTGTCAACAAAGGTTGGCCTATCAGATTCTGATCACCTAATTGTAGTTAGTAAGCGGTTGACAAGTTGTTTTTAGATATCTTGAACACCTGTCTTAAAATGTCAGGGATACTGGAGCTTGGTTGGAGTGATGGGACGGCTCGCAGCGAGCACCGGCAAATTTCCCTTATTTTCTAATCCACAACTTGACAGGTATGGTGCCATGATTACCGGAGAGTCCTGGCATGACAGCCCTTATAGGCTATGCTCCACAGTTACCACCAAGTGAGTGCGATTTGCAATCATTTTGCGTGAGAGAGAGAGTGAGAGAGGGAGAAAGAGAAATTGCGCGGATTTAATATACGGGTCTCACTGGCATTATATAGCACCGCTTTACAGCCCGTGGCAATTAGCGCTGGTCTTTGTGGATTAGGTGGTATTTGCAATGAGGCTTATTTGCATAGGAAGGGGGCAATTTTGCGCTGAATTTATGAATATTCCCTAATTTACATGCATGCAAATTGGACCGGCGCAGCTAGGAGTGGCAGTGCAGTTTGTGTTCAGTTTGCGTGCATTTCACCCTTTGCGTGTGCTTTGTGGATTGCACGCTATTTTTTTCTCTCATTTGCACAGGTTTAGCGGTCGCAAAAGCAGTGCAATCGTTTTGAGGATCTGGCCCTAGGTGTTTAATTGGGACCAGGCCTTCACCTTAAGTCTTACGGTACATTATATACATTGTCAGTGAACTTGTGAAGGCTTTAGAAACGTGAGCTGCTCCAGCAAAAACAGAGCTGTAACATAAAAATAGCTGAGTGAGCTGCATTTAACCCTGCTGCCTCTAGAGAAGCATAATGTGCAATTTTCCCATCCAAAAGTGTTAATTTGTCCAAAGAATTTAAGATAAAGGGAAGTGGGGCTCTTCTGTGGTTTACTTTAAGCACAGGCACTTCATAACATGCAATTGACAATCATTTCAGATTATAAATGCTGTCTATGCAGATACATGATGCATTCAATGAACTGCAACAAGAACACCAACTTGTTTCAAACTAATGGCTGAGAATGGCAAAGCAAACAAGGTCCATTTATGAATAGAGGCAATGATGTCTGGGTATATGATGTGAGTCATGACATATAATGTGTGTGTATGTAGTTGTGTGAAGACATGCTGTCACAGTAACAGCTGCTACTGTAAAGGCTAAATGGCTACAGATTGTCTGAGCATGGCTACTCAGTAGATACACTCAGACAATGTATCTCACAAGCCAGTCGAGTCTTGTAAGAAAGTCATAATTCTTTAGAAACATACAAAACCTGTCTGTGTGGCAGTGCATGACACCACGACAATCTGGCACTGAGGAGAAGGCGGCAGCAGCTTAAATACTGCCAGGAGCTGATTGGGAGCAGCTGCTGCCACAGGTGAGGAAAGTTAGCCTGATGATGCGTGGCTGACAGGTAGAGTGGAGCTGAGACAGATGAGTGGAAAAGTACCAGCAAACAGGTGAGGAGGGTTGCAGGGAGAATGGAGCTGTGACATATTTCTTATTACCTGTGTATTTTTTTTGTTGTTATTTGTATTCAGCTCCTGTTTGCCCTGTTAAATTTAATGCATGATGCCGTCATTTCAAACTCAACACTTCCTTTATCCATTTAAGATCAAAAGCCCCTTATCATTGTGGTGGAGAGAATCCCTTCATATTCTAAAAAAGGCCTTCACTGTAAAACATTTGCAGGAAGTTGTTGTGGAGGATGGTGGCTTGTATGGTTTGCATGCCATACTTCAAATGTAACTCCTGCTATCTGGTGGCACTCATTACCATACTACTATTAACGGTTTGGCTGGGACATGAACAGCCATAATGAGTGAAAAAATAATAGTAATCTATCTATAAAGCAAGAAACGTCTGTGTGTGTGTCTGTATGTCTGTGTGTCTGTGGCTCGCATATCTCTCTGACTGTTTGTCAGATCAACCTAAGCTTTCAGATATGGCTTGCGCATGGTACGATGGTGTGCATCCTTCATTTTGAAGTTTTTTGGATTAATATTCACAACATTATCATTAAAAGTTAAATCCCATAGACCTCCGTGTAACCAGTCAGCCTATCGCACTCTCTCTCGCAGCTGTAGCCAAAACTTTGCACAGGCTTACCCCGGATGTCCACTGAATCCGTCATGTGGGAGATTCAGCCACGGCGCAGGGGCCGGAGCTAATCGAGGCCATTCAAAGTCAATGTAAACTGCTTCACCAGAAGCGGCTCGGCGCTCCGCTCCGCTAAAAATACGCGCCGGGTCTATTTTTTGATGGACGCCGCGCGACGACGCGTCAATTTCCACAGACCAAATGAGTCAAACAGGAAGTCAGGCGCAGAAAAGTCGAGAGTATCCGGTCAATTTTCAAAATAAAAACACCCACATTCACATTACATTTCACATCGCTACAACAACATCAGAGTTTGCGGCCCCTGGCAGGTAGAGAAATCTTTTCTTTGTTTGCTGATGTTTTTTTACCTCCAGTGTTTTCGCAAATTATCGTGTGACATCATGATCTTGCGATCCGTCAATTCCAGCCGCTCGCGTGCGTGCCGCTATAGATACGCTTCCAGTGGACATTGACGCCCGGCACAGGATGGAGGAGTCCGTGCCACGGCCGGACCACGCACGCGACGGATCCAGTGTACACCCGGGGTTATGGCATTCCCTTTCGTCCCTCCCCCATATAGGAATAGATGAAGTGGTGCAATTTGCATTAACATGACATGTTTCAGTAATCTCATTGGTAAGTAGTATTTCTTAAGTTTCACCACGCTGTTCTCATTTGCTCATGGTGTTTGCTGACATGGCTCCAACATGGTTAGATTGACTAAAACATTGCCTAAACTTCCCATACCAAAGTATGGCTAGGTCGGAGACGTTTGTTTTTTCTTTCCAGGCATGCAGGGTTACGTGCTTGCTAGCTACCATTTCAAGATTGTTCGCCTACGGAAAGCTAGGAAACCTAATGATGTTACGTGTCTCTCCATATCTTAATGTACGCTCATGTCTTACCCAATGTACAGTTTCTCTATTAACACTATGTAAGTGTATGTACACCTCTTTGTACATCCAACCATCAAACACAGCCTCATTTGGCCATACATGAAAAATCTACTTAAGCTTCCACGTTTCTATAGAAATATGTGTTGGCCATGTCGCGCAAGATTTTATGACTCCACAATCACCTAATCTGACATACTGACTGTCAGAAGAGACAAACATGTTGTGTACTCTGAACCTGGCATAAATAGGTTTTTTTTTGGTTGTTTTATGTATTATTTTCTGAGAAAGTGAGAGGAGAGCCGAAGCAACCAGAACAAGGAGAAACACAGGCAGAACTCACTGTTGGGGGCGGAAGGCAGGTCAGATTGCCGGGGCAGAGACGAGGAGACGAGATCAGGAACAGGCAGGGTCGAAATCAGTCCATGGGAGAGTGCTGGAGAGTAGTGCATGACGCCACGACAATCTGGCACTGAGGAGAAGGCGGCAGCAGCTTAAATACTGCCAGGAGCTGATTGGGAGCAGCTGCTGCCACAGGTGAGGAAAGTTAGCCTGATGAGGGGGCGTGGCTGACAGGTAGAGTGGAGCTGAGACAGATGAGTGGAAAAGTACCAGCAAACAGGTGAGGAGGGTTGCAGGGAGAATGGAGCTGTGACAAAATAAAGGCCTGCATGCAAAAATATAGGCCTGTGCTTAATGTATTCTGTTTCAAATGAAGCTGGCACCCTCTGTAGTTGTGGTAAGTAAAGGCCCAGCCACTATTTGTAAATTGTATTCCTTTATATCCTTCTCCATTATGAAGAATTAACATTTCCTGCTAGCATGATGCTAATTGCAGAACTAACCAGGTTACTCAAGTGTCTCTGCTGTTTCACGCCAGCATTTTTCTTTTGTCACTCTGTCATGGTAGTCCTTAGCGGAAATATAGTGTTATCATACAGTTGTCTGTGCAGCAGATCGCTCTGTGTTCATATTGGTCAAAGTGACAACAAAAAAATAAAATAAAATCAAGCATGTTAGTCTTTTTATGAGAACATCATGAGTTGTCCCTGAAGCAGTGTTAGTTGTTGTCTACTATGATACACTACACGGGAAAGTCATTGTAATTCACGATCTGAGCCGACACTGTAGGACAGCTGCGTTGGGCTGTAATCGGGCTGATACTGTGTAGTCTGAATCTGGCATTACTTAATGCACTGAGTTACAGAGGCGAGTGAAACAGCAGCCAGCTCACATGTGAAATCAGACTTTGACTCTCGACTATTTTTAAATACTGACTTGATCCCCCCATAACTATCAAACTGATTATGACATGCAAAATCCATGAAGTGCCCCTTTAAGCTCGACATTTCTTACTTAAATCATCAGACAATTTAACCATTATGTGTTGAAAATATGAAAATCTTTGAATGATTGTGATTGTTGCCTCTGTTTCTTGTAAGTTGTGCAACACCCTACAGGGTCAGCGGTAAAAGCACAGTCTCCAAATTTACACTTACCCTAACCTGGTCAACCTCAACATAGCATTACGCTCATGTCTTACACAGTCGTGCTAATGTATACAGTAAATTGTGAACACAAACTCTTCTCAAAATGTATGTGTGTTGTCTGAATAACCCAAAATATGCTTTGAATTAGGCTAACAAGTGATGGCAACTATTTCAGACTATTACTTTGCAAGTTCTGTGACAAATCCTCTTTGTGTTGATCTTCTTCTTATTCATCATTCCAGTCTGTACAGATGTAAAGGGAAAGTGCTGTCAGTCAAGGATGGCAACCACTTGCCTCTACTGATTGTGTTTGTTAATCCAAAAGGAATGTAAGGCAGCCCTGCGGCTCCAGAAGACATCTGTAGGTAGATACAAAAAGCCAAGTTCATGTGCTTTTCTCTGTTGTTGCAAGAGTGTTACTCCATTGTGGCTTTGGTAGCAGACAGGATGCCAGCAGCTCCACACTTTCTTTCTCCTCCTATGCGCTCCATGCGTTGATAAAGCGATCTTTTTATATATTCCTCCGTTATACATCTTGTGTATATGTGCAAATTTTATGTTCATGCTTGGTTTGTTTCTCTTTCTCTTCTTTGACAAAAATGTTCTATATAGTACCAAAGAGGGGTTTTCTATCATAACCGCTGCGGAATGCTCTATGGTGCTTCAAAGAACCCTTTTGGCATAAACAGACTTGAAAATAGTTTCATTAAGTATTGGGAAAAGGTTATTCTAGGTCGGCACCATAAAAGAACCATTTGAAAGTGTGTATTCGAACAGATTCTTTAAAGAAAATACTTCATATTTATGTTATATTTACCAGTTTGTTTGTTGTTTACTTGTCGCCTTAAATTTCGGGAATGAAATGTGGACTCATAACAGAAGCACTGCCAGTTTGTTTGAAGCACTCTCCTTTTCTGGGTGGAGACTTTGCTGGTTTGTCATGGAGGAATACATTTATACACGGTGCGCATATGTATGTTTAGTATCAGTCATGTCAGTCATCCAGGTGCTGTTCCTCCCATGTAGACGTGGGGATTGCACTGTAGGGGTCCATGATGACCTTGGCGCAGCGGATGATCATGGCCACCAGCAGCAGGCAGAGGAAGGCGATGCAGGCTAGAGTCAAGCCCTGGTCTACGTCCACAAAGGCTGGTTCTGCAGTGCCCTCCACCTCCATGACTGCTGTTGTCTGCTGGTGCTGTCCTCAGACACGCCTACACACCCTGCTGCCATCCTGAAAACCTGACTGGGGATAAACAGAGAGGAAGAAGATACATATTTTAAGTCATATGACTGAGGGACTAAAGCCATGACATCATCACAAAAGCCATCACAGAGTGTGTCTTTCGTTAGTACACCTCAATGTAGTACACTACATTTGACTAAACTTATGCCACAATGTCAATGCTGTTTAAAATGTGCTGCCACAGCTAGAAGCAAGTTAGCTAGCTAGCTAGCTTGCATTATTGTTCTTGGCACCAAATTATTACAGACTCAACAAACATTACGAACGACTTCTTCACAGTATTGGTACTAAGTGCAATTAACATGTGTGACTAACAGGCTCCTTGTTGTCCTCAGCCGCCATGTCAAAAGTTGAGAAGTTTGTGATGTAGCAGAAGCTAGGTCGCAAAGATTGCGACCATTCAAGGTGAGAAGTGTCTATCATTCCACACTCAACTTTTGGACCTTTTAGACATGTTCACATGACAGCTATATGTGTATTTCTGTGAATCTAGTGATTTCCAACAAATGTGACTAAAGGGGTCCAAGCGAAGTAGAGGAGCAGCAGCCTTCTGTCATCACTCTGCTTCTACAACTCTAGCTGTTCCCCAAAGCAAGAGAAAAAAAAACATGCCCTGGTTCTTTACAAAATGGTATGAATGCTACATTGTATATTTTAGCCTGGGGGCATGAGGAGATATAGTGGCAATATGAATGTATACAAAGCACGGGGTTCTGTGTGACTTGTCAGCACAAGGTTTTTGGTTTGTTTCATTTGATGAACCAAATAATTACAGTATTATTAGTCAATCACAGTCTAATTACAGTCAATGTACTGGAACATAAATTCAAAATGAAAGGACCCAGAAAGCTTTGACAGTGTGTCAGTTGTTGACTGATTGTCAGAAGTAGAAATAAGTCACACATGTTCACATCTCAAGCAAGTCTTAAGTTACTGTGGTGAGAATCAAGCAAGTCGAGTCCCTATACGCCAAGCAAGACAGGTCAAATTCTGCCAGAGAGCTAACATTTGACCAGCCCATAAACTAATATTTTAGTTAAGAAGACACATTAATGTACCTTTCTTTGCAGGTTTGTAGTGTTATATGAAGTTGGATGTTGTGGTGGTCGTGTCACTGATTTTTGAGCTGCAGACCTTGCATACTCCTTTTTTTCTTCTTACTACTGGGTGTCTCTCAAAGTCAAGGATCCTTCCTTGATAGGATGAGTTCTTCCAAGGAAGGATCCTCCAGAGGTGAGCCAAGAGTTCTTCCTAGCATTCAGTGAACACACATTGGAACAGGCTAACGAGTGTCCTCAGGTGTGTGTCATTAACCCTCAGCAGACTGAGGGGGTTTCAGGGTACTGTGATAATTTTGTCACATTAATGTTGTTGTCAGTGTTTGAACAAATGTTAGCAGTATTTTCAAAGTCACTTGACTTTTAGGGAGAATATATTTCTGGATCATACTTAAGAGTAAGTGGAGTAATGAAGTAAAGACTGCAGCTGAAAAAAGTTCTAAATTATCATTTACAGTACTCACACAGACTCACACACAGAATCACACTGTGATTCTAAAGTGTTCCATATTTTATGTGTGTATCACCACACATTCTGCTACAATAATATGAACAGATCTGATCTGAGGAGCTGCACTGCTTTGAAACAGCTGACCCACTGCCTGTACATGATACCATTGTGTAATCTCCTGAAATATGTTCACCTCAAAACAAATGAGTGATGCTTTGACCTGCAGGATATTCTAATGTCTTTACTGTGGCTGTTCTCACTGCGATTCCACCAAAATAATTAAAGACAAAACTTTAATGTTTTATCTAAATCACATTATTTTTTTTGAAAAATCTCAATATTTGGCAGTGGACACATTGGAAAATGCATATTATGAGGTTTCTGTCAGTATTTTTTTCCATGCTTGTATGATAAAAACTCCTTGAGACATTAATCTGAATAAACAACATATTTAGCTAGCGCCGCTGGTACAAGTTTCATTGAAGAAGCCTCGCCTTCACTTCAAGCAAATCGTGTGCAAAGCATTGTGGGGATTTTATACCCACTGAGGATACACACATGCATCCTTGGAATTTCTCTGACAGAAGGACTCAGTCCTCAGTGACATTCGGAAGGATCCTTGACAATGGAACAGTCCTTTCGCGGGGTTCAGTGACGTAGCCTCCTTGAAATTTGGCCATCTGAGGATCCTTCCTTGACTTTGAGAAGCACCCACTGTCATCTCAAGATGTTCTTGTCCCAAGTCATTACATATCACTGCTTTGTCAGTGGGCTTTCATGTCTGAATATTACCCACGTCAACAAAGGCATGTGGTTAGGTTTAAAAAAAAAACATCATGGTTTGGCCCTACATTTATACTGGTAGCAAACACTGGCTTCCTGGGTGAAAGTCTGGGTTTTGTTAGATCCATCGACCACCCCTCCCACCCATCCTACAGGTCCTTTTTAGCTCCTTATATTATCTTGACACTAGCAGCGTTTCAAAATAGAGGTGCTGTCCAGCTGACCACTGGCGTACCATAAAACTGCAAAAGGTAGCTTTTGGCGTCAGTGTTTGATGCTGAAATCACTGACAAAGCTTTGGTATTTGAGGACTTTGGAATGTGAATAAGGTGATCATTTACAGCATCCTTGAATCCAAATTTTATTATTGTTAGACTAACTCCTCCATAATAGCTCCTTCTACTGGTCCCATCGTGTCCAATAGGCTGCTAGGTTTGTGCACATTGCACTAGAATTTACCCAATCATGTATCAAAAACAAAACATAACTTCTCCATATCTTAAAAAAAATTAAATATTTAATTAAAATAAAGTTGCGCCCTTTCAAGTCATCTTTCTCCAGTCATGTGCACTAAGATAAAGTCAAGTTGGGTCTTTTTTTTTTTTTTTTTTTTGCACTATACCAAAGTAACCCAGCTCATTGACAGCTAGCACCACTGGCATCTCAAACACAACACACACAAGACAGAGCTTTAAAAGCTACATTTAAATAAAATGAAACTTCAATTAAAAGCGTAGTCCCAATTAAATGTCCAGTCCTTTTTACTAGCCCGGTGTGGTTACAGATTCTCAATAAATAAATGCCTTTCTCAATTAGATGCCCAGTCTGGTTGCCAAGCAGTTTATTTTTATAGAAGGTCTTTGGATGTATAAACGACCCATGTTGATGACCCACTTTAGCTAATGTTAGATCACACAAGTATAAATGTCTGAACTTTAGTCAATGTGGAGATGCTAAACATCAACAGCCTGCTTCATTTTATTTTACTAAAACCATGAGCACCAGAGAAGACTGTAATTTATTCAAAATTACCAGCATGACAAAAAGTGAGGTGGTGACTCTCTTCCTTTGAAGTGGTCATTAAGTCAGAACATGTGTCCATTCATTCATTACCTGGTAAGTTATTTGCATTCCTATAGTCCGTAAGGTTTTTTTTTTTTTTATGAAGAATAATCCAAGTTATGAACTTCGTTAAACAAGAGAACGTGGTATGCTGTTGGTATGCCGGGTGGAGTAAAACAAGCATCATAACACATAATTGATATGCTATTTGAAGCCTAATTTTCGTACAATTAATAATCATAGGCAGTCAGAGCCCCTTAAACTCCACAAAAAATCTGACAATGCTAATCTGATTGCAAAACAGTTGAGTGATGTATGCAGCGCATACAACTATGTTACAATGACCACAGTATGAATTGTGATTACTGTGCTGACTAATTTGGGTTTGGTAGGTGTCAGTGTATGATAAGTTACAGTAGCCTGTGTGTCAGATAATACAGAAGAAATATGAAATTTGAGGGGTCATGCTGAAATATATGAATGAGTGAAAAAAAAATCTTACATTTATAAATGGTGAAAATACTTTTTTTGTGTGTGTGTCTACTATTGTTTACAATAAGCAATATGATTTTAATATATGCCTTAATCTGCATACGAGCCAGTTGCTGGAGACCCCAGGTATGTAGGAATGTTTGAAAAAACACCCATGCATTGAAGGGTTAACTATGACTGTCTACTAGGGACGTAAAAATCCATCGATTTGGATCGATATGTCGATTCAATGATGAACAATCCCACATCATTGATGCCAAGTTTTTTTTTTTTTTTTATTTACATTTTATGATCGGACACAACACAACATAACACAAACTAGACAAACTAGACATAACACAAACTAGACATATGGAAAATCCATCAATCTACACAAGATAAAACAAGGACAAAACAGAACAATGCAGACAAATCAAACATAACAAGGACAATTCATGCGTCAGGGGGGTGGGGGAGTGGGGTACAGAGTAATTGAACTCCAAAGGGTACACAGTAGGGCTAGACGATTCTTGCTGAAATGCAATTCATAATTTTCATACTGAGAATTGGGGTCACGGTTCTCTCTCTATTGTTTTTCCAACACAATTATCTATTGCATTCTTAAATGCTCAAGTTAAAAAAAAAAAGAAAAAAAAAAAGCATTCCAGTCATTTCGTGGATGCATGGGGGAATATTACATAGCCCTATTACATAGTTTATCGGTGAGTATTAAATCAAGGTTTCATTCTTCTCAAGGAAGAGAAAAGGAAAATATGGAGCCCATTACTTTCTTAATGTCTTTCCTCTACATATTCCCGAACAGAAGACCATAAAATGTTAAGTCCATTGTCCCTGTAGGATTCCAGCAGGGGAATAGCTGCTTGCTCCATCATAATCAGGTCTATAAAATCCTTTAGCCAGTGATCTTAACAAAAACAATTTGATTTTCTTGTTTTCCAATTCATTAGAATGATCCTTTTTACAGATAGAAAAGCCAGTGATAACAGGTGTTGCAATGCTTTGGATTCTATTCCATCCAGTTTCAGACCCAGTAAACATACTTCTGGGCATATAGATACATCCACTCTTAAAATTGCACATAGAATATTTTGCACTCCGGCCCAGAATTGTTTTATTTGTGGACATTGCCATAACAAATGTATCAGAGATCCTCTCTCCCCACAGTGCCAACATAAATCAGGAGTATCTGGGTTCATTTTATGCAGCCTTTGTGGTGTTATATATGCTCTGTGCAAAATTTTCATCTGTATAAGTTTGTACCTAACACATTTTGACAAGTAATTTGTGCGTCGCATTATAGTGCCCCATTGCTCTGCTGTTAGGTTTTTCCCCAGATCTTGTTCCCACTGTGCTTTAGTTTTATCCATGATATTGCAGGAGGTGGGATGAATAAACCTATATAATTTGGATACTGTGCCTTGATTTTTTATGATTTCTTTCAGTTTATTATCTGTTTCCATATCTGAAGCCAGTGATATTCCTCTTGTTAAATATTCCTTCAGAATAGATTTGATCTGTAGATACTGTAAGAAAACAGTATCATTAAGTGCAAATATGTTTTTTAATTCAGAAAAACTTATTATTTTGTTCTGTTTTACAACCTGACCCAGATTCCTGATGTTATACTTTTTCCAGGTCTCATTTATAAGGGTTTTCCCTCCAGCCATGAGCAATGGGTTCTCCCATAATGGGCATGAGGGCAACATTAAGCCATTAATTGAGCATCTCTTTTGTATTATCTTTGCTATTTTACATGAAAAACTAATAATAGGATCTTTAATATTTGTTTTTACATCTGTACAATACCACAGAGAGGAAAGGGATGTCTCTTTTTTATACTCATGAACAATTTTCTGTTCCAACCACAACAGGCTTCCGATCTCACATTGCCCAAAATAATAAGCCCAGAGCATGGGGTATTTGCCATTAAAAGCTAGGTAATACGCATGGATATCAGGTATCCCCAGACCTCCTTCTTTCCTGCAAATTTTAAGTTTGTCAAACCTAATTCTTGGCTTTTTATTCTTCCAAAGAAACTTTATTAGTAATTTCTTAATTTCTTTAAACCAATATTCTGGGACTTTAAGTGGAATTGAAGATAACAGAAAAGATGCTCTTGGAAAAATATACATTTTTATGATCTCCGCTCTACCCCATAGAGACAGTGGAAGTGTACTCCATCTAGTAATGTCATCCCTTATAGTTTTTAACATTTTGGGCCCATTCAGTTCAAATATCTTCTCTGTGGGAGAAATTATGTTAATCCCCAAATATTTTAGTCCCTCTTTCCTCCACACTATTTGAGCTGTATTGAGGTGTATTGGAAAAGTCAGGCGGTTAAGTGGGGTTGCTTCGCTTTTATTCCAGTTGACCCTATATCCTGATAGATCACCAAATTCTTTAATGGTAGAAAGTAAGTGAGGCATTGATGCATTTGGTTTTGAGAGGGTCAACAAAATATCATCTGCATAAATATTTATTTTAAAATCATATCCATGTATGTTTATACCTGTTATTTGTCGGTTAGCTCTGATAGCACATGCAAGTGGTTCCAACGCTAAAATAAAAATTATCGGAGAAACTGGACATCCTTGTCTAGTTGACCTGGATAACTCAAAGGGTTGAGACACAATTCCATTAGTTTTTACATGGGCAAGAGGTTTGTGATAAAGTGCACGTATCCACTGCATACACACAGGACCAAGGCCGTATTTCTCTAATGTATAGAACAAATACGGCCATTCGATCCGATCAAATGCTTTTTCAGCATCCAGCGATAACATGATCGCTGGATGCTGAGATAAAGCTGCTCTGTTCATGACATGGAGGAGTCTTCTTATGTTATTTGCAGCGGATCTGCCCTTAACAAAACCCACTTGTTCAAAATGTACAAGTGAGGGAACCACACTTTCAAGTCGTATTGCAAGTATTTTCGCAAAGAGCTTGTAGTCATTGTTAAGTAAGCTAAGCGGTTTATAGTTGCTCCTTTGCGTGTGATCTTTCCCAGGTTTTGGTATTGAAGTAATGATGGCTGTGCGCATACTTATTGGCATGGATTCAGCTTTAATGATATCATTAAATAGTATAATAAGAAATGGAATCAATGTATCCTGAAAACATTTATAAAATTCAATACTGAATCCATCTGCTCCCGGACTCTTACCATTATGGAGGCTTTTTAATGCCATTTTTATTTCTCTCCCAGTAATATTCTCATCAAGATATTTTTTGTCTGTTTCTCTTAATGAAGGCAAAGGTATATCACTAAAGAAGTTTTTGGCATCGTCTAAATTAAAAAGATTCTCAGTTTCATACAATTTCGTATAATAAGTTTTAAAGCAGTTATTAATTTGTTTTGGTTCTTGCACATTCTGTCCATCACAGTCATGTATATTCGATATAAAATGTTTAGCCTCTATTTGCTTTAATCTCATTGCCAACATTTTACCAGCCTTATCACCTGACTCAAAGTATTTCCTTTTTAGTTTAAACAATGTAAATGTAGTTTCTTCATGTATAATTTCTTGTAGCTGTGCTCTGCAGAGTAGTACAGCATCCTTTAATTTATTATTGTTTGGTTCCCTCATATGTCTCTTTTCAAGCTTGTTCAGCTCTTCTTTCAGTGTGATTTTATTTTTATTTTTTTCCTTTTTCTTAGCAGATGAATAACTTATTATCCACCCCCTGCATGTGGTTTTAAATGCCTCCCATACTGTCTGAATTGATGATACTGAATTGATATTTAAAGTAAAAAACTCCTCAATTTTATGTCTTATCAAAGATGTGAATTTTTCATCTGTGAGGAGTGAGTTATTTAAGCTCCATTGTTTTGTTTTATTTACTTCCAAAAAAGGATCAAAACTGACAGAGATAGGTGCATGGTCTGATATAACTATATTATGGATTTCAGAGTTTACAACATTATTGATCATCTGACTAGTTAGCATTATGTAATCAATCCTTGAATATGAATTATGAACCTTTGAGTAAAAAGTATATTCTCGCGCCTCTCTATTACAGCACCTCCAAATATCTGTTGTACCTGTGTTTGTCTGAAATTCCTCAAGAGCAGCTGCAAGCATATCATCTGTTGATAAGGGTTGCTTAGACCGGTCAATATTAGGTTGGGCTACTAAATTAAAATCTCCACCAATTACAATTGGGATATTTGAGTAACCAAAGAGTAATATATTTAATTTGCTCAAAAATTTAGCTTGTCCAGTATTAGGAGAATAAATATTGACAAACACTATTTTTTGATTATGCAGGAGTCCCATAACTATTATGTATCTTCCGTCTTTGTCTGGAACTACTTCCAATGCTTTAAATACAGTAGTATTTGAGATTAATAGGCTGACACCTCTTGATGAATTACTACCATAAACTGAAAAGACCTGGTCTACCCATCTCTGTTTTAGTTTTAGAGATTCCTTTTCAGTCAGGTGGGTCTCTTGAAGCATTGCTATATTACATGTCAGAGATTTCAAATGTGAAAGTATCTTATATCGTTTGACTTTATTTGTGATCCCATTAACATTCCATGATATAATTCTAATAACTGGCAAACTCATCATTCACCTATACAATTATAAGCTGTACTCCTTAAGCTCATACTCTTAATAATTTTACTCTGTTCTCCTGACGCATTAGTACACATACACATACACTCACACATGCACACACAACAAACAACGATGCCAGTAGGCAGAACACCTAACAGAAAAACAAAAGGAGGGGCTCCCATCCCTCCTCTATCCATGATCCAATGAGAGCAGGCGCAAAGTCATTCCAAGAACGATCCACAGCCAGGTTTCATATTGCCGCACTATTCAAATCATATTTCATAAGGGAAAAAAAAAACAGAACAAAACAAAACGTAGAAGTGATTGAAGGAGACATCTTTCAGTGCGTTATTCTCATACCTCAGTCAGTGTCTTATCCAAATATGGACGGTAGACACGTTGTCAGGTCCTTTGAAGCTTGATCCGGCGTACTGTAGATATGTTTATGTCCATCCAACGTAACCATGAGTCTTGCTGGAAATACCAGACCATACCGGAGACCAGCTCCGCGCAGCTTCCTCGTGATGTTCGCGTTTTTGCTGGATCTCAGGTGGCAGATCTTGAAACACATGGAAAGGTTTATTTTTCCATTCTAGCTTTTTCCCTTTTTCAGCCAACTTCTTTCCCTTTTCAGCTGCAGCTCTCAGAATAAGCTGTCGATCGCTCCATCTCAGAAGGCGGACAATATAGGGTCTCGGTGGGTCTGACGGGTCCAGGTGGGGACGAGGAGACCTATGGTGTCTGTCCACCTCTGGCGCTGGTTCCGTCCCACTCCGATCCAGAATGTAGCGCAAAAGTGCTGCCAGCTCCTCATCAGGGTTACCGCTCTCCAACAGGCCCTCGCGCAGGCCCATAATGATCAAGTTATTTCTTCTGCTTTGTGACTCTAAATAAGTCACTTTGGTTTTCAGATTTCTTATCTCTTTCGTGCACTCTTGTATAGCTGCCTGGTGGGTGACTTGTTTATCCTCCAGAGTCCCAATCCGCTTTTCAGCGTTCCCCACTCTGTTGACAACAGCACGTACGTCTTTTTTAATCTCCTTTATTGAGTTGTTCAGTTCATCAAACCTTTGCTGGAAGGTATCTTTTATGCTGGTAACTTCTGTCAGCAGTTCCTTGGCCCAAGCAGGTGGTTCCTCATTAGCACCCATGCTTTGTTTGATTGAATGCCACAGAGCCTTGTGCTGTTTCACAGTTTGCCTCGTCTCTCAGGAGCGTGCCTGGTTTGACATAAAAACGCGCCTTTTCTAAGAGAATAAGTTTCTCCAGTTTAAGCTCAAAACTTGAGCAATCAAAGGTATAAATTAAATATTTTCCCTGGTATGTGGACGCCGAACAGCTTAATCCGCCATACTCTCTTGTCACGTGATCATTGATGCCAAGTGAAAACATCGATCCATATCATCATCTTTACGTTCTGCCATTATTTTAAAATTCTGTGTCACCATCAAGGCAGCAGGCAGTCAGCAAGCAGTGGAGAGAAGGATGACGTTATTAAATTGCAGTAAATCATCGGCATGGAAATGTCATGTCTCTGTTAAGTAACTGTTTTTATTTCTTATGATTCATGTCTTGTATTTCCTGTTTTATTTTGAAGATCACTCACCCCTGTCTCTGTTTCAGGTTCGTGTCCTGTCCCTTCCCCCCGTCATGTGCGCACCTGTCCCTGATTGTGCCTTCCCACACGTGTCTCCAATCACTCCCCATTACCTCTTGTATTTTACCTCTTGTCTCACTCTGTCTCGTCGCCAGTTCGTTGATTTCATAGTCACGTCCCAGCATTATTCTTGTCTTGTGTTCCTGTATTAATCTGACCCTGTTTGTTTCCCGACCTTGCCTTTGCCTCACGTTTGGATACCTCTGCCTCGTCTTCAACCTTCCTGTGTAACGAACCCGGTCTGTTATTAAACTACGATTTTCTGGAACTCCCTCGTTTCTGAGTCCTGCATTTGGGTCCTCTGGTTTTGTTCATGACAGAACAAACTGGCCATTGATGGACCCAGCAGACTCCGACTCCGTGCGTAAAGCCCTCCAAGCGCAGGGACAGCGGCTCGCCCAGCAGGACGAGCAGCTCAGTGCTCTGTCTTTAAGTCTGAGAGAACTGACAGAACGTCAGAACTCAATGATGATGAATTTGGGCTCACAGTTAAATGTTTTGATGCAGGCGCTGCAGAGAGGGGAGACTGCAGCCACTGGCCCTGACACAGCCACGGTGCCACTCCCAGGTGCGCCAGCCTCCACGCAGCCTCCTGACGCGGCACCGGCAGCCTTCTCACAGCTCTCTCGTCCGGAGAAGTTCTCTGGGGACTCAGGGGACATCAGGCCTTTCATCACGCAGTGTGAGTTACATTTTGAACTGCAGGCAGCGGCATTCCCCTCAGAGCGAGCGAAGGTGGCATTCATTATCTCGCATCTGACCGGCCGCGCAGAGGCGTGGGCCACCGCTGAATGGAGCCGCAAGTCAGCCGCCTGCAACTCATCAGCTGCGTTTGTCAAGACGTTGGAGCAAGTTTTCCAGCATACAGCCCCGGGCCGTGAAGCAGCACGAACTCTCGTCACTCTGAGGCAAGGCAAACGCAGGGTGTCAGATTACGCCATCGAGTTCCGCACACTCGCGGCTGAGAGTGAATGGAACAATAATGCCTTAATTGACACATTTTTTCAAGGTCTGTCTGACAAAGTTAAGGACCATTTGGTCCCTTTAGACCTCCCGGGAGACCTGGACGCGCTTATTTCCCTCGCTATCAAAATCGATAAGAGACTGGTGGAGCAAGAGAGAGAGAGAGGCCGCCCGAGGGAGCGCGCTTCCCCACCGCGCGCATGGAGGAACCGATCTACAGACCGACCAAGCCACGTCAGACAACCAGCCGCCAATCTGATTCCACCTACCGCCGTTATGGAAGAACCCATGCAGTTGGGCAGAACTCGGCTCTCCCCTGAGGAACGTCATCGCAGGTTGAGAGATGGGAGGTGTTTCTACTGTGGACAGCTGGGCCATTCCGTGAGTAACTGCCACGTCAAGGGTGCCACTTCCAGCATTAAAGGGCGAGTAGCGGTGAGTCAAAACTTGGTTATCAATAATCCTGCCCAGGTTCTTCCCAAAATTGAACTATGCTCTGACAACTACTCCCTTGAACTGCCTGTATTTATTGATTCTGGTTCAGACGCTAATCTCATGAACTCTCTCCTTGTTAGGAAGCTCCGTCTAAGAACCTTTCGTCTGAACCACCCCCTCGGAGTTAATGCTGTGGACGGCAGCTTTATGGGCAACATTACTCACCGCACTCAGTCCCTAAGACTAAGCTTTCCAGATTCTCACTCTGAGCTAATTAGCTTTCATGTCTTTGACTCCATGAACCATGACCTTATTTTAGGGCACCCTTGGCTGAAGCTACACAACCTTCAGTTTGATTGGCCCTCTGGACAGGTTGTTGCCTGGGGAAGTAACTGCTCCCTTAACTGTCTCAAGCCTCCATGTAAAGTTAAAGCTCCCGTCCAGACAAAAAATTCTCAACTCCCCTCTGAAGATCCGGACCTCTCATCGGTCCCCACCTGCTATCATGATCTCAAGGAGGTCTTTTCCAAAGCCAAAGCCAAGTCTCTGCCCCCCCATAGACCTTATGACTGTGCTATTGACCTGCTGCCTGGATCAACACCTCCTAGGGGGAGATTGTACTCTCTTTCAGCTCCAGAACAAAAGACCATGAAGGAGTATGTGGAGGAATCCCTCGCAGCAGGCATCATCCGCCCCTCTTCATCTCCAGCGGGAGCAGGATTTTTCTTCGTGGAGAAAAAAGATAAGTCACTTAGACCCTGTATTGATTATAGGGGAATCAACGACATCACAGTTAAGAACAGGTACCCCCTCCCTCTTATGTCTACTGCTTTTGAGCTCCTGGAGGGAGCCAAAATATTCACCAAGCTCGACTTAAGAAATGCTTACCACCTTGTCAGAATAAGGGAGGGGGATGAGTGGAAAACGGCATTTAATACAGATACAGGGCATTATGAATACCTAGTAATGCCTTTTGGACTTACTAATGCCCCAAGTGTCTTTCAGAACCTTGTAAATGATGTACTCAGTGACATGCTCAATGTTTATGTTTTTGTCTACTTGGATGACATTCTGATTTTTTCCCCTGATGAGGAAACTCATACCTGCCATGTTCGCTCTGTGCTTCAGCGGTTGCTGGAGAATGAGCTTTACGTTAAGGCAGAAAAATGTGAATTCCACAAATCCTCAGTTTCTTTTCTGGGGTTTGTGCTTGCTGAGGGGGAGATACAGATGGATCCAGGAAAGGTCACTGCAGTGGCTAATTGGCCCACTCCCATGTCACGCAAAGAGGTGCAAAGGTTTCTAGGTTTTGCCAATTTTTACAGAAAGTTCATTAGAAACTTTAGCTCACTGGCTTCACCTTTGCATAACCTGACTTCTCCTCACCAACCTTTTGTGTGGAGTTCTGATTGTGATTCTGCTTTTCAGAGACTAAAAAAAAAGCTTCACCTCAGCCCCCATCCTCATTCTCCCAGACCGCAGCCAGCAGTTCATTGTGGAGGGCGATGCCTCAGATGTCGGAGTGGGAGCTGTCCTCTCTCAGAAAAGTCTCAGAGATGGGAAGCTGCATCCTTGCGCTTTTCTCTCCAGGAAGCTCTCCCCGGCAGAGAGGAATTACGACATTGGTGACTGGGAACTGCTGGCAGTCAAGGTGGCTCTGGAGGAGTGGAGGCACTGGCTGGAAGGAGCTCAATGTCCATTCATGGTATGGACCGATCATAAAAATCTAGAATACCTGAAAACTGCTAAAAGGTTGAATGCGAGGCAAGCTAGGTGGGCACTGTTTTTCAACAGATTTGATTTTGTGTTGTCTTACCGTCCTGGCTCAAAGAATGCTAAACCTGATGCCTTGTCACGCATATTCTCTGATAAGTCTGTGTCTGAGCCTCAAACTATCTTACCCATGTCATGCTTTGTTTCGGCCTTAACTTGGGAAATTGAAGCTAAGGTTAAAGAGGCCACTAGCAACCTTGAGGTTCCCCAGGATTGCCCTGATAATAGACTCTTTGTGGTTCCCCACTTAAGGGGGGACGTTATTCATTGGGCCCACACTAACAGAACTGTCTGCCATCCTGGCATTACTAAGACTCAGTTTGTAGTTGAGCAGCGATTCTGGTGGCCTAATCTCAGGAAGGACGTCTCGGAATATGTGAATGCATGCCATGTCTGTGTCGCTAACAAGCCTTCTTACCAGAAGCCCCCCGGAGAACTACAACCCTTGCCGATACCTCTACGTCCCTGGTCTGACATTTCTTTGGACTTTGTTACGGGGCTGCCTCCCTCAGAAGGTAATAGTTTGGGTGGAGTATGCCCACAACTCACTTCCCTCTTCATCCACTGGTCTGTCACCTTTTCACGTCGTTCATGGTTACCAACCCCCTCTGTTTCCTGCCCTAGCCCCTGATTCTTCCGTCCCGTCTGCATTGGCCTTGGTGCGACGCTGCAGGAGGACCTGGGAGCGAGCCCGTCAGATGCTGCTCCGCCAATCCAAGAGGTATAAGACCGCAGCAGATCGTAAGAGGGCTCCAGCTCCGGACTACAAGGTGGGACAGCGGGTGTGGCTCTCCACGAAGCATCTTCCGCTCCGGGTGGAATCTAGGAAGCTCGCTCCCAGGTTCGTTGGACCCTTTCCCATCTCCAAGGTGATCAACCCGGCCACAGTCAAGCTCAAGCTTCCCAGGTCTATGCGAGTCCACTCTGCCTTTCATGTCAGTCTGCTCAAACCAGCCAAGGAGTCCCTGCTGGTCCCTCCTTCCAGACCCCCTCCTCCCCCCCGGTTCGTGGATGGGGGCCCTGTCTTCGCAGTGAAGAAGCTCTTGTCCTCTCGTCGTCGTGGTCGGGGGATGCAATATCTGGTGGACTGGGAGGGGTATGGCCCTGAGGAACGCTCTTGGGTTCCCTCCAGGTTTATTGTGGACCCCGCCCTCATCCGGGATTTCCATGCCTCCCATCCTGAGGCTCCAGGGCCCTCAGGGGCTGGCCCTTGAGGGAGGGGTACTGTCATGTCTCTGTTAAGTAACTGTTTTTATTTCTTATGATTCATGTCTTGTATTTCCTGTTTTATTTTGAAGATCACTCACCCCTGTTTCAGGTTCGTGTCCTGTCCCTTCCCCCCGTCATGTGCGCACCTGTCCCTGATTGTGCCTTCCCACACGTGTCTCCAATCACTCCCCATTACCTCTTGTATTTTACCTCTTGTCTCACTCTGTCTCGTCGCCAGTTCGTTGATTTCATAGTCACGTCCCAGCATTATTCTTGTCTTGTGTTCCTGTATTAATCTGAAACAAACAGACCAAAGGCCAGCAGCACTCGTGTCGTTCTTCATATATTTAATAAGCACTGGCGTAACACAGACCGGTTTCGACAACAGTCTTCCTCAGTGTGTACAATAACGTAACAGGAAGTGACATTTAACTAGTCAAACCAACACACCTGTCAGCCATCAAAAACATCCAACGTTTAGAAATACATAGAAACAAGTGCAAAAGAGCATCAAATCCAGCATCTTCAAAATCTTAAAAAAATATTAGAAAAATATCTTAGAATAATATCTTAGAAAAATACATATATACTTGAAAAATAGAAAAAGTACAAAAAGTACAAAAAATGACGTCCATAATTACAATAAAAGGAGACATACTATCAAGCACAGCGAGAAACAAATATACAGTGCTAAAAAGATGTCACTCCCTCTATAGATAATAAAGCATCTGTGAGATCAACCTTCCTTTCATAAACAGGAGCCCCATAGACACATAACACAGGACAGGAGGACAGGAGGCTGAGACAGAAAAGTACTTTTGTCCCCCCTGTCCTCAACTCTGCTGTTGCTACATTCTGTAGACTCATTGAGCAGGAGGTGAACGAATTGACTTTGAAGAATCCGAAGAAGTTACACTCGAATGTTAGTCTGAAAGAAAGGCAGGCCTTAATGGATTTATCCAATGACTCTGACTTAATCATACGTAAAGCGGATAAAGGTGGGGCTGTAGTTGTCCAGAGTAAAAATGCATACAATGAAGAAATATTACGGCAACTTGGCGACACTGCATTCTACACACCTTTGTCATGTGACCCTACTCTAAGGTTTAGTGAAGAAGTGCTGTGTTTTCTGAAGATTGCACTGGATGATGGTTATATTTCTCATGATGAGTTTAATTTTTTGTTTCAGAAGCATCCTGTGCGTCCCGTTTTGTATACTCTTCCAAAAATTCATAAGAGTATTGTTGAGCCTGTACCAGGACGTCCCATTGTTGCTGGCACACAATCCCTTACTGAACCCATCTCAAAATATATTGATTTGCATATTAAGGAGTTGGTTTTTCGCCTCCCGTCTTTTGTTAAGGATACCACAGATTTTCTTAACAAAATTGAGTCATTTAAGGACATTAACGATGAGGTTTTTGTGTGTACAATGGATGTCACGAGTTTATATACAAATGTACCACACACCGAAGGTCTAGAAGCATTGAAACACTTTCTGGATCGTAGAGAATCCTTTACTCCTCCTACTGAGTTTTTGTTTAAATTGACTGAACTGATCCTTAAGAGGAATTACTTCAAGTTTCAAGATTCCTATTATTTACAACGTCAAGGTGTTCCCATGGGATCAGCTAGTTCACCTAACCTCAGCAACCTGTTTATGGGTAAATTTGAGGAGGATTTTGTTTATAATAATAATCCGTTTCTCCCTTATCTGGTGTGTTGGTTGAGGTATATTGATGACATTTTCTTCATTTTTTCTGGTACATCTGCTCAACTTGATGATTTTAATGTGTATATAAATTCGAGGATGCCATCTATTAAGTTTACACTTGAATCGAGTCAAGATAGCATTTCTTTTCTAGATGTCAATGTAGTCAAGAAAAAACATCTTGAGACAAGTGTTTATAGAAAGAAAACGGACACCAACAGCTTTTTGGAGTACAGTAGTTTTCATCCACCTGCTCTTAAAAAAGGTCTCCCATATAGTCAACTATTAAGAGTTAGAAGGATTTGTAACACTGAGGCTGCTTTTGAGGTACAAGCTGGTGAATTATGCAATCGCTTCTTAGCAAAGGGATATGACAAAAACATCATTGATCAATCTTTAAGCAAGGTGAGAAATATTGATAGGAAATCCTTGCTTAAGTCTAATAGTCGATCCTCTAAGTCCCCAGCTCTAGTGTGTGCCACTACGTTTTCTAATATTACTGTTGATCTTAAGAAATGTATCAAAAAAAACTGGTACATCTTGAAAAGTGACCCTCAAGTTGGCCATGTTTTTCAGGAGACCCCCACATTTGCGCAGAGACGGGCTCCTAATTTGAGAGACAAATTGGTTAGAGCTGGCTGTCCTGCTCGCCCTCAACATTTTTTGTCTGTACTGCCTAAAGGGAATTTTCCTTGTCGCAATTGTATACAATGTAATGCCATGATTAGGGGAGAATTTTTCTGTCATCCCCATTCAGGTCGAAAATTTCCTATTAAGAGCAGAATTTCGTGTAGGACTAAGTTTGTTGTATATCTTCTGAAATGCCCATGTGGCCTCTGTTATGTTGGTAAAACTAAGAGGGAGCTCAAAGTTCGTTTGTCAGAACATAAGAGTAGTATTAGAAATCATGATGAGAAGTCATCTGTTGCAAGGCATTTCAACAGTGTTGGCCATGATGTTTGTTCACTGAGATTTGAAGGTATTGAGGAGGTGAAACCTTTAAGGAGAGGAGGGGATAGAGATAAACTTTTACTGCAGCGTGAGGCGTTTTGGATTCACACGCTACAGACAGAGTACCCTAAAGGGATGAATGAGGAATTACTGTTGGGGTGTTTTCTGTAATATATAATTTTTCTTGTGTATATGCAGTTTTTGTATTTGAATTGATTATTGTGCTCATGCATAATTGTTTATGGCGCTGTCACTCTGATACTCTAATATATATGTACTGCATAATGTTTGGGTGCTTTACGCTATGTGGCTACTATATATGATTCAGGCATATTTAAGTGTTTGTTCATACTATTGGGATGCTCTAGAGGATACAAGCATAACAGTTTGTTTACTTTATGCTGTAATGAATGATATATACACAGTAGCTTTTGCTTTATACTATTTAAGCATAATAGTTTGTTACTTGTTGCTATTTGCAAGACTATATAATATTGAAGTATATTGTTGAATATTGAGTTGTGTATATTTCATGTTATCTGCAAGACTATAATTCTAATTCTAATTCTAATACGAAAAGTTGATTATTTAGTCTATTGTGTTATGTGTCTATGGGGCTCCTGTTTATGAAAGGAAGGTTGATCTCACAGATGCTTTATTATCTATAGAGGGAGTGACATCTTTTTAGCACTGTATATTTGTTTCTCGCTGTGCTTGATAGTATGTCTCCTTTTATTGTAATTATGGACGTCATTTTTTGTACTTTTTGTACTTTTTCTATTTTTCAAGTATATATGTATTTTTCTAAGATATTATTCTAAGATATTTTTCTAATATTTTTTTAAGATTTTGAAGATGCTGGATTTGATGCTCTTTTGCACTTGTTTCTATGTATTTCTAAACGTTGGATGATTTTGATGGCTGACAGGTGTGTTGGTTTGACTAGTTAAATGTCACTTCCTGTTACGTTATTGTACACGTTATTGTTTTTGGCCGTGCACCTCTTTACTTTTCCTATAATATATTTTTTTTGGAGTGTGCGTGTTTTCCTTTTTTCCTGTATTAATCTGACCCTGTTTGTTTCCCGACCTTGCCTTTGCCTCACGTTTGCATACCTCTGCCTCGTCTTCAACCTTCCTGTGTAACGAACCCGGTCTGTTATTAAACTACGATTTTCTGGAACTCCCTCGTTTCTGAGTCCTGCATTTGGGTCCTCTGGTTTTGTTCATGACAGGAAATATTTTCGAAACCATGGTCAACGGACAAAGCAAATACCATATGTAAACAATACCATTACCAGATAATCAAGATGTAACGTTATCTGCCTGGACATCATCTCACTTCGCTATCTCCTTACTACAGCAACATAAGCTGCTGTGTTTTGACAATGTTCAGCTAACAAAAATGTGCATGCAGGCTTAAATTCAACTGAGCTTCTCTGTCAGAAGATGCGGAGACTAAAACCCCTGGTGAGTAAGAAAAAGTATAAAATTACATGTAATTTGTTAAGCTATGAGTTAGGGCTGCGCGGTATAGATGGTATGATGGTAGAAACGATATAAATTTGGCCACGGTAGAGATTTGTGCTCTGCCGTCATAAACCTCACTCAGACATCATTTTAGCAGCATTCACAGTTCAATATATTGCATGTGTGTGTCAGTGCATATTGGAGTTGACGGTGATTATAGTTCTGGGGAAGAAACTGTTTTTAAGTGTGTCCCCCTAACCCCTAACCCTAACCATTGAAATGATACTCTACTTTGTCAATACACCTGCAACCTTTTGGCTGTTTTCAAATTGGCACAATGTAAGGTAACATTACAGGGTCAGACATGTTCACTCTTAACAGTATGTCAGGGTGCATTTAACTGTAATCTCCAGTGATCCAGATATGGACCCAGCCATGAGGTGGACCACCACATCGTCCGTCCAGGGTCCTCAGGAAGAACAATCTGGACACCAAACTGATGAAGACCTTCTACCACTCTTGTATCGAGAGCCTTCTGTCATATTGCATCACAGTATGGTATGGGACCTGCACTGAGGCCAACAGGAAGAGGCAATCAAAGCTGCACAGAAGATTGTTGGGTAGCCTTGCCCCTCCCTGTCAGCCTTTTGCACCTCCCACTGCCTCAGCAGGGCATAGAATATCATCTAGGACAGACAGATCACATCCAGGTTCTGAAATGTTTGACCTGTTGCCCTCTGGCAGGTGCTGCAGGTGCATGAAAGCACTCACAAACACTCAAAAACAGTTTCTTCCCCAGAGCTATAATCACCGTCAACTCCAATATGCACTGACACACACATGCAATATATTGAACTGTGAATGCTGCTAAAATGATGTCTGAGTGAGGTTTATTGCTTTGTATTTGTGTTTTTGCACTTTAAAACCTCCAGAAATGCATAAGTAATACATTCATAGAATTAAGCTTTATACTGAAAATATGAACTTATCAAATAAGAAATTGGAAATACCGACCTAATAGTTTTGTGTCATGTACATTTATATTTCTAGATGTGGTGGTTTATGCATTAATTGCAAATCAAACTTGTCTCATGATCTTTATACATACAGTTTATAAAGGTTATTCTATTGTCATCTATCTATCAAACAAATAATAATAATAATAATAATAATAATAATTAATATTCCTTATTAATTAAAGATTCCTCAGTGTTTATTCTTGTTGGTAGACACATTTTGTTGAATTAAATCAACATGGTTTTTCCACTCCTCGTGGTCACAGTCAGCACAGACAGTAGACTGACAACATGGTAACACAGGCGTTGTAGACACTCGGGGTGGCGCTGTTGTGTCCAGCGCTGGCGCCAGGGTATTGACATCATATGTATCCTATCGTATGATTGATAAATGAATGATTATAATTTAATACACACACGTCTAGAAGTTCTACTACGTTTTCTTTGAACCAGCATCAGTCAACCGCGTCATATAAAGATGCCAGGGTAAAATTAATGAGTTTATAGTTGCCACTAGTGGTGGCTGTCCGTCGGTGAAATAGGTCCGGGCTGTACATTTTTGGAACACACGTTTACTGTCAGTTAAATTGAGGTCACATTACAGTTTACATTGCTTATAAAGGCTGAGTAGTGTAGCAGTTAAAATACAGAACTCATCACGGCCAGCTGGCCTCAAGGATTTTGACTCGGGAAAGGAGTCTCCGCCGGCCGCCGTCGTTATGGCAACCAATGACGCCCGGTGCAAAGCGAGGAGAAATAATAGCAGTCGCATAAAATTATCGCCAAAGGACTAATAAAACACAATTTGTATTCCTTGCAGCTCTCCATTGAATCGACCTCCACACACCTCTCGGTTGACTTCCGCTTGAAAATGGAAGTTTGTCACTGACATCAGTTTTTTCACCGCCAATCGCATGGTGTAGCGTACATAAAGTGTTGAGTTGAATTGTTTTAGTTCCTACGTTCCCTGAAGGCAACGTGATAGGGGAAGGTCCCTAGCCTTTTTGTTAAGCTCTGTCATGATTCCACACCCCTCTCAGTTGATACCACGCCCCCCACGTGAAATCCGGGCCAAAAGTCTGAAACTGAAAAAGACAGATCTGAAACTGAAAAAGAGAGATTTGAAACTGAAAAAAAAAAATTGAAACTGTAAAAAATAATATTTGAATCTGAAAAGATAAAACATGCAAATGAAAAAAACAGAATCTCAAATATCAAAATATATGAAAGTGAAAAATGAAAATAAATAATTTATTCAAAATAATTACCAGAGTGAATCATAATTATATTTAACCTGAAAAAAAAAATTGTGTACTTATTTTTATTTTGAATACACTGATGTATTTTTCAAAATTCAACATCAAAACTTGAATTTTCAGTTTCAAATTTTATTTTTTCAAGTACAAAACTTTTGGCCCTAATATAGCTCCATACGGGTGGAGCTGTGGAGAGAGAGGCTAAGAAGGTGAAACGAAGTCTGGGCAGTTTTTTCAAAAAAGCATCCATTCAGCCTGGCCCAGCTGCTCTCTCTGACAGAGATGCCATTGAAGTGGAGATAAAAAGCTACCTGCAGTCAGTGGAAGTTGACGGAGAAGCTAACCCACTAGAGTGGTGGAGGCTGCACCAGGCTAATTTCCCAAGGCTGGCAAACCTCGCAAAGAAATATCTTTGCATTCCTGCCACCAGTGCCCCTTCAGAGAGGGCATTTAGCACTGGTGGCAACATTGACACATGCCACCGGTCTGCATTAAAGCCAGAGACTGTGGACAAGCTTGTGTTTCTGGCTAACAACCTATAAAAGAGGATGGGAACTTGGGAAGCAAGTGAGCTGGAGTAAACACTAAAGTTCAGTGTTGCAGCTTGTGATTTTAATTTGAAATATGCTGCTTTTTGTTATTGTTGTTTTTACTGAAAAGATGCTAAGTGTACTGTAAGTGTTTCTCTCTTAAAAATATATTGTTCAATCAGTCAGTGACACTTTTGCACAACAGACAAAACAAAACAAAAGTCTGTTCTGTGTACTTGAAGTAGTGTTATTTAGAATTGTATTTTTGTGTTCTTTAAGATGTGGAAAATTTGTTTAGTAAATCGTATCATGGAAAACTTTGTGATATCGGCAAATATTGTATTGTTGTCCAAAGAATCGATATATCTTGAGGACACGGGTGCTTTACACCCCTAATGTCTACACTGCACCATATAATTTTCAAATCTGTGTTTTTGGATAAAAGTCGCTTGCATCCACATTGGTATTTCCAGGCTGTCTTAGAAGTGACCCCGTTGACAGTGAAACACCTGCAACACAAAAACAGCTGAACAGGATTTGTGGACAAGTACAGTAGTGCATATCCAGTTTCACCACAGTGTAACATACTAGAATCCACTTTCCTTCCCATCTCAGTCAGAGCCACTCAACACAAACAACAATGAATGCAAAGTACAATATATGTGTTTTACAAGTTGCGAGAACTGTGAGTGGCTCTAATGATCATTGCTGTGGGCTACTCTGATCAGCTTCAGGTTGATACTAGAGCAATTTGAGCTTCCTCAGCTTTCTAAAAAACCCAGCTTTCATATGGATGCACAAAATCAGGAGGACGGGGTTTTCAGTGACCCAACACACTAAGGTATGCAGCTGTCATTTTGTGATTATTCATCACTTCTGCTAACAGTAGCAACAAACTACATCCCGTCATTGTTTGAATGGAATAATTACACCAGTAACCACCAAATCCTGAATCTGGCCCGGCCTTGAAATCTGAAGAGGACTTAGAGCAAAACATTCCGATGGTCCTGGACGACAACTATGGGACCAGCCATACCATGTATGTGGACCGGGATCAGCATAAAGATATGATGAGAGAAATAGAGGTGCTGAGGCAGCAGCTCCGAACACATTATCTACTAACTTCATTTGGACTCCAGCAGTTTGCGTCATCGCCAGAAGACATCCGATTCTACACTCGGTTAAAATCAACAATACACCTCTAGTCTAACCAAACTGATTGCATTTAGTGATGATTAGTGTTATGAAGATTACATATGAAATGTAACATGTTACATATTCCATATGATGATGATGACTATTTCTTGTGTGTCTGTGTTGAATTCCTAAATTAAATATTCCAAATCCACTGTCTGTTTTATTGTATTATTACTTTTATTTTCTCAATGACTGCTCAATTCTGTTCTTGAGCTTTTATAACAACTAATTCCAATTAAAATATCTATATATTTAAGATTTCCCTTGTTGGCATTCAGTGGACCACACATGATTTGTCATTTGTTAAAATGTAAACTGGACATGTGAAGGCTTTTCCTCCAGAGATGGAGAGACCTCATGTTCTTTGTTCTTTAACAAAGACAGTTATCTGACACCCATCACAACAGGATGCCCACCTCACACCTCTTTGAGAGACAAGTCTCAAAGCTCGATTGGACAGTACTTTTACAATGTCATGTGACTCTGTGATGTCATCAGACACACTGTAGAGGTTCTCCATTCACTACAGTCTCTCTCTTGCTCTTGGGGCGGCCAAGCCGCTTACACCTCTTCCCTTCTGGGCCCTGGACCAACCCGGATGTGCTCTTCGTCCCGAGCCATCAAAGGGGGGAACAATTGCTCTACAGACTTTTGTTGCTTTTCTTCTAAGACTCTCATGCCCTCGCTCAAGGCAGGAGCATAACTGAAACCAGAGAAGTTAGAAGGGCAAACACAAGGTTTGCAACTAACCTCCCAGCAATAAGGAGAATCAAGTTGAGTTAGCACCCCAATGTCTAACTCTGCAAGGACCCCGAGTGATCGGCTTCCTCGGATCTGCACCTTTGGAATGCAGACACAACAAAGACTGCTTCTAGCCACAGCTCTTTCCAGCCTTCTTCGCCGGCTAACAAGAACAGCACGCCTCAATCCAACTCTTCCCTCCATCCATTTAAGGATTGGTAATGTAACAACTGGGCATAGCCATATAAGCAAGACTGTTTAACTTGTTGTATGTGATTTAATTATGTTTATTGAGTATTGTTGTGATTGTCTGCAATTAGGTTATTGATTAGTTGGTTTTACCATAGCTAAGTCATGTTTAGTTTGCTAATGCTGTTCACAGACGTCTTGCAAGCAGCTAAACATCTTCTGCACTAATCCAGACCCTTTGCAACACAAATCACATTCATATAGACTCATTTACAAAGAGGCTTACAACAGAGCTACACCCAAACAGGCAGCTCAAAATACCCGATTCTTTTCCTTTGTCTCTGTCCTGACCACATGGTCAGACAAACACCTCCCCCAGTCTGAAGCCAGCTTTGATTTGACCATCTTGTAGTTGTCTGTTGCCAGCCATTTTGTTTTGTAGGCCAAACGGCCCTTCGATTACCGCTCCTGCCTTTGTCTTCCTCTCTCTCTTGACACACACACCTACACACGTATACACACACACACGCTTGTATATAGTTAGTTAGGATTTGTGTTACATAAATTATATAAATATAATTTTGGAATCGTACCTGCTGTCTGTTTAATGTTGTACAAAATTGAATGAATGGTCAACCTCTGCTACATCAAGAACTCCAAAATCCCTCAGGCTTTATTACTAACTTTGGTTATGGTTATTAATTTAATTATTAATCAAAATCCCAAATTAATAGTTTAGTGAACTTTATGAGACTGATATTATTAACTGGCTATCATTTTTCCCTTTTCGGGAATGGTGCCCCACGAGGTGATTTGATGTTAATTAAGTCACGGTATTTAACATAATTAATAGCTATTATTAATAATTATTAATTATTTCTGATAGCCAATTTGATACTTAAATTGGAGATCTGTTACTAGGTCAGGCCCTTGATAAGGCCTATTAGTGTTGCAACATTTATGGTGCCACCATGTGAGATCTACTAGATTTTCTTCTTCTCCAGTTCCTGTTTCTTTTTCGTTGTTTTTTTTTTTTATCCGACTTTTCTTTTCGGAAGACTTTTTACGCTTTACCCGTTACGCTCTTAGTCTCGGTCTCCGCGTAACTTTTCCCACTCCGTGTGATTGGCAATATTAAGCTCTGTGCACCAGGATTGCTTGCCAGTCCTGAGTTTCCTTTTTTTTTCTTTTCTTTGGGCCTCCAGTAATATCACACCTGAGGTGACGAAGCCCACCGATCGCATTGATTTTATTTTTGAGTATTAATGATAGCTTTAGTAATAATCTCGTACGGACAACGAGATTGTTTCTTTATCATAAGCGAGTAGTTATGCTCCCATAACGGAGCTTCTATTCGACCTGCAACTCCATCCAAGATCCCTCACGTCCAGCGGCCAGCCACCTGCCGGAATTATTCTCAAGGCAGTGACTCTTTTGCCAAACTAAGGCTTTCAGCAGCTCAAGATGATGGACGTTTGAGGACCACCAGAAGGACTTCGCCGTCAGACTGTCGCCCATCACTGGTTCCCGTTGGCACCGTCCCGCGGGGAGTGTGAAGTGAACCCGAGTGGTAAGCGACGGCGGGGTTCCCCTGAGACACGTCTGACTGGATCAACACTGCAAAGAAAGTAGGCAAGCCTTCCCTCACCTGATGCAGCCGCTGTGTTGTGATAAGAGTTGATGTCAAATAGGAGACTTAATTATTCGGCTTAATTTAGGTTTCGTTAGGTAAATAGCTTTGCGCCAGCAATTTATCCAAAGTCACACACTCTTCTCACTATCGCCAAACTGAATAACTGCCAAAGTGTTTTCTATTGCTTCCACCCATTTACACTTCCTGTGATCTTACATAATTTCATCTCATCTCCATTTAAGATTAATTTTCTCAGTTGTTAAACATTTCATCAAATAAATTTTCATTTATCGCCAAGCCGTTGTCCATGTATGTCCTTGAACTGAAACTACGATCACTGTATAGAGAACTCATAACTTAGATATTGAAACTGATTTATAATTGATAAGTGTACCGACAATTAATGATTGATTTACGTAGTTATTAATTTGATTACGGTCACTTTCCGTTGAGAGGGTGGTGCCCAAAACGAGTGCAAAATTAACCTATTAATTTTCCTACATAGGCATGTCCAAATTCTGGTCCTGGGGGCAATGTAGGCCCTCGGAATAATTGTGAAGGGCCCGCAGCTTGTTGTTTAAAATATACTATATGTGGCCAAGCACAAAATAAAGTTAATCAAGCAAGATCAATTTGCATTTTTTCCATTCACCTCACCATGGCAGGACTATCATACAGTTTGCAGACATGTATCAATGAGGAACTATGCAGGCAAAAGCCAAACATTTAAAAAAAAAAAAAAAAGATGGTTCCCGGTGGCTTTGCTTCAAATTTGTCCGAATTCGGTGACCAATTTCAGCTGAGCCAAGCTGGCAACTTTCTCCAAGTTGACACCCATCTTGCGAAGGAGTTCATAAATCGCATCCAGCCTGCGATTTTGATCAAGAATCGCATCCTGCTTGCGATTGAGCTCACATATCGTTTGAGTCTGAGTGTTGACAACCCTGCACATTCCCTCAGTCATGATGGGCAGCTTCTCAATTGCCAAAAGTGCTGCCAACATCTTCCGAACTTTGTGATAAATCAGGAAGCTGCTAACTCCAAACAGCAGAACGCCTGTTATCATAATTCCAATTAAGTACACGTCTTCAACATCCTCAACGGAAAGAATCGACAGGCACGCGATCCTCCACTTCTCCCAGGAGTCCATCGTGTATCTGGCTGCAAACGTTCCGTCAGGGCAGGCGGGTTCTCCTTTACCCAGTCTCTTTGTCAAGAAAATTTGGTCGATTGCGTTGAGAGACCGGCTGATCAAATCCATGATTTTAGTTTAGGAGAGAAATGCAGAGAGAGGCTCCGATAGATCAGACAGAGACAGCACAAGACAGAGAGCAGTAAGCAGGGCAGATAAGGGCAGGGAGGGAGCGAGAGAAAAAGCGTCCGCCTTCGTTGAGAGCCAGAAGAGGGCGCAAGAAGACACAGAGGGGAGACGTGACATAGGCATGCCACCAACACAAAGTCAAGACATCTCAAGAGAAGAAGGACAATTGACCAAAATCATTAGACAATAAAGTATGCAGAAGTACTGTAAACTTTTAGGGTTTGATAGTGACTCAATCATAGACATATTATACAATTTTGACTTTTTGACTTCAGAGACCTTCTTTTTGACTGTTGTATATAAAATGTTTATGTTGTATTATTTTAATATTCTTAACAAACAATTGTAAGTTCAATCCGAATCTTGTATGTAACATTTTTTTATATGATCTGATGTAATTCCCATTATGTTGTGTTGACACTTTGTGTCAAGAGGAGGGAATGTGGGAATTAAGAAATCTTTATTGTTAGGCAATTCTGACCACTTGGTAGGGGGGAAGTTTCTTGTCTGTCCTTAACCTTTTGTTGGGAGGGGAGGGGCAATTTCCTTTACAAATGTAGCGGGTAGGTGCGACCTAGGATCGAAGCTGAGATTTAGTATAAAGGTCTGCACATTTTAAAGATTGTCAGAGAACGCTATGGGTCTTCTCTCCATGCTGCATGTATTAAAGAGATTTGATTCCTCACACTGAATCTGTCACTTCTTTAGAGAGGAGAATTTCCCTCACAGTGTTCAACAAATATTTTTGTTGTGCTTTCATGACCACGTTAAAATTATAAATTGTGATATAATTTGTTTTTGTCATTGCACAATTGTCATCTTTGAAGGGGAAGTTCATCCACATTGCATAAACAATATTTTTGTCTTTACTCAGAGTGCTATCTATCCATTCAGATTATTCTGGTCCGATTTGTCTACTTTTGATGTATCTGCTGTCACCTCAATACAATGGAGCTGAGTGGCACTCTGCCTGGGGAGATAATAGAAAACTCGAGCAAAGGGAGCTTTTACACCTTCCCTGTTTGGTTCGGTTCAGTCGAACTCAAGTGCGGTTCATTTGTGGTAAGAACATGTTCCAACCTCAATCCTCAGTCGCATTATGCATTGTTTGGGTTAAACAAGCATCAGCATCAGCATGTTACAATCCTGAAGTATTATTAATGTGCATCTGCTCCTGTACTTCCTTAATATGCACATTTGGGACATCCAGTGCATCAAAACATTGTTCTCTAGTAGTTGTTCTCGCGCCTCATTTTCAAACTGTATGGTTTGTCTAAAATGAACAATGACAGCAATATAGTGCACGATGACCAGTGCTAAAATCAACTGGCGTAATTGTTCCTCCATTGTGACATTAGAAAGTGTTGCATTTATCTTGCAAGTGTACTCTTCTTCACTGTTTTGTGTACTTCCTGGATTTATCGCACATGGAAATTCTGACCAATCAAGAGCAGCTTTCTCGTGAGAACGCGTACCAACTCTAGGCAATTATGCAACTTTGTGACAAAATGAGTCCTTGATTCAGACCAAAGCAAGCGAACGCTAGGTCTGAAAGCACCCTAAGCAAATTGTACCAAAACAATGGATCTGGATGGATCAATAGAAGGGCCAAAGTTCAAAGCTTTGTTAATGATGTTTATATGCAAATTCTGAATTAATATTCAAATGCTGCACAGTCTGCGTCTTTTTTTATGTATTTATTATATGTCAGTTCACTGTGTTTGAACCCAGTATTTCTTCACAGTTGCAGATAAAGATTAGGGCATGTTAGTAATACTAATAATAACAATACTTAATATTATGCTAATAATATTATGAATAGGCTTTAGTGCTATTTATATAATAATGTGATCTAAACATTTCCATCACTTCAGCGCACTGAAAAGCCTCAAAAGTCAAAATTTATAGAATAAGATGTAATCATGTGCAATATACACAGTATATTTTATCTAATAAAATATTCTACTTAAATGCAATTTACTGATCTACTTACTGATGACAAACATTACCACCATCAGTGAAAGTAAAAAAAGTGCTTGACGTATTTACATATAGCATACAGCATTTTATTGGATATCATCACAATCTTTACAGGCATTTCTGCATGTAGACGTACAAGTTAGACCTGTCTACTTTTCTTCTCATCACCTCTGCCACACCACTGTCTTTGTATAGTCTTTGAATTAGTAAGGCTTTTTTGGCTGAGACCACAAAATCACACCAATCCATTCCCGTTTTTAGCATCTGCCCCTGTATTTGCCAGTAGTAAGCATGTGATTGTTTTAGATCCAATTTGTCTGACTTCATTCACAAATAGGGGCAGTTACAACAGCTCTTAACATTCGGGCACTTCATCTCAATCAGACCAAACTGACACAGCTCTGAAGGCTCAAATGTAAAGCCATCAGGAGATGTCTCCAGCCATGAAGTGTCGGGGTGGATAAAAAATCCAAAGAGGTTTACCTTTTTCATTTGGTAATACTCCCAAATGGCATCTGCCTCCATTTCGAGCCCCCTTTTCATAGCTGCTGTCTGATGGGTCCCTTGCAGTGTAATAGCTGATGCCATTCAGTACATGAACTTTGTGTTCTGGTAGCACATTCAAATGTGTGTGCCATATCCCAGAATCTTAAGGTGTAGCTGTTGTGGTACACTACATACAAACATGCAATTAGATGGCTGCAAGTCAGTAGCTGTGAAGAAGCAGACACGGAGGTGATGAGGCAGCTTGGAAGGACTTTGCTGTTGGTGGTTGTTGGTAGGACAAACGATTTCTAGCTTGAACCTTGCCAAAGGCAGAGTCAACCTGAGGAATGTCACAGCTGAAGCCCATGCTGCAGGTCATTGGCACCTCAGCTGCAGAGAACAGGCAGGCATATACATATTTTCTTTAAAACGATCATGTTGCATATTGTATTAAATCTACAATATTCATCCTTTACATCACATCCTCTGATGTTGCTCTATGCTTTGGTTTAGCAGACATCACAGCTGTCTTATCTACATAGCCTGGCTTTACAGCCTATCAAGTTAGGCAGGATATACATAAAAAAATATCACTAACAGGTATATAGTTATAGTACAACAGGTTATAATGCCTTTTTTGTTGACTTGCCAAAGTTCTGGGCTTGTGCTGTTGCTGCTCTCCCTTTGTACAGCTTAGCATGGGGGGTGGCAGTGGCAACTTCAGCTGCAAGCATGTTCTGACTGGAACAGCAAAGCAACACAGTGGTTGCATATGGCCCTGAGAACACAGAAAATGTTTTGCATATTGCAAAATACAAGGCACACTGTACTGCCTTTAAACAAAAAAAACTGAATATGACTAGTAAAAGAGGGCTTGCTCCACCTCTTTATTGTTGCCAGGCAACCACCCCATCACCACCTTAGCTTAATCTTCCCATGTAAGCAATCTACTATTTACTTTTTAAAATTTTCTATTTATTTCACTGTAGTTAGTAGCTAGTTCCTAAAATGGACAGACAGAGGGTACTTGCTGTAGTTTTGGTTGAGGGCGAGAGGCTGTCAGCAAATAGTTTGTTGGACACAGGGAAACGGGGATCTGTGTGGGAACATGAGGGTGGATCACGGGTAGTACCACCAGTTTCTCCTCCATTGTTTACCAACTGTAAACTTGTTGTCGTAACCACCACAAAAGGCCAGCCTCTCAAATTATCCGATTGGACAATGGGAAAAAAGCAGAGATGACGAGAGGCACTCTGAGTTGAAGTTTTTTTCAACTCGAGGAGTTCAGAACGCTCCGGCAAAAACGCCAGGCGCCTAGAGCGCAGAAATATGAGGCACATAGCAACGCAAAAACAGCGAGCAAAAAGCTTCATTCTCATGAAAAACAGTATCAAAAAGCCAACTTCAGCTGCTAAAACACTCTCTGTGTGATCAGGCCCTAATGATGCTCCAGCCACACGTGCAGCAATGATGCATCAGCTCTACTGCATTGGAATCTTTCAGTACCACCTGCAAAAGTAAAATGTCATAGTAAATACTTATTTATCCTACCTTGTTTCATTGTTTAATCAAGAAACACAATCATGGTTCTAAAACTATTGATATTTGTAATATTATTTACATCTTTATGTTAGATTATGTTGCATAATATGTTAATTATCCTGGCTTAAGATCCATTACTGTTTTCATTTTAATCATGATAGCCTAATACTTTAAACACCAAACTGCGCCTTAAATGAATGACTGAGTTGGGGTAAAACATAGAGTTACACAAGAGCACATGCAAAGGCAGCTGATGAACAAAACATGAATAAGAATGCATTTACCCAATTACTGGGGAGTCTAGCTAGTCGTGACTAGCCTAGCCTTTTTCTTTTTTTTTCAGAGGGTACAGATTTAAGAGTTACGCATTGTAAGCGCCATTTATCATTTAGTAAGTTTGTTTACTATTAAATTGTATTTCTTGTTGAGCATGATGAGAGAATATTTAAATTTAGGGTCAGGGATATTGTTGAATATTTTGTATGACTTTATTCCTGTTTGTTTTGCCCTTTGAGTTTTATTTTGTCATCCTGTGCAGTTTCCGTTTACTAGCAACAAATTAACAGGAAGTGGAATTTTATTGTGAAAGGTTCTGTTGTGTGAATAAACGAGTGACGGCGGAGCAACACGGTTGTTTTACCGTTGGCGTTGCACCGAGCCGACTCAACGCGTAAAACAGTCTCATGTCATCTATGTCATCCAGAAATGTGGTTATATGAAGAAGTAAGTAGATATGAAGAAGTAAGAAATATGCAGACTAAAGATAGCCACTACACGCATTATTATATTATAATAATTATAATAATAGTAACTGTTATTATTGTTATTACTGTTATCATCCTAATTAGGGCCCGAGCACCGTCCGGTGCGAGGACCCTATTGAAACTGAAGGAATTATTATTTTTCCCCAAATGAATTGGCTTTTTGAGGGCTTTATCATATTCAAAAACTCACCAAATTTGGCGGTCGCATCAGTCGCGGTGAAAATTTACGTGTATTATGGTTTGCGGCGATGGGCAGGATAAAATGGTGGGGCCACGGCCCTTAAACAGGGGCCCCGACTGCAGGTTTCACCGACATATATGAAAATCAGTACACATATGTATCACACCCAGACGCACAAAAAAGTCTCCATAGGCCAAACCCAACAGGAAGTCTGCCATTTTGAATTTAGCAGCCATTTTTGGTGTTGTCCACGTGTTGTATTTTAACAAACTCCTCCTACAGGATTAATCAGAATCACTTCAAACTTGCTGTGTACCATCTAGACTAGTTTGTGATCAAAAGTTATCAAAAGATCAGCTACCCGTTGAGGGGCGTATCAGCTTTTTGATGGAGAAGTTTGACGTCTCGCCATGAAAAACAAAATTGCTTTAACTTTGGGGTAAATGGTCTGATCTGCACGCAACTTCATCAGATATATAATAGTCCCGCCCTGAACACGTCTACATGCAGAAATTTCATATTTGTCATAGCGCCCTCTGCTGGAAACACAAAAAGCGATGTTTTAGACTTTGAGGTGCAGCTCTGAGCACGTTCAGCATATCCAACTCAAATTTGTTCAGAGAGGCCTCAAGACCTTGGTAATGCTTTATTATGAAGATTGTGACGTATCGTCAAACGGCGTTGCGCCCAGAGCGCGGCAAAGTCGATGTTTTGCCAAAATGCATAAAAGTGGCCTTAACTTCAGTGTCCTTGGTCATATCTGCCTGAAACTTCATATGTGTGTTAACGGTCCAGGCCTGAATATGTGATAAGAGTTTTGTCGATGGGCGTGGCTAAATGACTTGGTCATGCCCATTCATAAAAGTAACCCCCATACGACATTCACCGATATGCATGAAAATTGGTACACACATGTATCACACCCAGACGCACAAAAAAGCCTCTTGCACCCATAGACCAAACCCAACAGGAAGTTGGCCATTTTGAATTTTGCGGCCATTTTTGGCCTATTGCACGTGTTGTATTTTAATGAACTCCTCCTATAGGATTAATCAGAACGACTTCAAAATCACTGTGTGCCATCTAGACAATGTTGTGATCAAAAGATTAGTAGATCGTTAAACAGTTTGGCCGTGAGGTGGCGGTGAAGTTTGATGTCTCGCCATGAAAAACAAAATTACTATAACTTACTTGTCTACTGGTAATATGGAAGGAGACTATCACTTGTTTTTAGTGGGGTTTCCTGCATTTAAAAACTGCATATATGCACTAATTTTGGTGGAAAGGGGGTATAATATTTGGACCCTCTCTATCTCTCTTCCTACAGCTGTCAATAGCAGATCCAAAACTTCTGGTCTGGACTGACCATATAAGCTTAGCTTTCATCTTTAATTTTATTGCTGTCAGCTATCCTGGACATTGTTGTTTTTGTTTGATATTGGCACACATATTGTTTCACCATTTTTGGCATATTTAAATGATAACCAGGCATTGTTACTGAACACGGCCCCCACACAGTGTCTTCACATTAAGGATCACAAAGAACGTAAGCCAGGGGCTGGGTTCAAAGTCACCCCCTAGTCCAATTATTCACTACTTAATTTATGTTAGGACCCTCAGCAGTTTACTCCATAGCAGGCAGTAAACTGAGCTTTCGGACACAGCTGTAGATTTGAACAGTGGTAACCCTGTAACTGAATTCAGGTGCAGCTTGATTGAAGAAGACCCACAATTTTTTACACTATTAAAAAAATTCAAACCGAAAGGACCTCTGAAAACACCATAAGCATGGCTCCCAATAAGATTAGACCATCCGTCCATTTCATTAGTTCATTAACATACTGCCTCTTAATTCTCTGCAGCACTAGGAGATTTTGGCACCATTCCTTACAGCAGGGGATTTCAAATGCACACATGTGCCATTAGAATCACTTTGCTTATTTTAATCATATCACTCAGTTCAGTTCAAAACCTCATAATCAGTGACTATATAGTTTGTCACATTTTTTCCAAATATCAGTATCAGCACATCAGTATGTGCAACAGCAGCTTGTTATTTATGACACGGTTATCAGTTCGTGATTGTGTTTAATGGCTCTCAGGGTCTTTTAATATGCTTGTAGCAATGAAATAATGTATCATAGCTGAGCTGACAGTCACCAGCAGCTTCACTGCTAAAGGCTACTGAGTGCCTCAGTCAGTATGTTTACATGCACAGTTAAGTGGACTATGCCACTTAATTGGACCACAACCCTAGTCCCTATACAAGCACAGGAGGGGAATCGATTTATTGACCAAAGTATGTCAGACTCCACTATGATAGGTGGCAATATGCCCCCTTTCACCTTGCTAGTGTTGGACCTGGCTGGGGGGCTACTCTCCCCTGCTCTCTCTGTCGGTCTCTGCCCTGTTAGCACGACATAATACAACAGCAGCAGCTAACATCTAGCACTGAGCCACAAACGGTACAAAGGGTGTTTTTCTTGACAGAAGCCTAGGTTAAGAAAAACACCCTGTTAACGTTACAATGAACAGCGATGAAAATGACACTGGCAGCACACACACTCAGTCAGCACAGAGCCACCAGCCTCTGACCTCATGACAGCAGCAGCAACGTGGAATTCAACCCAAGTCAGCGAGGTAAGCCTGCTAGCATTCATGTTAACATTACCAGCTAAGTAATGTTAGACTGTTTGATTGTTAAGGTAACATTACAGTTAAGAGGTCAGCAGCCATTTGCATTTATAGTGAGTGAGCTGATGTTACCGTTATGTTAACTATGGGGAGTCAAAACTCTACAACAAATCACGTCACTAACATTAACCTCTTACCAATTGACTGACTCCTCTTCATCCCCTGTGGCACTGAAGCCTGCAGTGAGATTTCTCCATCACATCTTTGTCCTTTTCAACATGCTGCGTCTCTCCCCATGACAGCTGCATGTTGTCCAGCAGACACACCTGATAGCGGGGCAGTTTCTAGCTTTTGGGGAGCTCTATGCAAAATCTTGATTTGTCTCGATCACTTGTATGCTGACACACCTAATCTTCATCATATTCCATATGCATATGAGACCAAATGCTATGTTTTACACATAAAAAACATTTTAATTTAACTTTGCTGCATTGTTAACATTTAAATTAAAACAAAGTGTCTCCTGGCCCCCATAAAAAAGATACTTTTCCACCTGCCAGTGTCAGGCTCTGTCAAAAGGTACTTGCCACCTAGGCCAACCTCTCTTGGGGAAAACCTGCATTGAAGTAAGTTGCACATACTGTAGGTGAAAATAAGTTAGCTAGCTAATGTTAGCTATGTTAATTAATGTTGTCGAGAGAAGGAGGTGGAGAGATAGTAAGAGATTATTCATATCTCAGTTATATTGACTATCCTTATTAGTTAGATTAGCCGACCTGCTCAACAAAACCAGTGCTGATTTTTCATTATTTTGCACTGGACCACATGGACAGTAACTTGTACTCAGAGTAATTTATTACTTGGTATTTTTTTTACATAGTCTAGTCTTCACTTTTATTTGAGTCATTTTTATTGGAGTAATTGGACTTTTACTTGAGTGTAGATTTTCAGTACGCTACCCGCCACTGCTAGCTGTTTCCCCCTGCTGTCTTTATGCTTAGTTAGGCTAACTACCTCCAGAGTCCAGATCTGTCTTTAACACTCATACGTGAGATTGATATCCACCTTTGTATCACTAACTATGTAACTGTTTGTTTAAAGGGACATTGTGTAGGAATTACTCCCATCTTACGTTGAAATTGTGTATCGCATCCAAACGAATAGTGCACTCTAGCGCCTCACTTTTTCAAACACGTATTGCAACAACGGTAGCCGCCATATGTCAAAAAGCCTCGACGACACTGATGAAACCATGTCATCCTCTGCTATCCAATAAGTACACATATAACAACACAGACACTACACATACAGTGAAATCCGGGGGGTATTCCATCAAGCCAGCTAACCGCCAATCCTTGCTAATTTCGATAAGCTGCGCTAGTTTTAGAGAGAGTTCGGTTCCATAACTCTCGCTAACAGGAACCTCAGCTGAGTTACTGGGGTAACATATGCTCCTTAACTAACCTGCTCCATGGCAGGTTAACTATCAGGCTTAATAAATCGGTGTTACAAAGAATATGTACCTGTAGCAGTGGCGGCTGCTGGTCTTTCAGAGAGGGGAAGCTCATTGTCGGCTTACATCATAAAATCTGTCAATTTATTTATATGTAAATTCTGCCCTCCAAAACGATATTAAACTCCAACAAGGAAATCTTGAAATTATGTTAAACTGAAACAAGGAAATACTATGAGTGTGTTTTATTTACAGTGTAGGAAATGAACAAGTAATTTCGCCAAGCAGATACCAACAAATGGGTTTCAGTTTGTCTTTCGACTTCACCTCATACCTGTCAAGTTTTGGATTTGAAAATGAGGGAAATTTTCCGGCGCTCGCTGCGAGCCGTCCCACCACCCCAACCAAGCTCCAGTATCCCTTACATTTTAAGACAGGTGTACAAGATATCTAAAAACAACTTGTCAACCGCTTACTAACTACAATTAGGGGATCAGAATCTGATAGGCCAACCTTTGTTGATATTGAAATGCATTCCTACGTTATAATACAGCCTAAATGAAAACACAAAGGGTATATGAAGCACATTTATCTATGGTTTATAAAACGGGTGCTTCCCATCCTTAAATGTGATTGGCTGAGCCGTGTTCCATGCCGTTGTAAAATCAGTGTAACCCACTGGTAGACCGCAGCGTCTGTGTTGCTTGGCAACCATTCTGTCCACTCGATCTTGCTTGGTGGAAGAATGAATAGTTCTCAGTTTTATTGTTGCATTATTACCAATAAATTGTTGATTCTTTTTCGTGTGTGTGTTTATTTTATGGGCTATATGTAGGGTAACCGTTTTATAAAGCTATAAGCCCCTTGAAGCCGTGAGTTACAGTGATTTTATAACGGCGGAGGGGCACTGAACGCCCCTCAGCCGTTGTAAAATCACTGTAACCCACGACTTCTCGGGGCTTATTGCTTAAACATATTTTCAGTTCATAATGTGCCCATCCTGCTCCTCTTTAGAAAAGTAAATTCGCTGTCCCATTTTTCGAGATATTTACAGGACTTCTTTTTTTTTTTTGTCAGGAAGGCCTTCTCCTTCGTTACATCCATCCATCGCTCTCTTTTGTTGTTCCGGGTTTGTTCCCGTTGTCGGCACTAACCTCGCGACAACTGCCACCCAGGCTACTGCAGGTGGCAGCTCTCACGAGGCTAGTGACAGAGTTCAGTTTGGAAAGGCAGAGGAATGTTTTTTTTTTTTTATTATAATACGGCAGATTTACCGGAGAATACTAATACGGGAGGACGGCGGAAAAGATGGGTAAAATATGGTAGTTTCCCGGCCAAAACGGGAGACTTGACAGCTATGACTCTGTCAGAAGACTCCACTTGCAAAATCCGCGATGGGACTGAGCTGAGCTGTCAAGTGACGGTGTATATCTCAAAATAGCTGTCAATCAAAACGGGATTCAGCCTTTCGACTGATCCTCCAATCATCATGCGGAAGCTCAGCGTCCAGCCCGGCCAAGGCCCGCCCACAGCTCCATTCACCCCCAGAGACGCTGAGCGTCCGGGGGCGGGACAAAATCGTGTCATTTATCCAATGACCGTCAAGTTTCGAGGCAATGAAAAAACTGTTCCATGCAGTCCCATTGAAGTGCATGGACGCTCAGCTTCTACAGGCAAATGCCATAGGCCGCATAGGGAAACTGCGCTACAGGAATGTATGAGAAGTTAACAACATCGATAAGTAGCTGATTCTGAACGAACTCGTCTTCGAGATGAACGTGTTTTAACACATCTGTAGTCAATGAAATGTTAACACAACCGTACATATTTGACCATTTAATTTTTGACATTTTAGGGGAAGCTGAGCTTCCCTTGCAGTCTTAGAGAAATCGCCTCTGACCTGTAGTAAACAGAGTCTCAAACAAACAGTTCCTCACACTTTTCGCTTGGTTATCTGTGTTGTCCGAAAACAAATTGACAACTTCAGCAAAAATGAATTCACAGCACATTCTTGGTTAGTTTTGTGGAATTTCCAAGGATTAAAATAATAATAAAAAAAAAGTGTAGTTGTCGTGATGATATCTTGAAATATTAAAATTGTTGTCTCTCAAAACCAAAGCTATTAGTAGCAGAGTGGTCTCGTCCCCCGAGTGTGATGCAGGCGTCTTGAGATCGAGTCCACGTTATACACAATGTTTTTGTGTTTAGTCTTCACCTGCACAGCCGTGCGTTTAACATTGTTGACACCACTCCTGTGCAGAGATAACAAATTTTGGCATATTAGTTGTTGCAAAGTACACTGCACATTAAAAAAAAAATTGTAAACCAAACAAAACTTCCTTGCAGAATTTAATTTCTATGAATTAATACTGTGCAGGTATTGAACCTCAAACACGGGTCTCCCACATTAATGACGGTGGCAATTTCTCTCCACTACTGACAAGACATACTGTGTTTGATCAACACAGTCTAAACATAAGACATTAAACATTAAACATTGATTTTTGTGTTTAGTCTTCACCTGCACAGCCGTGCGTTTAACATTGTTGACACCACTCCTGTGCAGAGATAACAAATTTTGGCATATTAGTTGTTGCAAAGTACACTGCACATTAAAAAAAAAATTGTAAACCAAACAAAACTTCCTTGCAGAATTTAATTTCTATGAATTAATACTGTGCAGGTATTGAACCTCAAACACGGGTCTCCCACATTAATGACGGTGGCAATTTCTCTCCACTACTGACAAGACATACTGTGTTTGATCAACACAGTCTAAACATAAGACATTAAACATTGATGTAAAAGTTAACTTACGCATTTAAGCGGTCGGCAATCTTCTGCCACGCCATATCTCTTGCCTTGACAATAGCAACAGTATTTCCTTTTCTGGTAATTGCATTTCTATACTCGTCGTAAAGCTCCACAAGGAGCTTTTGCCCCGTGCTGTTGAAGAAATCAGCCCTAGTTTTCTTGTCTTTTTTCGATATGATCGCGTTTTCGACAATCGCATATTCTGGGCTTCTTATGTATCCCATGCGCGCGCCTAATGCAAGATTTGATCAGCCTGGCTGAAGTTAACGCTGATGAGGCGCGGCTGAAATGTGTTAGTGGAATGGCTTCAGCCTTAGGTGGAAGCTGGCGCTAATTCAAACGAGGTTTAATCACATTAGCGCCGCTATCATTAACGACTTTGATGGAATACCCCCCCCCGTTATACTCCTCTGGTGGAACTGTATGTTTACGTGGCTTCAGTAGCTTTCATAGTCGCAGTAAAGCCAGACTAAAAGCCAGTGGGAAAGCTTTATAAGCTGGCATTTACTGTGACAAAGAGCTGGCGTTTACCGCGACTTTGAAAGCTACTGAAACCATGTAAACATACACTTCTGTACCAACGAGGCTGGTGTATTTTAGCAGGATATACTGTTATGCTGCCTATGGTAATGAGCAACACTGTCTAACAAAAACGAATGAAAAAAAAGTTAGCTTTAGGCTAATTTAGGCAGTACAGTTGACTTACTTGTCGAGGAGAAAGCTGGCAACTTCAGCGTCCCTTTTAAAATCTTTCTCCTTCATGAGCTCCTTCCACCTGGGGAAGGCTAGCCTGATGTTAATCCTCTTTTTTTGAATGCTCCGGTCACGCTGCCTTTTAAGTTCCCTTTTTTGCTTTCTTGGCGATGGTGAAACCGTCTCCTGTGCTGCTGCTGCTGCTGCTTATGCATGGCGCTGCAGTAGTGCAGATTTTCAAACTTGCCGGGGTAGTAAGCTGATCTTCTCCTCCGGCGTCTCAATCACGTAGGTCAGGTTTCCCTAAGTGTGGTGCGCGCTTTTCCATACAATAAAAAAACATGAACAATACATATTTCATTAGTAAACCCTTTCATTTTAAATAAAAAAACATAATTTATTAGTTTTTGATAGAAACGTAGAAGAAGACAACTGCTGTCTTCTTCTACGCACTGCAGGCTAGGCTATGTGCGCGTCAACTCGTTTCATTCATTCTTTCAAATATGCTAAACTGGCTGAAATCAGGGAAACTATCAAGGGGGACGTCTCATGACAATGTTGTTAGTCACGAAGTAGGAGAGGGACCAAGAGAGTGAGGATTTGGAGGCAGAGACGGAGATAATAGGAGAGAATAGGAGAGAAGAAAATGAGCGGGAGTCAGAAGATGCGCCGGAGGAAAGGGAGGAAGGGGAGGGAAGGAGATGGCAAAAAAGAGGTGATGAGGGTGAACACCAGCCGGGGAAAAAAAGAAGGAAATATGATGACAATTATCTCGGTTTGGGCTTCACTTGGATCGGCGATATAGATTGCCCAAAACCTCAGTGCGTGGTGTGCAGTGAGGTTCTAGCAAACAGTTGTCTGAAGCCCTCTTATCTCCGTCATCACCTGCACACTAAACATGGCAATTTAAGTCAAAAGCCCCTTACATTTTTTAAAACAAAGTTGGAGGAGTTGCTGAGAAGCCAAAAACAAATCCAGTTTCATTCATGCGTTGGGTCTACGAAAGACGCATTACGGGCTTCATTTCTGCTCAGTTACAGAGTAGCTAGAAAGGGACTGTCGCACACAATTGCCGAAGACGAGTGTTTGCCAGCGGCCAAAGAGATGGTGGAGTGTATGATTGGAGAGAAAGAGGCCAAAAAGTTGGACATGATTCCTGTGTCCAATAACACTGTGTTGCGCGGCATTGATGCCATGTCTGAAGACATCCTGGCTACACTAGTCAGTCGTGTGAAAAAAAGTGAGTTTTACTCTCTGCAAGTAGATGAGTCTACAGATGTTGCAAATCTGGCCAGTCTTCTTCTGTATGTCCGTTACCTTTTTGAAGGAATGGTACAAGAGGATTTTTTGTTCTGTCGGGCCCTTCCTACCCGAACAACAGGAGAGGAAATCTTCAATTTAAATGACGGTTTTATGAGGACCAACGAGATCGACTGGGAGCGCTGTGTGGGAATTTGCACAGACGGGGCAAAATCAATGACGGGGCAACACACGGGGCTTATAGCTCATATTAGGAGAGTTTGTCCATCCATCAGCTTGTTACACTGCAGTACTCACAGAGAGGCCCTCGCAGCCAAAAACATGCCAGCTGATCTACTTGCAGTGCTGAACGACGCAGTCAAACTGGTGAACTTCATTAAAGTTCGCCCGCTAAATTCAAGAATATTCACACTGTTATGTAATGAGATGGGCAGCAAACACAAATCACTGCTGCTGCAAAGTTTATTTATTGCACACAGAGGTGCGTTGGCTGTCCCGCGGCAAAGTGCTGACAAGGCTCTTTGAACTCCGGCACGCATTGCAGCAGTTTTTTGAAGACAATCCATTTCATTTGGCCTCCAGTCTGCATGACGAAGATTTTCTGAAAAGGCTCGCCTATCTAGCGGACATCTTCTCAGCTTTGAATGAACTCAATCTAAGTCTGCAGGGAGTCAGTGTAACTGTGTTCAACGCACAAGACAGGATTGAGGCCATGATAAAGAAGCTACAGTTCTGGGCAAGTTGTGTGAGTGGGAACACACACCTGTGTTTCCCTACGCTTCACGAGTTCTTGGGGGAAAATGACGTGGACCTGGGTGAGCATGTGAAAAGTCTCATAATTGAACACCTCAACCAACTCGCCGAGCAGCTACGGAAACACTTCCCACCTATGGACACATCTCGCGCTTGGATTCGCAATCCATTTGAAGTTTCCCTGCCCGTCCCTCAGCTGTCATTTCACGAGCAGGAGCAGCTGATCGAGCTGTCATCTGATGGAGCACTGCAGTTGCAGTTCAAACGAAAGCCACTTGTGGATTTTTGGACCGAGTCACTAACATCATACACAGTCCTGGCAAAGCAAGCCTTGAGAGTTTCGATGCCCTTCGCCACAACTTATCTCTGCGAGCCTGGTTTCTCTGCTATGGCAGCAATTAAAACTAAACATCGGCAAAGACTGGATGCTGTTGAGAAGGATTTGAGGCTTAAACCGTCTTCCATTGCGCCAAACTTCGGAGAGCTTTGTGCCAAGATGCAAGCCCACCCGTCGCATTAATATGGGTAAGTATTTTGGTATTGATATTATTGCTACAAATATAGGCAGACTGGGAATAGGCCTACTCACTCACACATCCTCCTCCCCGTCTCCCACCCCCTCCCTCTCTCTCTCCCTCTCTCGCTGCAGGCTGAGCGACTTTTGCGCTGCACTTGAAAAGTTCCAGATGGATCCTCTTTTAATTTATTTTATGTTTCTGAGCCGATGCTCTTTGTACTTAAACATATTGTGGATCATGTGTAATTTTATTGTCGCACATGAAAAGTTTCAGATTGATCCTCGTTTTTATTTATTTTATGTTTCGGAGATATGCTCTTTAATGTTGTGGATCGTTTGTAACTTGTGACAATGTAGTCGTTCTAATTTTCACAAACGTTGTGTTATAATGATGATGATAGCTCCATGCTCATTTAATAGGTCTATTGCTGCAAATTTTCTGGCTGAAAATAACCGTGATTTCTGTTACTGAGCCTGTGCCGGTCACTCAAAAGTGGAAGCTTGTGCATAACTTTGTTGCATTGTATTGGAACTTTGTTGATGTTGTTACGCCTGTCATGCATTTTGTTATTGTCATGCGTGTTGTTTAATTGCGCATGATTAAACATGAGTCTTTATATAGCGATAAAACAATGCTTTGTTGTGGATTTTTTCCCCTTCTTTTTGGACGGGGGATTGGGGTTGCGCGAACCCGGTTGGGATATAGAAGGCTGTGCGCTGCAAAAAAAGTTTGGGAACCGCTAACGCAGGGAAGACGCGTAGTTATTCCGCGTTGGTGTTATTTTTCCCTTGCTGGCGGCTGTAGTTTCAAGTTTGGCAGACCGTCATGGCGCTTCCCGGGGCATATTTAATGCAAAGTAATAATATTGACAGTATTAATAATGACAAAGTCATCCTTCCTTCCTTCCTTTCTTTCTACCATATTAAGCTGATTCAGGACAGAGAGTCACAACTTGTTGTTATATGTCACAACACAGGGTCCAAAGGACAGAGGGATGTTGTATGCTGTAAAGCCCTTTGAGGCAAATTGTGATTTGTGATATTGGGCTTTATAAATAAAATTGATTGATTGATTGACAACTAGGCTTTAGAGATGAAAATGTAATCTGTTTGAAATCAATAATACTACAAGCTGGCATACTGAATAAACAACCTAAAGACTTGGGTTTGATAGAATTTAAAGGATTCTTTATCATATTAGAAAACCAGATACACTTAAAATAAAAGCTTACGGTACAAATTGACAAACTAAGTCAATGCCAAATTCTGCTTCATGAAATAAAACACCTTAAGTGATAGGGATGCAGTTAAACATATTATAAATATGTAGTCTCTTCAAGCCTTTGGCTGGTAAAACAACAACCAAGTCTCTCTGTGGACATGTAGACAACAGTAGACGCTTTCTGTGAGAAGCTGATCCGATGACATTATGCACCATTAATATTCAGAGTGCATGCAAGCGTGGAAAAGCTGAAGAATTTAAGTTTTGTTCTTTCATGGTGATTTCTCTAGACCAGAGAGCTCCATAAATCCATCCTCTGCTGTACAGAGATAAGCTCAGTTTTCCTGAGTGGAGAAACTAATGGGAGGAGTGGAGGAAACAGGACAGAGGTAGTTTCACCTTCATCGTTTTCCCTCCTGCTTTCTTACCTGACTCACAATAAATAAATAAAATGCAGCAATGACTGGAACATGGCAGTGGTACACCCAAGAGACTCTCTGGAAAGAATAGCTAGGAGTGCAACGCTTAATAGCAAGAGGCATGTGAAACATGCACAGCTTGTTGTACAACCTGTGTATTTCTAGGCATACTGCAGCTTTTAGCATGCTCTGTTTGACAGTCTGATTTGATGTCCATTAGCATTATTGTAGAAGAAGTGGCATCATGATGCACTGCGCACATCCCAGTATGCTTAATTGCATCCACATTTACCTAACATGTGTATCTTAGAGCCTGTTTAGACCTGGTATTAACATGTGTTTCAGTGATCTGAACACAAGTAGACAGCTGAGACACATCGCTTCACACCTGTGCTTATCATGCATCTCCAGCTCATCACTTGTTTTTAGATGTGGTTACTGCCCCATGCACAGTTATTACATCCACACTTTTGTTCGCTGCTCTGTAGCATGCATCTAATCACATTAGCAGTTGTGTCAACACAGCTGGTGATATCGCTGTCAGCAGAATTTTATTTGTCTCCTTCCATACGGCACAATGATGAATGGTCAGGCAAAACTTCGTCCACCTTGATATACAATGTTATGTTATATAGCTTACAGTGCACTGTCACTAAAACAACCACCATGTCCTGCATTGGGGGCCAGTGTTGGGCTCGTTACTCTAAAAATGTAATATGTTAATAATTAGTTATTTGTTACTCTTTTTAAAAGTAATATTATTATTTTACTATTATACCCTCAGCCAACAGTAAATCATTACACTACTTGTTATACTACTTTTCTGTCATACCCCACAAAATTAGTAATTGCTTTTTTTTTTTTTTCCTCATAATTAAGACTTCTTGTGCCCCTTGAGTGTTAGGGTACTCTCCGGTAAGCGCAGCGAAGGCTAGATAGCTTGCAAAGGATTTTTTTTATCTGGGGACTTCTGTTGCCTGTGACCGATATTTTCCCAAGGATCTGAAAGATGGAGAGTCAATCGTGGATCTATTTCATCCTCCACATAAAAAGCCACAAGCATTATTAGTTAGTTGTTGCTTTAAGCCTGCAGCTGTCCATGATTAAAATCTAGTTTAGGATATTTAGTAAATGTAGAGCTAGTCATCCAATGCAGCTGAGGAGGGCTCACCTTTGGCACAGTGTATTTCCTGGAGCTTCCCATTGTTGTGCTGTCAGTCACAGTAGGTGTTTCAGGAGGTTTGAGGCCATGTTTTTCATTAAGACTCTTTAGTCTTAGTACCACTAATTTTACCTGAAATAATGATGTTCTTGTAATCTTTCCTTCCGACAAAATTAATGGGAAAATATCCAGCTGCCTAAAGTAAGCATTTTCATTTTCCAAACTAGCTTGCTACTTTGTGACGAAAATGACGAAAATACAAATGTTAATGTGTTGATGTTATTGTTGTATTTCGAGTCAGTAGTGGGGTGATAACAAAGTAAATTTGTAACGAATTAGTTGGTTTTTGGGTAACTGTAATATTATAATTTTAAATATTTGGGGAAACTGAAATATTAATATTAGGTTACTTGTTCAGAGTTTGTTCTCCCCCTGTCAGCGTGGGTTTTCTCTGAGTACTCTTGCTTCCTACCACAGTCCAAAAACATGCAGGTTAATATGGTGACTCTAAATTGTTCATAGGTGTAAATGTGAACATTAGTGGTTGTCTGTTTCAAAGTATCAGCCCTGTGATAGTTTGGTGACCTGAGCAGGGTGTACCCTGCCTCTTGCCCACTGTCAGCTGGGATAGGCTCCAGCCCCCGCCCCTGCAACCCCTAACAGGATAAGTGGTTATGGAAAATAAATGAATGAATGAATATAACACAATACTGAAATTGTATCAGTAATTAGTGAGACTGCTTATTATTGATAAAAGTAATATTATCACTTTAGTAAAATGAGTAATATTGTTACTAGTATTAATACTACGCATTAGTGTTTACACTACAAAAGATATGTGGTCAAATGCATCGCAGACCACCTCAGCAAGTGGTTTGAGTGATCGGAATCGCAATCCGTCTTGGCGGTTGTTTACACTTGTATTTAGCGCTGTCCACTTGCGATCGGATCACCCAAAGCGCATGTTAATACCAGATATAAACAGGTCTTTAGTTTCTCCAACTGAGGATGCAGGTAGCGATGCAAGGAAAGGATGCAAAGAGAGTGGAATTGAGGAAGCACATTTCTTTTTCCTTTGAATTGTCATCAGAAGCCACGCCAGTTTTTCATGGATCAGTGTTCAGACAGTGTTGTTCTCCATGACATAGGCATAGATTTGGGGAGAAACACAGGGGACATGTCCCCCTCAATATTTAGAACATGTGCATCTGTCCCCTCCAATAAAAACAAAAACAAAAAAAAAGAAAAAGAAAAAAATTATGTGCAGGAGAATAAATATTTGAGAGCAAGACAGAACGCATGAGAGCCTCACTGCATTATATTCCATTACGTTTGGATATTTTGAATTGATTATTAAATTTCTTTGTTTTCCCTGACGTAAATTTCCACCATAAACTGATGCAGAAAAATTCACTTGAGTGCAGGAAATCAAGTGTCTGATGCTCAAAATTTCCTGGGGAAGGATCCCTAGACCAACCACTTAATATGTGTTCTCCCCAGTGCTGAAATAAAACCTACACTGTAGTGGATGTTGATGAATAATAATTACTGAATATTATGAAATAATAATTTTATATGTCTACTGACAATACTTCTTGTCAATATCCGATATCCCAATCTCCATTTTCTAACCACTTATCCTCTTGAGGGTTGGGGGGGGGGCTCGAGCCTATCCCAGCTGACATTGGGTGAGAGGCAAGGTACACCCTGGACAGGTCACCAGACTATCGCAGGGCTGACATGTAGAGATGGAGAACCATTCACACTCACATTCACACCTACGGATAATTTAGAGTCACCAATTAACCTATCCTCAGTCTACATGTTTTTGGACTGTGGGAGGAAGCTGGAGTGGAGAAAACCCCCGCTGACATGGGAGGAACATGCAAACTCCGCACAGAAGGAGTCCTGCACCCAGGATCGAACCAGGAACCCTTTTGCTGTGAGGCAAGAGTGCTAACCACCACACCACCGTGCCGCCGCAATACCAATAATAACCCATACCAATACTGATAAATCTGTATATTAAAATATGCAACTTTCTTCTCTGAATCATCAGGCTGAATATACCTCTTCATCTGTATGCTTGTACCTTGGATTATCTTTATTTTTATATGTATTTTTATTTATGTAGGCATACTCATTTAATACCCTGGTTAAAGACCACGTAGCCTATTTGTGTTTGCATTGTGTAGCACTGCTATCTTATTCAGTTTACGTTGATCAGCAGATCCAGAGAGGATAACACTGCATGAGAAGAGGACAACACGGCACTGCAGGACTCATCCTTGGACATCGTAGAGTTTGGGCATCAGCCTTTGGATTTAACTTTTTTTTTTTTTTTTTTTTTTTCTGTGAAGGATCTCATCAGGCAGTGGCCTCTGGATTTACCGTGGTCAGGATGATGCTGTGTCACAAGTTACTGACTTCTGAACACACAGATTCCCTCCTCTGAGCTCCCAGACATACTACATAGACTTTTATAGACTGTAACAGTAACAGTGTGTGACAAACAGTAACATCAGTGGTTCCAATTGTTTTATTGTTCAGCATGTTTTATTCATAACAGTTTGTTAATACACTGAAATAACACAATTATTTGTGTGTCTGTTTACTTCATAGTATAGTACTTTATAGTAGTATTGCAAATATTATATAATATATAATATATATTATATATAGGGGCGGCACGGTGGTGTGGTGGTTAGCACTGTCGCCTCACAGCAAGAGGGTTCCTGGTTCGATCCCGGGTGCGGGTGCCCATCTGTGCGGAGTTTGCATGTTCTCCCCGTGTCAGCGTGGGTTCTCTCCGGGTACTCCGGCTTCCTCCCACAGTCCAAAGACATGTAGACTGGGGATAGGTTAATTGATTACTCTAAATTGCCCGTAGGTGTGAATGTGAGTGTGTGTCTCTATGTGTCAGTCCTGTGATAGTCTGGCGACCTGTCCAAGGTGTACCCTGCCTCTCGCCCAATGTCAGCTGGGATAGGCTCCTATATAATATATATATATATATATATATAATCTTTAATGTATAACTCAACTGTGAAAAGGTTACACATATTTATTTCATCATCTGTTTATCTGTCTGTTTTAATTTTTGTCATTTCTATTGTTCATACATGCTAGTATATCTTTCAAATATGTTGTTTTGTTACCTTGCTGTACCATTTATATGATTTTTTACGTGTTTACTTTCTCAATTTAAAAAAAAAAAAAGGTCATATCAGCAGAAATAAGCATGTTGGCTGATTTCAATATTTCAATTTAAAGCCAGTACTTAAGATGTGCTGATGTTATCATGCATCCCCATTTGCAATGTTACAAAATCGACATCAAAACTTACTAAAACTAAAATGTTTGCACATTTTTTTCTATATTTGGGCTTTACGGGTTTAAGTGGTATCAATGTTATTAAGTAATCACATTAACTATTTCTCTAAAGGGATCAATCCTGCACCCTGTAATATGACAATATATGTAAAATACATACAATGTATATGTCAGGCTCAAACAGACATGCTTGTAGATGTGACGTAAATATATCCATATACTCAGATCGTACACCAGACTGCATCTAGAAGACAATAAAACTTTTTTTTTGAGTCTTCATAACATACTGAAATAAAAATATATTTTTTTACAAAAAAATTTTGATCCTCTAGAAGTGTTACACTGTTTATTAGGCAATATTTTTTTAGAAATGGATTTTTCTAAGTGAAATTAAAATTGTGTTTTTTAACTTATGGCCTTGAGGCCTTTGTATGCCTTAAAAAATGGCCCTGCCCCTAAAATGACAAAATTCTAGGCCAAGAGGCATTGTTTGCTTTGCAGGAAATTAGCTGATTTTGAAAGACTAAACCATTTTGCATTTAATTCTGTGCATAACTAAATGCAGTTGTAAATAGAGTTTTTAATTTTGTCTGTGAACAAAGAAAATGCACAGTTATGTGAAACTGTTGAGGGTTTAGATGGGACCTTTTGGAGCACAACTGTTTAGAGAAAAGAAAAAAAGATTATCCACTGATATGAAAATGTAGTTCAAAGAGAAACGGATTAGATACAGATGGTAAATTCAATTAATGACCGGTAATCATTAAATGACAGAAAATAATAACAAACTAGAGCCATACTGCAATAGGATCACACCAGCCAATCCGTGACATATCCAATAAGAAATAAAGCTCTAATGAAAGTTTAGTCAGGAAGACAATACTTTTCATGGTCAGGCTGTAAGTTCTTTCTCACCCTGCCATTCACTCCTTGCACGCATACTCACTTACTGTCTCTAAGTGTCATTGTCTGGGTCTGTCACTTGAGTCATTAGTTGTTTTCAACTGATTCACAATCAACCAATAGCACAGTGACACACAGTCTCTGTCAGCCTATCATCTTACTGCTCCTCATTTTTTTTTTTTTTTTTTTGTTAGAAAGAGCACTTTCAGATGACAATGCCACAGTCTGTAACATTCAGCCAAAAACACATATGTATATAATGACATTATCATATAAATAGTCACAGGTCATCTGAATATTTTTCTATGTAGCTCTTTCAAATGTTTTTAGCATTTTATGTAAACATTGGTATGAATTATTTACAAAAAGAACACGGGAAGCTTTCACATTGGGGAGGTATAGAAAACAAAGTACCAGTAATATAACAATATAACAAAATAAATAGATTCAGGTTAAAGGTCACCAAAAAAAAGAAAAAAAAGTCTAGATCAATAAACAGTTTTCCTGACCTTTTTTCAGTAATTTAAGAGAAGTCAAGTCTTATAGGTTTGACGTACTCAGTCCATTTACTCCAGATTTTGTAAAATCTATCTTTCTGGACTTTAAGGGAATATGTCAGCCGCTCCATTACGTAAATTTCATGAATAATATCTATCCATTCATCTATAGTGGGTAGATGGGGTTTAAGCCAATTTCTCGTAATAACTTTTTTGCTTCCAGCCAGGAGAATTTGATCCAACTTTTTATCGTTATTTCTCCATCCATCAAATTGAATGTCTCCCATATAAACTGTATCCATAGTAAAAGGGATATTGACTCCAAATATATTGTTAATATGTTTGTGGATTTCCTGCCAATAAGGAACGATGACTGGACAGATCCAGAAAACATGATAATGATGGGCGTCGTCCATCCCACATTGTGTCCAGCAGCCGGAACCCCCTCCCCCATGTCCCTTTTGTAAGGGTGTAATAAAAAATCTAGCTACATTTTTCCAACAAAATTCACGCCAAGTAGTCGAGCAAGTTGAAGTCCATTGTATGAGGCATATTCTTTTCCAAGCATCCTCTGTTATGATCAAATTGCCTTCTTTTTCCCACTTTTCTTTTATATACCAGGTATTTGCTGATTTGGGATGGAGTATTCCTTTATATAGTTTAGAGATAATCTTAGTACACAGAGATTCTGATACTGACAAAAGAATTTTCAAAATTCCTGTTTCTACTTTACCTTAATTTGGTCTCAGATTCTGATTGAAATAATTTCTAACTTGAAGATATCTATAGAAATCCTTTTGTTCAAGATTGTACCTTTTCTTTAAGAATTCAAAACTATGGAATGTCCCTTCCTTAGTGAATGAGTAATAATTTGTTAAACCTTTAGCAGCCCATTTTTTAAATCTACCATCAGATCTGTTTGGTATAAATTCAGTGTCATAAGCACACCATCGCAGTAATTTAATTGAATCATTTAAATTACAAGTTTTCACAATTTCCTGCCAGGTTCTCAATAGTATATTTAACCACGGGTTGCCTATGTTCAGCTGTTTATTTAAAAGTTCATTATCTGCACTAATAGCTTCAATAGGTATCCCATCTAGTAGCTCATTTTCAATTTCTTTCCAACGTGCAGAATAAGCTGGGGTACATAAGCAAATCAGTGGCCTCAACTGTGCTGCTAGATAATATTCTCTGAAGGAGGGGAGACCCATACCCCCACTCTCTTTGCTTAGTTGTAAGGTCTTAAACTTGATCCTGGGTTTTTTCCCCTGCCATAGATACCTGGATATCATCACATCCCATTCTAGGAATTGTTTGGTTGGTATTGACACTGGAAGATTTTGGAAAAGATAAAGCAATCTTGGCAATATGTTCATTTTAATGGACTCCACCCTGGAACTTAAACTCAAGAAAGGGATAACATTCCAACGTGAAATATCAGACTTCAACTGAGAATTTAAGGGGTTATAATTCAGATCAAATAATTTTGTGATATCCTTTGTTAAGTTTACCCCTAGGTATCTGATTGATTCTGCATCCCATTTCATTTTGTATTTGCTTCTGATGTGATTAGGTGGGTTACAGTTAAAGGTGATTACCTGTGTTTTTTGTATATTAAGTTTATATCCTGAATACATCCCATATTGTTCTAGCAGGTTCATAAGCTTTGGAAGTGACTGTGTGGGTTGTGATAAATATATCAATACATCATCCGCAAATAAGGCCAATTTATTTTCTCCTGATGGCATATTTATTCCTTTAATGTCTGTATTTTGTCTGATCCATTGGGCCAAAGGCTCAATAAATAGAGAGAAGAGGAGAGGTGAGGCACAGCAGCCTTGTCTAGTTCCCCTTTCAGGGATGAATGGATTAGATAAGTCACCATTAATTTTTATTTTTGCAGGAGGTTTGTCATATAGGGCTTCAAATACTTCAATAATAGATTTATGAAAGCCAAATCTGTCTAAAACTTTATACAAAAAGGACCACCTGACCGAATCAAAAGCCTTTTCGGAATCTAGACTAATAATGGCTGTTTCTATTCCTTGTTCGATAATCCAATCTATTATGTGCAAAGTTCTCCTAATATTATCCTGTGTTTGTCTTTGTCTCACAAAGCCAGTTTGGTCGAAGTGGATTAGTTCTGGTAATATATTTTCAATTCTTTTGGACAGTACAGTTGTAAATAATTTATAGTCTATATTCAATACACTAATCGGTCGGTAATTACTGCACTCCAACTTGTCTTTTCCATCCTTTGGTAACACAGAAATAATGGCGTATCTCCAGGAGGCCGGAATTTCTTTCTTCTTCAATACCCAATTAAAGGTTCTCAATAGTACTGGAGCCAGTGTTTCCTTCATAGTCCTGTACCATTCAGAGGTGAAACCATCTTCGCCCGGCGACTTTCCTGTTTTCAATTTACTTATTGCTGCATTTAATTCTCCTATTTCTATTTCAGACAATAGTTTGTCATTTTGTTCATTAGTAATGGTAGGTAAATTAAGAGTGGCTAAAAATGATTCAATCTGAAGGTTGTTATTCGTTTCTGGTTGGGAATGCAATGATTTATAGAACATCTCAAAACTCTGCTGAATTCTCTCTGTATGTGTCTCAATGTTCCCCGAGTGAGGATTTCTTATTTTATGTATTGAATTATCTGCTTGTTGTTTGCGTAATCTGTAAGACAATAGTTTGAGAGATTTTCCACCAGCTTCATAATAACGTTGTTTTGTAAATAACAGCATTTTCTGTATTTCCAAAGTGTTAATTTCATCTATTTCCTTTTTTATTTTATTCCTTTTTAATCTGGTTTCCTTATTTAGAGTCTCTACATGGTCTCTTTGTAATTCCTTTAATTTGTCTTCCAAATTAATGAGCCTTTCTTTTCTGAGTTTCTTTTCATACGACGAGATAGCTATTATTTTACCTCGGAGTACCGCTTTGAGCACATCCCAGAGCACAGATGGTGTCACCTTCCTGTTATCATTAAGCTCCAGATATGTTTTAATTTCCTTCTCAATTTTTTCCTTAATCTGTGGGTTGTTCAGAAGATTCGAATTCAGGCGCCAAGGTAAAGATCTTGGTTTATTGTCTAAATTTATTGACATGTATATGGGGCTATGGTCAGATAAAGCAATCGGACCAATATTGCATTGTTCTATTCTGTGAAAGTCTTTACTAAAGGTGAAAAAATAATCTATTCTAGAGTAAACTGCGTGAGGTGAGGAGAAGTGGGTAAAATCTCGGCCAGACGGGTACAATTCTCTCCAAACATCGATAATTCCCACTTCTTTCATCAAAGCCTTTACTTTCTTACTGATAGCATTTAAGTCTGACTTTCTATTGGAGGAGTCTAATCTAGGATTCAAACGAATATTAAAGTCTCCTCCACAGATTAAAAAGCCCTGGCTTTTTGTAGTCATTATTTCAAATATCTTCTTGTAAAATAGCCAATCACTTCCAGGGGGGATATAGACATTCAGGAGGGTTATTAAGGCTCCGTTAATTCTCCCAGTAACCAAAACAAATCTTCCTTCTTTGTCCCTAATTTCTGACACATGCTCATACTTAACTTGACCTGATATCAATACAGCCACTCCTCTGCGGCGTCCTGATTTATGAGAAGATAAGTATATGTATTTGAAACCCATTTTGTTAAGCTTATTATGCTCTGTATCACTCAAATGCGTTTCCTGTAGGAAAGCGATTTGAATTTTTTTCTTTTTTTAATTTGGACAAAATTTTCCCTCTTTTGATTGGACTATGTATACCATTGACATTAAAAGAAGCTACTTTCAAAGTTTTACCTTGCATACATGTAAACAGAAATCTGCCTCCATATACTTCCTAGGAAAGCCCCCCCTCCCTGAAGAAACTGACAGGGAGTGAACATAGAAAAATATTATTGAACCATAAACACAGAACAGATAAACATATAACATAACAAAGCTGCGTATGACTTCCACTTCAGAGGTCTTTGTTGTGACCCTACTAGAGTCTCTAGGGAAAGCCCTTCCCTGTATCCAGAAGAGGGGGCCCTTCTCTAGATAGCTGCACCAAAAAGTCCCCTGTTGCCCCCTGTAATTCTTACATTTAGTGATTAACCTATTTGACCAGAATAACCAGGTAATACAGCCATTTCCCTGTTTAGATTTAGGTTTTTATATTTGTAAATGCACTTCCCTCAAACGTTGGAGGGGAAAACATCAAGAAAGGGGGCTCATCTACCAGATAAACATGACCAGTCTTAACTTAAGTTGTTGGAGGTGAGGCCCGCCTGAAAGATTGTAGCCGCTCCTTGAAGTTGGACTCGCGTCTGGGATGGGATGCGCGTCTCCCCCTTCGCTGGCTGCTCCTCTCCCATGTCAGCTGCCGCAGTTTGTCCATCAGAGTCTCTGGAGGTTTGATGATCTCTACCGGGTATCCTCTGTTTGACATGTCAGTTGCCGCTTCCTCGGCGCTCTCGTAGATCCGGGTTTCATCATTATATTTAACTTTGAGCCGTGCCGGGTACAGGGTTTGGAACGGGATCTGGTGGTCCTTCAGGATCTTGCGTATTTCTGTATATGCCCTTCTTTTCTGAAGAATACGCGGTGCGTGATCGTTGTCCAGGTTTAGTCGCCTCCCTTGCCAGGTAAAGCCCCTTTTCTGCCAAGCTGAACGGAGAACATTCTCCTTAGTTTTGAAGCTGAGAAATCTCACCAGGATGGATCTTGGCGCTGCGTCCTTGGGTGGCTGTCGACCGAGCGCGCGGTGCGCTCTTTCCAGCTGCAAAGGCATCTCGTCGGGTATGTCGAGGTTTTCGCGGAGTAACTTTTCCACAAATGAAGTCATGGATTGAGACTGCTTTTCGGCTCCCTCGGCAACCCCATAGATCCGTATGTTTTCACATCTAGAACGGCTTTCCTGATCTGTTATTTTAGCATCTAGCGAGTTATGCAGCTTTAGCATTTCTGCTAAGATATCCTCTGTGTTTTGGACTCGTTCCTCGACTTTCATTATTCTCTCTTCTGCCTTGTCTAGTCTTACGTTAGTCTTTAAAATTTCCCCCTTAATGTCCTCCAACTGTTGCTTGTTGTCCTGGCGAAAACCCCTCAGCTCCCGAAGGATCACGTCCAGATCAGCTTTCTCTTCACCTGGCATTACGTTAGCCTGTTTGTTAGCAATGGTCTGTGTGTCGCCTTGTGGTGTTTCATCATCATTTATTTCTGGCTGCTGAGTCCCTTTCTTGCCCTTTTGCCTGGTATCCATCGTTACCCCCGTTTTCACAGAGTCTATAAAGATGATATTTCGCTTTTTTGGGGGGTAGTTCAATGACTTTTTAAGGGGGTGCAGTCGGGAGCTCCTTAACTAAGCTGCCATCTTGTCTGTGTCCCACCCGGAAGCAGCACTGCTCCTCATTTTAAATATGATTCTTTTTCTGCCGTAGTTCTTTCTTGCTGGAGTCATGTGTGGCCTCCACCTCCCCATCACCACCCAGTCTTTATGGATTAATCAGCCTCATCCTCCTCAGCAGTCAGCAGCCTGAGAGTCATCAGCCACCACCAGTATGTGGACTCCATGGGGGGGATTTATCCTGCTGCCACTCAGATGTCCCTCTAACACAAAATATCTCCCTCTGGTGTCCAAGCGCCAGAGACCTCTTTTAAATCTTAATCAGCACAAATCATCTTCACGGATGGAGCTCCATCCATGGTTTTTAGGGGGTTCTTTCAAGGCCAGTGGTTCGCCAGCCACTGGCCTTCCGCGTTCTCAGAGCTAGATTTTTCCTCCGCCCTCTATGAGATCTATCCCATTGCAGTCGCCTGCCACGTCTGGGTACACCACTGGCAACGCAAAAGATTCGCCATGCTCTGCGATAACAAAGCCGTCGTTGACATCATTAATAAAGGTCGCTCCTCTTGCAAAGCAATAATGCCATTTATGAGGCGCATCACATGATTAGCAGTCAAGCATAACTTCATCATCACCGCTGTGCCCCATCATTTTAAAATCATCAACCTGACTCTTCAAATTTCAGGTCTTCCGGAGTCATTGTCCAGATGCCAGCAATCACCCCACACCTGTCCCTCCTCTCAACGAGCTAGCCCTGTATTAGAAAATGCACCGCTGCATAATTATTTAGAGTCTGCCAGGTTATACATGAGGAAAGGGTTAGCCGCTTCCACTTTAAAATCTTATGATTTTGCTTGGGTTACTTTTGCTACTTTTTGTGCCTCTCTCAATATTGCTTCGAAACCTGTCCTTATTAAAACCATCTGTGCTTTCATCACTTATTGTACAGACGTTCGTCATTTTAAGCCTCAGTACATCTTTTGCTTGCAGGGATTCAATTTAATGTCAGATGTTTTGATCCCTCTTTCCCCAGTCTTTTTGCTAACCCATCAATTAAATTACTAATCAAAGGGATTTCAAAATCCATTCTTCGTAAGGGTTTGTTTTCCCCATATATTGATACTCTTCTCATCAATGTGTTTTAATTAGCCTTTTATGGGCTTTTGAGAATCAGCAAATTTACTTCCTCCTCTAATTTATTCGATTCTGCTAAAGACATCTCTTTTTCCGATCTGACTTTCCACCCTAGCCATTATAGTTTATTCCTTAAACATTCTAAGGCAAAGGGAGCTTGTTCTATTGTCATCGCTTGCACCGATTCCCCCTTTTGCCCCTGTAAAGCCATGATTAGATATATATGCCTGAGATCCTCTTTTAACTCATCGCCTCTCTTTCTAACCCCAGGCGATAATCCCATGTCAAAAATCTGGTTTGTTCAGCATTTAAAAAAAAAAAAAGTTCTCCTTCAGTGCAATCTCTCGCCTCAACAATATTCAGGCCACTCATTTAGGATAGGTGCTGCCACTTCAGCCGCCATGCAAGGCGTCTCGTCAGCTTCTCTTCAGCAACTGGGACGCTGGTTTTCTACTGCTTACTCCTCCTACATTCATCCAGACTCCGCCTCCATACTGGCGGCTCAAAGATCTCTGAAACCTTGATCCTCATAAGTCATGCATATCTCTGGTGGTGGTTTTTCAACCTTCGTGGCTTCACAGTTTCTATATTCATTAGCTGTTTCCCCTGCATTATATCGGCCATTTCCCCCTACATCATTATTAAGCATTTCCCCTGCATCATAATTAGCCATTTCCCTTGCATTAGAAGAAGAAGAAGCTTTATTTGTCACTGCAATAAATACAGTGAAATTTCATTTGGTGCTCTCTTGTAGCAGCTACAATGTCCTTGTCATAAAATAAACTGGAGGGGGGGGGGTGGTCATGGTTCCTGTAGCAGTCTCTTTACAGCCATGGGGAAGAAGCTGTGTTTCAGTCTGTTGGTGCGGGCTCTCATGACTCTGAGTCTGCCAGAGGGAAGGCTGGTGAATAGAGAGTGTCCTGGGTGGGCGGGGTCATCCCGAATCTTTGTGGCCCGTCGGAGGAGACGGCTGGAATAGATCTCCTCTAGGCGTGGAAGTGGGGAGCCGATGATCCACTCAGCCGTCTTGATGACCCGCTGCAGTTGTTTCTTTTCAGATGCAGTGCAGCTGGCGTACCACACCATACAGCCATAGGTGAGGACACAGTGGTAGAAGTTTCTCAGCAGAGGTGGAGGGAGTTTGTTCCTCCTCAGTGTTCTCAGAAAGAAGAGACGCTGCTGGGCCTTTTTGGTGATGTGGGTGGTGTTCACAGTCCAGCCCAGGTCCTCCGAGATTGTGCAGGCCAAGAAACTTAAAGCTGGTGACCCGTTCCACTTCCTCCCCATTGATGCTCAGGCCTGAGTGCGGTGTGGTCCTCGACTTCCGGAAGTCAATAATGACTTCTTTTGTCTTCTTGGTGTTGAGGTTGAGGTGGTCGTCACTGCACCAGGCCGCCAGTGCTTGAACCTCCTCCCTGTATGGTGTCTCATAACCGTTGTCGATGAGCCCCACAACGGTTGTATCATCTGCAAATTTGATGAGGGTGTTGGAGCCGTGAGTAGCGACACAGTCGTGTACAGTGTGTACAAGACTGGACTCAGCACACAGCCCTGAGGAACACCAGTATTGAGGACGATGGTGGAGGATGTGGAGGTACCCATTCTGACATGCTGGGGTCTGTTAGTCAGGAAGTCCTTGATCCACAGACAGAGGGAGGGTTCCAAGTTGTAGTGTCTGCAGTTTGTTGATGAGTCTGCTGGGGCTGATGGAGTTAAATGCCGAGCTGAAGTCAACAAACAGCATCCTGATATATGTGTTGGGGCTTTCAATGTGGCTGAGAGCGGTGTGGATGGCGATGGAGATGGCATCGTCTGTGGATCTGTTGGACCTGTAGGCGAACTGATGTTGATCAAAGCCAGGTGGGATGTGGGCCTTGACATGCTGTAACACCAGTCTCTCCATACATTTCATGATCACTGGTGTCAGGGCCACAGGCCGGTAATCATTCAACCCTGTGATGCCAGAGGATTTGGGCACAGGGACTATGGTGGCAGTTTTCAGGCAGGTGGGGACTGTGGCTTGCTGCAGTTATATGGCTATTTCCCCTGCATCATTCTTAGCCATGTCCCCTGCATCATATTAGCCATTTCCCTTGCATTATATGGCTATTTCCCCTGCATTATTATTAGCCATGTCCTCTGCATCATATTAGCCAGCTCCCCTGCATTATATTAGCCATCTCCCCTGCATCATTTGGCCATTTCCCCTGCATTATATGGCTATTTCCCTGGCATCATTATTAGCCATTTCTCCTGCATCATATGGCTATTTCCCCCTGCATCATTGTTATCCTCTTTCCCCGCATTCATGGGTATTTCTCTGCTTCACCATTTTGCTATCTTCACCTGCATTTTGGGCTATTTCCTTTGCATCTTTGTTTTTATTTCTCTTCATCTCCGTAACCAAGTTCGTTGCACAGTATGGCTATTGCTCTAAAATCACATCGCACTGACCCCATCAGCAGTGGCACTCTATCTTCATCATAATGGGCTCTATTCATAGGTTCGCATTTTATTATTCTCATTTATTATGCTATGAATGTCTTTATAATTGCTGTTTTTTGCTCTTTCCTCTGCCGATTTAGTGCCGCTTTATCAGATATGGTATACCTTTATTTTGGGGAGAAGTCTTCTTTACATGGGAAGCATCTAATCCATCAAGCTGCTTCTTAAGATGATCTTCTTCCCGTGGGGTCTAAGTGCCAAAGACTATTTTCTGTGCACAATAAATTTGATCTCATTTCATACCCGTCTTTCTCTTTTATTCTATTAGTCTATCCTGATTGAAATATTACTGTTGTTGCTCTAGTAACAACATGTAGTTATAAAATATTTTATTCCTGTTGTGAATTTATTCTTTTAAAAAAATAATTCCTTGTAAATGTTACACTATTACTTCTCTGAGAATCTCTTTCACATACAAGCAAAAATTGGTATTGTAACTGAAAAATCTCCAGTCGAATGGATATCAGATAAGATCTAATCGAATCGAATCGGAAATCGAATCGAATCGAATCGAATCGAATCAAATCAGGAAATCAGTGGCGATACCCAGCCCTATTTGAACTGCAGTCAGGATTTAGAAAATGTCATTCCACTTAACCCGCCTTTTATATTTAACAGACCACATCAGGAAGAAGGCTGATACAGGCAAATTTTGTGTTGGCCATTAAATGTGTCAATTCTTACCTCTCGAGAAGGACTCAAACATGTCAGTGGGAGATTTTCCAAAACCAAAAAGTATAAGTTGTGGGATCCCTCAAAGGATAAATGCTTATAACTATAATTATAGGGCTATAAGCATATTATAATGTATTATGTTTATGTATGTTTATGATGTATTATAGACATAGACGTCACAGAAAGAGTTTTACTACAAAATGCATTTCCTGCAGAAAATGTGTGTGAATGCTGACAGCTGAAGTTGCAAAGCACTGCACTGCTCTACTTAAAAACCTGGAAACTGAATGGTATAACTGTCAGAGTAGTGGGCTGAACTGCATTACCTAAAGAAGCTAAGCGCTGACTTTACTAGATGACGCTGGAAGCTAAACTGTAATACTGTTGAAGCTGGAAATTGAAATGAGTTAACCAATAAAGGCTGAAAGAAGAAATGTTCTGTACTTTAAAAAGCATAAAACATAGTTACATCAGAAGTATAATACCTTTGCGACATGTTTAAAGCTTAAATAAAGTTTTTAAATAAATTTATGCCGAAGTGCTAGAATTTTAAAGTGGAGAAGATTGAAGAAGATTAGAATTTTTTTCCCATTCTCTACAACTATAGGAAAAAGTTAAAAAAAAAAAAAAAAAAAAAGCTTCATAATAACAATATAATATAATTTGGTCACATTACCATCTGGAGTCTTTTTGAAAACTCAGGTTTCTCAGGGACCCCTGGTAAAGTGTTACCATCTGGGGTTTCATTTTGAAAATACAGCCAACACCACTGTGTTAACTTGCTATCCAGTTGGTGCATTACTTAAAGAAGCTGAGAGCAGAAAGACATTACTATATAAGATGGAAGTTAAACTGTAACACAGCAAAGCAACACATTTTCACTCCGACCTCATTACATATTGCTGCATGGTCATGCTACATCTACATATGACGTGAAAGGCACCCTGGGTGTGTCTGTTGTTGACGTTGTGGGACTTCAACCTGTTACATACACATACATTGTGTTTTTCAAAATACATTATTGTTTTTTATAGGAAATGCACAGTTTGGATACAGTCTCTTTCAAAATAAATTTACTGGAGCACTGCAAATTAACATTTTTCTCCTTCAATAACAAACGCCCATTGTTGGGCCAGCACACGCATGTGGTTGGGTTTTGCCCCCCAAACTTTCATTGTTGTCCCACCGTCAGGTATTGTTTCACATGCCTGGCTGCATATCGTACCAACGTGAAAGGATGACTTTTTTCGTTGGTGTCTGACATGAAACTGACTGCCCAAGCACCAGTATTCGACGACTTTGGAATGAGACTGGGTTGTCTGGAAATTAAGATGAATTATTTAAAAAGGGCTGAAAGTAGAAGTGCTTAATATCACCGCCTTTGTAAGAAAAGATGAAAAAGGCACATTATTTTTTAAATATTTGGATGAAGAACCACAAGAAAACTATTTTGACGTACTGACATCAGTGGCACTGTTAATAATAATAATAATAATAATAATAATAATAATAATAACAATGATAATAATAATGATAATGATGATAATAATGGTGCATTTTATTTACAGGCACCTTTCAGAGCACTCAAGGACACCTTACAAGACACAGTTATAAACAAGCAGCAATGGATCCATAGATCATGCATTGAAACAATCCCGTTATACAATAAAAGTCAATAAAATGACAATAATAAGAATGATAATAAACTTTATTTATTAATTACAAGACAAAAATCATAATTATGAATACAAGGTATAAAATCAAGGCCTAAGAATGAGTGTTCCCTCTCCTCAATCACAGTTTCTCTCCAGATAGCATGTGCGACAATTTCTAATATTTTAATTTGAATGGTATCAGACATCCATTTTTCTTTTTGCTGAAGCCACTCACATACCTTGGGTAAATCATAAAGTTAAGTCCACTTGTCTGCAGCCGAATCATTAGCTGCTGTAAAACTCCATCCCGATGGATATGCCCTTGCAGTGGAAGTCCCTCATGTCCAAAATACTACGGTCCTGGCAGATTTCTGTCCCTCCTCAGCCTGTTCAGCCTGTCAGCACAATTGATTAGCTTTGCCACCACAAATCTCTGCCCAAGTTTAGCCGACCCATAAACTGACCCCGATTTTTGCACTTTGTCCTGACATGATGATGTTGCTACGTCAGATCAGAGAAATCTAATAAATGTGCACATTTTAAATATCTTTTTTCTAGGGCTGTCAATAGATTAAAAAAAATAACAAATTAATCTCACATTTTAAAATCTATTAATCTAGATTAATCGCGATTAATTTCCTACTAAAGTTAAGTACTGTCTAAAAGTAAAAAAAAAAAAAAATCCTGTGAAATCCAGTAAACTGTAACTGTCATTGGCTGAGCGAAAGTAGCCTATCTGTTATCAATATAGGCTAACAAAAAACTAAAGGCTGCAACCAGGGCTCCACTGCAGTAGTCCATATGAAGAAGACACTGTGGGAGAGAGGCAGAGAGACAGCACTCATGTGGAAAAGGGGAAGCAAGGAGAGCCTGAAAGTGAGAGAGAGAGAGAGAGAGAGAGAGAGAGAGAGAGCTTTTGAAAAGGACTATGCCATGTATGTTTGTCCAAAAAACGCTATTACTAGGCCTGTTTGAAGCATTTTTTCGTCATTTTAACGTCATGCTGTTTAGATCACTACCATCTCCGAAAATGGATGGAACTTTTAGCGGACCAGATGGTAATTTTGTTACTTTTAGATCATTAATGTTTAGCTTGAACATTGCCTGCTTGTTGTCAGGCAAAAGATTATACAAAGTGCAACAAGTTCCTAAATATTCCATGTGAAGACGACAAAGAGAGACAGAGAGACAGTGCTCATTTAAAGAAAGGGGAGGGACAAAGGGAGACAGCATGTGTGAGCAAGTATGAGAGAGAGAGAGAGAGAGAGAGAGAGAAGAGGATCATACCAGTTTTGTTGTTCTAAAAATATCAGTACTTTCTGAAGTATTTTTTCATCACATTCCCATCATGTTATGATGTTAGGACTGACACCCACGTGTGTGTTAGATGTTCTAGTTTATTTTGATACCCTGGCCATCGTTGTAGCTGAAAAATTGACCTTCATACCATTGCTAAAAGTGCATGGAACATAATGTCAGAGCACCCGCGTTAATTGCGTTAATTTTCTTTAACGCATTAATCGTGTTGACATTAATCTTAGAGATTAGTGCGTTAACTTTGACAGCACTACTTTTTTCATATATTTTATGACTGGCACCTCATTAGATGCTATTCAAAATGTAAAACAAATGTTCAGATAGCCCATGACTTAGGCTAAGATAGCTAACTATTGCCCCTTTTCCACCAACATTCCCAGGAACTTTTATTACCAGGAATTTTATTTACCTGGGTAAAAGAGTTCCTGGTAATCTGTGTGGTTTGCGTTTCCACCATACCTCAAAGTTCCGGAAAATGTATTCAAATCAGGCTGATGACGTAGATGATTCAGCGTGTGCCCTGTGCCAGCTTGTTGGCTGGTAACATAACATTAGTGCTGGTAGAGAGGGGGGAGGGGATGTTTGTCTCAGCCAGCAGCTAAGTTTAAAAGTATTTTAAGATAAGAGCCAAACTAAGTTAGTCTACATACAGACGAGGACATTTGAGCTTATTAGTAATGATTCGCTGTTAGCCAAACTAGCTTGCTGTCTAAATCAGCGTGTAAGACATAACGTTAGTGATGGTGGATGAGAGACTGTGGACAGAGCGTATTGCATATCACTGTCTACATGTTTACATGTTCATGCTTGCTGAACACATGTATTGATAAATTATTGGCTTCTTACTTGCTAAGGTTTAATTCCACTTACAGTAACGAGTGTACCTGCCGTCAGCTCGAGTAATTTTTGAGTTTGTTTCCACCGCGGCCGCTGCTCGGTTGTTCACCCCTTACCGTAGCGTGTAGGTGTGTGTGTATGTTAAGCACTGGCACAGAGCGCAGAGGAGAGACTGCAGGATGATAATGAATTAAACCAAAATGTGTAAGTGCCATTAAAAGAACCAATGCCATTAGCGCTTATCAATACTATGGCACAAATGTGTACTTGTAGAAATGAAATAAAGTTTGCAGCCACACTGGCACGGAACGCTGCAAGTTTGTGTTGCACCAATCAGCGTTCTTCAGCACACAGCCCCACCCCTCAAGAATTCCGGGTAATCTGAAAAGTCCTACCCCACTACTAGGTACTTTTTTCTGGGAAAGTCGGGGGTAGGCGGAAAGTTTTTTTCCTGGGTAATTTCGGTGGAAACGTGCAGAGGCGTTTCAAAATCCAGGGTAAATGAAAAAAGTTCCTGCGGTGGAAAAGGGGCTTATTCGCACATGGTGTTGTTCCACCACTTGTTAGTGGGGGGTGCTACAGCACCGTCAGCACTCACCTTCCTGCACCCTTGCAGAGGTCCCTCAGAGCAATGCACCTATCAGAAACAAGCAGAGACTGATGGAGGTCGAATCAGCTAATCAGGATGCCCTGTGTTTGTGTGTCTGAAAGTGATGAGTCATTTTTGGACATAACCGGTGATAACACACAGAGAAGTACTACTTGTAAAAGTCATCCAAAGTCAACTTTAAATTGTATTGCTGAAATCTCTTCACTTTGAGATCCTCACAACTTTGCTGAAGATAAAGACATGCCATTTGTGTCGACAGAGTCAAAAATTACTTTGAAATCAAAGTCTTCATGTTTGTGTTTTTGATGAGGTAAACTAACAGCAGCATAAGTCTATGAGACAGCTTAAGGAATCTCTTGTTGCTTTGAGGCAGAAAAAACTGTGAGTCCTATTACTTAAATGGGCACATTAGCTGAAAAAGGACAACAATATGGTTAATGGACAGTACTTGTATGGCACCTTTCTAGTCTTCTGACCACTTAAAGCGCTTTTACACTACATGTCAATGACTACATGTCTTGTGATGAGAAAGCCACCAGGAGCAATTTGGAGTTCAGTATCTTGCTCAAGGATACTTTGACATGCTGACTGGAAGAGTCAGGGACTGAGTTTCCAGTCTTCCGATTGGTGTACCACCCGCTCTTCCTCTGAGGCACAGCTGCCCCACATTGTGATGTTTAAAGTGTGTATGAGGATTAATAGTTGTGAAAGCTAGAGGAGTTTGAAGGTATACAGTTCAGGCATTGTTGGTTAGGAGCTGTATCCACCAAAGTGTTATTCCGGAGGCTGGTGTATTCCTTAAATTCTATGCAATGGAAGCACGGTGTATGACGAGGAGCTGGGCTTGGATTTTACACTGAACGCTGCCAGCCGGGCGTTTATTTCCTGAGTGCCGAGAGATGAAAAATGCTCAAATTTGGGTAAAAAAGCTGTGCTTGTCATTTTCACTTCAGGCATTCAGTCAGTGGGGGAGGGACAGATACTGTGAAGACCAACTGTCCAAACTCTGTCAAACTCTTTGGTGAACACAGGGCCTTCTGTTTGAAACAATATTTGCAGCGAACGTGAAGTGAAAGCCAACACCAGATTCAATCTTATTCACTACATTAGTGTTTGTTGGTGCTGTGTCTGCCATTTCCATAGCTTGCTCTTGGATGCGTGCTGCTTACAGTCTGAGAGGGATTTCTTCTGTATGAGTCCACACATAGTTTTTTTTGGAAAATCCTGTGTAGTATACCTTTAAGTCAGAAAATGACTATAAGGAAGTTTAAGCCTCATTCCGAAGTTGTCAAATACCGCCGCTTTATCAGTGATTTCAGCGTCAGACACTGATGCTGAAGTCCACCACCTTTCGCGATGGTACGATATGCTGGCATCAGTTTGTAACGTGGCTGGATGAGGAGGAGGATACCTTACGCGTAATACATACACATGGAAGTCCACTGACAAAGCAGTGATATGTTTCCACCAGCACCCCCCTCCTGTCAGAGTTCTACAGGAATTAGTAAAAGTCCAGATTTCCCCAGATGAAGCTCCATATGTGATATCTACTGGTAAGTGAAATTTAATAGTGATAAAATTATCTCACTGCAGATTCAAGTATACATCACCAAGAGCTTAAACTTCACTCGTATATTAAACACTCATGGCCCAGCACAGTGAAGATGGACAAGGCTGTGCTACAGACTATGCAGTCACTTAAAGTGGTGTGTTACTGACTATCCATCAGCCAGCCTGCAGGTTCAGATAAGTCACCACACAGTGTGAAAGTCAGAAGAGACAAAGTGAACTGCGGCAAGAGAATCAGAAAATCAGGATGTGAAATTGTTGAGATGGGGCCTGGACAACATAAATGAATTTATGTAAATTCAGGTGGCGGGTGACAAATCTAAAAATATAATTTAATGCAGTAATGCTTTCAGGCACTCTGTACTGCTTTCAAATATTAATTCTCCTGTAGATCAACTTGTCTTATTTCATGTTGTCTGCTGAGTCAACACACATTATAAATGAGGGAACGTGTTTTGCAGTGAGGTTTAAATGGTTCTAGATGTACAGAGTAGAAGCTGCTCTGACACACAGACACAGTGAGGATGATTTCTACCTCAGAGTTCTTCAATATGAAGTTGACAGAGTGCTGAAGAGAGAAGAGTCTTTTGGGGGGCAGTTTGGTTTATTTACATGAAATTCAGCTTCCAACATGGTTCTTTTCTTCAGGCCTTAAATGCAGGGATTATTTTATATTTTCTCTTGTTGTTACTTTCCCATCAGAACCCTTTAATTTAACCAGCTAAATTCTTTATTTCCTCTTCTGTAAACAGTTAGCTTGTGTCTATTAGAGTTAGCTTCTATCTCTTAGCAGTTACCTTCTGTCTGTAAACAGTTAGCTACAGTCTCTTAGCAGTTAGCTTCTGTTTGTTAGCAGTAAGCTCCTATTAGCTCCTCACTGTCAGCTAAGACTGGAGTTACCGTGTGTTCAGTCCGGTAAACGGTATCAGGCTGATAGCTGGAGCCTCTCCAATAAGCCATAGTGTGAAGCCATGGGTGGAATGAGGTGATTCTAAATCCACTGTGCCGCTCTTGCAGTGACAACGACAAGAAGCCGCTGAAGTGCAGCCAACACTCACTGAGCAGAGTTAAGTCAATTATTCATGGTATTGCTATGGCCGAACTGCCCCAAAAAAAGCCGCAGAGGCATGCGCCGCAAAAATTCTGGACAGTTACCAGGAGAGATGGCCATACCTCCGCATTTCCCGGCTTCAAAATCATACGTTCTGCACCACGTGCAGCATTGTTGTTGACATCGGGGTTAGGGTTAGGTGTTAGGGGTTAGGGTAAGGTGGTACTCATAACCTTTCTTCAAGGTTGGCAGGTCTGCGATATGAACACATTTCAGAGATCAAAGATAAAGAAGGCCAATACATAATGATAACAGGAAGGATTGATGAGCGGATGGTAACATTCTTCAGCATATATGCTCCTCCAGGGAGTGATTGGACCTTCTATAAAAAGCTATTTGACATGATGTCTACTGAAGCTCAGGGTGTGCTCATATGTGGAGGAGATATGATATAAGATTGTCAAAAATGGAGTCTTCCACCTCTAATTTAGGAAATAGTAGAGCCATAGTTAATAAAATAAACTCTGGAGGAAATTGGTATTATAGATGTTTGGAGGGAGCTGAATCCGACTAGCCGCGACTACACTTTTTCTGCACCACAATCTACTTACTCAAGGATTGGCTATTTTTTTTACATTTAAGAGAGAACGATTTAGAATTCAGTCATGTGATATTGGAACAATTGATAGCAATGGAGAAGTGTCCCCTCCTATGGTGTGGGATGCATTCAAGGCAGTTCTGAGGGGGGAAATAATATCCATTTCCTCATCACTAAAAAAACACAGACAGGAGAGGCTTAATTTTCTATACAACCAACTCAGAGAATTACAACAAGACCATAAAGCTAGACTAGAGACTAATAAGGAAGTATCAATTAAAAAACTGCAAAATGAGATAGATGAGATATATTCACAAGAGGTTAAAAAGAAACTGGTATTCTTAAAACGCGGGTACTATCAATCAATCAATCAATCAATTTTTATTTATAAAGCCCAATATCACAAATCACAATTTGCCTCAGAGGGCTTTACAGCATACAACATCCCTCCGTCCTTTGGACCCTCACAGCGGACAAGGAAAAACTCCCCCAAAAAAACCCTTTAACGGGGAAAAAAAAAAATGGTAGAAACCTCAGGAAGAGCAACTGAAGGAGGGATCCCTGTTCCAGGACGGACAGACGAGCAATAGATGTTGTACAGAACAGATCAATATAATGAATTAACAGTAATCCATATGACACAATGAGACATAAGGAGAAACAGATATTACATTAATAATATGATTATATATGTATGTGACAATAATGATATGTGTATAATAGTCCAGGTATGACTAATAGTAACAGCAGCAGTGGGAGGCATCAGGCAGGACCACGGCAGCAGCACAACCACGACACAACATCCAGGCACAGCTGTGGTATGAGTTAACCTGCGAGACAGTGGAGCACAAAGGCTCCGGAGAACAAGCCGAGTTAGCGACATGCAGTAGACCCGGGTTAGAGAGATGCATTAACAGGACATGAATACTAGCAAGGGAGAGAGAGAGTGAGAAGGAGAGAAGGGGCTCGGTGTATTATAGGAGGTCCCCCGGCAGACTAGGGCTATGTCAGCCTAACTAGGGGCTGGTCCAAGACAAGCCTGAGCCAGCCCTAACTATAGGCTTTATCAAAAAGGAAAGTCTTAAGTCTAGTCTTAAAAGTGGAGACGGTGTCTGCCTCCCAGACCGAAACAGGAAGCTGATTCCACAAAAGAGGAGCCTGATAGCTGAAGACTCTGGCTCCCGTTCTACTTTTGGAGACTTTAGGGACCACGAGTAACGCTGCATTCTCAGAGCGCAGTGTTCTGGTGGGATAATTTTCGCAATATTACGCAGATGAAAAAATGCAGTCCGAGACGTTTGTTTTAAATGGGAATTAAAAGACAAATCTTGATCAAATATTACGCTGAGGTTTCTTACGGTAGTGCTAGGTACTACAAGGCAGGAAGCAAGGCAATTAAATTATTAGCATATAAACTGAGGAAACAACAGGCAGATGCCACCATAAATAAGATAAGATGTGCTCAAACTAAGAAAATACAATATAGGCTAGAACAAATCCAACCAAGTTTTGAAAATTATTATAAGGAGTTATATTCACAACTGAAACTAGATAACGAAGAAGAGATGGAGAGATTTCTTGAATCTCTAAATTTGCCCACAATCACACAAGAACAAAACAAAGCCCTGATTGTGGATATCACTGAAATAGAAGTCAAGGCAGCAATATCAAGACTAAAACCACACAAGAGTCCAGGGCCAGACGGCTTTACAGCCGAATGGTACAAATCCTTCAAGGAACAGTTAACTCCAAAACTCTGCCAGATATGTAATGGGGCACTCAAAAAGGGAGAGATCCCCCCCTCATGGAAGGAAGCCATAATTTCAGTAACACCTAAGGAAGGAAAAAACTCATTAGATTGTAAACAATACTGACCCATCTAAGTGTTGAATTTGGACTATAAAATTTTCATGTCAATATTGGCTCAGAGAATTGAAAGACTCTTGCCATCTCTTATCCATTTGGACCAGACTGGATTTATCCGCCAGACACAGACCCAAGACAGCCTGAGGAGAACATTACATATTATGTGGCATATACAACAAAACAGGACACAGGCTATGTTCTTGGGACTGGACGCAGAAAAAGCGTTTGATTCAGTAAGATGGATTTTTTTATATAAGGTTTCAGATCAATTTAGTTTTCATCATACTCTTATTGAGGCTTTCAAAGCTATATACAATAACCCAACAGCAAGAATAAAAATAAATGGCAGTCTCTCCAATCCCTTTACTATGGAGCGTTCATGTAGGCAGGGTTGTCCCTATTCTCCACTTCTCTTTGCTCTCTTTACAGAACCTCTCAGTCAATATATTAGACAAAACAAACATTTAAGGGTATAGATATGGCAGGACAGGAACACAAAATATCTTTGTTTGCAGATTTTTTCTATCACAGCCCTCCATATCTCTACCATCTATAATGTCATCGTTATATAAGTTTGGTCAGCTATCAGGCTACAAGATAAATATCCAGAAAACCCAGGCCATGATTTTTCATTATATTAAATTATATCCCTCTCAACCTTAAAATTAAGTCTGACATCTCTAGATGGAATCACTTACCTTTTCTTAGTCTAACCTCAAGGACTGAATCTGTTAAAATGGTAATTTTACCCCTCCTGTTACACCTTTTCCTATTGCTGCCAATTGAAATAAGTGATCAACAATTCATTGAATGGCGTAAATGAATTTCTCGCTATATCTGACTGGGTAAGAAACCAAGAATAAAATAAAAAGTAATGCAACTGTCAAAAGATAAAGGGGGAATGGCACTGCCAAACTTAAAAGACTACTATTATGCTGCTCAGATAAGATCTTTGGTGTGTCTTTGTGACCAGCAGTTCACGGCAAGATGGAAGGCAATAGAAGAGGGAGGATCTGTGGGAACGCCTGTACAGGCAGTAATAGCAGACAAAAAATTGATAGACAGTCTCAGATATAAAAACAACCCTTGGATAAAAACAACGCTAAAGATTTGGCAGAAAGTAGTTAAAAAACACAACCTAAAAGATGCAGAATTTATTGAGATCGTGTGCATATGAGGTGGATTTTATTCCAAATAAAACAGGTACTAGATTTAAAATGTGGATGGAAAGGGGTTTGACAGCATACTGCTGCTTTATACAGAATGGAACTGTGAAGAGTTTTGAAAAGAATATGGTTTGGAGAATCAAGATTTTTTTAGGTACCTACAAGTAAGGCATCAGTTAAACAAAATCATGACAGAAGAATAAAAAAAAGTAGACAGTGATGTGCTGAAGGTCTTTGTCTCAACTTATAAGTCTAGGAGTTGACGTAGATCAATATCTAGATTATACAAAAGTTTCCAAGACTCTTTAAATCTGAACACCCTGCATATTAAATGTAAATGGGAAAGAGAGGGAGATCTGGTCATACCTGAGGATGTATGGGAAACATCTGTAAACCACAATAGAAAACCACAGCCTCACACAGCTGGAGGGAATTTGGGTGAAAAAACATTATGAGATTCTTTATTACGCCTGTTCAGAAGAGGCATCAAGGTGTTGTAACAAATTGTTGGAGGATGTGTGGTTCAAATTTAGCCAACCATTATCATTTCTTTTGGTATTGTCCAAAACTTTTGTCTTACTGGTATGACATTCATGAATGTCTGGAATACATATTTCAAACTATTATTCCATTTGATGTCCTGTCAGTGTATCTGGGTACTATGGCATTTTACACCCAATCGATAGCAGATAGATATTTAATGAGTATATTACTGACTGTAGGGAGGAAGGCTGTGACAAGTAGGTGGTTACAACTAAACACACCAACACTGGAAGACTGGCAAAGAACTGTCCATGAAATCTATACCATGGAGAGACTGACGTTCGCTTTAAAACTACAGTCAGAGAAATTCAACAGATGGTGGTGAAAATGGATTAGACATATAAGCTCACGGAGACCAGAACTGCTCTAAGTACCTTATTACATGATTACCATGAACTATTGAGACGACTGAGGAAGAAGATGCTGTGAGTAGATCTCCATAGAAAAATGAGTGATGAAGGTTTGGAAAAGTGTGACATCTTTTGTTCAGATGTTCTTATTTTGCAAATTGTAAAAGGAAAGAGAGAGCAATAGATGGGAGAATATGTTTCGGTGCAATTGTATAAGGGATATATGTGTCACATGTTATTGCGCATGTTTTTTGTGTGTGTAATTGTGCTGAAAGGATTTTGTACGTCTCTGGTAAAAATACAATTATAAAAAAAAAGAAAATAAATCAACATAAATACTCATCATTTTACTGAAAAGTATATCCCTTATGTCTTCAAATACAGGACAGTAAAACAAAAAATGAACCCATATATCCCATATATCAACAGACCATTTTGACAGACCATGAGAAACCTTTTACTCCTGATCTCCTGAATATCACAGATTAACTTGCTCTGGAAAATAAATTACAAGTTGTTCAAATAAAATACGTCAACTCAACTCATTAGCCCAGGGATGACAATGGTCCCAAATAAATATCTTTTTAGTAAATCTCTGATTGGACATCTTCACAAGTTTATTCCAAAGCTGAAGCATCTGATGTTGGGAGGTACCCAACATCCTATATCTCCACTAGTAGTGCAAAACCTCACAGGAATGGAGTTGGGGTGGATAGATGGATCAACGCAGCATGTGACAGTGATTCTTCTCCCTCCCTTTACTTGCCAGTTTCTGTGCCTAAACCTGGCAAAACCTTAAGGCTGCACAATATTTCATATTAACAATGGCTCTTATGACAATGTTGGGATTCACTGAACCACAGATGATTTGTCATTTGTTAAAATCTAAACTGGACATGTGAAGGCTTTTCCTCCTGAGGTGGAAGACCCCATGTTCTTTGTTCTCAGACAAAGAATTTACCTGACACCCATCTCAGCAGAATGGCCAACTTCACACCTCTGTGAGAGACAAGTCTCAAAAGTGATTGGTCAGTACTGTTACAGTGCCATGTGACTCTGTGATGTCATCAGACACACTGTAGGAGTTGATTTCCATTCACTACAGTCTCTCTTAGCTCTTGGGTGGCAAGCCGCCCACACCTCTTCCCTTCTGGGCCCTGGAGCAGCCCGGAGGTGCTCTTTGTCCTGAACCATCAAGGGGGGGACAAGTGCTCTTCAGAGTTTTGTTCCTTTTCTCCTAAGACCCTCATGCCCTCACTCAAGGAAGGTGCATAACTGGAACCACAGAGGTTAGAAGGGCAAAGACAAGGTTTGCAACTAACTTTCCAGCAATAAGGAGAATCAAGTTGAGTTAGCACCCCAGCGAAGGACCCCGAGCGACCAGCTTCCTCGGATCTGCACCTTTGGAACAAGGACACAACAAAGACTGCTTCTAGAGCCACAGCTCTTTCCAGCCTTCTTCGTTGGCTAACAAGGACAACACGCATCAAACTAACTCTTCCCTCAATCCATTCAGGATTTGGTAACGTAACAACTGGGCATAGCTTTATCACAGCTGCACAGGCTAAGCAAGACTGTTTAACTTGTTGTTTGTGATTTAATGCTGCTAACTGAGTTATTGTTGTGATTGTCTGCAATTAGGTTATTGATTAGTTGGTCTTACCAAGCAAAGTCATGTTTAGTTTGCTAATGCTGTTCACAGACGTCTTGCATGTAACTAAACATCTTCTGCACTAATCCAGACCCCTTGCAACACAAATCGCATTCACATAGACTCACTCACAAATAGGCTTTCAACAGAGCTACACCCAAGCAGGCCGCTCAAGTCCCGCTTCTTTTCTTTTGTCTTTGTCCTGACCATACAGTCAGACAAACACCTCCCCCGATCTGAAGCTAGATTTGATTCAGCCATCTTGTAGTTTTCTGTTGTCCGCCATTCTGTTTTGTAGGCCAAACGGCCCTTCGATCACCACACCCACCTTTGTCTTTCTCTCTCTCTCGCACACACGCACAGACACACACCTACACACATATACACACACACACACAGGCTTGTATATAGTTAGTTAGGATTTGTGTGTTTTGGTTTTGCTTTGCTTTACTTTATGAATAAATATATTTTTGGAATCGTACCTGCTGTCTGTTTAATGTTGTACAACAGTGAATGAATAGTCAACCTCTGCTGCGTCAAGAATTCCGAAATCCTTCAGGCTTTATTATTAATTTGGTTATGGTTATTAATTTAATTATTAATCAATTTCCCAAATTAATAGTTTAGTGAACTTTATGAGACTGATATCATTAACTGGCTATCATTTTTCCCTTTATGGGAATGGTGCCCCACGAGATGATTTAATGTTAATTAAGTCACGTTATTTAACATAATTGATAATTATTCCAAATAATTATTAATTATTTCTGATAGCCAATTTGAGCCTATTAATGTAGATTCCCTACATTAATGGAGCCGCCGTACAAAGCCTATAAGTGTGGCAGTTTAGAAACTGTTCAAGCACTTGTGTAAAAAGGCTATTCTGTTAGGATACAACAGTGGGATTTTTTTTCAACCACCTTGGCTGAACCCTGCTGTGTACAGTTGAGACTTGAGAACTGTCCATTGATCAGGGATCAAATCGATCTTCTCCAATAACAAGCCATGGGTGACCCCTGATCTGAAAGTGCTTCTGAATGAGAAGAAGAGGATTTTCAGATCATGGGACAAAGATGAGCTGAGGAGGGTCCAGAAGGACCTTAAAAGAGAAATAAGGAGAGGCAAGGACAGCTACAGGAGGAAGTTGGAGGAGCACCTTCAACAAAACAACATACGGGAGGTATGGAGAGGCCTGAATACAATCTCTGGTCACAACAACAGCAGCAGGAGGGGCCCAGAGTCTGGAGACCGGGGGTGAGCGAATGAACTAAACCTGTTTTTCAACAGGTTTGATTCTGCTCCCTCTCCCTCCCTCACCCACCAGAGCACAGACCTAGGGCCCTCTCACCCTCCCTAGCACACCTCCTCCTCCTTCTCCTCCCCCTCCCTTAGGACATCAGCTACACCCTCCCCTCACCTTTTAACCCCCCTCCGTTTCACACCTCCTTCATCCACCCATCATCTTTCTCAGTCACCCCCCACCCCCTGCTGTAGCCTGTCCATAACAGCTGACCAGGTGAGGAGGGAGTTCATGAAGATCAAGGCAAGAAAGGCTACTCGTCCGGATGGCATCAGCTCCAAGCTTCTGAGGGACTGTGCAGTTCAGCTCTGTCAGGTGGTTCTGCACATCTTCAACCTCAGCCTCAGTCTGGAGAAGGTTCCTGTCCTGTGGAAGACTTCCTGCGTGGTTCCTGGAGGCATTGGGGTGGATGACGCTGTCATCTACCTGCTCCACCGGACACTGTCTCACCTAGAGAACACTGGAAGTGCTGTGAGAGTCATGTTTTTTGACTTCTCCAGCGCTTTCAACACAATACAGCCATCTCTGCTCAGGGGGAAGCTGGAAGGAGCTGGAGTCGACCATCACCTGGCTGCATGGACCATAGACTACCTCACCAGCAGACCACAGTATGTGAGGCTTGGTGACTGTGTGTCTGATGTGGTAGTCTGTAGCACGGGGGCTCCACAGGGGACAGTCCTCGCCCCCTTCCTCTTCACCCTGTACACATCGGACTTCAGATACAACACGGACAGCTGCCACCTCCAGAAGTTCTCTGATGACACAGCCATTGTTGGATGTGTGTCAGAGGGGAATGATCTGGAGTACAGGGGGGTCATCACGGACTTTGTCAACTGGTGTGAGATCAACCACCTTCACATCAATGTCAGCAAGACAAAGGAGTTAGTGACTGACTTCCGTAGGAAAGCACCCCAGACAACTCCAGTGAACATCCAGGGTTTGGACATTGACATTGTGGAGGAGTACAAATACCTGGGTGTTCACCTAAACAATAAACTGGACTGGTCCACAAACATCAGCGTCCTGTACAAGAAGGGCCAAAGTCGTCTCCACCTGCTGAGGTGACTGAGGTCTTTTGGAGTGTGCAGGACACTGCTAAGGTCTTTCTATGACACTGTGGTAGCGTCTGCCGTCCTCTATGCAGTGGTCTGCTGGAGCAGTGGAAGCACGGAGAGGGACAGAAAAAGACTAAACAAGCTGGTAAGGAGGGCCAGCTCGGTCCTGGACTGTCCCCTGGAGACCATCGAGGAGGTGGGCGAGAGGAGGATGTTAGCAAAGCTGATATCCATCATGGACACCCACAGTGCAAGAAGGAGCGCTACCGCAGGTCATTCATCCCATCAGCTGTCAGACTATTTAATAGGCTTGGGAACGATAAACCGATACGACCGGATATCCGGTTTTACAGGCGAGAAATACGGCTGTATCGGTAGCAGACTAACCAATCGATAGTAATCAGCCACAAATCCTTAGATGAATCGATTGTAGAGCTATGGATCGGCTATCGCGAGACTAGGATTCAGTTACCCGAGGCTTTACAGTTTTCATCTCTAAAATAACGCGAGAGCTGACAGAACGACTGTCGCGCATGCTCCGTAGCATTATCTTCGTCTTCGGAGAAGACTTTGAAGTGAGGACGGCAGCTAGATCTGTATGGGACAGAGCTAGTGATGAAGTGAAGCGGTACAGAGATCGTGAGTCTTTAGCCCTGAAAAAGAACCCACTACAATGGTGGAAAGAGCAGCAGGACCTGCCATTGCTATCATCTCTGGCCAAACGATATCTCTGTATACCAGCCACCAGTGTGGCATCTGAAAGGGTTTTCAGCACTGCTGGAGATATTGTTTCCACAAAACGCAGTCTACTTAAACATGAACATGTGGATCAGTTGATCTTCCTCAAGAAAAATCTGCCCTCCAAAAAAGATGTGGACAGTGATGAGAAATAAAAATGCCAGTGGTAAAGGATAATACTAGCAGGTTTAATTGTTCTTTTTTTCTAGAGCTGCTGCGTATAATTTTCAGTTTGTAAGATGTTTACATTGAAATGTTGCACTTTAGTTACCTACCTCTTGTGTTCAAAACACCAGGATATACTCAGACTGAAATGTTGCACTTTGTTATTGTTGTCTATCTCTGGAGTTCAAAGGACTAGGCTGAAGCAGTTATGACATTTTGAGTATGGGAATGTTAGAAAAGTAAAATTTTCAGTATTTCACAAAAAATAGTTTTATGTTTGCTTATCTCTTCCTGGAATATTTGCTACTTTTGACAATTTAAGCCATAGGATATTTGTCATTTTTGGGGAAAATTTGCACTTTTTATTTATAGCTGCAGTAAATGGACTGAAGACAAAGTCTAATGTTCTGTTTTTGTAAATATACATTTTATTTTCTCATTGATCCCATCCAACAAAATGATGGTCATTCAGCAAGTCTTGTTTTTGGTCATATCTCAAAAATAAACATAGATTGGTATGGAATTTTGTTGTTGTTTATTTTTGACAGTGCCAGAAAGCAAAAATGCTTGTGGAAATGTGGTCTTTTACCTGTTTAAAATAATGTAAGAATGTCATTTTATAGACATGACAAATTTATGGTTTAGTTTAAAGTCTACATCAACAAATGTTTACTATCGTATTGTTTTCACACTGTATCGAACTGTATCGTTCTTAAACTGTATCGAATCGCATCGAATCGCTCTGCCTTAAAAATATATCGTTTTTTAATCAAATCGTAACCTGTGTATCTAGATACATATCGAATCGGCTTCATGCCAGAGATTCCCAACCCTACTATTTAACAGCAACATATAATGTAATGTACCACTGTCTTGCCTGCTGCATTACACCCCATACTCTGTGCAATCTACATACTCTGTGCAATATTGCAATACAGCATCCATAAATATATTGTATATTGTATATATCCTGTAATTACTGTACATACATATTTTTCTATTTTCTATTTTTAATCGTATTTTATTTTTAGAATTACTCTGTCACTTTTAACTTCTGACTGTGCTCTTTAACTTCTGACTGTGCTCTTTACTCTGACTGTGCTCTTGAGCTGCTGTGACATGCAAATTTCCCCAGTGTGGGATCAATAAAGTTTATCTTATCTTATCTTATCTTATCTTATCCTATCTTTATCTATACTGAGGTGGAAACGCACCTACACAGATAAAAATCAAATAATAAATTGTAGGACATATGATTCATACCTTGACTTGTACTTTTCTAGGACAGCCTGAGTGGAGGACAGGCAGCACTGAGCCTCAGCCAGGGTTGCTGCTGACTTCTGCAGTGTCTTTGAAAGGCTGCCCAGCTGAGAGACTGTGTCATGAAGAAGGCAGCAAAACCTAAGGATTCCACCGTCCTTTGCTATGTTGAGAAACCCCTTGGTCTTTGCCCTCTGAACAGCATTGTTGTTACTGATCTCTTGGGACTACAAACAAAATAACTGCATTACATTACACTAGACCAGATCTACACCAACATCTCTGGAGCCTACAGAGCCCGCCACTCCCCCCACCTCGGACACTCAGACCATCTTTCCCTGTTCCTGACACCAGCTTACAAGCCCCTCATCTGCAGGTCTAAGCCACAGTACAAGTCAGTGCAGTGCTGGACTGAGGAGGCCACACTATCCTTGCAGGACTGTTTTGAGGACACCATATGGGAGCTCTTTGAAGACCCAGACACTGAACTCCACACCTCCTCTGTACTATCATACATCAGTTTCTGCATGGATAATGTAACATCAAGGAAACAGGTGAAAACATTTCCCAACCAAAAACCCTGGTTTAACGCCAGTGTCAGAGCACTACTCCAGGCCAGGGATTCAGCACTGAGGTCAAGGGACAGGGAAGCCTACAAGAGGGCTAGAGCAGACCTGAACAGAGGCATCAAGGCTGCTAAAACAAAGTACAGAGAGCAGATAGAGGCCAACTTCAGGGAGAACAACCCCCGCTCCATGTGGAAAGGCATACAGAATATAACTGACTACAAACAATGCCACAACACCCTCCCCTCCACCGACACTTCTCTCCCAGACCAGCTTAACACCTTTTTCTCCCGCTTTGAAGAGGACAACAGACAGGCAGAGGACACACAGCTGACATCATCAGAGCACGACCAGCCCCCCACCATCCAACAACATCAGGTACTGCGAGTCCTGCATGGCATCGACACCAAGAAAGCACCAGGACCGGATGGAGTACCAGGGAGAGTGCTGAAATCATGTGCTCACCAGCTTGCTGCAGTATTCACTAACATCTTCAACCGTTCACTGCAGTAAGCCACAGTCCCCACCTGCCTGAAAACTGCCACCATAATCCCTGTGCCCAAATCCTCTGCCATCACAGGGTTGAATGATTACCGGCCTGTGGCCCTGACACCAGTGATCATGAAATGTATGGAGAGACTGGTGTTACAGCATGTCAAGGCCCACATCCCACCTGGCTTTGATCAACATCAGTTCGCCTACAGGTCCAACAGATCCACAGACAACGCCATCTCCATCGCCCTCCACACCGCTCTCAGCCACATTGAAAGCCCCAACACATATATCAGGATGCTGTTTGTTGACTTCAGCTCGGCATTTAACTCCATCAGCCCCAGCAAACTCATCAACAAACTGCAGACACTACAGGGCTGGACTGTGAACACCACCCACATCATCAAAAAGGCCCAGCAGTGTCTCTTCTTTCTGAGAACACCTCCACCTCTGCTGAAAAACTTCTACCACTGTACAATAGAGAGTGTCCTCACCTATGGCTGTACGGTGTGGTACGCCAGCTGCACTGCATCTGAAAAGAAACAACTGCAGCGGGTCATCAAGACGGCTGAGTGGATCATCGGCTCCCCACTTCCACGCCTAGAGGAGATCTATTCCAGCCGTCTCCTCCGACGGGCCACAAAGATTCGGAATGACCCCGCCCACCCAGGACACTCTCTATTCACCAGCCTTCCCTCTGGCAGACTCAGAGTCATGAGAGCCCGCACCAACAGACTGAAACACACCTTCTTCCCCATGGCTGTGAAGAGACTGCTTCAGGAACCATGACCCCCCCCCCTCCAGTTTATTTTATGACAAGGACATTGTAGCTGCTACAAGACAGCACCATACGAAATTTCACTGTATTTATTACAGTGACAATAAAGCTTCTTCTTCTTCTTACATCACAGACAGCATTCAAAACTGATGAGGACAAAAAAAATTAACATTGTCCACCTACACTGCTGGTTTTAGCAGGCTACCAATAAGCATACCTTCTCCTGTAAGTGGCATACAACACCAACATAGCCCCTGAGAAAGTGGTCTAGTGCCTTGAGGAGATGTGGCAGCCACCGGGTTCCACATACTCTGGTTGGCATCAAAGCCTTCATGTGGAGCTCCCTGAAGTGTTTCTTTAGGCCGGCCCTGTTTATTCCACTCTTATGATACAAAGCGTAGAGTCCACTCAATAGGTCCTCAACCTTCCTGGCCATCACATTTTTTCTTTGCTTTGAGACCGCTTTAACACTAACAAAATCAACCTTGACCTTCCCTTCACTGGCACTCCTGACGTAGACCATCTCTTCTTCAACCACTGCACTGTCCAAGGATCCATCTGACATAACAGAGATGAACTTGCCATCTGCCAATCTTGCCCTCATCTTTCTCCTTTCATCCTCCACTATGTAGTGAATGAACTCTTTTGCCTGGTATTCATTTATGTATGTATCTCCTATCTTCAAGCCCTTCTTTCTATCAACCCTGGAATAAATACAAACAATAACCAACACACATGTGTAAAATAATTGCATGTATTAGGACAATCATGGTAGCCACTTGATATATACCTGTTTAACATTTTTAAGCTATGCAATTAATAAAATGCACGTGAGGGAGAGGGGCGTGAGGCTAGACCTATAAAATGCAATATCTCTGAAACATGCTGACAGTAAAGTTCATTTACTTACTCGCACATCCATGTGAAGTCAGTGAAAGGCCTGCCCTTTTTTGCGATGGCGTGTGCATTGCAAAAAAGTAGCTCCATCTTCTCAAACTCAGACGTCTTCATTAGGTCAAGGCTCCTTCCAGCAAGACTCTCTTCTATAGGAGCCGTTTTAGCGGCTTTTGTCCTCAGGCTCTCTTGATGACTTAGGGCACTCTCATGGTCCTTTACTGCCTCAACCTTAATGTTAGTGTGTGTGTGAGTGTATGGTTCATTTTGTGTTTTTCTTTGGAGTGTGTTCAGCAATCCCGACAAAACATTATGTTGCTTTCTTGGTCAAACACGAGCCACTCACGACCCTGATGCCATTTTGGATTGAATTTTCGTTTTTTTGTTTGGTTGACTTTTCCCCTGTCCTCGATATCCTCCTCTTCTTCCCCCCTGTCCTTTCTCTTCTCGCCAACAACCATCACCACATGTTTTAAATTCTTCTAAATAATAAATTTGTTTAAAGTTCCTTTCGGCTTGTCTCTCTCATTCACAGTATTCTTCGTCTGCCTAGGCCAGGAGTCTGCAACCTTTACTATCAAAAGAGCCATTTTGCCCCCTCTTCCACCAAAGAAAAATAGTCTGGAGCCGCAAAACATGACACAGCTTATAAAGATTTATACGTTTTATTCTTTTTCTATTTTTACCTGTTGTAACGAAGAAAAACCCCAAACAGAAGTGTAGTGTGCATGTGTAGGCCTACTTTGAAATTAATTAAACACTGAACTATGCATGCACCTATTTGAGTCCTTCCTGTATTTGTGTAAACTTAATAAAATAAAAACTAGCCCACTTTAATATAAATAAAACATGTAGCAGCAGCTTAGCAGCTTAAAAAAAAGTAAACATAAAATGAGGAATGTTTGTGACTTAAGTCCATTTCAGTGTGCGTCATCCTGTTTTTTTTGTCCTCAGCCACATACAGCAATCAGCCGAAGCACCTGAACATACAAACAAAACTACAGCAGCTCCGGGTCTAAAATAAATGTTTTTGTGAAAAACAATAGCCTATTAAATGCTAGTGTTCTCACCTGTTTAATGTGACCTCTGTTTCTGAAGATCGCTGCAGATCTTCTCTATGCCAGGGCTGTAAGATGTGACTTTGATCTTCACACAGGACTGCAGGCTGTTATCAGTGAGGCGGGAGCGATATTTGGACTTTATGAAGTTCGTGATCGAGAAAACGACACTCGCTCGCACAAGTATGTTGAGCCAAACATGGACAGGACTACAAATGCATACTTTTTCATGTTCATATACGTGTCGGGAATGGCATTCCATGTTTCAAAAACAAGTTTGTCGGGTTTGGGGAGGTTTAAAATATCACCCCCATTTGTGCTCTATAGCAAGAATGGCCTTCTGACGGGCAACTTCTTCAAGATCCGCTGTCAGGCTTTTGCACTTGGACACCCATAAGTCTTTATCCGCTATGTCGGCCAGTTCAATTTCAAGATCGGGCGGACTTACTCCTGTGAATGCGGAAATGTTCAGCAGGGTTGGGTTGATTCTAAGGGTGTGACGGGGAAGGACAGAGTGATTTTTTTCCTTTCTGAACTCGCCGAATCTTTCCCCAAAGGCAGCTTGCATTGCCATAATTGCATGCTGTAAATAATCACAATTTATGTGATTGTGTTCTTCTTTGAACTCTCTCAGGGAGGGGAAGTGAGACAGCGTACCTCTCTGTACATCTCTGGCGAACAGTCATCTTGCGCTCAAGCGCCAAAACATCCTCCAGCATCTGCAGGGCCATGCTTCCCTTTCCCTGGAAATTGTTTTTCAGCGTGTTTAAGTGACTTGTCATATCCATCATGAAGTGCAACTTTTCCAGCCAACCTAGATCTCCCAGTTCGGGATAGCTGAGGCCTTTGCTTTACAAGAAGGTTTTCACATGTTCCAGACAAGCAGCGGAGCGTTTCAGCACCTCTCCTCTGGACAGCCACCGGACTTTGTTGTACAGCAGGAGATCCAAATATGCGTTGTCGACTTCATCCAACAATGAACAGAACTGTCGGTGGTTTAACCCCTTTGCCATTATTTTGTTCAGTATCTGAATAACAAGGTTCATCACTTCCATACATTCGGGGGGGAATGTTTGAGTGCACAGTGCTTCTTGGTGCAAGATGCAGTGAAACATCAGCAGCTTTCGATCCAGTGACTTTTGAAGTAAATTCACAAAGCCCTTCTGTGCTCCTCTCATACTAGGTGCCCCATCAGTTGTCACTGACACCAGGTGAGTGGTGTTTGTTCCTTTGGCTTTAAGGCAACTCACAACAGCCTCACAAATGTCCTCCCCCCGTGTTTGGCCTTTTAGCAGTATGAGTTCAATCAGTTCCTCCTGCGGCCCATCGCAGTTTACATATCTGCATAACAGTGCTGTCTGCTCAATATTGTTTACATCACTTGACTCATCACAGGCAATTGAATATGCTTGAGCTGAATTGATGTCATCAATTTGCTTACTGGTGATGTTTGATGCCATTTTAATGGCCCTGTCCTTGACAGCCTTTGCAGAGAGAGGCATTTCTTTAATTTTCTGAACAATTTCTTGTTTGTTTTTGAAGTCCGAGAATAGATGCTCTGATATTTTTATGAACGATTCTTTCATGTATTCTCCATCTGAACGGCTTTCCCCGCCTTACGATCTCCTGAGCTGCCTCAAAACTAGCAGCTGTAGTTGAGTTTGGAGACTGAATCCACTTCTTGTAAGTATGTTTACTCTGCTCAACTTTCCGTTACAGTTCCGAAGTCGCTCTCTTTCGCTCATCTTCAGTTTGGTACTTTTCAGCAAATGCTGAGTGCTTGTTCCGAAAATGTCTTTCAACGTTACATTTTTTGTTGTTTGCTAATTTCTCGCCACATATCAAGCACACAGGTAAGCCAGCATCGCTGGCGGTGAAGGCAAAGGAATCTGTCCACGCAGAATTAAACTCTCTATTTTCCTCTGAGACTTTTCTTTTTTTTAATTTATTCATGATTAGCTTACCGAGGGCAGGGGTCGCACACTCAAGAGGCTGCCTGCAGGTAAAGGCGAGGGCTATAGACATGGATGTGATGCATATTTTAGTTGACAAATTAGTATCACCTCGAACTCCAAGATAACTGTGCAACAAAATAAATAAAAATAAAATAAATTAAATTTAAATTAAGAAATAACTGTTATTAATTTTCTTTTTTCTTTTTTTTTTTTTTGTCAAAGCCAGAGGGAGCCACTACAAGGAGGCTGAAGAGCCGCTTGCGGCTCTAGAGCCGCGGGTTGCCGACCCCTGGACTAGGCAAACGCTGCGCGCCACAGCATGAAGTAAGTCCACAGCCAGTGAGTGTATGATACGTCATAGCACAGTGTTCATGGGAAATGTAGTGTACAGGGAGACTGACCAGGAACAGAGCTGTAGGGAGAACGGGTCTGATCACGGCTCTGATCACCGTAAGTTTTCACTGATACCTGCCAAAGTGATTTTTAACCAGCATTTGGCAGGTTGGCTGGTGTTAATTTAGAGCCCTGTGTATAAGGTGAAAGATGAGGTGATGAACCTGCAAAGAATTATCACCGGCTCTGCAGTTCCTTTTACCTCTACATGGCTTTTAAGCATCCTGTGGCTCTTTATTTTTCTATTTCACAGCCCACAGCTTTACTTATTGGTCCAGTCTCAGTACTCTCATCAAGCTGCTTTCCAGCAGCGGCAGCAGGCAGCTGTCTTCAGTGGGAAAACACTGTACACTACCTGCTCAGCAGCAAACAGCAGACAGACAGTTAAAAACTAGCTGGTCATAGAGGGCAAGATTTCTTTTTTTTTGTGGGTGTTGGTGGAGACCAAACTAGAGCTAACAGGAGAATGAATATTGGACACGGGTGGACACAAACACCACTCCAAATAAATGCCAATGTTGTTCTGTGTTGCTAGTTGTGTAAATAGGCAACTGTTAGCTTATATTCTGACTATATTAAGGTTTACTCTATAAGGTGTGTTAACAGTTTGTTCTATTGCCACCATTTTTTTTATTTGTTTCGCTTATGTCCATCCACAACAATTAAATTCAGAATCAAAATACCTCCAATACATATTCCATGACCAAAAGGAAGCAGGGAGAAGAAAACAATCTTATTTTACCTGCCCTTCTCTCAAAACACAAATAATCAGAAGAAATAGATGGTCTGTCAGTTACAGTGAATAACCAATACTTACAGTAATTTCAGAGAGAAAAGTAAATAAACACAGAAGAATCAAGAGCCATACACAATGTCCCATTCAACAGGGGAACAGCCTCTACATGACAACTTCATATAGTCTAATCGTGCTTTCTTTACACTTTTTCTTGAACTGAAAAATATTTAGACAATCCTTTAATCATTTTGTAGAGAATTTCACAGTTTTCAGCCTTCCACTGAAGTACAGGTGTTTTAATATAGTCCCTGTAATGAGCAAATAATAATAATAATAATAACAATAACAATAATGATAATAACCAGAACAGAAAAGTATGGATAATTTTGGGGGGCAATGTTAAATAACTTATTTTATCATTTACTTTGGAGGATTTGTTGATTTCCTGTATTTGCAGAAACTGAATGTACAGCTGCAAAGATATGTTGTTTATTCCTGTCAGCTGACTGATAATTAAATGTCAACCACTTTAATAATTAATGAAGTTTATCAAAAGGAAATGCCAAATCTGTTCAGTCCCAGCTTCTCCAGTTTTTGAATGTCATGGGTTTGGACTGTTTGTGAAACAAAGAAAAGACATTTAAACCTGGCAGTTTGGGCTCTGGGTAATTGTGATGGGCATTCTTAATGATTTTCAGACATACGTGGATTAAAATATAAATTACATAATGTATTAATGAAAAGGATTATTAGCTGCAGTTTAAAGTGAATGCATAAGAGTCTATATTTTTTCTGTTATTTCAGTTTAAGAATATACATTATTGAATGCCCTAGTGGTGCTGAGTAACCAGAAGAAAGTTGCCTGTAGATACCACTCTAAAACAAGCCCCTCCCCCAGCTGTCCATGACACAACTAAACTCAAGATGTGCCACCTCAGATTTACAATCACAGTCAATACTTTTTCTCCTGATTTCACAACACCGCACAAATAATCACCTCAAAACACATTTGAACAGTATACACACGTGTCAAAGCCTCTTCTGTTCGAAAAAATCCTCACACTGACACTTTAGAACATGAACGTCTGTAATCATCCACCACAGTCTGTATCACAGCATGCACTAACAAATGAAGAACTGTTGCCAGTGCAGTGCAGATAGAGAAAGGGAGCCGGCTAGCCAGCCAGAACGAGAAATCCGAGGGCTTCTTACCTGCTTCCCTCACATCCTGCACGGCTGTGGAAGGTAGGATGTCCCCTGGTCTGCACTGACGAACCGGTGAGGAGTTGAGGGAGGGTGGCAAGTTAATGGAAAGACTGGATAGAGGGAGGGCAGATCGAATGAAGGGGGCAAATGGATGGAGGGCGGGGGGAAAGAGTCACTGATGGCTGCTGCATCCTCTCTCTGCATACTGAGCCCCACAAGCAGAGTGCTGCACACTTCCCTGCTCTTGTTCCACTCTCACTCCCTGTGTGTACAGCTGCCTGTGTGTGTTCACAAGAAAGATGCAGCAAGTATATGGCATCATATGTGCTTAACTGCTAACTGTGCTATGAGATCCTTCAGTGAAATGTGTCTGGTGTTATACTTTGACATATATTTGAAAAATAAATTCCTTTACATCATAGAAAGATAACCATTCTATGTTTTGCATCTTTACTTCTTCATGGAGGAATTTGGAATTTTATTTTTAGTTTAGGACCAAGGTTAGAATTGAGATTAGGTAAAGCATAACGATTCAGGCCAAAGGTTAAACTTGACAAGTCTAGCAGTATTCTATATTTTTAATTGTCCATCATCCCCTGAAAGGACACAAATCAATAATGTGAATGTGTGTTTTAGTATTGTGTGTGTATTAAATCCACATGCTTTAGTCCTCTTTGCCGTAGAGCTCCAACAACGATTAAAACACATCAGTGAGCTATACTTTTGCACTGGGTTAAAATGTCGCTTCTTTACCATGAACACACATATAATATCTTTTCAGGCACACCATCCTGCTGCTGAAAATACTCCTAAACACTAGATGTGTACTAATGCATCGCTAAAAATAGTTTCCAACAAATGTTTCTTCCACTTGCTTAAGTATCATTTGGTAAGTACTACAGTGGCCAATGATTTAGGGAATTATTTAGCCCTTTTTAATAAATTAAAATACATTTGTTATAGTACTGCAAAAACGAAAAAAAAAAAGAAAGAAATGTGGCAATTTTATTGATTTAAATCCACATGTCTTTTTTGAATTGGAATGAATTTAAAATGCAAATTAAAGTACTGGGTAATTAAATTGGTAATGCAACTGAAAATCTCCAACTTAATTATATTAGACAAATCCACTCATTTCTTTTTAATTTGGGGCAACACAATTTTCAATATTTTTTTATTAAATTAAATTTTATCAATATTATTTTATATTAAGTTTATTTTATCATTAGGTTTCAAACATAGAATTCATTTGCAGGGAATGAACTGCAGAAAAATAATTTTTCAGTTACATCAACTTAATTTTGTATTTTGTGATAAGTACTAAGAATAAACATAATACAAATATTCTTTCAAAACATTTATTCAAAGAGACAAATCATGAAAAAAGAACAGCAACATGATGCCTTTGAATATCACAAAGTGTTTTTTTGTTTTGTTTTGTTTTTTTGCTGATATACACTGATACTGACTTCCACTGCACCTGAACATATTTAACACCATGCTTCCATGACAGTCACCAAATTTGATTAAAATGCATCCAACATCTGATGTGTTTACAGTACATGCTGCCCCAAATACTGTAGGTTTGGCTGAAGACTAATGGCAGTGAGGATTCTGCCACTACCAAGCATTTGTGTAAAGTTTTATATGTAACAAATGCATATAGGAGTAACGGGTTTGTGGCTGAGTACCACAGTCAGGCTAGGGAGGTCAGAAAGCATTAAGAGATTAACTAACACATTGTTGGTTTAGCCCTCTGAGCATTTTCTTTCTTTCTTTCTTTCGTTTTAACAAATGAATGAATGAATGAGTTGTGTGTCTGGACACTGCGCTATGTCTTCTGGATATAAGTCAAAACTTATTCGGTGACAGCATAGCTATAACCGTATTAGCTGATACAGTATCAGTTGTGTACCGGAGTTTTATTTTATTTTTTCTGCTCATGCATTGCACTATTTGATGATACAGCTTTAAAGGGACAATTACTGTAATGCTAACCAGCACTCTTGACAAGCCTAGATTCCCAACTGGGCAAAATGGGCAACTAACCCAGAGGGTCCCAAAAGACCCAGGCTTACAACATATGTCAACTGGTTTGTGCTAGTTTATTGAAAATGTGTTTGGGATATTCAAAACAGTATCAGCTGATAGAAAGGTGGCGCCCTGCTTTATTACCCAGTCTTTTGTTTTATTGCTGTTACACATTCCTAAACAAATTATTTTTGTCTGAAGCAAGGTGCAGGGTTACTAAGACCTGCTAGGGGTGCATGGCTTGCAGGAAGGTTTGTTATTGGGGATGCTAGTTGGTGTTACAAGAAAATTAGGGAGTGTAAAGTTTAAAGATTCCTTCCAGATAAGATATATAAAAATACAAAGCAGCGCAAAGTATATATAAGAAATATATATACTACTTCTGTCTGGACCATAATCCATTTATTTACAATTTATAATGTACAACTGCAGGTTGTATGGATTATTAAAAACCACAAGCATTTATTTATGGACTACCACCATATATAGCTGCAATATTACCAAATAAAAAGGAAATGCACTAGCCATAGACTTTTTTATTTGCAACCTGGAAACCCAAAAGTTGCTGTAATTGATGTCTTCTAAAGCACTGTTACATGATTTATTAAAAAATTAATTAAGCCCGGTGGTAAAAAGCAACCAACATTTACTAAAGTTAAATCCATAGATGTCCACAAACTGCCATTGCATTGTTGCAGACGTTCATGTTTCTCAACATATTTGCCATGTTTTCCATTTGCATGTAAATATTATATTGTGGACTCCTTGCTCTCAAAAAGGTGGCTGAACTGTGACCTTTTGATTGACACCTCACTTGAGCCAAAAGAACCTTCTATACTGACAGTCTGGGCTTCAGTGGGCAACAAGGGTGCAAATTTGCAAATCCTTGGATAGAAAAGGAATGACCCATCCTGCTCTCCCCATGATGTGTTGGGAAAGTTACTCTCAAATGTAATATATTACATATTACATTAAGTTCCGTTAGAGTATTACTCTGTGCAGAATAATAAGTTACTTATTACACTACTTTTGAATTACTTTCACCAAAATGAGCTCAGAAGAACTAATATTGATTTTAAATGGATGAGGGTCATGTTGTTTCCCAACAGGTAATCAAAGCACAGAAGCTGCAGTTTATTACACTTCATTTCAAGTCCAGTCCTGTGCAAGTCTGACCCATTCATACATTCACATACAGTGAAATGCAATATACAAATATTAAGGTGAGCATAACAAACGAAGTGGAGTACCGGTCAGTCACTATGAAGAGTGCAAATTAATACACGGCGTGCCGGTCAGCTACAGCAGCACCGGAAAGAGAGTTACGCATAAGAACAGGACTGTGCACTGGCGTTGCTCTACAGTTGTAGGTGATGTGAATGGTAACACATCCAAAATATACATACATCCCCCAGATGTGCTGATCATCTGGATGAAGAAAAAGCAATCCAGAGGCCACCTCCTTATCCCCGCTGCTTTCAGGCAGCCCCAGGACACAAAAGAAGGGCGGGATACGTTGTAAGTATATAAATGGAAACACACTGGACATGATAACGCAGAGTATGGCAGCACCCAGTTGTGCCAATCACTGGCAGCAATCATCCTGTATCATATAATGACATGACAAAACACAACAACCTTCGGGGAATACTTTTCTGCTGGTGTACAGACGGAGGTGGAGCAGTGTGGATAAAATGACAAATGAAAACAAACTGTTTATTTTGGGTGGTAACACATTACATGACATTGTAAATGTAATAATCTTACCCAAAATTGTGTTGGTCATGGATTATTTTAATGAATGTTTATTTGTATAGGGACAAGTATGTATGATACATAAATGGCACACACCACAGCATTTATGGCCTAAGCTAATTTGCAATGCCCCTCCCAAGCTGGACCTAAGATACAAAGATACAAAAGACTCAGCAAACAAACAACAATAAATAAACGTAATATATTACTGTAACGCATTACAAAAGTAACAATTACTATGCATACATACATACATACATATATATATATATATATATATATATATATTTATACAGTATATATATGTATACCAGCTCGGAAGTTGCCGAGTCAACAGGGTCCGCGTCAGGTGTTGGGGAACTGGGGCAACCTGATGAAAACTGAGCTACTGGAACAAGACATAGATGGATTCCTGATCCTGTTTCTAAGTCATTTTTGAGTGTGTTTTTTTCTAATTTAATGATTGTTAATTTTTTCCAATGTGATGAGTAAAGTTGTGTACACCAGGGACGATCTTCTGGCTCTGAGAGAAACCACTTACAGAGTTAAACACCCGATACCAGCTGAGCTAAGGAAGCCATTTCGAGGCTGCAGAGCTGGAGTGAAGCTAAAGGCTAGGAGGTATAGATAAATGCCTTTCCTGATGTCGGTAATAATGGGGAATGTAAACTCATTATTCAACAAGTGTGACAAACTGCTTGCATTTGTGAGGAGCTGACGATTCCACAGGGAGTGTAGTCTCATGTGCTTTCACAGAGACGTGGCCGAATGACAACATGCCTGACCCCTGTGTCAACCCACTGGGCAGTCATAACAACACCAAATATTGTACACAGTATTTACATTTCACACAAAATCACAAAATCAAAAATCATGTGTTGAATAATGACTGAAAAGGCATAGGCAGAAGCAGACTGCTTATAAAAGCCTATCCTATATTGTCAACTTTTTTTTTGGCTACCAACCTCCAGAAAAGCAAAGAAACAACAACAGATAATTAATCGCACTTATAAGCTTCAAAAATAGCTTTACAAACCATTTTCTTGAAAACCAAAAAAGAGTGACGTTTTTAAATTTATGTTGGCATCATTCCAGAATTTAACTCCAATAATGGAGACACAGCTCCTTTTCATACCTTTTTTAGCTTTTTGTACAGTACATTTACACACACCTCTGAGATTATACGGACTCTCCTGAATTGAAAAGAAACTCTGTATTGGGTCAGGGAGCATTTTTGATTTTGCGCTGAACATAATTTGCATTATTTTATAATAAAACAAATCATAAAATTTCATAACATGAGAATTTAGAAAAAGTGGCTCCGTGTAGGCATAATAATCAGCCTTATTAATGATACGTATAACTCGGTTTTGCAGTTTTATTACTGAATTTATGGTGGTTTTAAAGGTGGCTCCCCACAATTCCACACAGTAAGATATATAGGGAACAATCAATGAGTAGTAGATCAAATGCAAGGCCTTGGAATTCAACACATTTCTGGATTTATACAGGATTGCAACTGATTTTGAGATTTTCCCTTTAATGTATTCAATGTGTTGTTTCCATGTTAACTTTTGATCAATGACAACCCCAAGGAATTTAGTCTCAGAAACTCTTTCACTGTCAACATTACAGATTTTTAATTTAACATTACAATCACTTTCATTTAGACTACCAAAAACCATAAATTTTGTTTTCTTAATGTTTAAAGATAATTTATTGAAATCAAGCCAAGTCTTGAGATTTTCCAGCTCCATTTCTACACAACACAAAAGTTCCTTTAAATTCTTACCAGAGCAAAACAAATTGGTATCATCTGCAAATATTACATATCTAAAAAAATCAGTTACATTGCAGATGTCATTGATATAAAGAATGAACAGTATTGGACCAATGACTGATCCTTTGTGTGCACCACCTGTAATCTTTCTAAGTGCTGACATAGTATCATTAATTTGTACACACTGGTGTCTATTACCTAAATAACTTTCCAGCCAAGAATGAACAACCCCTCGTATTCCATACATCTCTAATTTCTTCAATAATTGTCTGTGATCTATGGTATCAAAACCCTTCTGCAGATCAATATACAGGGCCCCGTTTCCCAGATTCGATGTATCTTAGCGCTCTACGACGGTCTCTAAGATATATCTTAGCTAAGGAGCTCCTTTTTCTACGAGTGTTTCCCAAACTGTCTCTTAGCGGGAGCTCGTAAGGAGAGCTGCTAAGATACATCGTAAGTTGGAGCTGTCCTCCACCACGGTGCTGAAAGTGTATTAATCGATGCCGCATGCATCGATTGATCACATATAAGGGTATATAAATGACGTTGTAATATAAAAAGTATTGCCTCAATAATTTTACCGTCATCAAATATTATATCACAAATGCGGCTATGACTTATAGATCATCTGTCAAACTATGTGAAATCTAATCCACACACGAGTATTATGAAAAACAACGTTTTGAAATCTCCACCCAGACCAGTGTTTTGGCACCGTCTCATGCAAAATCCCCGTCCATATTAATACGTCTGAAGCAAAAATATCATGCGCATCCTGCCATAAACAAGAAAAATACTAATGATGAAGCACACAAACGCTGCCCACACTAAAGCTGATGTTACTGAAACATCTACAAAAGCATACGTGTTTGTCGCTCTTACTACATCATTGTAGTTTCAATGCCAGTTTGTGTCTACCATGCACGTTTTCCAACATCAGTTCTGTCAATTTACAGACCTCAAATTGTAGTTGTCAGGCATAGGCACCTGTAGCAGCAGCATAACCAGTTTCATTGCCCTTTGTGTGTGTGTGTGTGTGTGTGTGTGTGTGTGTGTGTGTGTGTGTGTGTGTGTGTGTGTGTGTGTGTGCGTGCCATAATTAATCACAGGTGCATGCCAGTACCAATGTAATATGTTGTGCATTGGTTCATGTGGCCTATATAAGCTCACAGGTAGCCACACGTATGCGCAACACCGTGACACCGATGCCTTGCTCAGCCCGGATCCGTCTCCCACCACCTCCAAGAAACTACCCACTGCGTAGAAACGCAGAGCTGCCAGGAGCTGCACCTCTGGGCTGAGGGCGAAGTTACACCTGGTAGCCCTGGAAATGTGCGGGGACACAAGGGTAAGCAGATTTTGGATCTCTTCACGTGGCAGCCGGTACTTTGATAGAATGGCACTGTCAGAGAGGACATCCAGCGGACTGAAGTTCGTCCTTATAAAATGGTTTACATGAACCAAATGGCTACGCGGACGGCGACGCCTTCGGTTCATTTGATTTAGCACGAGAATACGCTGTATTGCAGCCATCATCTAGTCTACAATGAAGCAAGCAGAGACGATGCGCATGGGCGCCTATATAGCGCTAGTGCAGCCCGTTTGATTAGTTTCCAGCCGGCTTCATTAGACGAACAAAGAAATGATGTCGTCAGTTGATTAGCTCCATTAAATGGATAAGTGAATATGGATGATGAATGGAACATAAATAAATAAACCCGAATATTCATGATATTCCATGTTCGTTATTATTTTTCACAAGGTTAGTTTTAAATTAATGATGTGATTTGCGCATGGAGTCTAGATGTGAATTATACTGCAACAAGCATGATTTCAGCCTACTCAAGCTAAAACTGTGTTAGGATGAACGGAGCGCATCACTAAGAGACAGCTTACGAGTGGTTCAGACCGCACGTCTTAAGATATATCTTACAGAAGATATATCTTAGCTACGAAGGCTCTGGGAAACAGCACGTAAGCTTAAGAGAGACCTTAAGATATAACTTAAGAAGCACGTAGCGCTACGAAGGCTCTGGGAAACGGGGCCCAGAGCAATAGAACACTCACCATTTTCATTTGCATTTACTATTTCTTCTACCATTTGCATTACTGCAAAAGCAGTAGTTCTGCTTTCTCTGAATCCGTATTGATTTTCACTTAATAATTTATTTTTATGAATGAACAAATTTAATTGTTTTACAAACAATTTCGCTAAAAGTTTAGAAAACTGTAATTTTCCATACAGTGTTCATCTCCATTTTTATAAACTGGGATGACCTTTGCTAACTTCATGTTGTTAGGAAAGATTCCTTTTTGGAAAGACAGATTACAAACATAGGTCAAGGGTCTGACAATATAATCAGTAACATCTTTAATAATTACTGTATCAATGGAATGTATGTCGAGTGATCTCTTATTTTTTAATTTTCTTACAATTTCAATAATATCAGTTTCATGTACCCCACTTAGAAACATAGAACTAACATTAGTGTTGATCAAATTATTAAACATATTTTTGTTGTCATCAGATACAGATACAGATACAGACAACTTTATTAATCCCACCAGGGGCAATTGTTATGAACAGCTTGCAACCACACAAAATACACAAGGAAGGTAAAAGGGACAAATACAAAGAAAAAAAAAAAAAAAAATCAGTTCAGAAGAATGCCAGGGAGTACAGGGGAATCAACAATGGGAGGGTCGGTAATCAATAAAAATCGAATCAAATACTCCTTATGTAATATAAACATAATAAAAGAATAAGAGAAAAGCATTATAAAGAATTTAAAAGACGAATGGCAGAGGGGATAAAAGACTTCAGAAAGCGGTTGGTCTTACAAGCTAATGAAACATAGCGACGGCCTGAGGGCAACAGAGAAAATTCACTGGCCAGCACATGACCAGGAGATGAGAGGATAAGTTCTGCCTTCCTCAAAGTCTGTTGGTCGCAAAAACTTGCCAGATCCCTCAGTTTCACTCCAGCTATCTTGGAGCATGTTTTTATGATGTTGTGCAAGCTGTTTTTATCTCGCAGCGTAAGGTTGGGGAACCAACAGATAAAAGAAAAACACAAGAGACTTTCGATAAAAGATTGATAAAAACGACAGAGGATGGCAGGACTGACAGAAAATGAGTTTAGTTTCCGTAAAAGATGAATTCTCTGTTGCCCTCGCTTCACAATATCTGCAGTATTTACATCAAATTTTAGGGTTTCATCAAAAAAGGTTCCTAGATACTTATATGAGGATACCCTTTCCACAGTTTCACCATAAATTGTGCTGTCTGTGGCTGTTTTTTTGTTGCGTCTAAAATCAATTATCAGCTCCTTAGTTTTGGACACATTTAGGTCTAAATGGTTTCTGTCACACCATGAAACAAAATCCACAATGCCCTGAGTCAGATCCTTGAAGAAGAGACAACAATGCAGTGTCATCAGAAAATTTGATGAGGTAGCTGCCTTCCTTGACACTCCTGCATTCGTCTGTATATAAGATAAAAAGTAAAGGGGAGAGGACGCACCCTTGTGGTGAACCGGTGGACAGGGTTAAGGAGTCTGAGACGCAGCCATTTACAAGGACCCTCTGCTTTCTGTTGGTTAAAAAGTCTGACAGCCATAAAACAACCTGGTGGGGCAGATTAAAATCGCTTATCAGCCTACTAAGTAAAAGATGCGGCTGCATCAGGTTGAAAGCAGAGGAAAAGTCTGCGAATAGAAGCCGATACAGTAATCTGTTTTGCCAAAGAAGCTCCAACATCTACAAAGTAGTCATTGAACTCGTCAACAATATTTTTTAAATCATCCACTTTATTATTAACTTTATTTATAAAAAAATCTGGAAGTTCTGAACAATTACGTTTATTCTGAATTGATTACCTTCCAAGTTTTTTGTATGTTATTTTTACTGTCCTCCAACATTTTACTATAGTCCTTTTTTTGAGTCCTCATAATGGTAGTTAGTTTGTTCTTATAGTGCTTATATTTTTCCTCACTATCATTAGTTCTCTGCTGTAAAAATTTTTGTACAGTTGATTTTTCTTATTACATGCCTTTTGCAGACCTTTTGTAATCCATGGTTTACCTTCATATTGATCTTTCACCCTACACATTTTTATAGGACAATGCTTATTATATAATTTTAAGAATGCAGACAAAAATGCATCATATGCTAGATCTGGATCATCAACATAAACCTCGTCCCAGTTACAATTCCTAAGATCCATCTTTAAGGCTTCAGTTCTTCCTGGTGTTTTCAATCTCCTTAATTTGTAGGGACATTTATTTTTATCAACCGAACATTTAGCAATTAAATTATGCACAACTACAAAAACAGGAGGGTGATCACTGACATCACTTATGAGCAAACCGCTTGTTACTTGGTGATGAGTATTCGTAAAAAATATTGTCTATAAGTGTTGCACTGTCTTTGGTTATTCGACTCGGTTTGTCAATTAGGGGCCAGATACCTAAACTGAACATTGTGTTACAAAATTCTGTTGTCATTTTATGTTCATTCCATTTCATTAAATCAATATTGAAATCACCACAAACAAAAACTTGTTTCTTATCACATACCTTACCTAAAATGTCAACCATGGAATTAACAAAGGAATGAATGCAAGAGCCAGGTGTCCTATATATGCAACAATGACTTGAAAACTATGTTTTAATGATTGCACATTTTCTTTGATTTGAGCAAAATTTGCATAGAGGCTTCGACTATTAAAGTGTATAATTGAAAAACCATCCAGACTGAGTTCATTAATCTGATTTTCCGTGTAGTATTTGGACCCAGAGTTCCAATCTTTGTAAAAATTTGCATCTGGATCAATGTCATTCTCAAAGCTAAATGATTTATGTTCAGCTGACTTCAAAAACTTATGTGTGACTCTTCAGATATTCTATTGAAACAGGGCTCAGCTAAATAATTTTCATTCTCACAGAAATCATCATACTCCTGTTCTAAAGGAAAAGATATATTTTTATCTGTCATATCCTAACTGAAAAAAAGCAAATATCAACAAAACAGCAAAACAAAAGTCACAAGATTGTACAATGTCGGTGAAGGTTCTCAGTCATGCAGGTCATGGTAATGCTAAGTGCTATATCGTAGGCAACTGGACTTGCTTGTGTTTCTTGAAGACGTTTCGCCTCTCATCCAAGAAGCTTCTTCAGTTCTAACCGACTGGTACAGAGTTGCAGGCTTTTAAACTCTGTGAGAGTGGAACCCAGGCAGAGTCGTTAGGGTCACGTGACCTCTTAGTTTCAGAGTCGTTAGGTTCACAATGTGAGTCGTTAACTCACCTCACCATCATGTGTGTCGTTAGGGTCAGGTGGGACCAGGTGTGAATGGGTGCGAAGTGGTCTGGGCATAGAAGCCATCTATGTCAAACTGGAACGACCATCGTTAACAGAGGAGATGGCTTCCGACACCACTTATCACCCACCTACAATGCAGTCCTGGGATCCCTCCCCAGACCACTTCCCCAGGATATAACTCAAAGTAAAAAGCAACAAATTCTATTTTCATACTGCAAACTTGGCACTAACTCTTTATCTTGCTTCTTTGTTCCAATAAACCAAACAGACATTTTCCAATCCTCATTGAGTGTGCCATATGCTAACCAAGCTACATCCATTGTCACTTGTATTGTTCTAGATCTCTCAGATCTGCAATCACCTTTGCCTGCTCTGTTGGTCCGTTTAACTTGATAAATGTTTTCCCATTCCTTGTCCATGTTGCTTGAATTTTATTTTGTTTTCTGAGTATGCGGCTATGTCTAGCTATTTCAGCATTTTTCTTTGTCAAATGTTCATTTATGTACACCCCTGTGCCCTTTCTGTTGTCTTTCTGTTCCACCCCTTTCTGTTGGTAAGCTGAACAACAATGGTTGGTTTGGCATTTTTATCCTTACGTGGAAGGCTGTGGCAGGCTGAGATGTTCTCACTGTCCAGATCAATGTTCTTACTGCTTAAAAATTTAACAACTTGTGTCTAGTGTGAGCAGTTCTTCAGGTGGTGCATCCTCACCTTGCTGGTCGCTGGCTGCAGCCCTGGCATAGCTGCGATGTCTGGTAACTTTTTAGTTGTTGTCGCCATGTTTTCAACCTTATTTTTACAAAAACGCATGCTCCAGGAAGCTTGAAGCTGGTTGCTGGTCACCATGTGCTCTCAAGCCCCTTTCAAAATCCATGGTCAAATCAAATGTCCTCAAAAAATGAACCAAAAAAACACTTTACCACCAACAATGCTCTCATAGCACATGGATGGCACCAGTATTTTGGTGATTTTAAACAGATTTGCAAGGAGACTCTAACACAGGAATATTAGTGGCAGCCATCATGGACCCCCTTTACACCTTGCATCAACATGCGTTTTTTGCCCACATGAAAGTACAGGTGTAAATACACTCGAACGCATTGAGGACACATTGTTATCCGATCAGCCAAACCACTTCTGAAGGTGGTCAGGGACGCATCATGACCACATCTAACACAAGTGTAAATGCAAATGTGTCTCCAATCCACATGCAACAACTCCGTGGATGAAAACAAGTAAGCGAGGTGTGCCAGCTGGATACAGGAAGAAGGAGGAAGAAGATAACAACAACAACACTCACCGGGTAGCGACTGCAGAAAAAGAAAACACCGTGGTGAAGATAGTTTGACGTTAGATATTCACAGATACTAACATTTTCATTTTGGGTTCAACACTGATTTGCACCTCCATGTCATCGGCAGAAAACAATGCGCAACACAGGATAGGGCTATTAACCCAATAGCTTTCACATAACTGGACCCAGACAGCACACACAAATGTAAAATGGTTTGTTGAAGTTTGTTTAAAAAAATCTTATAAAATAAAAAGTGTGTTTTTGTGAGTGTTTGTGTGTGTGTGTGTGTGTGTTGGCGGGAGGGTTAATAGCCCTACCCTGTGTTGCGCATTGTTTTCTGCCTATGATATGGAGGTGGAAATCAGTGTTGAACCCAAAAAGAATATGTGAATATTTGTTGAATATCCAACATCAAACTATCTTCACAACGGTAAAGAAACACCGAGGACGGAGCCACGGTGAGACGAAGTGTCTGCTCTCCATTTGGTCTGACAAAAGTGTCCATACAAGAACGCAACTTCATGGGTGGTTAACATCTTGTTGTTATTGTGCTGCACATGATATGACATTGTAGTGTGCCACTAGGATGTAACGTCAGCGGGACGGAGCGTGATCGGATAGCAAACGGATCTGGATGGGACACCAGAGACGCACGTTAATACCAGGTATAAATGCATGTGGTCATATGCTATCCGATTGCTATCCGGTTGCAAAAAATGCATGCTAATGCAAGGTGTAAAGGGGGCCATAGATTCTCCCAAGTGTGTCCAACGCTGAAAGACTGTGCAGCCCAGCTAGCTGAGCCACGTCAGTGGGTCTTCAACAGGAGTCTTCAAACAGGCCAAGTCCCAGTGCAACATCTTCTCTGAAAACATCTTGTCTTGTAGTGGTACCCAAAGTGGGCCGCCCGGCTGAGTTAAATGACTACCGACCAGTGGCCTTAACATCAGACTTTATGAAGACCCTAGAGTGTCTGGTCCTCCGTTTCCTGATGTCAGAGGTCACTGATGCTGTGGACCCCCTCCAGTTTGCCTATCAGGAGCATATGGGAGTGGAAGATGTGGTTCTTCACATGCTGCATCAGGCCTACACCTACTTGGAGGAGCCGGGATGCTGTGTGAGGATCCTTTTCCTTAACTTTTCAAGTGTGTTTAATACTATCCAACCCCCCATACTGAGAAACTGGTTGGAGGGGATGGGAGTAGACAGCTTCCTGACCTCCTGGATAACAGACTACCTGACAGAGTGGCCTCAGTATGTCAGGCTTGGAAGCTGTGTCTCTGGGATGGTCAGGAGCAGCACTGGTGCTCCACAGGGATCTGTTTTAGCACCGTTCCTGTTCACACTCTGCACAGCAGACTTTAAATACAACTCAGAGCCCTGCCACATATAAAAATATTCTGATAATACAGGTATTGTGACTTGTATCAGGAGCAGTCAGGAGCAGGAGTACAGTGACCTTGTGGATGCCTTAAGGGGCTGGTGCAGTAAGTGCTGTCTCCACCTGAACACAGCCAAAACCAAGGAGATGGTGATGGATTTCAGAAGATAAAGGTCACCCCATCAACCAGTCTCCATACAGGGGGAGGACATTGAGGTGGTGCACACCTACAAATATCTGGGGGTCCTCCTGGATGAGAAGCTGGACTGGTCCTCTAACACTGATGCCCTCTACAGGAAGGGGCAGAGCCACCTGTTCTTCCTGCGGACACTGAGGTCCTTTGATGTGTGTGTGGCGATGTTGACCATGTTCTATCACACAGTGGCGGCCAGTGCACTTTCCTATGCTGCAGTGTGTTGGGCAAGCAGTTTAACGGACAAAAAAAAACAAGCATTTGGACAAGCTGGTTAAAGTCAGCTCAGTGCTCGGCAGGAGATTGGGCCCACTAAGAACTGTGGTGGAGGGGGGCACACTGAACAAACTGAAAGCTACAGTAGAATGGGCAATAGCAGACACCCTCTCCACAGCCTCCTGGAGCAACAGAGGAGCAGCAGCAGCAGTCAGCTCATCTCACTTCATTGTAGAACAGAGCGTTTCAGACGATCCTTCGTCCCCACGGCAATAAGACTGTTTAACTCCTCCTGAATCCAGTCACCCACACACGTACACACATCACATCTATCTATAAAGCAAGAAGCGTCTGTGTGTCTGTGTGTCTGTGTCTCGCATATCTCTCTGACTGTTTGTCAGATCGACCTAAGCTTTCGGATATGGCTTGCACATGGCATGATGGTGTGCATCCTTCATTTTGAAGTTTTTGGGATTCGTATTCACAACATTATCATTAAAAGTTAAAATCCCATAGACCTCCGTGTAACCAATCTAGCCTATCGCGCTCTCACTCGCAGCTGTAGCCACGCCTCAGGGAATAAAAGATCAAAGTATCCTACTGCTATACCACTCTTGGTCACTGAAAAGTTTGCACAGATGTCGCTGGCCAGGCGGGCAGCTCGGACTTCAGGTGATTCAGCATCACGGAGCCTTGCCTGGAGTGCAGTGTTGTCTGCCAGGCGATTACAGCTCTCTTCATCGGTTTCTGCTGCACGGAGTCTTGCATGCTGCGCAGAATAACTGTATTTGCGTGTCTCTCCGTATCTCAAGGTACATCCATGTCTTACCCAATATACAGTTTGTCTATTAACACTATGTTTGTACATCCAACCATCAAACACAGCCTCATTTCACCATGCATGAAAAATCTACTTAAGCTTCCACTTTTCTATGGGAATACATACTTCCTACGGGCACTGCACTAGTTAGATACAATTGGCTGTTTTTTTGACTGTGAAATGGACAATTTTATCCATATTTAATCTCTATTTGTGCACTCACTTTAACATATATATTTTTTTTTTTTGTCTTTTATGAGCTGCTGGACAGCTAAATTGTTTTCTATTCTATTCTATTCTATTCTATTCTAAGAGAAGCAGAAGCCAGGACGATTAATAGGATGTTCACCACTGAACCATCCAAAGTGTACTCTCAGTGGCAAGGTAACAACACGAAAATAGATCCACGCAGGGCTGAAGCTGAATAATACTGAAAGAGCATACGGGAGAAGGAGGCATCACATAACACTGATGCTAAGTGGCTAGTGGATCTAAGAGCAGAACACAGCAATCTCTCAGAAGAAGAGCCAGTTACCATTGCAGTTACCATTACAACGGCAGAGCTCAAGATTAGAAAGGCAAGTGAAAGTCCATCCATAATGTCAAGGAAGTGTATTTTGAAAGGACACTGTGTGTTGTCAGGGATGTGTATTTTACGACAGTCATTACCGTAAGTGGGCAGCCAGAAAAGCAGGTTCTCCATCAAGTGTATGGCATGTTCTATGTCTGGAGTTACAGAGAATAAAAGTTAAACACTGTTTATTACACATAAGTAAGTTCATGCAGTCTAAGAGAGTGGCATACTGCCTAGCTTCTTAGCCTATCTAGTTAGCCTTAGCTAGCTTGGTAGCTTTGAGCCAGGTGGGCACGTTTCAGCAACCAGGCTCCACTCTGCCCGCCTCAGCTCCACCCATGCTCCACCTCTCTGCCCATTTTTGGATTGCTGAGAGATAGGTTAAGTCAGGCACTGCCAAGATGTTGATGGCCGGGAACATCCCACTGAGCTTTGAAAAGGCTCTTTCCAAACCTATGGGTGACGTCACGGAGACTATGTCCATTATTTATACAGTCTATGCGTCACACCTGCTCTCTCTTGCTCTCTCTCTCTTTCTAGCCAGACATGCTCAACATCAGTCTGCAGAGCCCTGAAATCCCGCCCCCTCCATTGCACAGAGCCACAGAGCTCTGTTTACTTGTTCATCAAAGTTTATTATGAAGTGTAGCATGTCAAAACTGTACCAAATATTAACAATACAAAGTGTCAAGTAGATATGATGAATGGTTCACGGGATAAAAACACACATACTCACAGATTGAGATTCCTTGCTTTATGGGCTAGTTAGATTAAGACTATAGAAATATGATATTGTGTGCATTTAGTTTCTGAATGCCTTACATATGGCTCTAGATATTTTGGCCATCCAAGCCTTACACGGAAAATGCGGTTTGAGAGATTGCGGAAATCTATTTGATGAGACTGATGGATTGCCAAGAGCACTGCTTTTAAAATAATTTTCTTTTAAGTTCAGTTACTGTGCGTCCCTCAACAGACTGATAGAATATAACTAAGTACATTTACTTAAGTACTATGCTTAAATACAAATCTGAGGTGCTTTATTTGAACTCCTACTTTTACTTGAGTATTTTAATCTCATACTACTTTTTACTCCACTTTAGAGAGAAATATTGCCTTCATCACCACTACTGCTCCACTACACTACTATTATTTATTGACTTTACTAACTAGTTACTTTACAAATTAAGATTTTTCACAAAAACATTATAAAAATAAACAAATGCAACTGATATGATTAGTTCAATGATTAGAAAATTAATTGGCAACTATTTTGATTATTAAATAATTTTTCATAAAATATTTTATGGTTCCAGCTTCTAAAATATGAGGACTTGCTTTCTTTTTTGTTATTCTGATTTATTAAATTGATTTAAAATTTTCTGCATTGGGTACTTTTACTTTTAATATTTAAATACATTTTCCTCATTGTACTTACATACTTTTAGTTAAGTAACATTTTAAATGCAGGACTTTTACTAGTAACAGAGTATTTTTGCAGTGTGGCATTAGTACTATTACTTAAGTAAAGTGACTCAATCTTCCTCCACCATTGCGGCTGACATGGCATTTACGGCTTCACAAATGTTTTGTCATTGCTAGGTTTTTGATTTTCCACTAATCCCAGTAGCCTACTGACACTCTGGAAAAATCATGTTTACAACACCTGTACTGTGGTCAGGCCCTATAAAACATAGCAAAATGTTAATTTTACAGAGACTGTGGTGTGCTTAACACCTTGTTGTGTTACACAGACACACTGTTTTCAATACAACATGATTTAAATTAATACAAATGAGCTTTATTGGCATGGGAAACATATGTTACATAGCCAAAAGTGGTGTAAAATAAACACATTCAACAGAATAATGACCAGCCTGATTCATGTGGGTAAATTTTGCCTGACCTTCTTTGTTGCCTTAGCCAGAACTTCAGTGTTATTTACCATGGCCCTAGTTGATTGGGCAATAGAGAGTTCCAGAGATATGATGTCATACAGTAGGGTAACCCATTGAGTAATATGAAGTGTATGTGGGGGCTGCCACCTCTGTATTAACATTTCATTTGTGTAACTGGAGCACGTAAGAGGGAGCACATAACTCCCATCCTGGCCTCCCTCCACTGGCTACCTGTGCACTTTAGAGTCCATTTTAAGATTCTTTTATTTGTTTTTAAATCTTTAAATGGTCTCGCCCCTCCTTACCTCTCTGAGCTCCTTCATCCCTACACTCCTGCTCGGTGCCTCAGGTCAGCTGATCTGCTGCTCCTGGAGGTACCGAGGTCTAAACGGAAGCTCAGAGGGGACAGAGCTTTCTCTGTTGCGGCTCCTAAATTATGGAATGAGCTACCATTGCACATTAGACAAGCCTCCTCACTGTCCATTTTTAAAACTCGTCTTAAAACCCATTTTTATTCCCTGGCTTTCGACCCTGCATGAGACTCTGCTCTTGTTTTAGTGTTTTATGGTTTGTTTTTATTTGTTGTTTTATTGTTTTTGATTGTTTTTAAAAACAGTAAAACGATTATTTTACTGTTTATTCCTGTTTTATCTTATTTATTTTATTGTTGTTTTAATTGTTTTATGTCTCTGTTGTTTTGCCTATTTATGTACAGCACTTTGTTTCAGCTGTGGTTGTTTTTAAAGTGCTATATAAATAAAGTTGAGTTGAGTTGAGTTGAGTTGTGGCTGTCAAAGCTAAAACAGTCTTCTCTGAGAAAGTTTAAGAGATTATGAAGAGTCATCATTAATATGTAAAATTGTTAGAGTACAGGGTATGTCAATTCCAATTATACATCCTATCAGAGAAGCCACTTGAGACCAGAAAAACTCCACCTCTGGGTATTGCCGCATTGTATGAAAATAGGTTCTTTTATCTCTGTTACTCCATAAGGGGCACATGGATGTGGAGCAAAGTTGAAGCTGATAGTGTTTCCTGGGAGTAAAGCACAGTCTATGAATACATTTGTAATTAATCATTTGATGGTTAAAATTTCTCGATGAGATTTTGATGTGTCTCCATACCATCTTCACATTAAAAAATTGTTCCCATTCCTTTAAGTCATCATTCCAGACTTTTCCAGACCCATGATAGGACTTATAGCTCCCTGTAACTTTTTATATAAATTGTTAATGAAATCCTCAAATTTAGATTCAGTACATAGAAGCTTAAGAAGTGGGTGTATAGAGAGATAAATATCGCATGGAACTCCATAACTTCAAAAAGCAAGTCTCAAATGTAATATTGTGTTTTTACATCTTAGTTGTTTCCCTTTCCAAAGAAATTTTGATACAAGGATCTGATTCTTGTCCCATTTCTGATGAGCTGATGGTAAAGGTTGGTTGCTAAGGTAATTAAGGAGGGTGTGTGCTAATAGGTGACTTTTGATCAAGTGGGATTTATCATTCCACACACCTGGGTAAGAGCAGATCAGGATAGTAAGAACATTTGGTGCATCTGGAGTGGACTTCTCTTATATATTTTGTCAGGACAGAAAATAAATGAAAAATTTGAAAGAAATGTAAGAGCATGTTGCTGCATGAGGCCCAGTGTGTTACATAGTGACTGCCCTTCACTGGTCGACAAGGGCTATTGCAACTGAATTTTGCTATTGGCTGGTGTGGTGGCAGGTTCACCCGCCTTCTCCACATCACGGGGCGTGTCTTTGCCCCCCCCTCAACAAACACACACACACACACACACACACACACAAACTGTCCATGATACTTTTTTTTTTTTAACATTCCTGAGAATTTTTCTCTTCACTTAAGCTGGAACTCCTTAAAATAGCCATTATTGAAGCAAGAAAAATAGCACAAAAAACCAACTATTTCCTACAATTTATAAACACTGTTAAAACTGAGACTTTTCAGAAAACCACCTGACGTCTTAGCAAATTGGTAATGACTGTCAGAGGTTGGATGATGTTGCCTTGAGCAGAGATGTAACCTGCGCGAGCTGCTCCCTACTAGTGGTAAAGACAGCGGTCAGCTAGCAAGCAGCTCATGATGTCCTGAGGAAGAGTTCTGAGTGGACTATTCACAGTTCCGGTGTACAACAGTATTAGAGAGTGAAAATATCCATTCAAAGAACTTAACAAGCCCACACTATGTGGCAACATTTTAAAACGCAATTCGTCTTAACAGTGCACTCATCACTGCACCAGTCACACTGTATAACATTAATTTATTCAAGCAACCCTAAGATCTCGCGGTGCTACCATTCAGACATCTTGCATTTTACTAAGTCTGGTCTTGGAGATTTTTTTCATTAAAAATACACTGTATACATCTCGCACGGAAGCAGGCTTTTCTTAACGTTAGCGTTTGAATCCAGATTAGTTTTCCTCCGCGTTAACGGATGTGAGGCGGTTGGACCGAGCCTCGCGTGCCACTCCCGCGGAGTTTAGACGGTCTCTCACGGGGGCTCTGTAGCCGTATTGTGCGTCATCTCCATCGCTGCAGTTTTGTTATTTTTTTCCACTGAGGAAACATGGCAACTCCCGCTGCGGTCAACCCGTCCGGTAAGTCAATACCCAGTCTGTTGGTGGAGACGAAGAGAAATGTTTCGTAACGTTGTGTGGAATAGAGAAATGAGAAGCTGGCTTTTCTGTAGACTGTTGCTGGAGAAGGCTGAAGAGCCGACAGGCCGCCGAAGCCTGGCTACAGCATCCATCCCCTTCCCCCACTGAACCGCCGTCCACAACATTATTATTTACAGCTTTGCGGCCAATTTAGGTACCCCGTTGTCAGAACGACTGGGTTTTTGTGTAATTACATACATTTACGCCCATTTGTATTTGTGCTCCTCTTTCTCTCGGTAAAGCTAACACAATGCGTTCGTTTCGCCGACTCCTTGCTTTCCCCACTCAGTGATACAAAAGGTTATTTTGCATATCGTTGCCCTACAGCACTGCCCCTCATGTGTTCTGTTACATCGGAGATATTTGAGCATGGGTTTTCTCTTCCTCGTCTGTTGATTCCTTATTGCACAGAAAGGCTTTAGATAGGTTCGCTCCGGTATGTACCGCTTTAAATTTAACATAGCGAAATGCCAAACTGCATCTAAAAACCTGCCAATATAATAACCTTATTGCATTTCCTATTGGCCCTGAGGTATGTACCGAAGAGTAAAGATGTTGCGATTCTTTTATAATAATTCTGCAATCCGGCATCCAGCCATTATGTCACAAAGTAACGCGTATTTGAATAATATCTGAACTTTGAGAATCCTACCCCCTGTTGTTAACCCACTCCTTTCTCTCTGTGGCAGCAGGGAAAATTCCATTTTACTGTGTAACAAGTCGCATGTGTAGCTCTACCTGTTATGTATGCTTCCGGCTAAACAAATAAAGTGTAATTTGTTAAATCTTGCAATAGAGTCTGGCGTGATGTTCTCCCAATGCTCAGCTGCTGACCCGCTGAGGGTGATTTTGATCATGTGAATTTACCAGAAACTACGAGTGTCGGTTCATTTTGAGTATATGTTTTGGTGCAGTCAGTTTATTTGCATTATTTCCAAGTTAAACAGTCTCATTGCAAGCTGGTTGTAGTTGGTTGTTAGTAAGTTTAACTGCTGTAACCAGCTTCCTGTCATTACTTTGTTTCCAGTTCACTTAAATAATTGCAGAGTATTCAAGTAATGCATATAATCAGTTTAATATTACCTGAGTCAGATGCCATGGCAATACATTAAATTTATTACAGTTGAATAAAGTAATTGAACAAATTGTACTGTGGTAATTGTATGTAAGTGTCTGTGGATATGCCTTAAAGTTGTTATTTTTCAGCGACATAAAAAAAAGTGGTATAATAATTCCACGTGGCAGCTGGCAGCATGGCAGGATTTAATAATTGTAAGGGTAAAAGAAAATTACACCAAAGGGATCTTTTCAAGTCGGGACAGAGTGTCAAAGTAATTATTCTTGTGTGAAGGATAGATTCCTGAGCTTCTGAGGCCACCATGTGAAAACATGTCAACCATGCTCTACCTCACAGTCTTTGCTACTTCATTGGCAATGTAAATGAAAAGAGAATATAAATAAATAATTGTCTGATTATTAGAAGCTTGGGTGCATACAGAGTGTTGAGATGAGGTGTTGTTTGAATGAACAATGAACAGATGAAAAAAATAACCCAGTCAGAAAAATGAAAGGCACAAGGTGAAGACAAAGCAAAATTCTGCCTCCTTCTTTTGTTGAAAGAAAAGGTGATCTGTCATTATTGCAGATAAGAGTAATACCTTATGGAAAGATGAGATTAATCGTTCTTTAATGGAAGGATGAGAGTAATATATCTCATATGGAAGGATGAGAGTTATGTATCTTGTGTGGAAGGATGAGAGTGATATATCTTGTATGGGAAGATGAGAGTAATATATCTTGGATGGAAAGATGAGAGTAATATATCTTGTATGGAAGGATGAGAGAAATATGTAAGGATGAGAGTAATATATCTTGGATGGAAGGATGAAAGAAATATATCTTGCATGGAAGGATAAGAGAAATATGTAAGGATGAGAGTAATATATCTTGGATGGAAGGATGAAAGAAATATATCTTGAATGGACAAATCAGAGTAATATATCTTGTATGGATGGATGAGAGCAATATGTCCTGTTGGTAAGCAGCACCTCCAGACCAGGGGCCAACCTATTGCTTTAATTATTATCTTGTACATGTTGTGTTTGCTGTAATGTAATGACCCACTCAGATGTTTGAGGGACACGTGCAGTGAGAGCTACATGCAGCTCTTCTCTGGAGATGAAACCCAGTTAGTAATAAGTCATGCCTAATGCTGTGGCTGTGGTTGCTTTAGGCAATGAGGACAGAGTTAGCCGGCTGATCTCTGATCAGCCTTACTGTTTCCCTTGGCATGGCAGTACAGTCAGGTGCCTTGACCTTAGACCACGTACCTGGGACTGTGGGAATACTGTGTCACTGCAGGATTATCTCCATCTGGCTGTCACCCAGATCCAATTGGTGTAAGAGCTTGTGAAACATGACAAGTGAAATGATCTAATGAGGGCTGCGTGTTTACAGAAATGATGATTGAATCAAAAATGATTTTAGTACCATCAAACATTCACGTCAAACTGCAGTATGTATAGAGAAATGTCAAGACCTGAATGTTCTGATTTTGTTGTTAATTGTCAATCAAAAAAAAATAAAAAAATAATAACAATTTTGATAACCAATTCATTATTCAAGTCATTCAAGTCAGATGATACAGCTGTGTAGGCTACATTTAGAGCCCAAGCACCAAATGGTCCCTATTGAGATACTGAAGGAATTCTTATTTTTTCTCTCAAATTAATTGTATTTTTGAGAGTTAAAGATGCTCCAAAACTCATGAAACTTTGCACACATATCAGAACTGGGAAGAAAATGCCATGAGAAGGCATCAAATTGCCACTAAACAGGAAGAGTTTGTAACTCCACTGTACATGGTCTAATCTGCCCCAAACTTCTCATATTTGATGCCAGTCCCAGCCCCCAGCCTGAACACACCTACAGGACTATAATTAATTATAGTTATAGCGCCCGTCACTGGCACCTTGATGATATTTTCTTGTGACAATGTGAGTTTTGTCAAATGCTGTTGCGTAGCGACCATTTTGTACATTTTGCCATAAAACAGGAAGTAGTTGTAACTTGAGCGTACATTGTTCAATCTTTCCAAAATTTGTCATGCTTGATAAGAGTTCTTGCCTCATGACATCTAGGTGCTGAAATTGAATTATTGTTTTAGCGCCACTTACTGGCAATAGGAAATACATGTTTCACATTTATGTAGTCTCTTGCTATTTACTAGACCCACCTCAGATGTAGTCAGACAAGCCCGTAGACCTTAATGATGCCTTCTTGTGAAGATTGTGAATTTTCATCGTACCCAGTTGCCATGGCGACACATTCACCATGAAACAGGAAGTTGTTGTAACTTTAGCGTACATTGGCCAATTTGCCAGGCCTGATCACATCAACATGCAAAATTGGTACTGGCAGCAGAAACCAAGCCTTCTCCGACAATCATCATTTGATTTGCGTGAAATTTGATGTGTGATAAGTGTGTGTTCCAGCACCACTTAGTGGAAAAAGGAAGCGCTACAAAATGTGCAACAGGTTATTCCAGCACCCATACACTACGCAGTATCCAACTTTCGCTTAAACAAACATCAGCTGGCCTTTTTACTAGGGATGTTCCTGGCAACTCATTTCCCTGTCGACTAAAGGAAAATTTTAATTAAGACTAGTCGACTAGTCTAAAAAAGGGAAAACACTCAGAAAACAGTCAAAATTGAGCACAATTTATTGTTAAATATTTGAAACACTGTCCCAAAAAATATTGTGTGCATTAAGAGCCCTTTGAAGCCTTTATTCACAATCTTTAACAATCATGTTGGATTTTAAATGCCGCTGAAGTACGCAACGCTCTGCACTGTGTGATATGAATGTGAACATGATGGCAACTCATTCAAAAGTTAACCACTAAAATAACATCTAAAATTACAGATGCTGCGCAGCAGTGGGTCGGGTCCGGGCATTTTTAGGCAATTCTGAGCAACAAGCAGAAGAATGGGAAGACATCAAGGAAGTTGATATTACAATCTGCATTTAGCATCAGCTGAGTCATTTTGCAGGTTGCATCATCTGGAAATTGTATTGCAGCAATTGAAAAGTGGTTGAATATTGGAAAAAATTTGCAAAGTACGCTTTTGTATCAGTGGAAATCACTACACAATAATAAATAAATAAATAAATGTTGGTGATTTGTTTTTAACAATAAGTGCTTTGCTTCACAAGAGAAAATCTGATTTAAAAATACCACTCTTAAAGTGACTGCAGTTGTTCTGAAAATATACATATTGCATCTAGACAGCATTGAGATGTTGGTAAAAAAAAATTTAATATATTTTTGGGGCTTTTTTGCCTTTAATGGAAAGTGAGTCAGGAAATGGAGAGACAGAGAGGGGGATGACACACAGGAAAGGGCCTTCCAACGCAGGGTTCAATCCACAGCCACGTGCATTGAGGACTGTATTTTCTTTCATGGAGCGGCTGCTTTACCAACTGAGCTAAACACTACCTCCATGTTTTGTTTTTAAGAATGATTGATTTGCTTCATAAGTAAATAACTGTTGTTTAAAATACCATTCTTGCATTGATTCTGATATGTATTCGTCAAACATCATCTACCATGACTCTAAAATTTTATACATTTGTTTCTCAAAGACTCTTTGTAGTTTTGATGTGTCATACTCATCCCCCTTGTTGGGTCTTGAACCCAGAGTCCTTAGCACTGTGATGCAGCTCCTAACTCACTGAGCTAATCGCCTGAAGTGAGACCCGGTGTGTGGCTCCTCAAATAGACTCAGCAAGTCACCGACCGGGCTGCAGTTGTTGTGGCAGATTTCAAAAATAGTCAAAATGTCACAAATTCTATTATCTAAACAAAAATCTGACAATACATAAATTGCATCTAGACAGCATGGACATGTTGGTGATTTGTTTTTAATGGTAAGTGTTTTGCTCCACAAGAGAAAATGTGATGTTTAAAAATGCCACTTTTACATTGACTCCAGTTGTTCCCATGAGAGCAGAATTCAAAATGTTCTAGAAATTTCAGTTTTGGAGATAAAATTCTTATATTTGCCAAACTTCATCAACCACGACTCCAAAATATTGTCGGTTTTTTTCAGGAAGATTGAAAATGTATTTAGCAAGAATTGGATGGTATATGTTTACAGTAGTGTTTACAGTCAGACGTTTTCAGGCACTGCAGGCTCAATTTTTGATAAATCAAAAATCTCTGGAGATGCTCTCTAGCAAGTTAGGTGACAATTGAGCAAAAATTGTGGGAGGAGATACGTTTTATAAGTTTTACAGTTTTTGAAAAAAACAGAGTGATGGACTTCATAATTTGTAATGAGTCTAAATGGACAAAAGTTTCTGCAGTACTGGGGCTACATTGTGGTGAAGTTTCAAAACTGTAGCATGTATCGTTGGTTTGGTAGGAATTTTTAAAGTTTTTGAATTTAAACGTTTATTGTGCTGTGGCACATGTCCTTGGAGTTGAGTAAATCTGGCAAGGGGTCGGACATTTCTGTAAAGTTTGGTGAGTTTTTGCCCATGGGAAGTATGATTTCCTCGGAAGAAGAAAGAAAGAAAGAAAGAAAGAAAGAAAGAAAGAATGAATTCTTCCGATTACAATAGGGTCCTTGGCTGCTTAGCAGCCCAGACCCTAATAAATACATTGCCTTTGAAATGTGAGGCACATTGAACCTTGCAGATTATTTGACAAAAATGATTGCAATTCACTTGGAAGTTAATAAAACAACATCTAATTTATAATTACATTTCAGCTGAAATGAGAGGCATTTTGCGCTGTGCAGTATGAATGTAAACCCTGCACATTATCTGACAAACCTCAGATATAACATCTCAAAAAAGATAAATTGCTACTGAATTCATTTTCCAGATCAAAGTACTGCCAAACTGCACTGGTTTTGAGGACATCACTCCAGTTTCCCGAGGTGCTGTTTTGAAACTCCAGTCTACTAGAGCATTACCGTAGGGAGGGAAGCTGCTGTCTGACGGCTCTGTAGTACCCACTAGTGGCGGGCAGCTGTATGACAGTTAAGCGGCCTTGTACATGAATACAACACTAATTGGTTTAACCAACTAATATTTTTGGTGCCGACCTGCGAGGGGGCGGACGTTTAATTTTTGAAACTTCTAATTGCGCGCATCCCTACTTTTTTACCAGTAGGGCTGACCTGCGATGTACACAAAGGTGCGAGGACCTGTTCATCACTGCTTGCAATTTTAAACATATGTTGACATTTTATCCAAAGTATTTGCAAGGATTAGTTGCTTTATTTATTCATGTGTGTGTGTGTGTGTGTGTGCATTCACACAGTGAGATGAGTGCTGACATTGTTCTTGACATTGACAATCATATGGTGTTACTGTTAAATTGGCCTGGGTACCATGCTGATATGAGAGACTGAATAGAGTTCGAGCCATTTATTAGGTAACAAACTGTCATTTGCTTATGGTGGTATTGGTGATGTATTATTGCTCATTTAATTTTTGTCAAGTATTTTTCTGAATAATTTTGGTGTGTAAAAGGTCAAAAATAACCCACACCTCCCTGTTTAAATACCCTGAGTCCACTGTGATGTCTTCAAACAGTTAGGCTAATGGGGAAGATCACATGGGTGTTATCATCTAGGGTGAAATATCAAACTTCATAAAGCTCTACAAAAAAGATTTGATTTGATTGCCAATAAGTTGAAGTTTACAAAACATGCTGAATTTTGTTCCTGCTCCAAAGATGGAGCATTTTGAAGATAATGGAAAGTAAAGTGTCAGGCATCAGCAATTTGTGCTCTTGAAACACATTTTTTTATGAAAGTCATTGTGAAAGATGTTACCAACTTTGATGTTTTGTTATCACATTTTTATACTATATAGGTGTCCCACTTTATGGTCTTGAGATGAAAATGAAGGAAAAATATATTTAAAGGGTGTTTAGGAAACTCTCAAAATATGATGTTCTGTCACTCCGTTACCATGAAATACATGTTTTTTGCCCCTCCCTTAATGGCATTAAACCCCGACATGAAATTAATTTCCAGAAGAAAGCATCATGGTAGGGCAATTGGTTTAGTATATTTGATTTGACAATTGTCATGCAAATAATAAGAAATATTATCAGGTTAAAATGCGTTATTCCATTACCAAATTGGTAATGGAGTGACAGCAAGGTCACAGAATTCCATCATTGAATGATTTTTTTTCAGATCTGAATTATCCTAAAGTTGTTTTGTGAGCCAATTATGTCATAAACAGATGGGTTAATACTTAATCTGTGTGTGTGTGTGTGTGTTAATTGTTAATTTTGTGTTAATAAAAAGGTCACATATATAAAGAGGAGCCATCCCATTAAAGGCTTTAAAGACAAAAAGCAAAACTTTAAATTCAATTCTATATTTGACAGGTAGCCAGTGAAGGTGGGCCAAGACAGGGGTTATGTGCATCTGTTTTTGATTCCTGTTAGAAGTCTGGCTGCAGAATTTTGGACTAATTGAAGTCTAGCAAGGGTAGAGTGGTTCAGGCCTGAATACAGAGAGTTACAACAATCCAGCCTAGGTTACATGGGTTATTGTTTCTAAGTCAGTGTAGGAGAGGTAGGGCTTTAATTTAGCTATGATCCTAAGTTGGAAAAAACTTCCCTTAACCACATTATTGACTTGTTTTTTAAAGTTCAAAGACGAATCAAAAAAGACACCCAAATACTAATAGACATGCATGTAATGATTTGTGATGTTTTTGGAAACAATTCATGCAATTGAATCTTGTTTTGATAGTAGAAAATCAAAATCACTCAATACTTGGGCCTATTATAGGACGTGAGTATAGAAACCTTTCCATATGTGTTATTTTGGTGTTGTGCTTTGAGAACCACATGTTTGATGATGTTGACTTCAGAGGTAAAAAAGTGATGTTAATTTTCTGTCCCTCTGTTACCGAGCACTTTTTGGCTTCAAAGTCATATAAAGATTTAATTTAATTCAATCAAGTTGTGTTACCATTAAAGTACATGTGGGTACACACAACATGACATATTATTTTTAAATATCAGATCATTAGTCCAAATACCCAACCTAAGAAATCTATAATACTGTGAATGAAGAAAACTGCCTTAAACCAACTATATATTGCTTTTTGTTCTGGGGAAATGGTTATTGATGAATTGTATTGAATTTTTTTTAGAATTTGCTGATAAATTAACCAGTTGTTTCAGATGTGTCAAAAATCAAACTCTCAGCAAGATGTAGAAATTCAGACAGGTGGATAGGAAGAGAGGTTTAAATAATGTCAGTAAATGTTTAATACGAGGTTCAGACTACATGATATCAGCCTGATTATAGCCTGACGCGGCAGTTCTACAGTGTCGGCTTGAATTGTGAACGACAGTGAGTATTGTGCGTGATATTCCATTCCATTAATCCCGTGTAGTGACCATCCCTGTGTCTGAGATGCCTCATGATGTCCCAACAGAAAGTCTAGCATGTTTACATTTTTTTTTTTTTTTGTCCTTCAGGACTTCTCCCGTCACACCGTTAGCATTGGCTAGCAAAAAATGTTAATTCTTCAAAATGGAGAACGATAAAACTAAATAAATTTAACAAACATTGGCAGGGCTTTTAGTCATGACAACTTCAGAGGGTACCAGCATCATTTGAAACAGCCCACATTAGAAAGGGGCCATTATTTATTATTACCTTTATTTTTAAAATTTTTTGCATTTATTCCACTCCTGTTTGTCCTGTTTAATTGCATTTCATTTCAAACTGAACAATTCCTGTATTCATTTGAAATTAAAAGCCCCTTATAATTTTAGTTGAGAGAATTCCTTCAATTTCTAAAAGGAACTTGTGGAGGATTCAGTGACTTGCATAGTTTACACATGGTACTTTAAATGTAACTTTTGCCATCTGGTGACACTTTTTACATTACTACAATAACATTTTGGCTAGAACATGAACAGCCATAGTGACTGAAATAATAATAATAATTATAAGAATAGGACAAGAACAATCCGCTGACATCGCGCACGACATGAAAGATGACCAGCGATGATTGATTGTAGTCCAATGTGTAGTCTGTCATGTCTGTCGGCCAAGTGGTGGCAAGATTTTATGACTCCATAATCTCCTAATCTGATCAGAACGGACAAAAATGTTGTGTAGTCTGAACAGGCATAAGATGTAACACCCTAGTAGTTGCGTTTAGTTTGGTTATGTTTTTGAAGATGTTATTAAATATATGTCTCTCTGTGTTTGTATACTGTTTTGAGTATTAATTGTCCTATTTGAATGATAAATGTCCTTGGGCAGTTTGATAGACTTGGTGGTTTGGGAAAAGACATCTGGGGTAAGGAGAGACGGGATTACAGGGGAAGAGAGAGGACAGAAAAAACCTTGTCTGAGGGAGAGCAGTGATTGAGAAGGAGAAAGTATGCAAGATTCCCCTGGTTTCGCAACAGGCTCATTAATCCATTTGACCTCGGAGCTTTTTAGCTTTTGACTGTCTGAAGATGTATGTGTGACTGAGTTAAGACCAGACGTCTGATCAGCTGTAGCTGTCTATCTTCAAGACATTGCACTAAAGCGAGCCTGAAACACTTACCATTCATTTAAAGGAATGCAGAGATAACTTATCCAGTAATAGACAGCTGGAGGACTGACAGAGGGAGTACTGGGAGTGTAGTCTGATGTGTTTTACAGAGACATGGCTACACAAGGACATTCCCGACGACAACGTCTCCATCAGCGGCTTTCAGACTGTTCGGGCCGACCGAGACTGCACCGAGAGCGGTAAGCGCAAAGGAGGGGGGCTTGCCGTGCTTGTCAACAACCAGTCCCGCTCACATTACTGTGATAGAACAAATCTGTCGCCCGGATATTGAACTGTTTGTTGGACTCAGGCCGTATTATTTGCCCAGGGAGTTTTCACATGTGATTGTGGTGACCGTCTACATCCCCACCTCTGCCACCCCGACGTCGGCATGGGACGTCACTCATTCCGCCGTAGCCCGTCTGCAGACTCAACACCCGAGTGCTTTCATAGCTATCTCGGGTGACTTCAACCACGTCACCATGGCAACAACACTATAAAACTTTACACAGTATGTGAGCTGTCCTACCAGAGAAGGGAGAACCCTGGACTTGCTGTATGCAAACGCCAAGGACGCATACAGCTGCTCCCCCCTCCCCCCTCTGGGTAGATCAGACCACAACCTGGTGCACCTCAACCCCTGCTATGTGCCTCTAGTAAGGAGCCAGCCTGCGACCATGAGGACAGTGAGGAGATGGTCAGAGGAGGCTTATGAGACACTGCAGGGCTGTTTTGAGGTGACAGACTGACAGGCACTCTGTGAGCCACACGGGGAGGACATTGACGGGCTCACAGAATGCATCACGGACTACATCACCTTCTGTGTGGACACCACTGTCCCAGCCAGGACCTTCCATTGTTACCCAAATAACAAACCATGGGTAACAAAGGACATCAAAGCCATCCTCAACACCAAGAAGAAGGCCTTCAGAGCTGGTGACAGGGAGGAGGTGAGAACAATACAGGGGGAACTGAAGGTGAAGATCAGAGAGGCTAAGGAGAGGTACAGGAGAAAGCTGGAGTGGAAACTCCAGCAGAACAATATGGGGGAGGTCTGGAGTGGAATGAGGACCATCACTGGCTTCAGGACCAACAACAATAGAGGAGTTGAAGGCAGCGTGGACAGGGCCAATGAACTGAATCTGTTTTTTAACAGATTTGACACTGCTGGTCCCGCCCACCCCCCCACTGACTCTTCTGTTGTCTGTCTTGTGCAACCAACAGCCACTCCACCTTCCCCCACCCCTCCTGCTTACAGCCCCCTACCCTCCAGTGTGAGTCTCCCTCACACCTCCTCCCCCAGTAGCCAGACTGACCACACTCTTCACAGGACTACACCCCTCCTCCGCCTGACACCTCCACAATGTGCTTCACCACCGATCATGTGACGAGACAGCTGATGAGACTCCACTCAGGCCATGTCCACACGGAGACGCGTCTTTTTGAAACCGCCAAAGAAAATGATTGGATTGCAATAGTGTTCCGTAAACACGGAGCCGGCTTCGAAAATGCAGGCATAAAGACGAAGCCGGTTCAAGCCACTGAAACCGCATAAAAAGGCCGCAGTATATATGCCATCCAGGAGATGGCGCGCCACTAAAAACCGCAGCATACAGCTCTGAACCAGAGAAGAAGACGCGGAGCATGCAAAGAAGCCTGCGCGGTGTATACAAACAGAAGAAGAAGAAGCACAAGCACAACAAGAAGATGGCCAAAACAAATTCCAACACACGAGAGAAAACGGAGACTTTGTTTTGGACTGAAGACGAAGTCGAGCTGCTGCTCCGAGTCACGCTGGATTACAAAGCCAGTAAACTTCAACAACACGTTGCTTGGGAGCCGTGTCAGTCGAAGTAGGCCGATAAAATGGACTCGTTTCAGGCACAGTATGCAAAACCGACAGAGAAAGATTTCCCGCACGACGTTACCGGCATATCAAAATCTCAGATCACCGCCAAATTAAAAAAAATATTCGCACGAAGTACAGACAAGCGGTGAACACAGGGTGCCGGAGTGGCCTGGGATGAGTGGTCACTTACCTGTCCTACGGGCAATCATTGTGATTTGTTTGCACTATATACTTAATTATAATGATAATAATAAAATACTGTTTGAGAAGTTGTTGTCGTTGTCATGTTTATTTTCACTAGACACACTTTTCACACACTTTCAAACTTGCAGTATACTGTACAGGTCACATCTGGAGAATGCCCAAAGCTTTAAGACCAGCTGGTGTTTTGGTCAGTCATGTTGGCCAATCTTGAGTTAAGGGATAAGATACTCTGTAAGCACTCTGCTCACTGGCTACATCAGAAAATAAACTCAGCAACACACTGTGAAATATGTGTTTAGTCATTAGGGCTGAGAATGTGTTAGTGATTAATCATACTTTTATATCGTGTAAACACGTGAATGCCAAAAGTACTTCTTTTCCTCCTACTTTATATTACTATAACTGAAGTCTGCTGCTAAATTCAGCTTCATGTTTCACTCAGAACAGTTTTGAATAAATCACAAGTTATAAAAACGTGTAAACTGCGTGGTTAACGCAGACGAGCGGAGGATTAGCTTCACTTTACATGGAGCTACAGTTAATACTGAATGATGTGTTAGTGTCTCTTAATAAGTCATCAGAAATCATAACTCATCTTTAGGAGTAGATAGCAGATGTTTACCTTAAGCTAGCTCAGGACATGTTCAAGTTAACTATATTTTAACAGAGCAAGGCGAGCTAATTGTTAGCATGCTGGGTTGCTTTGAGATGGCTGTCAGAGATGGCAGAGGTATGATCACATGATCCTGTTTGAGCTATAACAGATGGTGTGTTCCACCTTTTATTTCCCAGCTGAAGAATAGAGAAGTGTAAACAAACTGTAACGTAAATAGTTGTCTATTGTTGTCTGTAATCCGCCACTGTTGTTGTTGTGATGGGACAGCTTCCTGCCGGGGTAAAGTCAGAGGTTAGAGAGGTGGGGCTATGACATCATCGCCTGCCAAAAGTTGCGTATTGGCCGTACACACGGAGACGCTAAGCCGGCGTCTTCAGATTTATCCACTCTGGAACCCGGTTTCAAAAAGATGCGGTTTCGCCCCCCTAAAACGCCGTCTTCGCGTGGACGAAAGGCTGAACCGCATAAATACTTTGGTGTATTCATCCTGACACGGCTTCGTGTGGACGGGCCCTCAAGCAAGGCTGCAGGCCCTGATGGTGTCAGCCCCAGGGTGCTCAAAGCCTGTGCCCCCCAGCTATGTGGAGTACTTCAGCATGTCTTCAACATGAGCCTGAGTCTCCGGAGGGTCCCCATGCTGTGGAAGACACCCTGCCTCGTTCCTGTGCCAAAGACGCCGCGTCCCAGTGGCTCCAAGGACTACAGACCCGTGGCATTGACCTCCCACATCATGAAGACCCTGGAGAGACTTGTCCTGGAGCAGCTCCGGCCCATGGTCAAGCCACTCTTGGACCCCCTCCAGTTCGCCTACCAGCCCCGACTTGGAGTGGAGGACGCCATCATCTACCTGCTCAACCGCATCTACGCCCAACTGGACAAGCCAGCGAGCACTGTGAGAGTCATGTTTTTTGACTTCTCCAGTGCGTTCAACACCATCCGTCCAGCTCTACTGGGTGACAAGCTGACAGCTATGCAGGTGGATGCCTCTCTGGTGTCCTGGATTGTGGACTACTTGACTGGCAGACCACAGTACGTGCGCTTGCAACACTGTGTGTCAGACAGAGTGGTCAGCAATACCGGGGCCCTGCAGGGGACTGTCCTCTCTCCCTTCCTCTTCACCCTCTACACCACGGACTTCAACTATTGCACCGAGACCTGCCATCTTCAGAAGTTTTCTGATGACTCTGCCGTAGTTGGATGTATCAGCAAGGGTGATGAGGATGAGTACAGGGCTGCTGTGGATAGCTTTGTCACATGGTGTGAGCAGAACCATCTGCAGCTCAACGTGGCAAAGACAAAGGAACTGGTGTTGGATTTGAAGAGGACCAAGACACCGGTGACCCCGATTTCCATCCATGGGGTCAGTGTGGACATTGTGGAGGACTATAAGTACCTGGGGGTCCACATTGACAATAAACTGGACTGGTCTAAGAACACTGATGCTCTCTACAGGAAGGGCCAGAGCCGTCTCTATTTTCTGAGGCGACTGAGGTCCTTCAACATCTGCCGGACTATGCTCAGGATTTTTTATGAGTCTGTGGTGGCCAGTGCTATCCTTTATGCTGTTGTATGCTGGGGCAGCAGGCTGAGGGTGGCTGACGCCAGCAGACTTAACAAACTGATCCACAAGGCCAGTGACGTTGTGGGAATGGCATGTGACTCTGTGGTGGTGGTGTCAGAGAGGAGGATGCTGTATAAGCTGAGAACTATCTTGGACAATATCTCACACCCACTCCACCATGTGTTGGTCGGACACAAGAGTACTTTCAGTGGGAGACTCATACCACCAAAATGCACCACTGAGCGCCACAAGAAATCATTCCTGCCTGTACAACTCCTCCCTCTGAGTTGCCCTTGGACTGTTTCACCACTGTCACCAACTCATAATAAATTATTACATATTTATTCCTAAATAATCCGTGCAATAACTGACTGTATTGTTCAGTCTGTATATAAGGTTCCTGTATATATTGTAAATTATGTTGTGTGGTCTCTACATATATATTTTGTAAATTATCTTCTTATATTTCTTACATTTTTACTTCTTTTTGCACTATATCTTTTTTCTACACTTGTTTGCACTATATCTTCTTCTTTTTACACTTGTAAGGAGCACTTGTAACGAAAACAATTTCCCCTTGGGGATCAATAAAGTATTTCTGATTCTGATTCAGATTCAGATTCTAAAGAGAGTTCCAGAGGTGGGGGGCAGAGCAGCTGAATGCTCTAGAACCCATTGTAGTGAGGCAGGCAGATGGTGGTGTGAGCTGGATTGCAAAAGAGGATCTAAGAGTACAGGACGGTGTGTAGATAAAGAGTTCAGACAGGTAGGGAGGGGCTTGATTATGAAAGGCCTTAAAGTGGAGAAGAAGAATCTTGAAATTGATGTAGTATTTAGGAAAGCAAGTGAAGTTGCTGGAGAGCAGGAGTGATACGATCGAAGGAGGGAGTTCTAGTAAAGATACGGGCAGCTGAATCTTCTGTCTTCTGCTCAGAAATGGTGAATTTACAGCTCACAGCAACTTAATACAGCACATTTCCTGGTTTTTGATTGATATTTAGTGTTGGTAACATTTCCAAACAGTTGTTATCGTAGTTAACTTGTTTATACTATGTGAATGCCGCTGTCACACTGAACGTCCCGCTGAGCCTGTTTAAAACTTATTGCAGAAAAAAATACAAACGAATCGTCAAATATTTGCATTAAATCTGATTTTAACTGGCATAATTCTGAGTCAGGTACAGCCCTAATCACTGCAATGTGAGTGTACACAATTCACATAATTAACATAAGATAATAAGGATAAGAATGGTTTGATTACCAGACTATTATTTATGTATGGCCATTTTGGTTATAGGACTGGGCAATATATCACTGTCATAAACCCTTTTAGGGTTGAAGTCATGCTGATGTCAAGGTATTAGCTGGGGGCAAAACACAACTTGCCACCACATGGCTGTAGGCTACATAGGAGTCTTAAAATGTCATCTTGTTGTGTTCTTGTGAGCCGGAATAGAAGGAGTCATGGCTCAAAACTTAAATTTTATCACATACCAGCCGCTACTGCCCGTCAACAAATACAAAGATATCTATGGTTAAATGCAGCAAGATGAAAGGACTGGATGGAGGCTATCATCAAAAATGTTTGCATGTGCAGAGCACAATTCATATCAGGTTAGGGAAAGGTATTTACTGTTGTAGTAAGGCTGTGCAATTAATCGTCTGGTGATCGTGATTACGATTTTGAGGTCAAATGATTTCTAAATTAATGAAATCGAGGGTAAACACTTTTTGGTAGCCTAATTCTCCGTCATTGATGCCTGGAGATTTTATTTTGTCGTCTATGTGCAGTACCGCTCCCTCCCCTCCTCTCCTCTACTCACTCCACGAGCCAGTCAATCAGTCATTCCGCACTTCCGTGCCAGTGTGGCTGCAAACTTTGTTTCATCTCTACAAGTACACATTTGTGCCGTAGTATTGATAAGCGCATCGGTTCTTTTAACGGCACTTTTACACATTTTGGTTTAATTCATTATCGTCCTGCAGCCTCTCCTCTTTGCTCTGTGCCGGTGTCGTGCCAGAAGTTGATTTTTGCCAGAAACTGATTTCCGGTCCGCGGGAGCGTGCACAGTCGTTATAGTTGAAAAGCGCAGCTTCTGTGGCTCTGCGACAGGCTTCATCGGGCTCAAACAACCAGTTTGTTTATGATCATCTAACGATGTTTATTTGTGTTTGCGTTTGATAGCCTCCTGTACGTCCAGTTGCCTTATATCGCTGTTGAATAGGCTAGTTGGTGATTTAAATCTGGCTTGTATTTGCGCTAATAAAGATATTTGTCACCGAGGGAGCTTCTTTTTTTCTGCACCACAATTACATTAGATCCCTCAACAGAGTAATTTGACCCCAACCAGTGCTTTGTACGGTTTGAAAAATGAGTAAAGGGACATTACAATGTAAAAATCAGCTTATTTTGCTTGTCAAAAACTGATTCATGCCTCTGGTATTATATGTAGATGGATATTTTGCCCCAAAATGACTTCATATAACACAGCAGAGTGAGATTTGCAAGATTTGACCCCAACCAGTACTTTTTACCACTTGAAAAATGAGTAAAGGGACATTACAATGTAAAAATCAGCTGATTTTGCTTGCCAAAAACTGCTTCATGCCTCTGGTATTGTACATAGAGGGATATTTTGCCCCAAAATGACTTAATATAACACAGCAGAGTGAGATTTGCAAGATTTGACCCCAACCTGTACTTTTTACCACTTGATACCCCATAATGGAAAGGAGGTCATATGTGTGTGAAGCATGCCAGTTGTGTGTGTGTGTGGTAGTGTGGATGGGAGAGTGCATGGGAGAGTGCATGGTAGTGTGCATGGTAATGTGGATGGTAGTGTGAATGGTAGTGTTAATGGGAGAGTGGATGTCTGTCTGTCTGTCAGTCATTCAGTCAGTCATTTGGCTGTTTGCCTGTACGACTGTCTGTCCAAAATAAATCGTTCTTTTTCTCAAAATTCATGAATTCTATCATTATTTAAAACAAGTGGACACAGGTCACATCATGTTCATAGTATAGTAAGATGTCAAACGAGGTCTTGTCATTGTGATGATTACGTTTTATTACAGGGTAAAAGACTCAAACTTTGCTGAGTGATACCAAGTTATACCCTTTACTCATTTCTCAAGCACTAGTTGTGCTCAAATCTGGTCATTATCACTCTGCTGAATTTTGAGAAAAATATGCAACTCTGTGCAGTACCAGAGGTGTGAATCAATTTTTGGCAGGTGAAATAGCCTGATTTTTACATTGTGATGGCCCTTTAATCATTTTTCAAGTGGTATAAAGTACAGGTTCGGGTCAAATCTTGTAAATCTCACTCTGTTGAGTGACCCAAAGTAATTTCAGGGCAAAATATCCCTCTACATACAATACCAGAGGCATGAATCAGTTTTTGGCAAGCAAAATAAGCAGATTTTTACATTGTAATGTCCCTTTACTCATTTTTCAAGTGGTAAAAAATACTGGTTGGGGTCAAATCTTGCAAATGTCATTCTGCTGTGCTATATGAAGTCATTTTGGGGCAAAATATCCCTCTATGTACAATACCAGAGGCATGAATCAGTTTTTGGCAAGCAAAATAAGCAGATTTTTACATTGTAATGTCCCTTTACTCATTTTTCAAGTGGTAAAAAATACTGGTTGGGGTCAAATCTTGCAAATGTCATTCTGCTGTGCTATATGAAGTCATTTTGGGGCAAAATATCCCTCTATGTACAATACCAGAGGCATGAATCAGTTTTTGGCAAGCAAAATAAGCAGATTTTTACATTGTAATGTCCCGCTACTCATTTTTCAAGTGGTAAAAAGTACTGGTTGGAGTGAAATCTTGCAAATCTCACTTATATTAAGTCATTTTGGGGCAAAATATCCCTCTATGTACAAACCAGAGGCATGAATCACACTCTAGGCACTCTGTCTGCACTAGAATGCAGTGCCCTGGACAACCGAACAGTACACTCCAATAGCCCTCTGAATTTATGAATGGTCCAGTTTACATGCAGTGCGCTCCGGTACTAGAAATACATATTTCTTAATGCACCACCCGTATCATTTTCCTCCACTGTTTAAAACAAGCCAACAGAACTTGCTAGCCAGCGCTAACTATTGCCTATGGAGAATTGTTTTGTCTCCAGCTAAGCTCTGCCCACCAAAAAACACCATACTGTTTAGTAAACAGTATGTACTAAGCCATCTCAGTCAACTAAGGGGTCTCCAACTGATGGTTCATATTTTCAACTTTCAGGGAGCAGCCCTGACAGTAATCAGTCAATGTGATGTTCAATCAGTCATCGTCACCTGAGCTGAATTAGATGTGAGAATTGTCTTGGATTTTGGATATGGTAATATGGTCAAGTGAACTGAAGACATATGGAAGATTTTGGCTTAAGTATTCTGAGAATTTAGCAGGACAGGTTCGCTGTTCAAAAAGCCAGTGTTTTTCCTAATGGCACAGGTGTAACACTTTGATAGTGAAACACACAATGGGTGGTTTATTTGCTATGTAATAGAGTACCTGTTTAGACAGGTAGGAGTAGGGCAGCAGAGTGTGTGTTTGCTATTCCTGCCAGGCTGAATTGCCGCACTGAAGCTGTCTGTTCATCAGATTACACTAGGTTAGAGCCGTGTGTTTCTTAAAGCCACTTCATGAATGAGTGATGAAGAGTGCTCTATGGAAGGCCCTGCTCTGCAGTTTGAGTGTGTTTTTCTGGAACGACGTAGGGGGGAATGCATACTGTATCAAATATTAACTAAGTTACTTGGTGCACTGGGGCATACTCTAGGATTTGTTTGGCCTATCCGTTGCATCTGGCTAAATGAGTGAGTGAGTGAATAGAGGAGAGAGATGGAGGGGAAAACAGCAAAGCAAACAGAATGGATTGCTCAATGAGTAGGGAGAGAAACAATGCATTGGCACAGAACAAGAAAGAGAGATAAACATGAGAGGAAGATGGAGGCTGAATTGGCATGCAGTGTACTTCCTCTCAGCTATAATAACATGCAACAAAGTAGCCTTATATTGAATGGAACAGCCAGCATTTTTTGACTAGCATCATTACTAAATAAAAAATAAGTCAAGTGCAGGAAAATGTCTGTGTATTTCAAAACATCAGCCAATAGAAGTTGGTATCCAGGCTACTAACTAGAGCCTCAGGCTACACTATGTAGGTCTGTGTAGATTGATTGCTCTACAGATCTCAGTCCTATGGAACAGATAAAAATAGACTTTCAAAACTACAGGGTTTTTTCCAGCAGGCTGCTATGTGAAGACTAAATTTTGAAGACCCTATTTCATCATTTTATACCATTGTTTCTGCTACTTGTTGTACTTTGAGGTGTAAAATATTTAACGTGGAAAGTCATCCAGGTCTGTTATGTCAGTGCTCTGGGGTAACTAATCAGTTGATTAACAAAAAAATCTTAATTCTTCATAACTCTGTTTCTCAGGCAAGTGCAGGGGTTTAGTGTTGCTGGAACACAGGAACAGCACTCTGCAACACTTTTTCTTTTCTCGAAGTGAGGATTAGAATATATGCAGTTCACATAATCCGGTCAAAATTGATTTATATTTTTAAATACTTAAGAGATCCACTCATACCAAAAGTGTATGTCATTAAAGAGAGACAGTAAAAAGTAATGGAATGGTCAAAGTTTTCATATTGATGGTTAAGGTTTCGTCGACTCATGCATCAAGTAACATTACAGGTAAATGGTCCACCTTAAAAGTTGCAGGTAGTTATTCTTTCTCAGTCTACAGCTGCTGCGAGAGGCAGCAACACATCCTTTCATTTACAGTTTACTACATGTAAAACATGCCACAGTATTAACAGTAGGGGTGTGCCAATACATCGATTCTTAGATGCATCGCGATGCGACACGTGACGATCAATAACGATTAACAAATGTTCAAAAATCGATTATTTTCCATGATAGCGAAATCACAGAAACACAACCGCAGCACCCGGAAGTTGGCCGGAACGAGAAAAGCCGCCCGGACAGTTTTAAGGAACGGACTCATAACAGACTGTTAGCCAACATGGCGGCAGCTAACTCGCTGGCTACTGTCACTGAGGGTGACATACACTCTTCAGGGTTGAAATCCAGCATGTGGAGGCATTTCGGTTTTTATGAACATGAAGACAGAAAGAGCATTGACAAAAGCTACTCCGTGTGTAAGCTGAGGATTTTAGTTAAAATAAGTTATTTGTAAAGGATTTTGTTTGGAAGTCTTTATTTATTATTTCTGAATAAGCAGAATAAGTTATTTGTTTTGTATTAAACTTGCTAGTACCGAAATCTGTGAAAACAGCAGAGAATTTTGGTTAAAAGAAGTCTTATTTCTAAAGGCACTTTATGTATTACACTTTATGTAATAAGAGCAGCTTTTTGTTGTGGGAAATGTGTTGGATGGTTTGGTCTGATATAAATAAAAGATAATGGAAGTAAATTTGTGTGTTTGTTTTATTTAATGGATGCTGACAAATATACTTTGTTTAAAAGAAATCCTGTATGGGGAAAAAGATGCATCGATAATTGTGATAATCGTTATAATTGTAATAACCGTTATAATCGTTTAATAATAGAATTGTAGCACCCTGAATCGCAATCGAATCGAATCGTGAGGTGCCTAAGATGGCACACCCCTAATTAACAGTGGTTACATAAGCCTCAAAACCAGCCACAACTCAGCCCTGAGCAAGAGTGACCATCTGCTATTGACCAATCAACATACTGCAGTGTTTCTTACTCCACCTTTTAGTACAATTGGCAAGTGACAGTTCATGTGTGGCTTCACAAATGACTAAGCCAAGCATCAGGGTGCCAGACAGTAGCCATCCATGCCATGGAAAAGCAAATTTCAAAGTGAAAATTCCAAAGCTGTAGCACATATGGTTGATTTGTTATAAATTTTCAAAGTTTTGAAATTTAGAGGCTTGCTGTAGCGCCACTATCAGGATTGTGTTGTGTTTCCAGTTAAGGACATCTGGCATGGGACTGGACTAGGGCTGGGCGATAAATCGATTTTATCAATTAATTCAAATTTGCAGTTTAGGTCGATTTGTTTTAATGAAAATCGAGTTTCTCTTTAACATCCGCCACTGACGCTCCCCGCTGGGCTCCCGTAGTTCAGAGTGGGCTCCCCCCTGCCCCCACGAGCGCTTGATTCACAAACAAAACGGCAGCGAGCGGGTGTCTTCAGTTATTTGGAATTGGTTCGGTTTTGTGGCATCAGACACAGAACAAACAACACCCCACTGCAAAGTGTGTTTGAAGGCTCTTGCAACCAAAGGTAGCAGTACTACCAATTTACTGCAACATCTCAAACAGAGGCATGCTGCCGAGTGGGAGAGGTGTTGCTCCCTACGAAATGAGCAAGACCGCGGCAGCCCCAGCTCCGCCGTCTTGGAAACATTTACAAACTGTATCCCGTAAGAAAGGGGCCCGTTGGAAAGCGATCACGGATGCAGTTGCGATGTATATTGCAAGAGATATGGTGCCCAATCAAAACAGGGTCACATACATTTTATGTTTTGCATTGTGTCACTGTCAGTTTGAAACTAGAAAAGCTTACTGAAAAGTTACATTTTCACTGTTGTTTACAATGGGAGGCTACTATTTGATGCTGTTGATTATGCAGTGAATGCAGTTGTTTAATTTTGTTTACATGATTCAGGGAATCAAAATAGTGACCAAATAGTTTTTGTATACCACAGGCACCGTTTTATTATGCAAAACATGTTAAAGGGACAAAATCGTTGTCTGCATTTACATTTGTGTTATCATTGATGTATTATGACCTCCGCTAATAATCTGATATATTCTCCTAAGCGAAGAATTCATACGACGGGTAAGCCGGTGGGAAGTGCCATGATGGTCTGCCAAACTTGAAACTACAGCCGCCAGCAAGGGACAAATAGCACCAATGCGGAATAACTATGCGTTTTCCCTGCGAGCCAGCGCAGAGTAGGAATGACCTAAGTGATTGAGAAGATCAGCGAGAGAGGCTTACTGCCCCAGCAAGTTTGAAAATCTGCGCTACTGCAGCATAATTCAGGACCATGCATATGCAGCAGCAGCACAGGAGACGGTTTCACCATTGCCAAGAAAGCGAAAAAGGGAACTTAAAAGGCAGCGTGACCGGAGCATTCAAAAAAAGAGGATTAACATACAGCTAGCCTTCCCCAGGTGGAAGGAGCTCATGAAGGACAAAGATTTTAAAAGGGATGCTGAAGTTGCCAGCTTTCTCCTCGACAAGTAAGTCAACTGTACTGCCTAAATTAGCCTAAAGCTAACTTTTTTCATCCGGTTTTGTTAGACAGTGTTGCTCATTACCATAGGCAGCATAACAGTAGATCCTGCTAAAATACACCAGACTCGTCGGTACACAAGTGTATGTTGTGGTTTCAGTAGCTTTCAAAGTCGCGGTAAACGCCGGCTTTTTGTCACAGTAAATGCCAGCTTGTAAAGCCTTCCCACTGGGTTTTGGTCTGGCTTTACCGCGACTATGAAAGCTACTGAAGCCACGTAAACATACAGTTCCACCAGAGGAGTATAACCAGATTTCACTGTATGAGTGTCTGTGTTGTTGTATGTGTCCTTATTGGATAGCAGAGGATGACATGGTTTCATCAGTGTTGTCGAGGCTTTTTGATACAGGGCGGCTACCGTTGTTGCAATACGTGTTTGAAAAAGTGAGGCGCTATTCGTTTGAATATGATACACGATTTCAACGCAAGATGGGAGTATTCCTACACAATGTCCCTTTAAGGTAACTGAAAGTTATGATTGCACTTTACTTTATTAACCTCAACAGGGGAAATACACTGAATAGCAAAACTTGTGTTTAAAAAACTTCTGTAAATGTTTTGTCAAAAAAAGGTCACATAATTTTATGTTTTACTTATTTTTTAAGTTAGTTTGAGGGTGCATTGTGTCACAGTCAATTTGAAACTAGAGAAAGCTTACTGAAAAGGAATCGATTTAAATCGTGAATCGGATTTGTTGTGAAAAAATCAGAGATTTTAGGCCGTATCGCCCAGCCCTGGACTGAACCTTTGTGAAAAGTATGGGTAGATTGCTTATATGGAAATGTTGCACGAGCTGAGGCTTGAACTCACAATCTTCTACACCAAGAAACATCCTCTATCTCACTGAGCTAATTGGCAAATGGAAATGTCACATGTAGCTTCACAATTGACTAAGCCAGTCGCCAGTGTGCGAGACAGCAGCTGTTAGCGTGTAAAGGCAGATTTCAAACGTCTGTCAAAAATTCAGTTATTAAGACAAAAATCTGAAAATACACAAATTGCATCTAGACAGCATGGAGATATTGGTAATTTGTTTTTAACAATGATTTATTGGCTCCATAAGTGAAAAACTGATGTTTAAAAATGCCATTTTTGCATTGACTCCAATTGTTCGCATGAGAGCGAAATTCAAAACGCTGTAAAAAATTCAGTTTTTGAGATAAAATTTTGAGATTTTCCAAACGCCATCTACCATGACTCCAAAATTTTGTCATTTTTTTTAATGATCAATGAAAATGTATTTAGCAAGAATTTGCAAGTATATGTTTACAATACCGTTTACAGTCAAACATTTTGATGCACTGTTGTACAGTTTTCAATAAATCAAAAATCTGTGTGGATTGTTTGTGTAGGACAGTCTGAAGATGCTTTGTAGCAAGATTGGTGTCAGTTGAGCAAAAATTGTGGGAGGAGATAGGTTTAATAAGTTTTACAGTTTTTGAAAAAAACAGTGATGGACTTCATAATTTGCAATAGGTGTAAATGTACAAAAGTTTCTTCAGTATTGGGGCTACATTTTGGTGAAAGTTGCAAATGTGTAGCACATATGGTTGATTTGTTGTGAATTTTCAAAATTTTGACCTTTAGAGGCTTGCTGCAGTGCCACCATCAGGACTATTGGCCTGTTTTTGCTGCTAAGGCAATCTGGCAAGGGACTGGACCTTTGTGCAAAGTTTGGTGATTTTTTGCGAATGGGATGTAGCATTTCCTCGGAAGAAGAAGAAAGAAGAAGAAAGAAGAACATGTAGGATAACAATAGGATCCTGGCAGCTAAGGCTGCCCGGCCCCTAATTATAGTTATAAAACATTTGTTCAACCAACAATAACCCTTCTGTTTTCATTTCTTTAGGGTCATTCTGACTGATAATAGAAATTCTGTAATATCATGATACCCTTGAAACCACGATATTTATTTACAAGACAGTTATCATGCCGTAAAAAAATCTCATACTGTTGCAACCTTAGGGGCAAGTAAAAAATTCATTCAGCCAATTCATTCTGTTGAATCTGGCTGTTTTCTCAAAAGAACAAAATAGTAAAATTGGGGCTGAGTGTAATTTTATATGTTCTGATACAGTACTGACACAAGTGCTGGTACAGTACATGAGTTTCAGTAATAACAAATATATTATTATATTATATTTAAATACCCTATCAGGGTTTTTCCTGGCTCAGAATGAGGTAGAGGTGGTACCCATGTGCATGTGTACTATGCCTCCAGCTTGTTCAAGGATACTTTTTACACGCAACACATTTAAGGAGTTCTAAATATGACTGGAAAAAAATAAAAACACTAAATAAAGCAGTGTATTGTTACAAGTCATTTTCAATGCTGTTCAGCATCTCGGAAATGGGCGGCTCACCCACAACATGCTACTGTTTACTCACCCCTTTTCTCTTATAAGTAAATGTGTTCTCACCTTTTTCTAATCCAGACGTTCAGGAGGTTTTTGCTATGAGCCAAATTATCCCCAGAGGTTTCTTACTTTCTTCTTGAAGCAGCTGTGGCTTGAAGGTAGAGCGGGTTGTCCACTGTTTCGAAGCCCGGCTCCTCCAGTCTGAATGTCAGAGTATCTTTGGGCAAGATGCTGGACCCCAAATTGCTCCCGGTGGCTGTTCCATCAGTGTGTGAGTGCAAGTGAATGGTGACTGAGTAGCAGGTGGCACCAGTGTGTGCATGAGTGGGTGAATGTGACATGAAGTGTAAAAGCGTTTTGAGTGATCGGAAGACTAGAAAAACACTTTTCCACTTACCAAACAAACAGACCTGGAGATTTAATCTGGTAAAAACACAGAATCATAGTTTCATGTTACAAATCCATGTAGTTTTGGCACAGTTTGGCATGTCGCAGTGGGCTGCTAGTCCAACACAAGCTAATGTGTGGTCACCCTTTTCTTAGAAATCATAAAATCCAGACGTTCAGAAGGTTTTGACCAGAAGCTGAATTTTCCACGGAGGTCTCTCTCTAATTTTGCGGAACAAACAGACCATTTGATTAAAACCACTAGAAACACTGAATAAAGCAGTTTTACGTTACAAATCGGTGCAACTCCGGCGCTGCTAATTGCAGTTGGGCTTCTTACCATGGTGGCCAATGAAAAAATGCTCATAGTCCTATGTGCAGCCAGTGTTTGTAGTGTCCGTTCTGGGCTACTGTAGAAAGGTGGTGGTCCAACGTGGAGATTTTCCATAAATGAGGACCCACTCCCTATGTAGATGATAATGGCTCATTCTAAGGTAACGAAAACACAATGATTCTTATTTTCAGATCATTATACAATAAACAGAACTTACTTGTTATGTTCTGTTTTTGTCAATATACCCTCCTAAATCCTACACACTGCACCTTTAAGTAATCCCCTCTCACACACTTTTACAAGACACTTTTTTAAGACAGCCAACCCTTTTTTAATAATTTATTTTGACTCTAATTATTACTGACTCTTTGGTGGTTCCAAAAAGAGGAGCAGCTTCAGTAGTGTGGAATAAACTTTGGCGTCTTGAATGTTTTATGAACAGCCCTGGACTTCTCAGAGTCTTCTAGTGACTTACCACTTAAGCCTTGTTCACATTCACCCCGATATTGAGGTCGCAGGGGATCTTGAGAGCCATTAAGAAGTCCTGGGGTTGTAGGTGAATTGGCAGATAGTCTGCCACAACGAGTCCTCGTGTGAACAAGCCTACAAGCAAGTTGTGCCTTTGTCTGCGACTGGGACTGGATATCTACAGTACAATGCAAGCTAATAGGCTAGCGGCACAGTGGCAATGGAGTTTCATTCATAGAACTCATCTCCAACTCTCTCTGCAGAATTGACAACCTGCGCAACCCGCACGCAGCAACCCATTCCTTCACCCAAATCCTTTTCTTTTTTTCCAGTTTCTTCTCAGCACAGAGCAGGGCGCAAACGACCTGCAGAGCTCCAAGCTGTCGGACATCCATGCTAAAGTTTAGCGCCGGGGGACTTCTTAATATCCTCTTTTGTTCACGTGTGACAAAACGTAGTTTGGTGGCGTCACCGTGTTATCTGGGGCTCTGTCGGCAAGGGCTTGCTGGAGAAATCTTGTAGTGTGCACACACAGGTCGTAACGCAGTTGGCGAGATTCCTGCTGACAGAAACACACATCCCCAAGTATGAACACTCAAAAGATTACGATAGTCTCCACAACTCAAGACTGGTCGGCCAGTCATGTAATGTGAGCAAGGCTTTAGAGGGAACTCACTCAGCAGCTCCTCTGGCAGCAGCACATCTCTCCCTCTCCTCTCTGGCCATGCGCACATGGGAGTTGGTGTTTTGTCATAAATCTTTGGTAATGTAAACCTACATGAAAAAACTAAATATATATGAATGTGCAATAGTTATGGTAGTTTAGCAGCGTGTCAGAGGTTACAGCGTAATGATTAGTGGCGAAATCGCAGAGCATAAAGGTCCAGGTGGATTTATATATATATATATATATATATATATATATATATATATATATATATACATATATATATATATATACATACACACACACATACATATATATATATATATATATACACACACACATACATATATATATATATATATATATATATATATATATATATATATATATATATATATATACCTTCTCATTCAATGCGTTTTCTTTATTTTCATGACTATTTACATTGTAGATTCTCACTGAAGGCATCAAAACTATGAATGAACACGTGGAGTTATGTACTTAACAAAAAAAGGTGAAATAACTGAAAACATGTTTTATATTCTAGTTTCTTCAAAATAGCCACCCTTTGCTCTGATTACTGCTTTGCACACTCTTGGCATTCTCTTGATGAGCTTCAAGAGGTAGTCACCTGAAATGGTTTTCACTTCACAGGTGTGCCTTATCAGGGTTAATTAGTGGAATTTCTTGCTTTATCAATGGGGTTGGGACCATCAGTTGTGTTGTGCAGAAGTCAGGTTAATATACAGCCTACAGCCCTATTGGACAACTGTTAAAATTCATATTATGGCAAGAACCAATCAGCTAACTAACGAAAAAGGTCAGTCAGTCCGGAAAATTGCAAAAACTTTAAATGTGTCCCCAAGTGGAGTCGCAAAAACCATCAAGCGCTACAACGAAACTGGCACACATGAGGACCGACCCAGGAAAGGAAGACCAAGAGTCACCTCTGCTTCTGAGGATAAGTTCATCCGAGTCACCAGCCTCAGAAATGGCAAGTTAACAGCAGCTCAGATCAGAGACCAGATGAATGCCACACAGAGTTCTAGCAGCAGACCCATCTCTAGAACAACTGTTAAGAGGAGACTGCGCGAATCAGGCCTTCATGGTCAAATAGCTGCTAGGAAACCACTGCTAAGGAGAGGCAACAAGCAGAAGAGATTTGTTTGGGCCAAGAAACACAAGGAATGGACATTAGACCAGTGGAAATCTGTGCTTTGGTGTGATGAGTCCAAATTTGAGATCTTTGGTTCCAACTGCCGTGTCTTTGTGAGACGCAGAAAAGGTGAACGGATGGATTCCACATGCCTGGTTCCCACTGTGAAGCATGGAGGAGGAGGTGTGATGGTGTGGGGGTGTTTTGCTGGTGACACTGTTGGGGATTTATTCAAAATTGAAGGCACACTGAACCAGCATGGCTACCACAGCATCCTGCAGCGACATGCCATCCCATCCGGTTTGCTTTTAGTTGGACGATCATTTATTTTTCAACAGGACAATGACCCCAAACACACCTCCAGGCTGTGTAAGTGCTATTTGACCAAGGAGGAGAGTGATGGAGTGCTGCGGCAGATGTCCTGGCCTCCACAGTCACCGGACCTGAACCCAATTAATTTAAGAGCTGATATCTAGCCATTTTCCATGTTTTTTTTGATAATAACCAAAATCACTCAAGTTCTTACATCAATAGCTATGGCATTGTACTGCCAAAAACAGTCATTTTAGGCATTTCATGTTTTCTTTTCTGTCTGTTAGTCACATGATACACACAGGAGTTAGTACTTGATTGCATAACCATTGTTTTTGATGACTGCAGCCATGCGTCTTGGCATGCTCTCCACCAGCATCTGACATTGTTCTGTGGTCACAGTAGCCCATTCCTGTTGCAAAAATTTAAACAAATTTGCTTTGTTTTTGGGCTTGTGGTTCTCCATTTTGAGTTTGATGATGTTCCACAGGTTTTCAAATGGATTTAGATGTGGTGATTGAGCAGGCCAAGGCATGGTCCAAATGTTCTGGTTCTCCATCCAGGCTTTAACTGACTTTGCCGTGTGGCAAGGGGCATTGTCTTGTTGGAAAATCCAGTCATTCAAGGCAGGAAAGAGTTTATCAGCTGATGGAAGAAGATCATCACCAATCCACCCCCATGTTTTACTGTAAGGGCAAGACAGTCTGGTTTGTAGGCTTCTGCAGGCTTCCTCCTAACCAGTAAGTTGGCTGGAGTGGGCATCAACTCAAAATTGGATTCATCACTGAAGAGAACCTTAGCCCAATCACTAACAGTCCAATCCTTGTGATCCCTAGCAAAGCGTAAGCGGGCCTTCTTCTGCCTTTCGTTGATGAAGGGCTTCTTCCGTGCCCTGTATGACTTCAGACCAGCTTCAAGAAGTCGGTTTCGAACAGTCCTTGCTGAACAAGTCACATTTCTCGACAGTGCCCACTCATTTTTAAGGTCCCTGGAGGTCTGACGACGATTCTTGACACAGGAACGGATGAGTACACAGTCCTCTCGTGGGGTAGAAAGACGTTTCCTGCCTTGACCAGCTAGCAATTTGGTAGTACCATGTTCGGCTTGCTTTTTCTTGGTGTAATGAACGGCTGTCTTGGAGATCTTCAGTTTTTTGGCTACCTGTCTCTCACTCATGCCAATTTCCAGCAGTGCCAAGATGGCTGCCTTTGTGGCTTCACATAATTCTTTTGTTTAGGCAACTTCTGAGTTGTGCTGCGGCTTGAATGTAAGCAGGAAACCACTCTAGGCCTTTGCAAATTGAAGGCATGAAATAAGGGCTGACTTTCAATAGTCAAATATTCGACGATTCGATTCGGAGAGGTCTGATTTGACTGTGAACCTCGAAGTCGAATCGTCGGAAAATGTTGTTATGTAACTAGGCCATACCATTCTGACTAGGCGGGGGTGCCCACGACTGCTGAGCAGAAATTGATACATAGAATGTCTTTTTTTCATTGTATAAAAGCCTATTTTTGATACAAAATCTGTGTACTTTCTTGTAATAAAGAGTTCAAAATTATGTGTGTAGATCTAGACTTATAGCTTCTTACGCATTAATAGCCTAAATCACCCACTGCAGTTGCATAATCCAAATGAGCGGAGGTGAGCAGCAGCACACAATGGGATCGACGGATTTATTAGCTTAGCCTACAATGGCTAGTAAAAAAACATCGAAAGTGTGGGAGTACTTTGAACATGTTAAAGATGACCCAAAGAAAGTTAGGTGCAAGTTGTGTCAGCAGCTTCTCTCTTATCATGCAACGACAACCAACACACTGTATAATTTGAAACGGGTAAGGCTTGTTAACTAACTTTACAAAAAAAAAAACAAACAACAACAACAACAACATCATCAACAACAACAACAAACAAACAAACACAAAAACTGTTCTGCCACTCTTTGCAATACAGGCATAAAACCCTTTTATTAACATTTCATATATTATTCATTTCTGACACTTACACCCGACATATGACGACAGTTCAGCCAGCACATCAGCATCAACGGCAGCTCCGAGACTAACACAAAAAAAACTTGATTTGAGACCCCCCCGACAGAGAAGAGAAAAAGGGAGATTACAGAAAAAATTGCGGAGTTTATAGCACTTGATATGAGGCCTGTGCGCATTGTTGAGGGTGAGGGTTTTAAAGAACTCTTGCGCACACTTGAGCCAGGCTACACCGTCCCTACAAGAGCTACAGTGATGGATGTCGTGCACACAACATATCAAACGACGCGGTCAGAGATACACAAGGCAATACAGGACTGTGAAGCCGTCAGTTTCACAACTGATATCTGGACCTCGCTTCAGTTGGAGGCTTATCTCACAGTCACATTACATTTCATCACCGAAGACTGGCGAATGGAGAGTTTTGTTTTGGAAACAAAAAAAATGGAGGACAGTCACACAGCCGATCACATCGAAAGAGAGCTGACGGAGATCATTTGCGAGTGGGACATCCCAAGTACCAAGATCGTCTCTGTGGTGCATGACAACGCAGCAAACATGGTTGCGTGCACCAACCAGTTGGTCCAGCAGCCATCCTGGGGAAATATGAAAGCGGTGCGCTGCGCCGGACACACATTACAGTTATGCATAAATACCGCACTGAAGCAGGACCCAATTTGCCGCACTGTTGCTGCTGCAAGGCGCTTGGTTTCACATTTCAAAAAAAGCGCAAAGGCCACCACCGCACTTCAAGATAAGCAAAAGCAACAGAATATTCCACAGCATAAACTGGTGCAGGATGTTACACGTTGGAACTCTGTCTGTTTGATGCTCGATCGTTTAATAGAGCAGAAGGGGCCTGTTTCAGCCGTCCTCACCGATGATACTGTAAGCAAACGGTCCGATCGTGACCTGGAGCTGTCCACGGCACAGTGGCACACCCCGATTCAAAAAGCTCTCCTTTCTCTCGGATGAAGAAAGGGATGAGGCTTACTCTGTCGTAGCAGAGGCAACGGAGAGTCTAACTGAAAGACATTGCGAGGAGGAGGAAAGTGACACGGTGACGGTGGATCCTGGGCCGACCGCCCCGAAACAGGACACTGTGGTGGCTATGCTGCTGGCCAGCGATGAAGATGAGGAGGAACAGGATGACACAAGCGAGATGAAGGCGTATTTGAAGGACTTCACGAAATGCAGCGGAGGCCTCCTGGAATGGTGGCAAAAAAATGAGGACAGATATCCCAGGTTGGCAAGAGCTGCGAAAAGATTTCACAGCATCCCCTCCACGTCCACACCAGCTGAGAGGATATTTTCAAAGGCGGGTTTCATCACAAATAAATCAAGGAGCGCACTTTTCCTGGGTAATGTAAACCAGCTGGTTTTCCTGGCACACAACTTGAGAAAAATCAGAAAACCAAAGTAGAGCACGGGCTGTTAAAGTGTGTGAAGGATTTTCTTTTTAATTTTTGTTTGGGACAATGACTGTAAGTGTAAACCTAAGCTGAAGGCTGCGCACGGAGCGTCTCAGTGACAATTCTCTCTATATATTTCTCGGTCTTTTTTGCTGCATGTTGTGCACTTTCTGAAGATTCTGACTTCTATTATGTTTATTTTTTCATTGTTTGATTGTTTTTTATTCAGACAGATTTTATTGCATTTAGTATTTAAATTTTGCACTATAGTGCCAGCGCTGTTCGTTTAATTATTTAAGCCTATTTATTTTATCCCGATTCCCGTGTGAACTGTAAATTAAAGGGCCAAGAGGTTTGAGCAGGTTTTGGCACATTATTGTTAACCATTTTGTTCCTATTTTGTGTGAAGTTTGAAGTTCAGTTTTGTTCATGGCTTTAAATAAAGGTATTTGTTAAACCTACCAAGTTTGAGTGTTTTAACTCTTGTATATGAAATGAGAAAAAGTCACAAAGGGAAAAAAAAAAAAGGTTCGACTATTCGTCGACTACAGCGAAATCTGACCAATCAGATTCAACTATTAAAATCCTTAGTCGAAAACAGCCCTACATGAAATGGCCTCTTATATACCCTGGGAATACAATTAAGCTTAAGCATGTCAAATAGAACATAAAGTATTATGGAATCAGCTGCATTTTTTGTTATGTTCATTGTATTCTTCAGGTAATATACCTTTAGTGGTACCAGGCATTAAAATGAACAAGAAATTGAAGAAAACAAGGGTGGTCTAATAATTTTTTCCATGACTGTGTATATACATATATATATATATATATATATATATATATATATGTATATATATATATATATATATATATGTACATATATGTGTATATATATATATATATATATATATATATATGTACATATATGTATTAGGCAGTATCCTTCTCTTTTAGCAAAACCCTAAATCCACCTGGACCTTTATGCTCTGCGATTTCCCCTCTAATCATTACGCTGTAACCTCTGACATTTTTTTTTGTATTTAGGAACTGTTTAAATGTGTGATTTGTGGTACATTTACTAGTTACTGTTATTTATTATTATTATTTTGTTGCAATTCTATGTTATTAAATTATATATATATATTTTTAATTTGCAGTAATGTTCACCAAGGATATTGTTATTGCAAAAATACCCTAAATATTGTATTATTTTAGGTCCATATTGCCCACCCCTAGTTGTGAGTGAACCACAGCCAGTACTATCAGTGAGGCATCCATGTTGGCTGAGAGCATAGCTTTGTGAAGTAAGCACAACTGCAAGATTTCAAATGTCTGTTTACATCTGTTTCAAAACAGCTGCTGAAAACATAACAATGGATAATAGTTCTAATAACTGCACTAGTGGGAACAGGAAACACTACGTGTAATTGTAGTCCTATGTGATGGATGGAACTTGTGCTAAGCCTGTACTGTTTTGCTGTTGTTGTATCTTCCAGAAATGGGCAGTGAGTTACCGGGGACAGTAGCTATGCCAGGGGCAGTGGGAGCTGGTCAGGTGAGGATGGGAGGAGCTGTACCAGGCCGTGGGGGCAAGAGGAGATCAGGAGGGTGAGTATCTTCACTGCTAACCTGCTGGGGAGCTTAACCACCTCAGAATAATAGTGGTTACTGAAATCAGTCTGCATTAACTTGCTAACTTGAATCCCACTCACTGGTTTCAGTTATATACAAATACAGGCAGAGTCCAGATTTTACAGTTCAGAATTTGTATTGAAAATGAGAATAGGCAGGGGGTTACAACACAGGCAAATTAATGATGTTGTAGTCCACAGGTAACAGGTGTAACAGGTAGTGGCGATTGAGGATTGATTTGACTGACAAATGTTTTCTGGAAAACAATAGAAAAAAGAGAATAAAGCAAAAGGCATTCATTATAAATGTAGCCTTAATGGCACAGATGAATGACATTCACATTAAATGATGGTCTCAATACAGTATTGAAAGGCTGGAAACAAGGTGCTGAAATGCATTAATACGCAACACTTGCTGTGATTAACATTCATTAATATTAATTCACTGAACAAAGAACAAATTAGATCAATTTCTAAAGACTGCTAATGTTTTTTACACTTAGCAACATGACTAGTAACAAATCATAACACAAGCGAGTGTCCTCCTTCACAAAAAAATGAAATTAAGAAATGATGATATGGCACACAAACCTGACAGCATGCCAGTGTGACACATAATAGACAAACTAGATTCAGAGAAAATAATCATCCTCCTCATTTCCAGGGGCAAACAAGACAATAAGAGTGGACTCACATGGGCAATCACTAATCGGGTCAGTCAGTATGGTTGGAGGTTTGGATGAGATGGAGTATTACGAATCGTGACCCTCTGACGCTTCTTCCTTATACCTGGCTGTATTCATCCGGGCAAAAGTAGGGCTCAGTGATATGGAGAAAATCAAATGTCACCCTATTTCTGACCAAATACCTTGATATATCGATATTGTGATGATATTGTAGGGTTGACTATTAGTGTTTTCACAAAATATTGACACAATGAGATCTTTGATCAGTAATCATTATTATTATGGTTAAATGAGTCAGTGGGTAAATGCAAATAATAGAACAAGCTAGAATAGTCTGGTAAGTTCAGAAAATGACATCACTTTACTGTAATGCAGCCTTTCACACCAGGAAAAGACAGCACTTACCATATTATCATATACAAAATCCAAGACCATATCTAGTCTCCAGTGGTGGCTGCTGGTCTTTCAAACAGGGGAAGCTCACTTTAAGTTTACATCATAAAATTTGTCATGTTGTAGCGAAGCAGTAACTTATAAAGGGAACATTTAATTGAAGCCGTTTTCAACCACACTCATGCCGTAGAACCACAGCAAAACACACCTCAAAGATTTTCAGATGGGTTTAAACACCTGAACGGCACTCTGTCAGAAGACTCCACTCGCAAATATCCGCATGGGACTGAGCTCGAAATGCGACGATGCCGGTGTGTATTTCAAAAGCGCTGTCAATCACAAAGGGGTTCAGCCTTTTAGACAATCCCTCCAATCATTATGCATACACAGAGCGTCCTCTCCCGCCTACCGCTCCATTAGGTCCCAGGGAAGCTGAGCCTCCCTGGAAGTGATGATTTTGTCGCATTTATCCAATGACTGTCTCGCTTTGCTGCATGAAAAAAACCTGCTCAGTGCTGTCTCACAGGAATGCGTCCACCGTGCTGACAGGGCAGACAGAATATAAGACAGGGAGGTCACATCATAGTCACGATGTTAAACGCATCCCAGCGCATGTTTAATGCAATGTAAATTATTATTTTAACGTAAATTCAATAGTGCATATTTGGCCATTTCTTCTATGAAATTTTAGGGGAAGTTCAGCCTCCCTTGTTGTCTCAGAGCAATTGCCCCTGCTAGTCTCATATCATGATATCCATTTGATATTGATATAGTGTCCAACCCTAGGCAAGACAGAGTTCATAACATTTTAAAGCAGAGGCTAGAAAATAACAACTGGCAGTCCTCAGAAGCTGATACATTGTTGTTTTGGTCACCTTTTTACATTGGCTTGTAATGCCAAACATAGAGTCTTTCCTGTAGTCTTACTACAGTGTTGGGGCCAACAACATGCCAGCCATTCATATTATCAGGATGTGTGCTAGAGCTTCATACTTCCTTTTGGATTTGAACCATTTTATCATGTGGCTACAAACAAATATTTCAATGTTTAGTGTAGTGTGTTTTGTTGCATTCATTTTGTTGAACTTGGCACAGTCAAACTTGTGTCTAAAGGTGTCACATAGCCCCCTTTTGCACCACCTGTTCAAGGCGAGAATATAGGGCTGTTATCCCGCCTTGCTGAGCTGTATATAAGGTATAATTGCATAATGTGGGGACAGAGTGGTCCTGCTTTAAAGTCGCTACGAGAGGTAGTACCAGTGCCAAAATGGTGTCAGTAAAAACAGGACAGGAACCATGGACAGGACAGGTGTGACATTTTGACAACATGTTATGCATGCAACCCAACACAGGGGATTGAAAAAGTAGCTGTTACCATTTAGCAGCTAACTCAAAGATAAAAACAACAGTGGTAAGTGTCCACAAAACAGGGGTCTTTGCCCTTTGAGCAGAGGACGAGATTAGCTGCCAGATAACAGGGACAGTGAATGATTGTTATAGACCCTTTTAGGGCCGACATCATTGATGTCATTTTATAGGCTGAAGGCAAAAACATGACTCGCCATCACAGGACAAAAACAAAGACAACTGTGGTTAAGTGCGATGAGATGAAAGGACTGGACGGAGGTGATCATCAAAAAGGTTCGCATGTGCAGCGCACACGTCATATCAGGTTAGGGAAAAGGTATATACTGTTGTAGGGATGAATAATGTCATGTGTATTAAGGGTTATCATGTCCACCTTATCAGAAACTAAAGAGGTATTTAGGAGGAATATTGAATTTCTTTATGATGCTCACTTTTTAGCACATTAGCCAATGTTAGCTTCGATTGCAAAATAAAATGGCAGAATCTGTTCTAGATTGATAACATCAGATCCAGTCTTTTACCCTACCAGAATGTTGTTTTTAACACACCTGGATCAGTGCTTTTACCTGAGGAGACACTGGAGAGTTTTGCCCTGGTTGATGCGAGGACACTTGGTCGAGTTTTCTCCCAGGTAAACCCAACAACCTGCCTTTTAGACCCAATTCCCACATCACTTTTAAAGACATTTTATGAATTCTTTGAGGAACAGATTTTAAACATAGTAAATTGCTCTCTTCAGACGGGTGTCTTCCCCACTGCCTATAAAACGGCGGTGGTGAAGCCCTTTCTGAAGAAGAGCAATTTAGACTACAGCATTTTTAATAACTACAGACCTGTATCCAACTTACCGTTTTTAAGTAAAATTTTAGAAAAACTGGTTTTAAACCAAGTAAATTATTTTTAAAGAGAAACAGTATTTTAGAGAAGTTTCAATCTGGTTTTAGGATGAACCACAGTACCGAGACAGCTCTTGTAAAAATTTTAAATGACATCAGGTGCAATTTAGATAATCATAAACTCACAGTCTTGGTTCTGCTAGATCTTAGCGCTGCCTTCGATACAGTAGACCATCACATTTTATTAAATCGGCTGAAGCACCTGGTCGGCCTCTCTGGTACTATTTTTAACTGGTTCAACTCCTATCTCACAGATCGATCTTTCTTTGTAAGTATGGATACATGCTCCTCCAGAATACATGAAATCAGGTGTGGGGTCCCCCAAGGGTCAATTTTAGGTCCACTTCTCTTTAATCTTTACATGCTTCCCCTGGGGGATGTCATCAGGAGACACGGCATCAGCTTCCATAGTTACGCTGACGATACACAGCTGTACATCGCCGTGTCTCCTGATGACTCAGGGCCACTTGATGCCCTTTTTAACTGCATTTTAGATATTAAGTCATGGATGGCAGAAAATTTCCTACAGCTCAACCAGGACAAAACTGAGGTTTTAGTTATCGGTCCTGAAGGTCAGAGAGAGAAACTTTTACCAAAACTACAGGATTTTAAACCATCACAATCTGTAAAGAACCTGGGCGTTATTTTTGACCCTGAGCTCACTTTTATTCAACACATAAAGAACATTACTAAGATTGGTTTTTACCATCTTAAGAACATAGCCAGGGTCCGCCCATTTCTCTCTCAGGCCAGTACGGAGGTGCTGATGCATGCTTTTATCTCTAGTCGGTTAGATTACTGTAATGCCCTGCTCTCTGGTCTTCCCAAAAAGAGTATTAATAATCTACAATTACTACAGAACTCAGCCGCTCGCGTGCTGACGAGGACCAGAGGGCGGGAGCACATTACACCTGTTTTAAAATCGCTGCATTGGCTCCCCGTCCGTTTCAGGATTGATTTTAAGGTTCTTTTGCTGGTTTTTAAATGTGTTAACGGCCTTGGGCCCTCTTATCTATCCGACCTGCTTTTACCATATCAGCCCTCGCGGACCCTGAGGTCCTCTGGCACTGGCCTTTTTATTGTTCCACGAGTTAAAACCAAAACCCACGGTGAGGCAGCATTCAGCCATTACGGCCCCCGTTTGTGGAACAGCCTGCCGGAGAACCTCAGGGCCGCAGAGACTGTTGATATTTTTAAAAGGAGGCTCAAGACCCACCTTTTTAGTTTAGCTTTTAGTTGACCTACTTAATTTATTTCCTTATAGCTATTTATTTCTTTTATTAATATTTAATCCTCAATGTTTCTAATGATTTTTATTTATTTATTTTACCTTTAAATTTTCTTAAATCTGCTCTCTTCTCTTTTTACAATTTTTAGACTGATTCATATCTTAGTCTTTAGCTCCAGTGTTTCCTCATGGGGGCCCTCCGCAGCGGTAGTTATGCCTGCTCTCCATGGGGGGGCGCTGTCCTGGGGACCCCTCAGTGTGCACCCCGGCCCAGGTGGGGGTCCCTGGGGCGGTGCTCCCTATGGATGAGAGCTGTGGCGCCTCTTGTTGCGGACGGCCCCCTCACGTTGTCCTCACCTGGACCCTCGGTGTCGAGCCATATCAACATTTTATCTTTGTGTGTGTATGTGTGCGTGTGTGTGTGTGCGTGTTTGCGTGTGTGTGCATCTGTGCGTGCGTGTATGTGTGTTCGTTTGGACGGGGGTGGGAAGGATGGGTTTTCATTTTTATCTATATATTTTGTTTTGTTTTATTTCATCTTGTTTGTTTTGTAAAGCACTTTGTGTTACACTGATTTGTATGAAAAGTGCTATATAAATAAATAAAGTTTGAGTTTGAGTTTGAGTTTAGTGTCATCCTTTGTAAGATTGGCATAGTAATCAACTACAAAGCCAGCCATCCCACCTTCAGTAATCCTGTGACATTATCCATCCACTGAGTGAGAGACCTAACATAGCGTGTTCATAAATTCAGTCTGATGCTTTACACTAAAATGAGAGCTCTGTTTGCCGAAGAAATGGAGCAGTATATTTCATGAATTAACTAACTGTTAAGTTAATCACACATTCACTCCGCTCGGCGCTCTGCTGCTCCGTCTCTACAGACGGAGTGCCCAGACTTTGCACTGCCACTCCAAGAGTGCGGTGCATTCTGACAGCGCTCCAAATTTATGAACGGTCCAGTAATCGTCTTCCTACATTGTCGAAAACAAGCCGACAGAACTTGCTTGCTAGTGCTAGCTACTGTCTATGGAGAATTGTTTTGCCTCTACTAAGCCCCACTCACCAAAAGACATAATTCTGTTTACAGTGAAAGGGTCTATAAACATGTTACTCTATTGTTTATGAAGCACTGCTGACACGTTTGTTATTTTTCACATCAGAAGCTGACACTGTTTTATTTCATGTTATGTCTGTCACACCTCTTTTGATTCAGGGTTGCCTCTGGGGCAGCATGATGTGGCAGTTGTTTGGTTTTGTGTAGAAATGCAAGGGAGGCATATAGAGTAACTTTGTAGAAACCCTATAGTGCCATCTCTGTGTAAAATGAGCTATTGAGAGAACTGTGACCGAGTGGTATTTAAGGTGGGGTGAAGTGTCCCAGAAGCTGTGTTTGTTGTCTTACACCATGGCACATTACAGAGAGAACAATAACCAGATCTCAGTTTAATTTTCTGATCAGGGAATTATTGAGGTCTGAAACACTATATACTGTGGAGAGGCCACACCATTATTTACTTGCTTTATTCTGTTGTGACTAAAACATTTGGCAACAAAAATATCCCTTTGCTATGCTTGAGGTAACAGCTAACCTTCGCTTTCAGAAGGTTCCAAAATCATCAGGTTCCAAATTGTAGTTTGTGCAAATGAGCTTCAAGCAGCTTTGTAGATACTAATGATAGAAAACAAGCATCCTGGTTCAAGTTATTTAGTAACAGCCACAAGTGTTCTTTTGTTCAGTAACCACAGACTGTTTAATGGGTTAACAGTGTTTCTGTTAAATTTGTTTTCACTATGAGACATAAACAGCCCCTTAGAAAAAATATGAAAGAATTATTAAAAAAATATTAAGAAAATAGTATGTCTCATGCCTTATATACCATGCCACTGAAGCGTCTTGGGTTTAAATCTAAGTGGTGATGTTTTCATCTCATGCTCCACTTTATCTCTTTTGCTATCTTGCATATATACTATCCAGTACAGGTGAAATTCTGTACAAGAGTATTAAAAAAGTTAAATATTCAACAGTATTAAAACTGTGAGGTGACATGAGCAGTATGGTAGCAAACAAGCAGGTCTTGTCTCTCATTATCTCTCTGCCCTTCCAGATTTCAGTCCTCATGTTGGCCAACAGTGGCCACTCTGGCACTGCTGCTGCAGGCTGCCCATGATTGTTGTTGGATTCCTGTTGTTTCTTTTCCTGAGTCATAGCTACGCTCATGGTGTAATGCTACACAGGAGTCGTGGTTCGGTTCATATCCTGGTTTACAAGTCATGTTTAAGAATGAGTTTGGTAAAGGTGAAAAATAAAACCAAATGCATGAGGATTTGTTTCTTTTCATTTATGGTGAACAGACAGTGGTGCAAGTGTCAAAGACAAACAAAATCCTTCTGCTGGGGGCTGAGGTAGCACTTTGCCCCCTGGCAACATTGGTTGCAACAGTGCAGCTATTTTCATTATAAAAACAAGGAACATTTCAAACACTTGTGTATTACACTGAACAAACACTTTCCCAAAAGGCAACAGGTCACAATAGGCTATAAAACTGAGAGGCATCTTTTATGGTATAAAGTGCAAACTGCGCGTTGTTTTTTACTCCGTCATAGTGATTGACACATCTGGGTGATGCCGTCAAATATGTGCGTTAGCATGTGGGATGTGTTTACGTTCACATCCCCTAAAACGGTGTAGCAGCACCAACACATTATCCTCGTCCTCTCTCTCTGTTGCTGTTGTAGCTGACTGGGAACCAGCAGGCAGGTCTTCTAGCTCCAATGTTTTGATTAAGGGTGCAAGATAATTTTGGCACGTCATTGGTATCAGCTGATAGCAGCTTAACCAATCAGAATCGGCCAACCATCAATCTACATAACCATCAGTCAACCTAATGCTCCATTAGAAATCCATGTAGTCTGGAAGACATTAACACACTGAAACAGAGCTACAACTATTTAAAATTTCCCCTCATATTACACTTTTCTTTAAATGGGCCTGTCCCTAACAAGACATGATGTACTCTAGAAAAAAACAATAACAACCAAAATAGAAACTCTCTTTTTTTTTTCAAGATTATTTTTTGGCTCTTGCCTTTATTTGACAGGACAGATTAGGTGTGAAAGGGGGAGAGAGAGAGAGGGGGGGGGGATAACATTCTGCAAAGGGCTGCAGGTTGGAATCAAATCTGTGGCCGCTGAGGCAAGACCAGTGCCTTTGTACATGGGGCGCTTGCCCTACCCACTGAACTACGGGGCGCCCCATAATAGGAATTCTTGTAGTTCCTGAACTTTTTTGTTAATTTCCACCAACAAGAACCTTAATTGTGCACTAAACAATGTGCTGAAGTATTAAGTGCCCGATGATAACGAGCCTAACCTGAACTACTGTTATGTAAACTTGAAATTTTGATGTGTTGTACAGTGGGGGAAATAAGTATTCAACATGTCAACATGTTTTTTTGTTAAACATATTTCCAATGCAGGTATTCACATGAAAATTAGACCAATTATATTCTGCTGTTACCAAGAGAACAGCCCCACACCATGATGTCTCCACCTCTGAGCTTTAAAGCAGGTGTGGTATTTTTATTCTCATATGCAGAGCAGTTTGTCCTCCAAATGTGTCACATTGTTGTAAAGCTCATCTGAAGTTTCCTACACAACATTTGGAGAATATAGTTTGGTCAGACAAGACAAATATCAAACTTTTTTGAAACAATACAGTGCAGCATGTTTGGAGGAGAAATGGCTCTACAAGTGCAACACCTACAGGGAAGTTCAGAGGTGGAAGCATGGTGGTGTGGGGCTGTTCCTCTTCTCATGGCAACAGTAGAATACAACTGATCAAAGGGAAGATGACTAGAACTATATACCAGGAATTATTTTTAAAGGAATCTGTTGCCATCCACTGGGATGGTGAGGATGAGACACAGGTGGACCTTCCAGCAGGACAATGATCCAAAATATACTGCAAGAAAGACTCTCAACTGGTTCCAGAGGAAGAAAACAAAGGTGTTGTAATGTTTCAGTCAATAACCAGACTTAAACCTAATACAGCATTTATAGACTGTCTGCTCAGATGAATGGACCAAAATCCCAACTGATCACAGAGAGATTGATTTCTTCACACGGGAAGCATCCTAAAAGCTGCATTGCAAACAAAAGCTTCTCCACCAATAATTATATACATTTCAGTTAGCATGTTCAACACTTTTTCCTGTGTCATTTCACTTTATTGTACATTCACTAGCAAAGACCATGCCACAACAATGTGTTGTTTAAATGTTTGTTGTAATTCAGGAGGTGTTAGTTGTTGAGGACTGGTGAATGGATGTAAGAGGGGTGGAGGTGGAAGAGGAATGTCTTCTGTTAGGTTGGTCTGGGAGGATTAACTTGAGATCGGGCAGAGGGAGACTCTGGGTGGGGGAACCGTCTTAGGCGTTTTCCCACCCAGGCTGATTGCAGGCCCCCAGACATTACCTAGAAAGACATGGGAGAGGAATGCACCAGATTGAATAAGAGAAGATGGTGGAAGAAGGGCAGAGAGGATGGAGGAATGTTGGTAGGGATGAGGTAGGGAGGATGATGGATGAAGGGAAGGGAAAGGGAGGGTGAGGTCGAGAAATCTGAGACAAACGGAGCAGGATGGGTTGACCGGGTATAAGTAGGCCTGACGGCTAATCAGGGGAGCAGTTGAGGCGTGGCCCTGCTCCTGAACTTAATCAACAAATTAACTTCATTTCACTAGCAAGGACCACGCCACAACAATATGTTGTTTAAATGTTTGTTGTAATTCAGGAGGTGTTAGTTGTTGAGGACTGGTGAATGGATGTAAGTGGTGGTGAAGGTGGAAGAGGAATGTCTTCTGTTAGGTTGGTCTGGGAGGATGAACTTGAGATCGGGCGGAGGGAGACTCTTTGTGGGGGAACCGTCTCAGGCGTTTTCCTACCTGAGCTGATTGCAGGCCCCCAAAAGAGTCAGCGTCAAAGTAGACTGACTTGAGCATGGGCTTGACGGAGATCGTTGAGATTGTTGCAGATGTAGGATGCAATATGCATGAGATGGCCAGCGGCTGAGGACCTGGGTTGTTTGATCTGAGATGCGCAGTCTGGCAGCTGTGGATGCAGCACCAATGCAGAAAGAATGGCTCGTATGGGCTGAATTAGGAGTTGGGGCGGAAAATGTAAATAGGAAAAGAAACTCCCAGTGGTCTGTTTTGCTCCTTCAGAGCATGGATATGACGGAGTCAGAAGTGTGGATGGTGATGTCAGATAGGTGGAGTTGATGAGAAGTTATTGTGGGAGGATGAAGAAGGTGGGAATTCTGAGCACCTTAGGAAGCCAAAGAAAGCTGGCAGCCTATGTAGCGTGAGCGCAAAGAACGAATACGGGGGCTTAGAAGGTCGGAGGTGAGTGGCGAGCATCTAGCTGTAGGAGTGGGCTCCTGTTTGCGCAAGTCTTTGATCAACCTCGTCACATGAGAGTGAGAGACTGAAGGGCAATGGTGGCCAGTGATTGGTTTGATAACGAAGTTGATACCAACTAGGTAGGTTTGGGCGCTGGAGCGATATGCCTTGGAGCAATTCCGGCTGGTTAAGTAGGTGGAGAGAGTGCTCGGGGTGAGACTGTTAAGGATGGCTTCTTGTGAAGCATTAGAGAGGTTTCTTAGCTGAGGAGCTGGTTGAATGTCGTGGCTGGAAACGGTGAACTGGTGTAAGGTGGAGATCCGATTCTGGGGGCCAAGTGTCTGAATTTCTGGAATGAGAAATGAGACGGTGAATCGGCAATGCTGTTGTGGTGGCCGGGAATGTGGGCTGACCTGATAATGAAATGGCGTCAAGCTGAGATTAATGTGAGTCTGCACGTGAACTGCATGATGGCTGGGGAACGAGATCACCCTTTGTTTGGATCTCTATGACTGCGGTGTTGTCAGAGTGTATTAGTATGGACTTTCTAGAGCATTCGTGCCCCCAAAGAATGGCAGCTATGGTGACGGGATACAGCTCGTGAAGCGCGGATGAGGGAGAGTGGGACTCTGAGTCAAGGGCTTTGATCTCTGTGGGCCGTGTAGAAGCGAACCATTTTCCTCCGTGAACTGCCGGAACCTACGGAAGGAGCTGCGTCTGTGTAAAGTTGAATGACAAGATCGTCACAGAAGAAAGAAATGCCGTTCCAAGAAGAAAGGAAATGTTGCCACGAATGCATTTCCATTTTGCATGAATCATCCAAAACAACTTTATCATGGAGAGGGATGAAGGGCTGAATGGATGAGGAATGAAGGGATGAGGGATGAAGGGAAGAGGGGTGGGGGGTTAAGGGATGAGGGATGAAGGGTTGAGGGATGAAGGGATGAAGGGATGGGGGATGAAGGGATGGGGGATGAAGGGTTGAGGGATGAAGGGATGTAGGGATGGGGGATGAAGGGATGCATGTGCACAGGGATTTTGTGAAGCCTGCGAACACAGGGATGAGAAGAAAGCTGAGATTATTTGAGAAAAGTCAGGCACAGGGGGGAATACGATCCTGGCCCCCACTGATGAAAGCTGTGTAAAGCTTGAACAAAGTTGCTTTGTTGTTGTTGCGGTGGAAGAGAAGCCTTTTCTCTTCAGGAATCGATCAAGGCGGGCGACGGTCCGTTCTCTGATGCCGGGTTCTGTTTGTGGACATGGAGACGGCTATGTAAAGAGGAGTGCGCGCCGCAAGTGCGCCATGATGGATAGCCGGGGGCTGTACAGGAGGAAGATTGCTGGTGTTTCCGGCGTTGGTGCCGGCTCCTTCATCTCTGTGGGTCGCTATATTCGGCCCTCGTGGGAGGAGGAGAGGAGCCTGGAGATCGGTCGTTAGTTGGAGAGTTTGGTGACGCTGGCTGGAGACGCCGGCTTCACCTCGGCTTGGCTGTGGTCTGCTTTCTGTCGTGGCTGGAGGGTAATCTGCTTGGAACAGATCATCATACGAATCGCCGTCTGAGTCAGGTGGGTTGATTCTTCATTAAGGATCCATCATGCTTTTGAAACCTAAGTTGCGGCGTTGTCGAAGTTTGATAATGCGCTCAGGCGTGGAGCGGTCTGTTCTCGAGAAATGAGACAAACGGAGCAGGATGGGTTGAGCGGGTATAAGTAGGCCTGACGGGTAATCATGGGAGTGGTTGAGGTGTGGCCCTGCTCTCGAACCTAGTTAACAAATTAACTTCATTACATTTTTCATGAATTGAAATGTTACGTTTTTTTATCTGCATAGTTTTATTTGTGCTTTGCATCACATTTTGCTGCAATAAAAATGACTAAATTCAGATGAACAGACTGAAAACTTTATCTTATAATGTAAAACTGATGTTGAGTTTTCCTTTGGAAAAATAATTTGCAGTTGGAAAAACGGTGATAAATTAATATATAGCAATGTATTTTATCACAATACTCAGCATATCACAATATCGCAATAATATCATATCATGCCATAAGTATCATGATAAAGTTGTTTTGTGGCTCCTCTGGTAATTTTCACCCCCTAGGGCCCAAGCATCAGGCCTACATATACATGAATAAATAATACAGACCTTGATCTCAGAAATATGCCAAATAAACATGACACAGGGAGGAAACGGGAATTGTTCTTGTCTGTACCACTGTTGCTTTATTTATTAAGCTGTGTGTGTGTGTGTGCGCGCGCGCGCGTGCGTGCGTGTGCGCGTGTGTGCATGTACATGCGTGCGTGCATGTCTACGTGTAGATGTTGAGCCAGGTTGTAGTTGAGTAAGAGGATCCCAGGTCAACAACAGATGCACATTAATCCTCTGCATTGCCCACTTACACAGCCACTGTGGCTGCCATGGTGCATAAAGCCATCAGTTAGATCATGCATACACACTGAGCAGTGACAGGGCAGTGTGTTTACATGAACCTAAGTAAGCAGGTTACAGTCTGGGTTGTCCAGGATTCTGATTTCTTAAATGTAATGTCAACATGCTTTCCATCATCCGGAAGCCTGATTTCCCCAGCTAGATTTCGCCAAGACAGCTCTGATGTCTGTGCCATGTGTAGTACAATTTCCTGTACATTTATGTTTATACATTTACAGTACAGGCCAAAAGTTTGGAAACACCTTCTCATTCAATGCGTTTTCTTTATTTTCATGACTATTTACATTGTAGATTCTCACTGAAGGCATCAAAACTATGAATGAACACATGTGGAGTTATGTACTTAACAAAAAAAGGTGAAATAACTGAAAACAGGTTTTATATTCTAGTTTCTTCAAAATAGCTACCCTTTGCTCTGATTACTGCTTTTCGTTTTCTGCCAACCTGCCACTCCAGATCCACTGTCAGACTGGCTTTGGTGGCTAGGCTGACAATAGCCATGTTAGCTAAGACCAGTTCTAATATTAGTTCTGGCTACATCAGCAAGGATAGGCCCATATGAAATGGCTTTACTGTCATTATATATTCTAAGAATAGATTGGACGAGGCAATGTTGTAAATTAAGACAGAAGCACGCCTTCTTCTTCTGTGGTACCAACTTCAGATTGTGACTAATGACACAAATGTGATGCCATATGGAACAACTACAGTAAGACAGGTTGTACCGTACCATATAGCAGAATACACTGACATCCTGACATCTTAATGTTATAAAACACATCTTCTCAAAACAGTTGAAACATATAATACCTGAAATGGTTGTTACACTTAACAAAGTCCTCTTCTCAATAATTGGACTTATTGTTCACATGCAGGGGAAGTGAAGTGTCATAGCAGAAAAAGGAAGTACAAGAACAGATGTGTAGTATGATATGTGTTTGTGACTCTACATGAATGATATGAGTTTGTATACAAAATGAAGCTAATTAACAAGTGTATGATTCTAAATGCTATGTACACTGAACATAGACAGTGTGTACTAAGTGTATTGAGACAAAAATATTACAATCAAGTGAGGAAATATTACTACACAGAGGAATCACAGAGGAATTTTACTACCAGATGCATGACTACTGCTACTGAATGTCCTTATGAGACTTTCTGGCAAATTAAAAAGTAGCCTACATCACCAACCTGAGCTGATAACGTTGCAGCGCTAAACCCATATCATGTTGCATTAGAGATAATATGACAACGTGATTAATATCACACTGACGTGCAACTTGACTTGCAGCCAATAAACTTCCCACATGCATTGCACTTTGCCTTGTCGTCTTCTTTTACGAAGTGAAGCCACATTTTTGACTGTTTTCCACGGTCCATCTTTCGCACTGTGACTGCAATTGTGAGATGCTAGTCATGCAAATGAGCTCTTCAGCTCGCTGTGTTGATGTGTGATGTAACAGACTCTGACTCCTGGCAGATGAAAAAGGTTCTGGAAGGAAGCCAGATGAGCCACGGCTTTGCAGATATATGTAGTCTTTATTTATTTTTGTATGTCACGTTTGAGAGCCGCTAACAGAACTAATTTTTGTTTTTCTCGGGTATCCATTACTTGGAATTAAGTACTCAGTCCGAATTTGGAACAGAGTTTTGGTTCCCAACCCTATTCTGATGTTTCTCCGGACCAGCTCTGTTTCTCTGTTGACAGTGCCATTTGTTTACATTGGAACAATGGCTGCAGAGGTACAAATACAAATACATTAAGTTATGTGAAAGGGGCAGAAAGCCAGGATGGCCTGATGACACCTCAGCCTGCTTTCAGGGTTTTCTCATTTGTGTTGACTTTGGCTGTGGCCTAGTGAACTCCTAGTCCAGCAGAGGATGAACCACTTGGTTTGGCTCAGGAGTAGTGTAGTGCTTAGCAGTGGAGCTGAGAGATGTAGGCAGAAAGAAACAAGATGTGCATTGCACCACTCCATATCACACTGCTATGCCGTTCTATTTTCATCACTTTTTTTGTTTCTATTGCTGTCAGGTTTGCAGTTAGGTTATTGTACAAGACTACATGTGTCCAATTATGCAGCTTACCATGCCGCCATACTGCAATGCTCCTTGTACAGTGTCGACACATCTGTTAATAATATTTTTCTAGGCACAATTTGATTGTCTTAAAATTCTGCAAAACCAAATAATGCTGCAGTTGCTTCCTCATCAGATTTTTTAATGCTGTCCTGTATGCAGCTTTTTAACCTATCATTATGACACCACAGCTAACTCTTTTACAGATAGCTGATGTTAAACTTTGTGTCACAGTGATTTCATCTCAGTGGTAGGGCAATGAGATGCTCATCAGTTGTGCCTATGGTATCATGTTGACATGAAAGCATGGGCTCTGTAATGACAAACCATCCACTACTGGCCAGATAAACACATTGGTCTATTGGTTTATTCATCAGCAGTCACTTTAATAACTTTGCAGCAGCAGAACAAATTCATTTTAAACTGGTGTCTGCTGTCTACAGCTCTTTAAAAGTTATATAGCCTATATAAGAAAACTAGGACATGTAGTCATGAAAGGGTGCTGTCTAATAGAAGAAAGTCTGTTGAAAGTCTAATAGAATTAGTAACTGTGTTTCCTGTGGTTGTTTCCCAGAATGGACTTCGACGATGAAGACGGAGAGGGACCTAGCAAATTTTCAAGGTGAGAACACCAGAATTAGAACTTGTTCACGAAGACAACACAGTTCCTGTTTCAGGGTATCTGCAGGTGTGATAAAGTTGTCAAATTCACATATTTAAGTTGGTGAATCTCTTTTTTTCCTGCACTGGACTAAAAAATGGGTCTGTAGTTTACAAATTACAAACTGTGGAAATTGATCTTAGCATAATAGAACCTTGCAGCTACCCTATGTTAGTAACACTGACCTTTGCATGGACACCTCATGACTTACTTTTTTTCCCCCACCATCAAAAATACAGTGCTCTGTTATGTATTCCTTTTTTTTTTTAAGAGAGACTCGAGTCTTTCTTTGACACTGCATATCAACCATACTCTCACATTTAATTTATCTCTACTTGCTGTCCTTTTCTTCCTTCTCATATTGTGTAGTTTGTAAGTGCTTTTTTTCGGAGCTTACAACATTCACAGAGGATTTGTTTCTGCTAAGTTGAGTGGTGACAGTGGGGAAGAGGAGCTGCTCTCTGCTGACCACAGGAGGAACTGCACTCTTGATAATGGACAGTAGCATTACGTGTATGATTCATTTGGCTACAGGAAAGCTCCATATTCACACTGTGGAAGTGTATGCTATTGTACAAACAGTTGTACATAATGTTATTCCGGTAAAATAGATCATTCACTGCTGTCTCCCATAACCAGGAGCTTTAGTTCATCCTGCTTCTTGGTATGTGACTTACGGTGATGTACAGCTGCACAGAGACTAAATCCTTTGCCCAAAGAGGTGACTCAATCCACAGTGTTTTTATGGGGTATTTGAAAGTAGAGGTTTAGGGGCACTTTCTAGGCTGTAACAACAGCAAAGTATGAAGACAGCTGAGAGGACAAGTTCAGTAAGGAGACATGAATCTCAAGTACACAGACAGTAGGCTGTAAATCAACAAAATAGCAAAGATTACAGTTGATCTAAATTCTAACTCTGGTTCGGCAGAGTCCATGCTACAATTTAGTACTATTTGCCTTTACTTAATCTACTCTTTTTTTAGGAGTGACTTCATCCTTTTCAACAAGTTTCCCTGTATTGTAGTGGATGAGACAAAGGCAAATAGAGCTTTTCTTAGAGTCATATACTTAAGTAATGGTTACTTTACTATTAACTGATATCTACAGATGCTGTGATATATGTATATGTATATGTATATCTATATCTATATCTATCTATATATATAGATATATGTATATACATATGTAAAAAAAAGTTAAAAAAATAAAAATGTGAAGATAATAATTTGGATTAGCAACCAAACAGTAAGAATTAACAAGACATTAAGACATTAAAAAATAAGAATCAAATCAGTTAATAAAGACCAACAGGTGACCAATAAAAAAGAACAGAAAGACACATTAGTTCTAACCAATAAAAGAAGTAACTAATAAGGAGACTTCGAAAAGGTACAGCTAAAAAGGACTGTTCTCTGTTTATTTCTTAAAGGACAACAGCGATGGGGGACACCTAACATGATTGGGTAGGATGTTCTGGTGGCTTGGAACTTCAAAGCTAAAGGCAGTTTCACCAATATTCATGGAGCACTAGGCAATAATCAGACGGCCTGTTCTAGATGACCTGAGCGGTCTAGCTGTTTGAGAGCTCACAAGTATAGGTGCATTTGTAAATCCAAACTGAAGCTCTATACTAAAAACAGAGCACTCTTGTTTAAAGAAACAATGCATTCTATTTCTGTATGAATCCACACACAGTTAAGTTGAGCACATTTGCTGTGCTTGGTACTCTGCTGGTCTGTCTCCTCAAGCAGAGTGCTCTGAATAACCAAACAAATATTACAGCACTCTGGCACTCAGTGACCATATATGAATACACCCCATGTCCGAAATATTGGGGTGACAGAACATAAACTTAAAAATTCTAAAATTACAGGAATCTAGTCTAACAGCCTCAACACAGGTGTTATACGGTTGTATTTTCTTTTTCCAGTTAAAATCTAGCAGCTGCATTCTAGAGTAGCTGCAGTTGATTGAAATGCTTTTGCATAATCCTGTGAGCAGTGCCTTACAGTAGTCTAGCCAACAGAAAATAGAAGCATGGATGAATATTTTGGTGTCCTTCTCGGATAAAAAGCTCCTTACCTTTGCAATAATTCTTAAATGATAAAATATTTTTTTTGCTGTTAATGAGGCTTTGAAAAAGTGAGATCAGCAGCCAGGATGACACCAAGGTTTCTGACCTGTGTGACACTTTCCAGAGACAGTTATAACCATTTAAAAGAAATTTCCTGTCTGTAAGTGTTTGCCCCAATAACCAGAATTTCCATCCTGTCACTGGTCAGCTGTAAAATAAAACTACCAAACATCCAGTTATCACTATCCTTGATAAATTCTAATAGTGTGTTAATAGAGCTGAGATCATCAGGGGACAGGGAAATATATAGTTGCATGTTATCAGAATTATGGTATCACAAATAGTGTATTTTTGATAAGCTGGCCTCGCAGCAACAAGTACAGATGAAAAAATAATGGGCCTAAAATTGATCCCTGGTGAATGCCACAAGTCTTTTTTTTTTGTAAAGGAATTTAACTCCCAAGACAAACAATCCAGTGCTTACCCAGATAGGCCAATCCACCTCTTAGCTGGGTTGGTAGAGAGCCTATACTTAAAGGGCAAGTTCGGTGTTATTTGACCCATAGCCCTATTGTTCAAGGGCTCTGTGGACTGTACATAGGAAAAAGAATAATACAATTTGATAAACATAGACTGAGTTATGGACTGGCAACTGAAGCCAACCTAATGGGGCACAGAAACTGAAACTGAAACTGAAACGTAAGGCTCTATGCCCCCTTAGGTTAGCTTTAGCTGCCTGTCCATAACTCAGTCTGTGTTGTGCCAAATTTTATCATTCTCTTACCTTATGGACAGCATGTAGTGACCTTGAACAACAGGGCTATGGTTCAAAAAACACCGAACTCGTCCTTTAATTGATTGTCAGGTGATAAATTAACTGCTTGTGGACCACTTTTTCAAAAATATTGCGTAGGATCAGGGGGTTAGAGATTGGGTCATAACAAATAACAAATGAGTCTAGTGTGGGCTTCTTAAAAGTGGTTTAACAATTAAATGTTTGGGTGAACTAGGGAAAAAACAGATTGTAAAGAGGTGTTTACAATGGTTGAACTGTCCTTTGATATACAGTTCAAATGTTTTGAAATAGGAGGTGTCCATACGATCGAGGGAAGAAGTTAGGGATGCATGATGTTGGATTTTTTCCCGATATCCGATATGCCGATATGTACAACTCATCTGACGGATAACCGATTCCGATATTGATATATTGACTTTTTTTCTCACCTAAATTTAGTAATAATCAGGTCTCTTCTGTAGTGGAATTGACATCATATTATGCATGCTTACTCATTTAGTGATGGCCCACCAACAGATTGCAGATCTGGGCAGATTCCTGTTGTGTGTTTTAACGACAATGTCGGCTGATACCAGTGATGTGCTGATATCATCATGCATCCCTAGAAAAAGTAGAACAGCTGAGGCTCTGAACCAGTTAGTCAAATCTGGATCTCATTCAGATTTAATCCAGACACCAAAAGATTTGACACTTAACTACTGAATTGCTTGAGAGACTCATATTTTTACTGCTATTATTTATTTTCATGGGGCAGCAACATGTGATCAAACTATAAGACAAGTTTAACCCAGGTACTTTCCATTTCAGTGTAGAAAAAAAAGGGGGTGGGGGGTAAACCTGAGTGTTAATAAAACTTGTATGTTGCTGCCTTACTTATGTTGTAAAGCCAAGTTCAGCAGTGATGTCATGTTATCACAAGATGTCAGCGGATATGTTTGGGAGTTAATGTAGTCAGGTTTCATGGAGGCCACAGCTCTGAAAATGAAACCCATGATGTAAGAAAAACCTAGTTTTGTTACCTGTCCTTACTCAGAGTAGAACAGAGTATTTTTATCACTACACCAGTTTCATTGGCCATCAGCTACCTTTTTTGTACAGTTTTGCTCATGTTCTTACCATCAATCTTTGGACCATCTGCTCTCATGCATTAATATGTGACAATCACTGCATGTGAGGAATATGCAATATGATGCGCTTTTACCTGTATATATGTACATTGTATTACATGCTGTGCTCTCTATTCTCTGTAGGTATGATGATGATCAGATTCCTGGTGGAGATAAGGAGAGATTCGCCAGGTAGGCCTAGCCAGCTTGGGCCATAGAGGATTTTCCATTAACTCAGGGGCCAACAGATGCCAACCTGCACACTATACACCTGTTCTGATCCCAACAAAGTGAAATACAGCTGGTGCCAAGACAATCAGGATAGGCTTTGTATACCAATAAATTAATTCAATATTGGTATTTTAGAAATATTTATTAGCCTGTTAGCGTTGACCATCCATATGAAATTTCTTTTATTAGCCTGGTAAGACCATCCTATTGACATTAGCTCAATGTCCTGTTTGGCTTCCTGTTTGGTATCAGTCTAGTCCTGCTGGGTTCCAAACACTTTCAATGGGCTGGAGTACTTGCCTTGACACACAAACTCCTTCAGCCAATCAGCATAACAAAACATGTTACACTACTAACCTAACAGTAGATCTAAAAATACAATTTATTTATATTTACCATTTGAATGTGATATGTACCTTGCTGGCAACAATCCCCATGAGGTTTTCAAGATACACTGCGTCGCCAGCATATTTCGCCATTTCTTATTTGGCAGCCGGGCCTCTGGACTGTCAAATACCAGCTGGCAGTGTCCTTGTTGGATGTCTGAAGCATTGTGAACAACAATCTGCATGGCTGTGATCCCCAGCTTTGAAGCCTCTTGTATCTGGACCTCCATTAGTGCAATCACTGGTGAAACAACAATGAACATTGGATTTGTACTGGGGAGCATCATCTTCATCACCAACAGAGCAAGTTCATAAATCAAGCTTTTGCCAAATCCAGTCGTAAGAATGGCGAAAACGTCTTTTCCTTCAAGAAACTCAGCGAGAGCAAACTCTTGTTCTGATTTAAATGTTATTGACTCTATTTCTGCAAGCACTTCACGTATTGCTGGGTTTACTAACGTAACAGTTAGCGCTTGTTGCTTCAGGAGCCTCCATCACTATTCTGCAGGCTGCGTCCTGCATTTTACATCATCTAAGTGTTTGGGCCAACAGTGGGGCTAGACTTGTACAAAGAGCGAAACAGAATGTTGAGCTCACATCATCAGGATGGTCTTACCAAGCTAGTGTTTTTTTGTCAGATGTCTGGCCACAGAAACCATTCCACTGTCGTGGGGGCGCAGTTTACTCAACAGGTGTGCAGATGTCAGTTGGGCTGGGGAATAGAAACACTGACTGGTACATTGCTTGACAATGTGCTAGCAACAAGTCACATCACAAAAATAAAGCTCTTTTAAATCAATCATGTAGCAGTCTTTTAGAAACAACCCATTTTTCAACAGAGGTACAGCAGGGTTGGTAGGGTTAGCTAAACTCACCAGATTATGTTGTTTTCAGATGTCACATAGACAGGATAGGTGAGCAAAGCAGCATAGGAGATTTTGTGTTGGCACAGAAAATGACAGCTCCATAGTCCCAACAAGCTTAAATGTAATAAACAAGAAAACAAAGACGTATCGTGTGTTAACACATTGACCACTTAAAGCCCTCTTTTTTACTGAGTGGGTAAGCCCTGCCAAATATCTGCATAGATAAAGCACAACAAAAAATAACCATCCAAGGAAACATGCAGAGTAAAAACACCCACAGTGGGTTAACCACCAAAAATTAGACACATTCATGGAACAAACAATGAAGCACTCAGGCAAAACCCTAACAATAAACTGCAACACAACTGGGTGGTACATGAGTGAATAATTAAACATGCTAGACATGCAGTTTCTCTATTTAAATGGTGAAATACATTGTATGTTCAAAAATGAGGGATCACACAGATGAACATAACTGACCCACTACTGACTATATAAGCTATGTGGCTGCGAACCTTTCACATTGCTTAGATATACAGATTTTCTTTTACATTTTTCTATAATTAATTTATGTAAATTAATTTTCTGTTTGCCACACAAACAATTGTTGATTCTGAGTCTGCAATCTAAAAATTATAACCTTAAGGGAATCGTAAAGCTCAGCAGAAATATTGACTTTCTATCATGATATATTTTTCATGATATATATTAATATAAAGCGGTAACCGAAATGTTCTGCTGGGAAGCCTTGGGTCCTGGCATTCATGTGGATGCTACTTGATGTGCTCCACCCACCTGAACCCTGTTGTAGACCAAGTAAACCCCTCATAGCAACAACACTTATCGATGGCAGTGCCCCCCCCAGCAGGACAATGCACCATGCAACATCACAAAAACTGTTCAGGCATGACCCGAGGAATGGGACAAGGAGCTCAAGGCATCGACCTGACCTCCAAATACCCCAGATCCCAATCTGATTGAATATTTGAGGGACGTGCTGGTACCCCAGAGGTACCCCCGATTCATGCTGGGTCCTCCTAGGACTGGACTTGGCTCTGACCTGTCAAGGCATGAACACAGGACCTCTGGCGGGTGTCTTTTGGTGTTTGACACCAGGGCGTTAGCTTCAGATCTTGTAAGTCAGGTGGGTTGTGAGGTGGGGTACCAGCACAACCCACAGATGTTTGATCAGATTGGGCTCCAAGGAATTCGGAGGTCAGGCAGACACCTTGAGGTCTCTGTCATGTTTCTCGGGTCATTCCTGAGTAGATTTTGTGGTTTGGCATGATGCATTGTCCTGCCTGGGGGGATACTGCTACTAGGGAGTGCCGTTGCCATGAGGGGGGGTACCTGGTCTGCACTGGTGTTTAGGTGGGTGGAGCGTGTCTAGTGGCAACCACATAAATGTCAGAACCCAAGGTTTCCCAGCAAAACATTGCATTGTTGCATTGTAACATGATCAGTGTTGTTCACTTCACACCTGTCAGTGGTTTTAATGTTTAGGCTGATCGTTGTGCATATATATATATATATATATATATATACATATATACACACACATATATATATATATATATATATATATATATATATATATATATATATATATATATATGTGTGTGTGTATATATGTATATATATGTGTATATATGTATATATGTATATGTATATATATATGTATATGTGTATATATATATATATATATATATATATATATATATATATATATATACATATATATATATACATATATATAATGACTACCTCTTGAAGCTCATCGAGAGAATGCCAAGAGTGTGCAAAGCAGTAATCAGAGCAAAGGGTGGCTATTTTGAAGAAACTAGAATATAAAACCTGTTTTCAGTTATTTCACCTTTTTTGTTAAGTACATAACTCCACATGTGTTCATCCATAGTTTTGATGCCTTCAGTGAGAATCTACAATGTCAATAGTCATGAAGATAAAGAAAACGTATTGAATGAGAAGGTGTGTCCGAACTTTTGGCCTGTACTGTATATATATATATCTATATATCCCCCCAGATATATCTATATATCTATCTATATATCTATCTATATAGAGAATAGATATATAGAGAATGCCAAGAGTGTGCAAAGCAGTAATCAGAGCAAAGGGTGGCTATTTTGGAGAAACTAGAATATAAAACCTGTTTTCAGTTATTTCACCTTTTTTTGTTAAGTACATAACTCCACATGTGTTCATTCATAGTTTTGATGCCTTCAGTGAGAATCTACAATGTAAATAGTCATGAAAATAAAGAAAACGCATTGAATGAGAAGGTGTTTCCAAACTTTTGGCCTGTACTGTATGTATGTGTGTATATATATATATGTATATATATATATATATATATGTGTGTGTGTGTTTTATTTTTTTGCCATATTGCCCAGCTGTAGGGGTCAGCCTCTGAAATCTGCAGCTAAACCTGCTGAGTCCTTATACAAATAGAGGAGTTTCATCTAGATTTTTCCCCCTGATGACAATAACATGTAGAAAGAAACCTACTGTTTGGGCTTTAAATATATTTATTTTTGGCATGAAACAACCAAAAATGTTAAATATTGGGACAAGAATAGCACCTGCAACTTCAACCTTAGTAAAAGGTTGTTGATTGCATATTAATGGGTAGGGGATTTTGTCTCAGACTGAGACTAATACGTGTAATCTTCCAGCAAATACAGAGTACAGTAGGTTCCTCTAAAAGCCTTTTGTGGCATAACTTTGTGGTTCCCTACTGCTGCCTTAAGGAATTTCCCTCATTCAAAGGAACATTTTTCATAGAAGACCTTCCTGGCTTCCCTGAGTCATTATAAGCACTACTGTTTTTTTTTCCTCTAAGGAAACCTCAAATCAGAAATACATCTCCAAATGAAAGAATTAGCAGTCAGCATGCATTTGATAAGCAGTTATAGTCAACTATGTTGTATCAGGTGTACATCCAAAATGATGATCCTGGCAATTTATTACAGATTCCAGACAACTGCCCAGTAAAATCATTCCTCTTGAATCCCAGTTTGGACTAAAACAGAACCTAGGCTGCAGCTGAGGGCACTGACAAACACTGTGAAAGTATAATCAAAAGTGCTTAGAGACACTGAAGAGAAATCATGATCAGATGCATTGTAGCTGGTGATTATTTGTTCAAGCAAGGCTGGCTAGTGGTTCCCAGTCTGTAGTCTCCAGCATCTAACTGGTCTTTTCTCTGTTTAGAGAGAACCACAGTGAGATTGAGAGACGCCGACGCAACAAAATGACCCAGTACATCACTGAGCTGTCAGACATGGTCCCAACCTGCAGTGCCCTGGCCCGAAAACCTGATAAACTGACCATCCTGCGAATGGCTGTCTCCCATATGAAATCCATGAGGGGCACTGGCAACACGTCCACTGATGGGGCCTATAAGCCCTCCTTTCTCACTGAACAGGTACAGTATTGTGAGAGTGCCAGAGCTCTATCATACAGGACACAGAAACTCCAAACATACTGACCCTCTTTGCATTGTTTATAGACTTATTTTGTCAGCACATTAAATCACAGTGGGTTTGGCAATGAAAAATAATTTTATATCAAAGTAAAACCTTTCATCCACACAATTATGATAGTGGAAATGCTCAGCTCGGATGGCCATCTGGAGAGCAAGATGAACATTTTCCATCATATCCAGAAATACCCAGGACTCCCTACATGAATGTGGGGAAATGCTTGTCTACAGAAACAGAATAATAGTGTGCATGTAGAATTATTTTATGCATCAGAATAAGTGCTTGCTCAATTTAGAAATTGTACATAAAAACCTTGTATAAAATCCTTCTATCAGACTAGTTGATTGAACCTTTCATGATCTGCTCGGTGCATGATTTTCTCCACGGCTCCTCTGTGCCAGCAATAGCCGTGGCCAGAGGCATTATGTTTTCGGGTTGTTCATCCGTACTTCAGTACATCCGTCTGTCTGTCCATCCCATTCTCGTCAAGGTGATATCTCAAGAACGCCTCAAGGGATTTTTTTTCAAATTTGGCACATCTATACATTTTGACTCAACAATTAACTGATTAAGCCGTGCAATAGTCTGGCGACCTGTCCAGGGTGTACCCTGCCTCTTGCCCAGTGTCAGCTGGCATAGGCTCCAGACCCCACAACCCCCAACAGGATAAATGGTGACTGAAAATAAATGAATGAATGAACTGATAAAATTTTGGAGGTCAAAGGTCAATGTAACCTTGCATCAGTCTCATTCTAGTGTATGCAGTATCTCCAGAACACTTTAAGGAAACTTTTAGATGAATGTCCACCTGGACTGAAGATTAAACTGATCACAATTTTGTGGTTGAAGGTCAAGGGTCAAGGTCAGTGTGACATCAAAAATTTGTTTTTGGCCATAACTCAAGAATTCTTACAATAATTATGACAAAATTTCACAAAAAAGTGGAATAGGATAAAACTATGAAGTGATAACATTTTTGAAAGGTCAAAGGTTAACATCATACCTCAGGAACCGAAGGGGAGACATTTGGTCAGATACTGAATTGGTAACATTAATTTTGAAACTGTGCTGATTGTATAGAAGATGTGCATCAAGCATCCATGTTTTCACAGACATGGATGTAAACTGTAAGAAAAACTTGACTGGTTCATGGAGGCATTCTAGTTTTAAAGATGCTCAGGAGTTTTTGAGCTGAAGATAAATAAGACGCTGTGCCCCTTCAGCACTATAAGACCTCTTACCCTTGTTTGTAATTATGGCTAATTAGTGAATGTAATACAGCAATACAGCTCCATGATAAATAAGCTAGCCCCCACATTTTAACTCTGCCTCTTAATTTGAGAGGATTGCAAAAATATATAACACTTCCTCCCTTTTTATAGTGTGTGTGTGTGCTCATGTTCCTTTCTTCTCCATGTAGGAGCTGAAGCATCTGATTCTGGAGGCAGCAGACGGCTTTCTGTTTGTAGTTGCTGCAGAGACGGGACGAGTGATCTATGTGTCTGATTCAGTGACGCCAGTGCTGAACCATCCCCAGTCAGAGTGGTTTGGCAGCACCCTGTATGAACAGGTCCACCCTGACGATGTAGACAAGCTGAGGGAACAGCTCAGTACTTCAGAAAACTCCATGACAGGTAGAGAAAGTACTGTCACTAAGAATTCTATTTTTTATTTTTGCTTTTGTTAATCATCAGTTTGAAAAAGGTCTTACAAGAGCAGATGGGAGTCCTCTTAACCACCTGTCCCACACAACATGCAGATATAGGTAAATCAGTTTAGACAGCCAAACACAGCCAGTTGCTCAGAGTATACCTATACCTAGCTTCATTATCTATCTGTCCTGCTGTTGATTGTTGATCTGTCTGCTTGTGTGTTACAACCTTTGTTTAGTTATTCTGCTATTTTGTCACATTATGTCAAATTTTATGAAGTTAACTTTGAATAACCATACTGCAGTGCCTGCAACAGTTCAGAATCAGACCACACCCAGACTGAGGATATTCTTGAGTGCATAGGCAGCTTAAGAAAAAATTGGCCCCTGGGCCGAGACGCATAGAAAGAAAACTTTATAAATAAATCATAAAATAGTCTGACCTTATGCAATGCATTTGTTCCTGGCTTTGCTTTGCGCAAAATCATCCATGATATCATCAAAGTCCAATGTGTTTGTCAGCTCGCTCTCATTTGCCATGAGAGAAAGAGCCTTGAGGTGTTTTTGTGTCAACTTTGTCCTCAGTTCATTTTTAATCCTGGACAAGAGAGAGAATGACTGCTCACCTAAGCAGTGACTGACGGGCAGAGTCAGAAATAACCGCAGAGCAACACAAACATCTGAAAACACAGTTTGCAGGTCATTTTCTGGAATTATTCAGAGCAGTTCTTCTGGACTTGGAATCATCTTCAGGCTTGATAAATGGTCTAAACTGGATTTGTTAACCGCAGGTGCTGGGTGCTTTTCTTGTCTTGTGTCTGGTGGTAGCTTTCAAGAGTGCAGAGGCAGGTTGCCTCTAAGGTTGCCAAGCAACCTTAACAAGCACTGTATCTTAGCCTGTTTCCATGAAATCATAAGTACAGTGCTGATCTTCCTCCAGGTACTGTTTGTGTGTAGGCCTACTGTCCTTGGGACAAGTGAAAAGCTCTGGTAGCTCTGTACTAAAAACATCAACTTCTTCTTCATATTCATCACAGACTGATATTAATGGAAGAAGGGAAAGATATCTACTGGCTTTTATTGGTTGTTTCATGTCACATGACATGCAGAGCATACTACTGCGTTCCAGAGGTTGAACTCTGTTTATCTCAGTGCGCAGCCATTGCGACCTAAAAAATAGGCACTTGGTAATACATGTGTGCCGTGAAGGTGTTGCTCTGGCATTTGAGCGTGCCTGCCACACCTCTTCATTAAAAAAAAATTATTTGAGCACAAAAAATGCTGCATGTGTACGGCCCCTAAACTGTCATCTAGGTAAGATATGTATGCATCATTGTATTACATGTTTTAGGATCCTTTGTCCTCTAGGTCCTTGTCATACATGTCTGTATTGAAAAGGGCCAGCATCTCTGTGGTTGGCCTGAACTGGAGGCAGCAGATTCCATGTCCCTGCTTGAAGGCCTTAACGTGTCCATCATTTGATTGCACAGGTCTTGATCAAATTAATCTTTGAGAACATATATTCCACAGCTGCATTGCTACATGGCAGTGCCAGAAGTGGGAGAGTGAACGATCCAAGTTCAGCAAAGTCCTTGTCAACGGGAGCAGCCTTGTGATTTCTCACTTCAGTCCAGAACTGTTTGGTTTTGCAGTCTTCTGTATTCTTCCAGTGAAGCGTGTCCAGCACTCTCCACTGTTGATCAAGCTTACCGAAGTCTCCTGTGTACAGTCAGAGACATGACAGAGATGCAGGCTGGGTTTTTTTCTGAGCACTGAGCCCCATAGATGGACTCAAGGCCCTGAGAGAGTGGAGTTGCTGCATGTCGGTTGGCAGAAGTTGTTTCATTTGCTTTGCAGATTCAGGCTGTTATTTTTTTCACTTTCTGACGAAGTCTGCTGCTGGTGCAGTGAGGTATGTGTTCTCCAGCTTCATCTGGAACTGAATTCTATAATCAACCATGGAGAGAAGCAACTGGTTGGTTTCAATGGCCCTGCCAAAGTCCATGAGCTCTGACCACCTTGAGCTGTACACAACCACAGTGCTGATTAGGCTCAGACAGAATGTGATGAGCTTGTGGAAAACCCTTCATGCATTTGTGTTTTGTACATTTTAAAACAAAATCTCTGCAGTGTAGATTTGGTCCTTGTCTTTGCCAAATGGACATGGAATCTGAGCACTTTTTAATAGGTCGAGGACCAGATTCAGGCATGTGCTGACAGCTAGCCACCTTGTGTCCCAGAGTTGGAGGACTTTGAGTGGGGCTTCTTCAGCATTCATGTTTTCAACTTTGGGGTTGTGGTCTTCAAATTTGTGAGAAGTGAATGCACATAGCATTGCATCCATCAGTTGTGCGCCCAATGCATCTTTTGGACACAGCTTCAAGCTTCAAACCAAAACACAGAATGCAAAATTGCCATTATCAGAATTGACTTGGCATATCCACCATCTACACTAATGATAAAGCAAAAGTAGACACCAGAGATGGGGACTCAAGTTAGCTATTGTTTGCTAAGAGACTTCACTTAAGACTCTCAAAAGACTTGAGACTCCACTTGAACACTGTTATTCTGCCTCGCAGTTCTGTCTGCAGGAGGAAGGGGCTACGCTCCATACACACAGACAGCAGAGTAACTTTAGAGCAGAGCCCACAGCAGAGGCAGTGAAACTGGTTTTAGGATATATCTTACTGGAGTCAACAACAACAGTGCTTACTAGCCACAAGTGCAACAAAAGGTAGACAATATGATCTTCACAAGGTCTTACTTCATTCATAGTAACTTGCAGTTTCCAATCCACACCTGGCTAGTTTTACACAGCCATGGAGCTCACAATGCTTAAGTGCTGAAAGTGAACTTGTGTTATTCTCCAAAGTGGAGAAAATTGTAATGTAAATATATATGATATGGAATTATTTTGGATATCTCAAAGGCAAAGAAGCGCTGATTACGACGGTCTGCAAAATACGCCATTGGTCAGTGCCAACCAAGAAAGGAAACACCACAAATCTTTTCCATCACCTGAAAAGGAACAATTCCAGCGAAAACACAATTATTTGAATAATTGTGTTGTCGCTGGGATAACACAATTATTTTAATAAGTTACAAGGCAAGGTAACTTGTATAGTTGTGCTGATAAAGGATGTTTTTAAACTAATAGGTTACCATCAGGTTTGCACAGTTAAATGTTATTCTGTTTTACATGCTAATAAACTATATTCTGAAGTTTAACTAATGAACCCTCTGGTTTCTTCAGTCATTATCAGGATACTCTTCAAACTGGCTGCATTATCATATAGTGATAAATACCGATATTGATCAATATCAAAGAAAAATATCGTAATCATATTTTTTGCTATAATTTGAGACCTAGTGTAATTATACAATATGGCTGTGCTCTGTTATTTAAAAACAGGTTACTATCATTGCATGCCAAAAAATATTACCAGTATTTTCCTGTTACCTGAAGCAATGTTTGCCTATATCCATATATTTATTTTTTTAGGGGCACAATAAAATGATTATCTTTAAAGGAAAGCTTTCACTGTGTTTGTTTTTACATGTTGCATTGCAACAGACTGTAGAAAGTGATCACATACCAAACAGCCAATCATTGGTGGTACTGTATGATAATAGATAAGGGAGTGCTAATAATACAGTACGTGTTTCGAGTTGGGTGGCATGATGGTGCAGTAGTTAGCACTCCAGCACTCTCACCTCACTCTCCCTCACTCTCCCTCACTCTCACCTCACTCTCCCTCACTTGCCTCATTCCCCTTGCCCAGTGACAGCTCAGATAGACTCCAGCACACCTGCGAGCCTGTACCAGGATAATTGGTAACAGAATATGAATGAATGCTTTGAGGAGGCCTTACATATAGCTATGCTGTGTCCCACACAGGCTGGCAGCAAATTATATAAACGCTCATTACAACCATCAAAGACTTGAGACTTGACTTGGACTATAGCTTAAAAACTTGAGTCTGGACTAAGACATGAGTTTAAAGACTTGAGACTAAACTTGGACTCTAGCTGAAAGACTAGTGACCCGTCTTGGACTCGAGCTTGAAGACTTGAGACCTGAGTTGGAGTCTATCTTAAAAACTTTAGACTTGACTTGGACTCTAGCTCTGAAATGCAGGTGCAACAACATGTGATAAAGTTTGGTCAGTAGTTTTTTCACCAGGAGTAGTGGGCCCCCAGGTAACTTAACATTAAACCTGTATAACCTGGCAAGTGCAAAAATATATATTCGTCTTTATTTCATGGCTATGGCAGTACCGGGCGTCAGGGATTAAGTTGGAGGCACTGTCCATTGCACTGGTGTAGCAGTTGAGACGCCGGTGAGCCTACTGCTTTACCTGGCCAGGAAACAATGGCGGCAGGCTGGCTCTCTTTTGTATTACTAACAGTTTTATTGTTATTTCTTTCTTTCAGATTTAATGCACACTCAACAAGGGAAAATCAGATAGGAAAGGCACAAAAATAGAAAATAAATGAGACAGAACAAAACAAAAAGTACAAATCAAACTGTAATCACAACAAAGGAATGGGGTGATGATGCAAGGGTGGCATTTATGTAGCATACGTAACATACATCGGATCTCATACATCCATTGTGTACAAGCCTTTTAAATTGGGGGCTACTGTTTTAAAAGTGTACAGGCAGTGTCCCAGTGGTCTTTCAGCCCCTTATCAAAGTCTTTTAACTTTTGTGAAACGGGCTGCTTTACACTCCTTCCAGTTTAGAAGAATTAGTCTCTGAGTAGATAAGCAAGCCAGTGTCCATAGGTGCTTGACAGTTACTCCAACATTATTGTCCAGCTTTAGGCCCAGCAAGCATACTTTGGGGCACACTGGGAAATTGACATTGAAAAACTCTAACACTTCTAACCAGAGTGTTTTAACAGCTGGACAGTCCCAGAGCCAGTGGAATAAAGAACCTTAGTTGCCACATAAATCTTGATATTTGCCGGGTTGACTCTCTAATGTTATCCCCTCACTCTCTACCTACAGGAGAGTATTGGCCTCTAATCGCAACACTGGAACAGCTCCCCTGTCTTACTGTCTTCACTGTAGTTGACATTAACAAATGGCAACGAGCCCAGACAGATCCAACAGGTTATGATATGACCAATTTAATGTTACCATTGCTTAACATTATCTAACTAATGCTGTGGAGCTTAATTTGCCAGCCTCATAGAGGCGCCTTCAAAGGTGGCTATGGCTGCATCAGGTTTAGGGAGATCAGGAAGATGTCTGCTTCTCTAGTGATTTCTCTTCTGTGTTTAATCTACTACATATCTTCTGTCACTCATGTTACATGCTAACTCTACATTCACAAGGGTATTGTGTGTTTTAAGACACTGAAGGTGAGAGTGACATTGAAAATGTTTAAGTGTCTGACAGGCTCATAGTCCCCACTAGAGGGCAACATCGCTTTGTTAAATCTCCTCCTCTGCATGGTACTGTGAAGGCTCCACAGTATCTCAGTGTTTGTCCATGTGACCTCAGAGGTCCTCTGAATCACAATGAATACCCAGCAGAGCCATGTAATCCATATAACACAATAATCTCCATGTAGAGCTGTGACAGATGAAAATACACACACACAAGCATGCATACATACACAAGCACATACACGACCTTTCAAGTCCGAGCATTACTCAGAGTTGAGTTTCATTCAGTGGAACTAAAGCAGTATATTTTGGAGGCTCTTTCTCCTGCTGCTGCTGCTACTGCTCACCGTGCTCACTGGCCTTTGTTACAGATCTTTCAACCTCTGTAGCACCAGCGCTATGTACAAAAACAGTAAACATACAGCCCTGCTTTTTTTTTATATCATTTTTTATTTACTTGTTTTGTTTCTCTCCATGTTTAAATTTTGCTTTATACTTTTAATCAGAGAGGGAAAAGCTGTCTCTACATTTTTATTTTGATAACATAATATTTTTGATAACACCAGTCCATATTGCCCCTCCCAGCATTGTATTAGTACAACACCTCTCAGGTCATCCTGACCATCTGCAGGCAGTTTACCTTCTCATTTAACAGGGGGATTGTTTGGTTCACTCCCCTCAATTGCCTAGCCTGGTAAGACCATCCTGATGACGAGAGCTCAACATTCACTCTCTGTGTCAGTCTGGACTTGGTGCCACCCCAAATACTTTCAATGGGCGGAAGTACCGGTCTTGACAGACAGATTTCTTCAGCCAATCAGCTCAACAAAACACAGAGGAAAATCTCCTTCATTACCAATGGAGCCAGTTAATAAATCAAACTTTTGCCAAATCCAGTTGAAAGATTGGTCTTTTTCTCTGAGAAACTCTGTGAGTGCAAACTGTTGTTATTAACTCTGTTTCTGCATTCACTTCACTTATTGCTGTGTTTACGTTAGAGTTAGTGCTTGTTGCTTCAGGAGCCGCCATCACTTTTCTACAAGCAGCAGCCTGCGTTTTACATCAGCAGCTACAATGCAGCCCCTGATTGCCTACTTACATTGTCAACTGCAGTGTGAATCCCTTATTGGATTTTAGTTTAGTAGTGGCAGTGAGGCCAGTCTGATACAGAGAGTGAAACAGAATGTTGAGGTTACATCGTCAGGATGGTCCCAGCAGGCTACCAGTTGCCTACTGTTTGAGACTGGTATTGAACTACCTGTGGGAAAAATGAACATGTAACAGTGTCTATTATTGATTAAAAGCTCTGGTCCTGCTGTCCACTTTTCTTTCATCATGTCTTTCCCCATGAACCCCAAATTGCACACAATGGCTGTTACATTGGTGTGTGCATGTGTGTGTACATTATTATTGCTTCTGAACAGGTAGCAGGTGACAGCTTGTATTGTAGTGTCAGCCACCAGTGTGTGAATGTGTGTGAGTGAATGGATGGTGTTTGTGTTGTCGCCAAGATTAGAAAAGCATCATATAAATAAAGTCCATTTACTTTTTTTTCCTGCTTACATGTCCACAGGTAAAACACTGATCATAGACTGAATTGGTGTGTCTGCTAGAGTCTGTTTTTTTGTCTCAGCCCAGTAAGCGCATACAAGACCATTTGATCCTCCCTCAGGTTTGCTAATCAGAATGCAGATTATAAGAAGTAACAAGCTGTTTGTTGTAAATTAGTCTTTACCAGTCTACATGTTATCTAAGCCCTGTTTTTGTGTTAACAGGGCGGATTCTGGACCTGAAGACAGGAACAGTGAAGAAGGAGGGACAGCAGTCCTCCATGAGGATGTGCATGGGCTCCCGACGGTCTTTCATCTGCCGCATGAGGTGTGTGTAGTGTGTGCCTAAGTGTGTGTGTTTGAATTTCTGTCCGTTGACTTGGTGGAGGGGTTGTTGTTTTTTTTTAAACTAAGTTTGGCTTGACTAGGCTGTCTGCTGTTATGTTATCATAAACTCAAGGCACTAATTTTTCAACACTTCAAACTATTGCAGTATTTCAATAATTCAACCTTAAAATTTGTTTTTTTTTACACAACAAATCCAGAAATATTTCTGTTAGGAATTAAACCCCTTATTTTTACAATCATGGCCTTATTTGGCTTGGTTTGGTTTAGTTTGGTTTGGGCCATCAGACCAGCACATTTGCATTTCCGTTACAACAGGGCTACCCACTTGAAGGTTTGTCTTTTACTGATGACGACTTGTCTTGGGTGATGATGTCTAAAAGCAGCAGGGTGATCCATGGCTAAAGTCCCCTGTTATTTTTGCTGACTGTGTTTTTCCATCACACAGCAGGGCAGGTAGAGGAAGTTTACCTGTTAGAGGTGAGCTGTTTGCAGAGGTGCAGCAAGAGCCTGTTGTCTGCAGCTCTTCATCAACATCTCATTGTGGCTGTTTCTGATATCACTTTTCCTCCCTGCAGAATTAGTAGACTTGGTTTTATTGAAGAAAAGCTGCCAACAAAGTTTGGCTAATTCAGTAATAAAACATTTCATTTTCCTATAGAATGTTCACAATGAAATTCCCTCATTATTTTGTTATGTAAGAACTTATATCGTAAAGCAGCAAACTTTGAGCAGCAACTTTACACAACTTCTAATACGGCTGATAGTGAACTTGAAACAGTAAAATAAAGCAGATATCTAAAGTAAAAATAGGATGCAAGAGAGAAACTAAACTTCAAACCACAGAGATTCAGTTAGAAGCTACAAAAGTACTGAGAGCTGAACACACAGAGACTTCTAAAAAGATGATTAGAGTCTCACAACACACACACACACACTTGTTGGAGGGGGAGAAGGGGGAGAAGGGGGTCGGCTGTGGTTGACAAGATGTCATCACTACCTGCTTGAGGGAGGGCAGCCTGGCTTTTGGACCTACTCCAGAGATGGTCCATCTCTGGCACAGCTCAGCGTGGCGTGGTGCGTCCTAACTGATAACGGAAATGCACACCAGCACGGCATGGTTTGACTCTCTACAGCCAAAACTGACAGCAAAAAAGACCCATTAGTCCAGTCACACATTTTAGATGTCATAGGGTTACATCAATATTTTTTATAATATATTGTTGTCAAATTGGTTGAATTTGTATTTATAACTTTAATAATTCCCTCCAGAATGATTTCATCTTGGTGACGCTTGCAGAAACTATGAGTATACTCTAAAGTGTTCATTTTTCAGCAGTATTAAGTATGGAACATTGTGCCACTGATATTTTTATATAGTGACTAATTATTATGAACTAGGTGTTGCTAAAATGATGCATACTGAAAACAAGTGGAGCATCTGATAAAAGGTCACATCTGCTTTATAAAAGTAAATGGGAATAAATTGACATACAGGCAAGCTGAAATGTTGCTCGGTGGTGAACAGCAGGGGCTGCGGTAATGCAAAAGGCAGTCAGCAGTACACAGCTCACAAAGTGACAGCCATTAAATCTTTACAATGGCAGTTTTGTTTCTTTCGGCTACTGCCTACACAGAACATTCAACATTACTGCTGAGCCGTTTCTAATTAGCCTCACAGACAGTTTTACAATAGTGTTTGATATGTGATTGATTGTGGTGTTCAGATTGTTATTCCCACAATTATTCATAATATGCTGGCCTGTGTAGAACTATCGGAATGAGTCAGAGGCAGAGGAAGAAACTAGATGATGTAAGATACTAACAGAGGTAAAAAGTAAGGTAGGGCAATGGTATTTGATAATACAAGATTACAATATAAATACAAAGTTTTTATGATATGAAACAGTGTTGATTTGACAGCTATTTTTTTATTTAGTCTTAGTCCTGAGATGAAAATGCTTATTAGTTTTAGTCATCCATCCATCCATTTTCTAACCACTTATTCTCTTGAGGGTCGCAGGGGGGGCTGGAGCCTATCCTAGCTTTAGTCTAGTTTTAGTCGACAAAAAATCTGAACATTTTAGTCAACTTTTAGTTATTATGTTTTCTACATGTTGTTTATCTTTAACTTATCCAGTTAGGCTAATTCATGTATCAGACATTAGAATCAGGTGACAGGTTATATAAAAATTTCATTTAGACATTTTGTTCTACAACTACAAGTAATTTCTACATACTTACAAACTGTCATTTCTTCAACAGTGTTTGTCAGGTTTTAGGGATGATTTACAGGCATCATCATTTGAAAAGCTCAACATCTCTCTATTTATGCTCTCAATAACATTAATGTTAGGGTTAGTTAAACCAGATAATGAAAAGATAAAACTGGCTTTGTAGTACATACCTTGGGATCATCATACTCAAATCTATCCAGGATCAGCAACACATTCTCCCTCCAACCTCGTCACATATCAGCATTTGGTCATGGACTTTCCTCATTGAGATATGACTTGAAAGTACCCTGGGTGCGTTGGTTGTTCATGTTCTGGGATTCCGTGTCACCTTTAACCTGTTACATGCATTGTCTGTTTTCAAAATATACTTTCTTTTTCACAGGAAATGTGCAGTTTGCATACAGTCTCTTTCAAAATAAATTCTCTATGTCAGTACAACACTGTAAATCACAAAAAAAAGCACATGGTTACATTTTGCCAACACACGCATGTGGTTGGGTTTAGAAAAAAGAACGGTGTTTGACTTTACAATCTTACGGGAAGCTGCCCTAACTTTAGTTGGACAGCTTTTTTCGTCAGTGTCTGAAGCCAGAAATCACTAACCAGGTGGCAGGTTTTGACAGCTTTGGAGTGAGACTGGATGGGGATCAACATCAACATCTTTTAAAAATAAATAAATAATAAATGAAAAAAAAAAAAGGAAGGAAAATGTGTTACTCGCAGGTATTTGTAGCTGAAAATAGCTGTCATGATAATTTAATAATATTTACCTTAATCTTTGTTAGGGAACAATAATCTAACCCAAGTTTACGTTAACGTAGGCTTACACACAAACCCTGCAGTAGCTTATAAGGACTGTGTTCAGTGTAAGTAAGGATTTTGTTCAATTGTACTAACTTCAACTTGGAAAACTTTTCTCAGAAGAAGCACAAAGGAATTTTGAAAGAAGCGCAGGAGCAGCAGACTGATAATGTCAGAGGGCTGTGACTGGTTGATCGCAATGTTGGTCCAGGAAAGTGATGTGGGATGTTGATTAAGGAACATGTCCTACTGGGTATAATCATGTTGTGTACATATTAATAGTGACCTTTTCCCAAAATACTGCTGCTCACTAATTCTTTTCTGTGCGTTTGAGCCTTGAACCGTAAGCCATGTGGCTTTCTATCCTCTCCAGAGTTTGCTGGTTAAATAACTGATGTCTCAATACTTCATAGATAATTAGACTTAGCAGGCTCATTGTTTGTATTCTAACAATTATTGTCATCTGTTGGACATCACTCCGTCTCCACTCGATAGATTCTGACCCTTTACAGACCCAGTTTCTTGCTAAATGTTTGTCTTTCCATGTACTCTATGTCCGGATATCACAATTTGCCCCATAGCCCTCATTACTCATTGGCTACAAGCTACATCAAAGCAGCTTTGACTGCTTCAAGGTCTTGGAGGAGGTCATGTTTAGTTTAACAAAATAACACACCTTTTCCATTTTCTTCCTGACACGCTGGCTGTAGACTTGTTTTGTCTGGATCTATCACAAAGGCCTGTGAGTCGCATGAGAGCCACAGTGTGTCGTGTTGTTAGGAATTTGTTGGACTGGCTTGTTCTTCTGTTCTGTTGCTATTCCAGGCTCTGCATAATTCAAACAACATGCTGTTGGGACACTCTGAAAGAGACTGCAAGCAAACAGTGAAACGCAACCACGTATGTGGCACGCACATAAACATGGCAGAGAGGAACACAGTACATTTCAGGGAAGCCATTATTAGATCCAGGCAGGTTTATGTAACGTTTAGCCACAAGACTGGCCTGTCCACAGAAAAACACCCTCTGAATGAAAAACAGAGAAACACTCACTGGCCTGAAGAAAATTCAGCTGTAAGCAATGGCTGGCTTCAGTGTTCTAACTTGTTTGACATGGGATTCATTCTACATACTGAGGAGAGATAACATTTAATCAGATCTCTTTCTGGCCATGCAACAAAATGGACTTACTGCCATGGCGAGTCATTCTCAAAGTGTGGTCACTAGTGCTTCAAGCAAGATGTGGAGCAGAACTTCAAGTTACAGAGAGGGAACTGTTACTGAGGACCTCATATCAGTGTGTTATTTGGTGTTGCAGCTGTTATAACAATTATGCAAATGTAAATACAATATAAACATTATTATAATTAGAAGCTGAAACGATTAGTCAATTAATTGATTAGTCAATAAGCAGAAAATTAATCAGTGACTAACTCACTACGACTTTAGGTTCTCAAAAGTTTTGAGGGGCATATTTAGTATTTGGTGGCATTTCATAAACAACAAGATCAATCAAGAAAATAATCAGCAATTTAATTTAGAATTAAAATAATAGTTAGCTGCAGCCCTGTTTATAATAGAAGCTGTGAAAATCTGATGTGTGTTCCACTTGCTACGGACAGATTTATACACGGTGTCTCTGTATTGTGTCCATGTGATAGCTGGTGGATTTGCAGAATGTTTTGTAGGAGCAGACAGAGCTCTGGCTCTGTGTTCTTCTTTCAAATAATTCTTTGATCCTTAAACTTGCTTTAACTTAATTCAGATTCTACTGTATAAGAAACCTGCAGTTGGTGATGCTTAAATTGTTGTTAAACTCTCCTTTGCTTGTGTGGTTATATATCCCCATCCAGCCGTGACTGATTTAACCATTTCCTTCCACAAAAGAACTAAACTAATAAAACAAACAAACTAATAAAAGATGGTTATTTAGTTATTTATTTATATAACTGCTCTACAAGCTGCTCTGATTATTATTGTGAATGATGTCTTTTTCATGGGTCATTTTCCCATTGTCCACAAAGACATAATTCAGCAAAATCTGGACTTGTTTTATTTTGCTAATTGAAGTCAAGCTTTATGTTTAAGTTCAGGACATCATAAGACACATCTGGAATCACTATACTGCTTTACTCTTTAAGGTACTCTAAATTTGACTTTGCAAACAAAAAAGAACTGATCAGTGAGTTATTAAGATTGTGGATTAGGATTAGGATTATTAGGAATATGGTTTGTGAGAACTGTGGTCAAGGTACACGTTTTTTAAAGCGTTTCGATAAAGGGGGGATCATGGGAGCAGTGTCAGTACATGATGCTTGTATATGGGCTGTCTCCCACTGATAAGCAGCAACGTACTGGTATCATGTACCACTGGAATGTAATATATGCTTTTGTCTTTTTTTTGTGTTTGTGTGCAGGTGCGGTAGTGCTCCTCTGGATCACATCTCCCTAAACCGTCTGTCAAACATGAGGAAGAGATACAGGTATAGGGGCTTCTTGTCCCACCTTGGTTGTGATCTGCTATAATGTCTTTCTGCCTCAGCCTCAGTCTCTGCGAGATATGTCTCTGTCAGGTTTCCTGTTGCAGTCTGTGACTGGGATTTGACAGTCAGCAGATAAAATAATTTATTGTGTGATATGTTAGGTTACAGTTAGTCTTCTGGTTTGTCCCAAACTGCTAAAATTCTGATGAGAGATAAGACGAGCTGATAAAAATGCTCATCTGGGCTGCCTTCAATCATTGGCTATGTTTACAAATATGTACAATCATCCAGTTGGTGCAGATGTCAAGGGGTAGGTGCAGCCTGACAGGAAGATCTGCATACAGTATCTAGGCCTCAAAAAATGACTGTAATCTTTAAACATGTTTTTAGGGAAACAAATAATTAAATCAGCCTTTGGTCAAAAATGTAATCATAATGTCCTAAAAACAATATCAGTCTAAGTGGATGCTATATTAAGAATATTTTTCCTGCATTACCTTGCTGTCACAAAGCCCTTTCCTTTGGCACTGCATTTTCTCAACCTAAGATCTTCCATATTCCTATGTTAAAGCCAAACTGTGCTGTACACTGTTGCTGCATTCCATTTACCTCGGAAGTTGGAGGTCAGAGCTGGGAATAACATCAAAACTGAGTTTTGTACATTTCAGTACAAGTCAGAAAACCAAGATGTTGTTAGTAATACCAGCTCAAACCAAGTAGCCACTGTTAGCAATACCAGTTGATAAGAACACTTTACACTGTATGCTGCACGTACTAACACTGTAGCAACATGATAGGAGAAGAAGAAGAAGATGGAGGAGGAGGAGGAGAAGGAGAAGAAGAAGGAAAAGAAGAAGAAGAAGTGTAGCTTGGTCTAATCTGCTCAAACCTACATTCAATTAATCCCTGAGAGGAAATTACATATTCTTCTCTCTGTTGTCATGTACACACAGGCCCCAAATACACGCAAATGCACAAACAGGCTCTATACATGCATTAAATGCAGAGATGTCAGAACATTGGGGCTGCTTTGGACAGGTGCTCTGAGCAGTGGGGGGTTCAGTGCCTTGCTTAGGGGCACTTTGGCTGTGCCCATGAGGTGAACTGGAACCTCTCCAGCCACCTTTATTTGATTGGGACGGGAACTTGAGCTAGGGACCCTCCAGTTCCCAACCCAAGTCCCTATAGAGTTACTGCAGCCCCAGGTAACAATTTGGTAAAATTGCACTAAATACCTACAAAGAAATGAAACCACTCACCAAACAACCACTAAAGTGTGAAATGCTGGCATCCTCTGATTCAGAAAGAAGTTGTGCTGTGACCAAGTCCCACTCATGAGAGCAGTAACTATCTGGGTTCGTGAGCATGCGGTTGTCACTGTTGTCACTGCCTGTGCTCTTTCTAGGCCTCCAGGTTCCACAGCCTGTCCTCTTTTTTCTTTTTTTTTGCCCGTTCAGTCTCCCTCCTCAAAGTTCTTTTTCTTGATACTCTAGCTCATTGAGATATCCCTTTGTCTCCATAGTGAGCAGCATTTCGTTGTCGCTGTCAAAATCACTGTTTTTTTTTTTTAATTTTCTTGTAAATGTTGTCTCTTCCATAAACTGCTGAAAGTCTAACCTAAACAGCTGACCTGCGGTGGTATACAGTGCGCAGTGCAGCAGCAGTGCTTTTGCATAAAAATAGGGAAGTAATAAGTTTGCGAAAATGCAGTGGCAAAGGAAAGTGCTGTCTAACAGCAAGGTAAAGTGGTTAAAATATTCTCAGTATTGCATCCACTCAGACTGATATTGATTTTTATAAGTAGGCCTTTTTGAAGTGGCTAAAACATGTTTTGCTGCTAACCCCCTTTGTAGCAGCACATGGCTGAGCTTCTGTAGTGGTACTCGAATGTGCTTCTCAAAACTGTGAGCATGCTGACCACCATCTACTTTACACTGCCAATTTTCTCCAGAAAGTTACAATATGTAACTGTAATATTTTACAATAAATTACATTATTATCACCTCACAGGCTTTTACTGTAATACTTAACTGTATTTAACATTTTTTTTGTGAAATTTGTGTGGGTAAATAAAGTAACTTTACAGAAGTACACTGCTAAATCACAGTAATATATGAAGTTGAACTGTAGTTAAATACAGAAACTTTACAGGAACATACTGTTATATCACAGTAATGTAAGAGCCTGTAACTGTGAGGTTACAGTTAAATATAGTAACTTTACAGAAGCGTACTGCCAAATCATAGGCATACCAGGCATGCAGGCATAACTCCCACAGTATACAGCTGCCATTTCACAACAAGTTATTGTACAGATGATAAAGTGACATAGTGTGACTGTGATCCAACTAGTAACCAGTGATTTACTGTAAATGTACAGTCAAATATTTTACAGTGTAGCTAATACACTGACTATGGGCAAGTCCAAATCTCTCTTTGAATATACAAGGGGAAATTTAAATTGAAGGTGGGGTTTAAATACAATGTTCTATCATTTGTAAAGTATGTGGTTAAAACATATTAAAACATAAACACATTTTATCAGCTAGACTTTTGGTATATGCTTAAGCAAATAGAAATGGGAGTAGAAGCATACTTAACAAAAACCTCTGAAACAACTCCCAGTCACTTCCTGTTTGACCAAATACATATATTTCAGCCTGTCTTCATTCCAAAGTTAATAATTTCAGCATCAGACACCAACAGCAAAAGCTACCTTTTGCAGCGGTATGATATACTGCCAGGCGGCGTCACCTCATAATGCAGCTGGACGGAACCTGTGTCCGGTGTCCGGTGTTATGATATGCCACCGGTTGACAGTGCTTGTCGTGGCAGTATGATACGCTGACAGACAGTGTCAAGTTATAACACAGTCAAATGGCACTTGTTGTTGTGGTATAATACTTCACTGGATGGCGTCAGGTTGAAATCCTGTCATTAACGAGGTAATATAAGGAGCTGGAAATTCCCTATAGGGCAGGTAGGAGGGGTGGTGAATGGGTCCATTAAATCCCAGACCAATTATGTTTTTGCCTTAACCTAACTACTCACTTTTTTTGATGTCCTGGCATTGGTAGTGGCATCCCAGAATATCAGCAGCAGACATAGCAGGATACCTAGCGTGTAATATGTAGACGTGAAAGTCCACTGACAAAGTGGCTATATGTGACGACTTTGGCTAAATGCATGTTGAATATGACAAATACAGATAGTAGCCTAGGGGGCGGCTGTGGCTCAGAGGTAGAGCGGGTCGTCCACCAAAAAATGAAACCCCAAATTGCTCCCGATGATGCTTCCATCGGTGTGTGAGTGCATTAAAAAAAACTGAGTAGCAGGTGGCACCCTGTATGGTAGCCTCGGCCACTAGTGTATGAATGTGTGTGTGAATGGGTGAATGTGACTCGTAGTGTGAAAAGCGCTTTGAGTGGTCAGACAACTAGAAAGGCGCTATACAAATGCAGGTCCATTTACCATTACACTTTTTATGTGCAGTAGGTAAACGTTCTTGTATTGTAGAAGCAGATACTTAAACAAAGAACCTGCAGTCTTGAGTATTAACTGTCTGAGAGATCCTGCTCTGTTGTCTCTGAGTCCCGTCACAGCTGAGTGTCTAACATGCTGCAATGTCTGTGTGTGTGTGTGTGTGTGTGTGTGTGTGTGTGTGTGTGTGTGTGTGTGTGTGTGTGTGTGTGTGTGTGTGTGTGTGTGTGATGGACAGGAATGGCCTTGGACCCTCAAAAGAAGGAGAGGCTCAGTACTCTGTGGTGCATTGCACAGGCTACATCAAAGCCTGGCCCCCTGCAGGTAAACTAACACACACACTATCCTGAACTGGGTGCTCTTGTCTCTATCCCTGCTTAACCCAAACTTCACCTCACTGCATGAGTTCCTGGCCAGAATATGTGTAGCCTGGTCTAACCTAAAGCAGCTGTGGGCTCTGCACAGCTCTGGATCAGGAGCTAGATTCAAGCGCAGATCCACAAACAGCCTGTGTGGTTCTTGTATCCCATCCAGAGTATGTGAGTGGATTCAGAGCAGCTTCTGTGAAAGTCTGTGTTTTCTTGTGTTGTAAGATTATACTCTATCCCATTAGCCTGTGCTCACATGCAGTGCAAAGGAAAGATGTTTTGGGGGGGCTTTTTGTCTTTTTATTGGATAGTTCAGCCGGTGATGGACAGCAAAGGGGGGGGGGGGGGCAGGTGAGCTAATGTCTTGCAAAACAAACTTTGTCTTTGTCTGAAAATGGCTGCTGGAGAGTTTTTGCTGTCTGTCTCGTGGATGATGAATATTCCAGCTGACAGTACAGATATTTGCTGTATCAACAAGCTTGTATGTGGAGTGTGTCCCACCTACCAGGGACCCTCTGGGAAAAAAAATCTGTCCACATGACCTTTGTTTTACAAAATACCTTCGTCCACACTTGAATGCAAAAACAACTCCAAACACTCCGGGTGTTAGCTTTCTTCAGCAGTCTCCCCTCCTCACAAAAGTAGTAAAGTATACAGGCTAATTCAAAACAGCCACTGGAGATCTCATTATCGTTGATTCCCCTTTGATACAAGGACTAAGGAGCTCACTCAAAGATACAAGGGATGCTCTGGCTTTGCAAAAGCTTTTCTTCCACTCTTCAATCAACAACAGTCCCACTCTGGAAAGTGTTCCACCATCTGCTGTCTGACCGGGCCTGATCCAAAACCGTCGCTTTTGGACGACTTTAAACCACAGACTCTGAGGTGGACGTAGAGGAAAATATTTGTTTTCAAAAATATCTGTATCAATCAATCAATCAATCAATTTTTATTTATAAAGCCCAATATCACAAATCACAATTTGCCTCAGAGGGCTTTACAGCATACAACATCCCTCTGTCCTTCTGACCCTCACAGCGAATAAGGAAAAACTCCCCAAAAAAACCCCTTTAACGGGGAAAAAAAAAATGGTAGAAACCTCTTCCAGGACGGACAGACGAGCAATAGATGTTGTACAGAACAGATCAATATAATGAATTAACAGTAATCCATATGACACAATGAGACATAAGGAGAACAGATATTATATTAATAATATGATTATATATGTATGTGACAATAATGATATGTGTATAATAGTCCAGGTATGACTAATAGTAATACGTGTAGACAGGGCTTAAATATCACCTCGTGCTGTAAAATGCAACTGCAGTTCAACATTCCTCATATTTGTTAGGGAGTAAAACAGAAGTGGAAATTGTGGGTCTTCTTGCCTTACACAATGAGATCCCATCCACACCCTGAAGATATTAAAAAAGTTGTTTCCGGAGTATAAAACAGTCACCCCCTGCTGGTTTGAAACTTGACCTTTTATTTTTTTTTTTATTGCTTTTTTTTAATGTCTAAATGTTATTACAGACAGATAGTGCAGCAGATGTTTACACTTACATAAACATAAATCAACACAACTTAGGTATCCCATTCCCCATCCCCCACCCACCAACTAGAACACACCCCCCTTTGTTCTTTCTCCAAAATCAGTGTACAACACATGACATAAATAAAAGTCTAAAATCACTAGTACCTCTTACGAAGAAAGAGTAAAAAATTATGGTCAAAGTTTTCCACCTCTGGGATTTACCACTACTTTATTTTCTTAGAGATATCCTGCCCTTAGTTCTCCACCTGTAGAAGGTTGCCCATATCTCTGTGTTTTATAAAGTCATTAAATGGTTTCCATATTCCCTCATATGTACTTAATTTATTTTTTAAGAAATACATTATTTTCTCCAATGCCATACATTGTGCCATGATCTTGATCCATGTACCAATTTTAGGTACCGTTGTTTTCTCACAGCTAAGAGCTATAGTTCGTTTTGCCTTTAGTATAGCAAAGTCAATGAATTTGTATTCTTTAATTCTTAAAGATATTGTTGGTGGATATATGTGTAGTAATATCATTTTGTAGTCTAATGGGATATTCACAGGCAGAATAATCATGATTTTATTAATCACCTCCGTCCAGAATTTAAAAAAAAATTTTTACACTCACAGATGCAGTGTATAAATGTTCCCTGAGCTGCGTTGCATTTATAACATATGTCTGGTGTGTTGCTGTTATATTTGTTTAACTTGACAGGTGTTTTATAGGTCCACATTAACCAATTATATTGAAGTAACTTTAGAGCTGTATTAGCTGTTTGTGTTTGGGCCTCCTCACAGGCTATGTTCCACTCCTTATCTGTAATATCGACTTTTAGATCAGCCCTCCATGCATGCAATCTAGATGCTGAGGTCTCTTTAGAACCAGATGCTAGCCAGCTGTAAATTAACGCAATTAGACCACTGCTGCAACAATCTTTAGTGATCATTTCCTCCAAGGATGACAATGAAGACATTTTTAATGACTGGTTTGTATAGAGAAAATAAAGCTCCTTAATTGCAGATATTTTTAAAAAAATGTTTCTTTGGGATATTATACTTTATCATTATTTCTTCAAAGCTCATTAACACTTCTTCTCTATACAGGTCAGAAATTTTACTTATCCCTTTCTTTGCCCACTGCTGAAAGCCAGCATCCATCTTACCATCCATCTTAAATTGGGCTAAACTGCGATAAAGAGTGAGATATATTAATGTTTCTTTACCTCGTACCATACATTTACCATATTCAGCACTATAGGGTGGGCAGTGTGTGATTTTGTTTAAACGTTGCTGAGTTTATGTAAAGGTGTAGTGGTAGTTGGACCGAGCCATGCCTCTATATCCATCCATGGAGGGACGTCTTCAGTAGAAAAATAGAACATTACAGTCCTCAGTTGTGATGCCAAATAATACCAGTAAAGATTTGGACACTTGAGCCCCCTGGTGTCAAATGGGAGGTATAGTAGAGATAGGCGGATTCTAGGATGTTTCTTTTTCCATACAAATTTTGTAATAAGTGATGTTAGTTTCGTAAACATGTCCTCAGGTGGTGCCAGGGGAATATTTTGAAATAGATATACAAATTTAGGTAATATGTTCATTTTTAATATGTTTATCTTCCCTATCAATGAAATAGGCAGAGACATCCATCTTTCTATAGACTGAGCAGTTGAGTGCATCACAGCTTCATAGTTTACTGATGGTATGCTTTCTAATTGAGGCACAATTTTAATGCCCAGATAAGTAAAATCACTTGATAGTTTAAAGGCACATATGTTGTAGTTATGATCTTTCATTTTCATATAGTAGAATAAGTGATCATTTTTTTGTATTCATTTTACAACCCAAAATTTTACAGAACAAGCCAATTAAACCCATCAGGGCAGGTATAGAGGTGTTTAATTTTTTTAAAAACAAAATTTAATCATCAGCAAAGAGGGCTATTTTGTGGTCATGATTTGCCAATTTGAATGGAGACAAAGGTGAACCTTGAGGACAGCCTCTAGTTATACTGAAGGGCTCAGACATCATCTCATTTGTTTGTACCTTAGCCATAGGGTTGAAGTGTAATAATTTACTCCAATTACAAAAATTTTCCCCGAATCCAAACCAAGCAGCGATGTCAAACAGATAGGGCCATTCAACCCTATCAAAGGCCTTCTCTGCATCCAGGGAGAATAGAGCTGTATCTTTTTCTCCCTTTTGGCTATGTAGAACATTGAGAACCCATCTTACATTGCGAAATCCTTTTATGAACCCATTTTCATCTTCCCTCACTATACTGGGAAGTACATTTTCTAGCCGTTTTGCCAAAATTTTACTAAGAATGTTTGTATCTGTGTTTATTGGACTTATAGGCCGCATATTTTCACATTTATTGTTGGGTTTCCCAGGTTTTGGGAGCAAAATAATTGAGCCTTCTCTCATTGAAGTGGGTAGATATCCATTAATGTAAGATTCTGAGTACATTTCGTACAGAGGGTTTATTAATTTATCTTTAAAATATTTATGTATGTCTATTGGAAGACCATCCGGCCCCGCTGTTTTCCCTGCCTTTAATGCACCTATGGCTTCTGATATCTCCTCTTTGCTTAACTGTTTATCTAAAGCTGCCTTATTTCCCTCTGAAATTTTAGGAATGTTAATTCTGTCAAGAAATTCAGACTGAGTGTTACAGTTGATAGAATATTCAGATCTATATAGATTTTCGTAGAAGTTTTTAAATACTGTATTTATTTCTGATGGATTAATTATATTATTCCTGTTCCCGTCCTCAGTTTTAGTAATTGCCCTCTCTGTCTGTTGTTGCTTGATGTGCCATGCCAAGAGTCTACCTGTTTTTTTCCCTTGGTCACAGTAGGCTTCTTTAAGCCTCATTATATTTGCAGCAGCCCTATCAGATGATAACTCATTATATTGTGTCCTAAATAATAATAATTGTTTTGAGGTGTCATGATTACTCTGCCCTTCCTGGGAACTCTTATTCTCCAGGATTTTAATTTGGGTTTCCAGTTCTCTAAATTTTTCCCATGATTCTCTTGCTTTCCGACTTGTGTAGCTTATAATTTGGCCCCTAATAAATGCCTTAAAGGCTTCCCATCTGATTATGGCAGTAATCTGGGATGTATTTATTGCAAAATTTGTGTCTATTTGTTTTCCTAGAAATTTGAGAAATTTTGAGTCTTGCATCTATTTTAATTGAAATCTCCATTTAGGAGGGTGACATATCAGTTTTGGTACAACATAGACCATAGATACGGCTGCATGGTCTGAAATGACAATGCTATTATAATGGCAGCCCCTAATATGAGACAAAAGCTCTGCTGACACCAAAAAGTAATCTATTCTTGAAAAACTTTTATATGTGCTAGAATAGCAGGAGAAGTCTTTCTTTGGTGGATTCAAATACCGCCATACATCTGTTAAATTTAGTTCTTTCATAAAATAAAGTAGTGTTTTCCTTGATCTTGTGTGAGTACCGTCCACTCCAGCAGACCTGTCTTTACTTGGCTCCAATACACAATTGAAATCCCCAGCAACAATATATTTACCTGGCAGTGTTAACATTTTTTAAAATAAGTTACTGTAGAAATTAACATCATCACTATTTGGTCCATATATGTTGATTAAGTTAAGCTGTGTCAAGAGATGGAAACCTTGTATAATCAGAAATCTACCGTTAGGGTCCTCAATTACCCTTTCAATCTGTAGTGGCAGAGATTTATGTATTAATGTCATTACGCCTCTAGAGTTAGTAGCATGACAGGCTGAGAAGACATGTCCTGGCCATCTTTGTTTTATTTTAGATGTCTCATTAGGCAGCAGGTGTGTTTCTTGTAGAAACACTATCTTGGCTTTTAGCTGTTTTATTCTGCTCATACCCTGCTTTACTTTAACAAGTTTGTGCAGGCCCCTACAGTTCCATGAGATACATTCAACTTCTGTCATTCTTAGTCACATTCATTCTCAACACTTAGTGGTATATATCCCCCTTTTCTAATCAGTTGCTTCATGCTTATGAGGTGTTGTGAAAAATAAACCGAAAGAAAGTTCAAATCAGGAAGTAAAATGGGTACCATATTATAAAATGAGAGATTTTCCCCAGCCCCACCTCGAACATACCCAATTTGAACAGATGGGCCTCCCTTAACCCCATTTAAGCATCTTCCTTCTGCTTGGAACAGGTCCACATTATCATGAGGAACCACTCTTCTAACCACTCATGTTGCTTATTAATTTAAACGATCTGTATATTTGCATAGTAACAGTGATGTATGTATAGGAACACATACCTCTTTTAGAACAATTTCAACCTCTAACAGATAAACTAGGCTATTGTGTTTTTTATAAGTTTGAACGAAGTCTGCCCAGATCCACAGGCTAATATAGTGCCTCCAGTGAGGCTCATGACAGTCTTCAGTCTTTGTGGCCAACAAAGTTCTTAGCTTTAACATTAATAGTGACTGCAGACATAATACAGACTTTCTCCTGCTAGTCTCCATGTCTGCCGGCGAGTCAAAAACAGCTGTATGCTCTGCGTTGGTCAGCAGCAGCCTGGCGGGGAATATGCTGTACACCTCCGTTGATAGATCCGGGATGAATCTTATTTTGTTGTCTTTGTACGTCACCTCTTTCTAAGCTCTAGCAGCTCTCAGGATATTTTCTGTGTCCTTATTATTCAGGCATTTTACGATGACCACTCTCGGCACGGAGCCGGGTTTTTGGCTCATTATGTGATGGGCTCTCTCCAGGGTGGGGGATGAAATGTTGAAATTGTCCGCTATCCATTTCTCCATGAATGAGCGGGGGTCAGACCCTTCTTCTTTCTCTGGTATGCCCAGTATACGCACATTGTTGCGCCGGCTCCTGCACTTCAGGTCATCAACTTTAGTGCCGAGAAGTTTTGCCTTTTTTCCAGTCTTTTAATAACTCCTTGCAGTGTGTTGATGTCATCCTTGGTGCTGGATATGCGTTGTTCAGCCTCGGCGATACGCCTGCTGCATTCTTTAATGTCAATTTGAACGTTTTTAATAGCTGACAATACACCATCCATTTCAGTGTGGAGATCCTGTTTGAAGGATTGCATGGCCTTCATAATGTCCAACATGGAGGGACTTTCCATGCTCTTTGCGTCATCAGTGTTGCCTGCCTGCAGAAGGCTAGCACCCGTTCCCTCTTCCAAATCCGAGCCCGGCACGTTGCCTTATTTTGGTCTTTGCTTCCTTTCTTCAGCATGTTTGCCTGTAGCACATCAATACACACCCTTGGTGATAGTTTTTATGCAGAATGAGATCATTCAAGTAGGATTAATTTCAGATTTTGCAACGGAGCAGGTTTAACCATGACCACTCAGTGCGCCGCCATAACTGGAAGTCTGACACTTAAAGGTTTAGAGTTTGCTCCTGTCTGAGGAAAAGAAGCTTTGGTCAGCCTGAATAAACATTTGTTACAACGCAATACTGACACTGATATAAAAAAAAAAAACACCTGATATTTCTCAAAGCTCTCCTGTACTCAGACCTGTCTTACTGACCTACAGATAGAATTCCAAACCTGAAAACTCACCTCACTCATCTGACACCCTAAACTAAAAAACTGTTTATTTTCTTACCACTTAACTACATATTTACAACATACTTTCCTTACTGTGTTGGGGTTAAAAGAAGAGTATGGATGTAAATGTATTTAGACTTTTTTTTTTTCTTTTTTTCATCTATCTATAAAGCAAGAAATCTCTGTCTGTGTGTCTGTGTGTCTGTGGCTTGCATATCTCTCTGACTATTTGTCAGATCAACCTGAGCTTTCGGATATGGCTTGCGTATGGCACGATGGTGTGCATCCTTCATTTTGAAGTTTTTTGGATTAATATTCACAACATTATCATTAAAAGTTAAAATCCCATAGACCTCCGACTAACCAGTCAGCCTATCGCGTTCTTGCTCGCAGCTGTAGCCACGCCTCACGGAATAAAAGATCAAAGTATCCTACTGCTATACCACTCTGCGTCACCTAAAACTTTGCACAGGTTTAAGCCGGATGTCCACTGGATCCTTCAAGTGCGCGATTCAGCCACGGCGCGGGTGCTGGAGCTAATCGCGGCCATTAAGTCAATTAAACTGCTCCACCAGAAGCGGCTTGGCGCTCCGCTAAAAATACGCGCCGGGTCTATTTTTTGACGGACGCTGCGCGACGAAGCGTCAATTTCCACAGACCACATGAGTCAAACAGGAAGTCAGGCGCAGAAAAGACGAGAGTATCCGGTCAAATTAAAAAATAAAAACACCCATGAAAACTCTGGAGCGTATTTCACATCGCTACAACAACATGACGTCAAAGTTTGTGGCCCCTGGCAGGTAGAGAAATCTTTTCTTTGTTTGTTGATGTCTTTATACCTCCAGTGTTTCCGCAAATTATCGCGTGACATCATGATCTCGCGATCCGTCAATTCCAGCCGCTCGCGTGTGTGCTGTTATAGAAACGCTTCCACTGGACATTGACGCCTGGCACAGGACGGAGGAGTCCGTGCCACGGCCGGACCACGCACGTGACGGATCCAGTGTACACCCGGGGTTATGGCATTCCCTTTCGTCCCTCCCCCATATAGGAATAGATGAGGTGGTGCAGTTTGCATCAACATGACATGTTTCAGTAATCTCATCGGTAAATAGTATTTCTTAAGTTTCACCAGGCTGTTCTCATCTGCTCATGGTGTTTGCTGACATGGCTACAACATGGTTAGATTGACTAAAACATTGCCTAAACTTCCCATACCAAAGTATGGCTAGGTCGGAAACGTTTGTTTTTCCTTTCAGGCGTGCAGGGTTACGTGCTTGCTAGCTACCATTTCAAGATTGTTCGCCTACGGAAAGCTAGGAAACCTAATGATGTTGCGTGTCTCTCCATATCTCAGTGTACGTTCATGTTTTACCCAATGTACAGTTTCTCTATTAACACTATGTAAGAGTATGTACACCTCTTTGTACATCCAACCATCGAACACAGCCTCATTTGGCCATACATGAAAAATCTACTTAAGCTTCCACTTTTCTATAAAAATACATACTTCCTACAGGCACTGCACTAGTTTATCAAATTCAAACAAAGTCACTTTCTTTGGAACCTCCTCAAAGACCTCCATTTAAAGCATACTTTCCTTTCTGTGTTGGGGTTAAAAGAAGAGTATGGATGTGAATGCATTTAGACTTTTTTTTTTTTCATTTTTTACATTTATCAAATTCAAACAAAGTCACTTTCTTTGGAACCTCCTCAAAGACATCCATTTAAAGCACCAAGTCTGGTGATATTACAAATTTCACTGTTTGTCAGAAAATCCCATTAAATGATTAAAACTAGTGATGCCTTGTATGTGTATTGTGTATTGTATTGTATTGTATTGTATTGTATGTGTATTTAAATCAGATAATCTCATTCCTCTGTGCCAGAAAGCTTCATAATTGTCTAAAAACGAGGGATGTTCCACAATTCTAGGCCTATACTGATATCCATCTTTAAAATAACAATTTGGCTGATAGCCAATACAAATTTTTTTTGTTGTTGTTGTTTTTTATTATTTTTTTAATCTATTACCCTTTAGTGCCAGGAACACAAAGAAATCTTCATCATAATGATGACACAAGACGTAAGTTACATCATCTAGGGGAGTCAGAGTTTTGCCAGGTCTTGGGCTGTTGCTTGAAATACGGGCTGTACTAACCGCATTTTTGTGTTGCACGCCACAGTGGACAGTGGTGGCATAGATGGCAGTCCTGCCCCTCCCTCTCTCAGACTTGGACCGAAATTCGATCAAACTGTAAAACTAGGCTATGCTATGATTGAATATATATCAGGATTATGTTACTGCACTGCCCATTTCTCTCCTGTAATGTTTTTAGAAACATATTTAACTGCCTTATTTAACTGTAAAAAGGAGAGTTTGTAAACAGGAAATGGGCACCATACCCAGCTGCATATTTCTCCCCCCTCAAATGCTTTTAGAAACAGCTTTAGCTCACTGTTTATCTGTGATATGAGAACATTTCTTTCCAGCTGGCCACCATTGTTTCAGCTTCAGAAGTCTTTATATATATATATATATATATATATATGTGTGTGTGTGTGTTTGTGTGTGTGTGTACATATATATGTACATATATAATCATTTCCTCTCTATCTATCTCATATTGCTGTGAAGCCATCAACAAATTTCTTAGTCAAACTGCTGTATTAAGTTTCTCACCAAAAATTAAATTTTACAATATTTGAATACATCATGAGAGCAATATAATTTGGCTTCACTCAATGCTTATTTTAACCAAAAAGAGCTTGAACACATCATAATGTAACTCAACCTTTGTCAGCAGTTAGTTCCAGCCACCAGCTGCTAACAGCTTATGTTAACCAGCTCACCTCCTGCTGATTTCAACATGGATTTGTTTTTCACAATGTAGCATTATCAGGGAAACAATAGGTCGCATCCCCTGATGTGTTTATAGTGAGTTAACTGCATCCTTTCATCCCAGCAGCATCCTGAGGAAGACCTCTTTCATCCTAGACACGTTTTCTAATGTCCCTGGGATGACGGGACACTGATAGTCTCAAGCCCTGCTTTTTAGCCTGCCCAGAGTTGACGTAACACAATGGAAATACATCAGCCACTGCCATAGGTGAATGTCATCGTATTTGCTTATCAGGAAGTACGGAGACTTGGACTAACACATCTTATAACATAGAAACACACTGCAAACGCAAAGACCAAGATTGTTTTCCCTGGTTGAAAATATACAGCTGCACAACATGTGAATGAAAAAAAGATATGAAATAATTAGCAGGGATGTACATTACCTTTTTGCACATAGCACTGGAGCTACAGAGGTTTAAAGGTTTGCAGCGCAAGCCACAAAACTATAACATGAGTATAAAAGTATCAAGTAGGCCTAAATCCATTGGCGTTTGAAACAATTAAAAATCTTTGTTTGGGGGAATTAAAAAGTCAATTTCCATGGCCTTTCAAATGAATCTAGCGCTGGAAAATGATTTAAATGTTTGTATTTATATTTAGGCTATTAATCTTATTCATGCACATAGCATCAACAGAGAGGCAGAGGGAGGGAAGAAGCGAGAGACACTTTGTCCGTGTTACATACATCTTGCATATGAAATATCTGTGTTGTCGTTTTTTTAAACACATCGTTGCCTGCATCCAGGTGTTGTCTTAATGTCACACATAGACTACAGCTACTAAGAGGGACAGCAATGCGTTATGATCCACCTCACTTTTTTTTAAAATTTATTTATTTATTTTTATTTAACCTTTATTTAACCAGATAAGTCCCATTGAGATCAGGATCTCATTTACAAGGGCGACCTGGCCAAGAGGTCAGCAGCAAACGTCATAATAAATACAAAATTCAAGAAAGGTTAAGGCAATAAATTACAAACAATAAATATGGCAAAAATTCAACAATTTTTCAGTGGAATTGCAACACTTTTAAGGACAGTAACAATTAAAAACACAAGCATTGCTCATAGGTTTCTCGCTGCGTACTGTGTAAAATGGCACGAAAAGCTTTAACTGAGACCAGCTCTGACATTTTCAGTTCAGTCTGTATAGTGTTCCAAGCGGTGGGGGCAGCATAACAAAAAGCTTTTTTCCCCAATTCAGTTCTGACTCTGGGCACATTTAGATGATGAATTGTACAAGAGCATAAGGCATAGGTGCTCCTTGATTTCTGAAGCAGAGAGCATAGGTAGGAAGGAACTAATCCAAGAAGAGACTTATAAATCAACATCATCCAATGTGTATACCTCCGGGAGCTCAAGGAGGGCCACTCTGCTTTGGCATAGAGCTCACAGTGGTGAGTGAGGCGACCACAACCAGTAACAAAGCGTAATGCACAGTGATAAACAGTGTCCAGTGCCCGAAGCCATTTTAACGAGGCACTCATGTACAAAACATCACCATAATCAATCAATGACAGAAAAGTTGCAGAGACGAGATATTTCCGAGCTCTGAGGCAAAAACAGGATTTATTCCTGTAATAAAATCCAAGTTTCACCCTCAATTTACGGACCAGATTGGCAATGTGAGCCTGGAAGGAGAGTTCTTGGTCAAGCAGAAAGCCGAGATACTTGTAACTAGTGACCATCTCTATCTGTTTGCCATTGCTAGTTGTAATGGTCTTGACAGGCTCTGTAATTTCATGTTTATGAGAAAATAACATGATTTTAGTTTTCTCTGCATTTAAAACCAGTTTCAAAGATTGTAAAAGAGTCTAAATTGTATTAAAAGCTATCTGTAAAAATTCTAAGGCCTGGGCAAGTGAGGAAGAGCAGACTGAGTCATCGGCATAACACACACACACAAACTAGCAAACAAACGCTCACTTGATTCAATTGAGCAGCTCTGTCTCCCCCACATGCAGAGCAGCACTGTACTGCAGGTGTGCTACTGCGGTCATTTCATTCATCTCACAGACTGATTTAGCAAAGCACGTGGAACATATAGACCGATGTCACACTGTAGACCAATCAACAGACAGATTAAACAGAGTAGCAGCATTGTGTTTCTCTGAGTGCTGATGGAGAACTCAAAGAACAACATCTTGTAACGCCACTTGACCCTGTATCAATATAAATGGTACTGTCGAAATCTGTATCTTGCTTAAAAATATATTGTACATAGTCTTCATATCATCTTTATATCTCTTTATATTCAGCCCTAGAATAACCCACCATACTAATTCCAAATGTCAACTGATTTTTTCCTACAGAATTTGTCCTGTTCTGTTCTTGAGCACATTCTTATTTATTTATTTTTTATTTTTATAAATTGGAAAGCAGGTGCAGATCAACATGTCTGTCACTGCAGACAAGAAATATAAACATGACAAATTCACCTCACTACTGTGTACAATTGGCAGACACGAATCATAACAAAAACAACAAAAGACAAAGAAAAGAAAAAAAATAATAACACAGAACACCTGCATATTTTATCATCCCCTGACCCTAACCAACCCCATCCCACAGATCTTTTTCTAAATTTCACAACATGCTGGATATTACAGATTAATACATAAACATACAAAATAATAAGAATTAAATCATAGCTCGAGCTACATCAAGTGCCTCCTTCCTAGCTTTGAGCACACGCTGGCGTGCTCCATTTTTCTTAGCAACAGAGAGCTCCAGAGATAACATCTCTATTAAAGAGTAAATCCATCGATGTATAGAGAGTGAATGTGGTGGTTGCCACCTAACCGCCAACATCTTTTTAGCTACTGTACATGACGATAGCCACAGAAACCTTTGCATATGGTTAAAGTTTTGTCCGGAATCATCATTTAAAAGCTTACATTTTGGAGAGAGGTCAATCTCTAAGCTGAGTGCATCAGAGAGAAGTTTTACTATTTGTTGCCAGAAATTTTGAGCTGATGGACACTCCCACATGATATGCAACAAAGTCCCTATTTGATTCAAGTCACATAGATTATAATTTGGAGAAGGAGATAACTTAATCATGAAGCACCACTTTGGTGTTAAATAAGTACGATATAGGAAGTTGAGATTGGTTAATTTATTATTTAGGTTTTGAGAGGAATGAGCAACATTCCTCCAAACTCTCAGCCAATCTATTGATGATTCAGAGCAGTCTTTATTCCACACATTTGTTACTGCTAAAGGGGTCTGCATATGCTCCAACAAACTGTTATAGATTGCAGAGATGTGTCCTGTAGTTAGCTCCGATATTTTCTTAAATAATTCCATTATTGGATGATTAATAGGTTTCCTGTCAATCAATATACCTGCTGCCCTTAAGGCAGAACGTAATTGCAGATATAAAAAAAAAGAGTTTGAGGACAGTTTAAATGTTTCGCTCAAACCCTGAAAGGTTCTTAACCCATTATCATTCATAATATCTCCTAAACTGTGGATACCTGATTTATACCACTGAGGTGAAATAAAGTACTCTCCACCAGACTTAAGAAAACTATTATAGAATATTGGAGTACTTGCATGCCATTTAGATGTCCAATTGTATATTCTTTCTATTTTACTGAAATTTTGTATTGCGCTGGCTATTACTGAACCATACTCCAGTTTACATTTATTGACAGAAAGACCTGTAAACAAAAGATCATTTAAGGAAACAGGTGCCACCAGATTCTTCTCTATGTTAAGCCATGGAGGTGAAGATTTCTCACTAAACCAGTTTAACAAAGGACGAATAGTAAGAGCGTGGAAATAAAGTTTAAAATTAGGGACTGATAAGCCTCCTAATTCCTTCTTTCTCTGTAAATTGACTAACTTAATTTTGGGCCGTCTAGCTCTCCATAAAAACCTAGTGATAGCGCTATGTATATTATCCCAGTATTTTGGAGGAGGTGCTAGAGGTAACATGTAGCTACAGAAATTAATTCTAGGAAGCACATTCATTTTGATTATTGAAATTCTACCAGACAGAAATATAGACAGCTTCTGCCATCTTTCCAGGTCTTGTTTGATCATGCTAAGGGTGTTATTATAATTCTTAGTGATTGTTTTTTCTAGAGATGTAAATACATTTACCCCTAAGTATTTAAAATGAGATACTACCGGGATATTAAAAACTGTACACTCATCCTTGCTTATGGAGTTCAATGGTAGCAGGGAGGACTTAGACCAATTTATCTTACAGCTGGAGACATGACTAAACTGTTCAAATATATTGAGGATGTTTGGAAGAGAGTACTTAATATCAGAAAAAAATAGAAGTACGTCATCAGCAAATAAGGACATATGATGCTGAGTGGATTTTATTTTTATTGGTGTAATGTTTCGAGATAACCTAATTGACTGTGCCAACGGCTCTAATGATAAAATAAACAATATAGATGAAATTGGATCTCCCTGCTGACTGCTCCTACTTAATTTAAAGGGAGGAGAATGTATATTACCTGTAACTACGCTAGCTGAAGGATTTGCATAAATAGTTTTGACCATGTTAATAAAATTAGACCCCAAACCCATGTGATTCAATACAGACCATAAAAAAGGCCACTCAAGGCGATCAAAGGCCTTTTCTGCATCAACTGACAAAATAGCTTTTGATGATAGATTATCAGAAGTATCAAGAATATGTAATAAACGACGCGGATTGTCTGCTGAAAGGCGCTTTTTTACAAATCCACTTTGGTCTGGATGAATCAATTTAGGCAAGTACACCTCCAACCGACTGGCAAGTGTCTTTGAAAATAATTTGATATCTGCATTCAATAAAGACAGGGGGCGATAGTTCGCGCAATTAGTTGGGTCCTTATCTTTTTTAAAAGAAGTGCTATTAATGCCGTGTTTACATCTCTTCCGAAACATCCTTTCTGAATGGCTGTGTTAAACACCTCCAGCAATGGTGGTCCTAAAAGGCTCCAGAATTTTAAATAGACCTCAGGATGTATGCCATCATTTCCAGGGGACCTACCTTTATTCATTTTTGCTAAAGACTGTTTGAGTTCATCAAGCGATAAAGGAGCCCCTAATATTGAAGCTTCATCTTTTGATAATGATGTTAACTTTAGTTTCTGAAGATAGTTGTCCTTCTCTGATGCTGATGAAATGTTATCTGAAGTGTACAGCTCTTTATAAAAATTAGAGAATCTTTGATTAATCAAATCTGGGTCAGATATCATAGACCCAGTTTCTGATGCAATGGTTGCTATATTTGTAAATTGATCATTAGTTTTTAATTTATTGGCTAACAGCCGACTGGGACGATTACCATGAAAGAAGTGGTTCATTCTATTTTTATGTGTAACAAACTCAGCTCTCTGCATTAGTAATAAGTTAAGTTCTACTTTTGTTTTGGTTAAGGACTTTGCTGTTTGTTCAGAGAAATGTATTTGTTGAGATCGTTCTAAGTCAGAAATTGAGGTTTCTAACACACCAATTCTCTGAAGCTGTGCTTTATTGAGTCTAGAAGAATATGAACTGACATAGTTCCTTATGAACCCTTTAATCGAGTCCCAGAGATATCTAGCATCATCCACCGAGTGACAATTAATCTCTAAAAATTCTGCAAGTTCCACTTCAAATTGTTCACAGAAATCTTGATTTTGCAACAAAGTTAGATCAAATCGCCACCTAGTGGCTCTTTTGAACAAATTGGAGATCATCAATTGACATACATAAGCATGGCGATCTGTTAAGGTCATATGCTTTATTTCGATATTTTGAACCAAAGAAATAAGGGAAGCAGATATAAAAATAAAGTCTATCCTTGAAAAAGTTTTATGCCTCTTTGAAAAAAAGGTATACTCCTTAGCAGTGGGGTGATGTAGCCGCCAGACATCCATAAGATTGAAGTCAGAGAGTAGATGCTGTAATGCTTTAGGTGTTTGTACATTAGAATGAGATTTACATGATTTATCCAATTTTTGATCCAATACAGCATTCATGTCAGAGCCAATTACCAATTCAAATTCAGAAAGTTGAGCCAATATACTATTCAGTTGAAAAAAAAAAAAAAACATTTTCATATGAGTTAGGTGCATATATGTTGATAAACGCCACTTTCCTTTCATTATAAATACACTTTAAAAAAGCAACTCTACCACCTTCATCACCTCCTTTGCCAATGATGGTTATTCGTAGTGTTTTACATATTAATATTATGACCCCTTTTGTTTTATTTAAAGCAGAAGAGGAAGCACATACTTTATAGAGGTGATTTTTCAATCTGTTAACATCATCTCTTTGAAGATGTGTCTCCTGGATCATAGCTAAATCAATGTTGTTTCTTGCTAGTAAATCCAAGCAGGCTACTCTTTTATTAGGACAATTAAGGCCCTTAAAGTTACAACAAAACATCTTCAAGCTACCCATGTGGTTTTCAAAACCAAAACATTCAGGGGAAAGTAATATATATAAGGAGACAGAATTACAAACACATTACAGTAAACCCTGATTTTATGCCAGCACAGTACTACACAAAGATATAGAGAAGATCCTATACATTCCCCCTCCCCGACCCTCTGAACCACCCACAAATAGGACAAAAATATAATCAAAAATAAAATTGTAACATTAAAATAAAATGTTGTCCTATTATACTGATTCCTCTCACTCCGCCCCATCAATGCGGAGGTGTGACACACTTTAACAAGGAGAAAGGAAAACGGGTCCATGCCGCTTCTTGAAGTGACTCCCCAATTTCAGTTATATAATTCAACCTAATTACTGATCGTATTACCAAAATCTCTACCTTGAAGTTAGAAGATGGGAGGAAAGAAAAAAAAAACAAAAGGAAAAAAAAACTATCAAGCAAAAAGTAACCCAAATCGAGTTACCCACACTCTGACATCAATGATCGTTCAAGGGATGGAAAAAGAAAAAGAGCAGAGAAATCTCTCAAGTCCAAATGTCGTGAGTACAAATTAATGTCCCCACCTCATCATAACTGATGACAGAGCTTTTACTCAGTGGTGGACTTCGAGATATTAAGAGATGGTTTCACCTGTTGTTCGAAGAAATCCATCGCCTCCGTTGCCTTAGTGAAAGAGAACATTTTCTCCCTGAAAGTCACCAACAGTTTTGCAGAATAAGCGATGCCATGCCTCAGATTAGCTGTGCGTAATAGCACCCTGACGTCGTTAAACTGAGCCTGTTGTTTGCGCTGCTCTGTGGTCATATCAGGATAGATATGAATCCTTCGTCCTCTGTAGTTTAGTTTACCTCCCATTGCTCCGAGCACATTCTTGAACCATATTTTTGAAATAATTTTAAAAGAATAAGAATCTGTTCATCAGAAGTATTAGATGTAGATATATATTTATTTTTTAGATACTGTATTGTAAGGCAATCTTAGCCTCATACCTTTAACCACTACAACTGTAGTATCCAGTACTTCAGTAGTACACACAAGACCTCAGATGCACTTTCTAATTTCAGCACACACATACGCACACACTGTGCGAGACAGGGATTGGAATGCATGGCCTTGGTGTGGGGTGATGGAACTGAGCAACATCAAGTAACAGACAACTCAATGGCCTCAGCGCTTTGAGGTGACATTTAAATACTTCTGAAGTATAACACAAACACACACAAACACTATTTGAACTCACTGACACATGGTTTACTTCCTCAAACTAAAAATACTCCTTTGGAATGTTCTGGAAACAAAGCTGCTGGCATACAGTCATCAGGCGAGACACACAAACTCATAAATTGCAGACGGATGACAAAAAGACACGCGCTGCAGACACAGATGTTTTGCACATTGAGCACCCGTGCAGATGCTGCTGACTGAATTGTGAGAGAAGAGGAATGTAGACATGAAGTCTTTATCTCTCAACTATGTGCTAAACTGCCATTGCTTTCTGTAAGGAATTTCAGCAAATAATTGTCTGCTCTGTGGTTACTTCATATTAAACAGCATCCAGGTCCATCTGGGTGTGATTACAGACTTATTATATGTTCCTATAGACTCTTCCCTGTGGCCCTAAGGCTGGGCAGTGAATGTTCATTGGTAATATAATCTACAACACCTGGGAATAGAAAATCCAATCCCTATGCTGCCAGAAAACTAAAATAATAAATGATAGCATGCTATCACAATCTTCTCGCCTATGCGTACATCAACTCCAAGGAATAGTATGGGATCAGTCTGCATTGGCCATTTTGATACACACTCCAATAACAAGGGCACATTTCTTCATGATGTCATCAAAGATGCATTTGTAAGACTTTTTATTTTTAAAGTGAAGCCATAGCACCAACCAAATTACTTTACATCTTAAGTTGTGCTTTCCTCATGGTTCCAAATACTTTCATAGTACTCGGTCCACTGGCCTTGGTGGTGCGCTTGTCTTATCACAGTGGTCTACATTCCACCACAGGTGAGTACAGAGGCTGCCCTGTCAGATCTCTACAAAGACCTGAGCTGCTCCCAGACCGGTAATCTTGATGCTGCACTTTTAATCAGGCTAACCTTAAAAAGGTTATGCCTGACTTTTATCAACATACTGACAGCACCACAAGATGAATACAGACACTGGACCACTGTTATACAGCATTCAGAGGCAGCTACAGAGCAGAATCACTTCCCCCTTTGGGTAAGAGTGACCATGCGTCTGTCCTGTTAAGATCGAGGTATGTAAACAAACTACAGCATGTGCCCCCCAGTGACGCAAGAGCGCCCTGCAGTCTGTACTACACAGTGCAGTCTGGAGCAACTTCTAGGTCACCATCAGTGCCACTGATGACATCAGTGAACTCACAAATTAGGACTGCAGTCTGGAAACATGACAGTTACAAAAAAGCAGCCTACAATGTAAGAGGAGCAGTGAAGGAGCCATAAGGGACTACAGGAAGAAAGTGGAACTACAATGTCAGGAAGGCAATCCCAGAAGCATGTGGCAAGGTCTAAGAAGTATGACCACACCCCCTTCCTTATCAAGTGCCAATGCGTTTTAGCAGGTGAGCCAAGCAATTTCTTTGCTAGCTTTGAGGCCATTGGTATTCAACCAGTATAAACAGCTGAAGCCTGTCTCCCTTTCAGAGCATGATGTGAAGAGGGCTTTTAAGTGTGTGAGCACCAAGAAAATAGCAGGACCAGGCAGTGTAAGTTGGCGGGTCCTCAAACCATGTGCTGACAGACAAGTGCCTGTGTTCACAACAATATTCAACTGGTCACTGGCTCAATCTGTCATACCCACGTGCTTCAAGAATTCCACCATCATTTTTGCGCCCAAGAAAACAAAACCAACCTGTCTGAATGACTACCGCCCAGTGGCTCTCACCTCTGTAGCAATGAAGTGTTTTAAGCGGCTGGTTAAGGCTTACGTCTACTCCTGGATCCATTACAGTTTGCCTATCGTTCCAAATGATCTACAGAAGATGCTATAGCACACATCCTCCAAACCACCTTATCTCACCTGGAAAAGAAAGGGAGCTATGTGAGATTGCTGTTAATTTACTACAGTTAAGTGTTTGAAACCATTGTTCCCTCCAGGCTGGTTACAAAGCTCAAGGAGCTGGTTATAAATAACTCACTATGCATGTGGATTCTTGACTTCCTGACAGGCAGACCCCAGGTGGTGAGAGTGGGTGCACCAACCTCCAACATCATCATCTAGTTTGACACAGTTGTGTTGGGCCTGACACTGGTGTCAGGACAACAGCCTACTCCTGAACATCAGCAAAACAAAGGAGATGATAGTGGACTTTTGGAAGAAGCAGCAAAGGGACTATGCTCCATTTAATATCAACGGGTCCTCGGTGGTGGGGGTGGATAGCTTCAAATACCCTGATGTCCATATCACTGAGAGCCTGACCTGGTGCTGCATACTAACTCTGTGGTGAGAAAAGCAGGGCAGAGACTGTTTTACCCAAGACGCTTGAAGAAATTGGGGTACCCCCTCTGCAAGGGCCTGCAAAGAGTGGTTTGTCCAGCTGAACACACTATAGGTCCTGCTCTACTCAGCACAAGGATGTTTACACCAGATGCTGCAAAAATAAGGCCAGAATCCTGGATCCCAACCACCAGGATTTTCTTACTTTTGAGATCAGGAAGAAGGTACCGGTTACACCACGCTGCACTGAGAGACTCAGGAGGAGCTTCTACCTTCAGGACACAACGATCCTAAATTAAGACCCTGCCTGATCCTAAACCTAATCCCCATAGACATTTACTTATTATTACACTGTTCTGAATATACAAATTGATGGAAGTAAAAGTTGCATTTCACTGAAATCACATTTTTTATTTCATGAGATGAATAAATTGATTGATTAAATGATTGATTACCTGATTGATTGTCTGACTGATTGACTGATTGATTGATTGATTGATTGATTGATTGATTGATTGATTGATTGATTCTGCTGCATTCTTGTGTCAGATGTAACAAGGGTGTTAGGTTCCGGGTTTGTTTGGATCCCAAAGCAGATACTGATGCAGGTAAGTAACAAAAAGAGTTTATTAATAACAAGAAAAACAAAAGAGCAGGCAGTGGAGGCAGGGAGCTGGCTGGCTCGTAGAATATTCACCAAAGGATGGATTGAAAAACTCAGGCACACGGTGAGGTACACAGGACGACCTGAGCACAACAGGAAAATACCACAGGTAAGTACAAAAAAACTCTAGCAACACTAGAAGAATAGGCAGCAAAAATACTGCTATGAAACAAGTTGATCACAAGATACTAAAGGTAAGAACACAGAGCTCTACCGAACATGACGGAATTATCTGGCAGCATAGTGGAGTGAAGACCAGGCTTTTGTAGACAGGAAGATGAGGTGAGTGAAGACAGGTGTGCCTCATCTGCTGCTGCAGGAGAAGCCAGCCACACCCCTTGACACACACATGCACTGCAAAACAGAAAAGAGGGGAGGGAGAGAGAGCAAACACCAAAAACATAAAACAAAAACCAAAATCATCACAGTACCCCCCCCTCATGGGAAGCCTCTTGGCGGCCTACCAGGCTTATCCGGGTACTGGGTGTAGAAATCTTTGAGGAGATAATGGTTCAAAATGAGGGAGCGAGAGATCCATGAACGCTCCTCTGGCCCATACCCCTCCCAATCTACCAAATACTGGAAGCCCCGGCCCTGCCTACGTACATCCAACAACCGCTGGACAGTGAATGCAGGGTGATTGTCAATGATCTGGGGGAGTGGAGGGGGTTCGGCCGGAGGGCTCAGAGGACTGATGGAAACTGGCTTAAGGAGTGAAACATGAAACGACGGGTGGACATTCAAGGAGGGAGGCAGCTTTAGCTTAACCACACTGGGATTAATAATGCAATCAATTTCAAATGGGCCAATGTACCTGGGTGCCAGTTTCCGGGATTCAGTTTGAAATGGGAGGTCATGGGAGGATAACCAGACCTTCTGACCAGGCTGGTAATCTGGGGCTAGAGTGCGGTGGCGGTCTGCCAGTCTCTGGTTCCGAGCAGCAGTGCGGATGGGCTGGGAACAGTGGGGGTTGGAAACCGTTAGAAGCCATGAATGGAGACATACCTGTGGTGGAGCAAACCCGGGAGTTGTGGGCATATTCAATGGTTCTTGCAGCAGTGTCTTCACAGCCATGGGGAAGAAGCTGTGTTTCAGTCTGTTGGTGCGGGCTGTCATGACTCTGAGTCTGCCAGAGGGAAGGCTGGTGAATAGATAGTGTCCTGGGTGGGTGGGGTCATTCCGAATCTTTGTGGCCCATCGGAGGAGACGGCTGGAATAGATCTCCTCTAGGCGTGGAAGTGGGGAGCCGATGATCCACTCAGCCGTCTTGATGACCCGCTGCAGTTGTTTCTTTTCAGATGCAGTGCAGCTGGTGTACCACACCGTACAGCCATAGGTGAGCACACTCTCTATTGTGTAGTGGTAGAAGTTTTTCAGCAGAGGTGGAGGGAATTTGTTCCTCCTCAGTGTTCTCAGAAAGAAGAGACGCTGCTGGGCCTTTTTGATGATGTGGGTGGTGTTCACAGTCCAGCCCAGGTCCTCCGAGATGTGCAGGCCAAGAAACTTAAAGCTGGTGACCCGTTCCACTTCCTCCCCATTGATGCTCAGGCCTGAGTGCAGTGTGGTCCTCAACTTCCGGAAGTCAATAATGACTTCTTTTGTCTTCTTGGTGTTGAGGTTGAGGTAGTTGTCACTGCACCAGGCCGCCAGTGCTTGGACCTCCTCCTTGTATGGTGTCTCATAACCGTTGTTGATGAGCCCCACAACGGTTGTATCATCCGCAAATTCGATGAGGGTGTTGGAGCCGTGAGTAGCGACACAGTCATAAGTGTACAGTGTGTACAAGACTGGACTCAGCACACAGCTCTGAGGAACACCAGTACTGAGGATGATGGTGGAGGATGTGGAGGTACCCATTCTGACATGCGGGGGTCTGTTAGTCAGGAAGTCCTTGATCCACAGACAGAGGGAGGTTCAAAGTTGTAGTGTCTGCAGTTTGTTGATGAGTCTGCTGGGGCTGATGGGGTTAAATGCTGAGCTGAAGTCAACAAACAGCATCCTGATATATGTGTTGGGGCTTTCACTGTGGCTGAGAGCGGTGTGGAGGGCGATGGAGATGGCGTCGTCTGTGGATCTGTTGGACCTGTAGGTGAACTGATGTTGATCAAAGCCAGGTGGGATGTGGGCCTTGACATGCTGTAACACCAGTCTCTCCATACATTTCATGATCACCGGTGTCAGAATCATTCAACCCTGTAATGGCAGAGGATTTGGGCACAGGGGTTATGGTGGCAGTTTTCAGGCAGGTGGGGACTGTGGCTTGCTGCAGTGAACGGTTGAAGATGTTAGTGAATACTGCAGCAAGCTGGTGAGCACATGATTTCAGCACCCTCCCCGGTACTCCATCCGGTCCTGGTACTTGCCTGGTGTCGATGCCACGCAGGACTCGCAGTACCTGATGTTGTTGGATGGTGGGGGGCTGGTCATGCTCTGATGATGTCAGCTGTGTGTCCTCTGCCTGTCTGTTGTCGTCTTCAAAGCGGGAGAAAAAGGTGTTAAGCCGGTCTAGGGGAGAAGTGTCGGGGGGGGGGGGGGGGGGGTGTTGTGGCATTGTTTGTAGTCAGTTATATTGTGTATGCCTTTCCACATGGAGCGGGGGTTGTTCTCCCTGAAGTTGGCCTCTATCTGCTCTCTGTACTTTGTTTTAGCAGCCTTGATGCCTCTGTTCAGGTCCGCTCTAGCCTTTCTGTAGGCTTCCCTGTCCCTTGACCTCAGTGCTGAATCCGTGGCCTGGAGTAGTGCTCTGATATTGGCGTTAAACCAGGGTATTTGGTTGGGAAATGTTTTCACCTGTTTCCTTGATGTTACATTATCCATGCAGAATCTGATGTTTGATAGTACAGAGGAGGTGTTCCCTGGGCAAATAAAAAGATCTGCACTTCAACATTAGAAACTCCAGGTCTGGACAGCAGTGTTTCTCCATAACAGCAGTGTCCGTGCACCAACTGTTGTTAATATAGACGCACACACCTCCTCCTCTCCTCTTACTGGAGCCTGATGTGCGATCCGCCTGGAAGATTGTACGTCCTGCTAGCTCCACGGCTAGGTCCGGGATGTTTTCATGCAGCCAGGTCTCTGTTATCACCATGATACAGCTGTCTATCCAGTTGTTAACGTCTCGTAGTTTCATCACATCCATCTTGTTAACCAGGGAGCCGACGTTGGCGAGAAAGACGCTTGGAACCGCTGGTTTGTGCGGAGTCGCTGTTAGCCTAGCTCTGATGCTGGCTCATTTGCCTCGTTTCCGGCGTCTTTTGCAGTGCCGCCGTCACCTCCTTTCTGTCCGCTCTCACCGGCGTATCCTCTCCGGGAAAGAGTCGAACCCTTCTGGGGGGGTCCAGCCGGTCCAGTGTTGTTTCAGGCTTAAAAGTTCAGTTCGGGTGTAAGTCCTTCTCAGTGTGTTGCTGCTAACTGAAGAGCACTGGGTTGCTGCATCTATACACACCGCCATCTTTATTAGGAAGAGGGACGAATGATTCCAGCAGCAAGGGAGTCAGTTATGTAGGTCTCCATGGCCTCCTTTTCGGGCCTGGAGAGATTATACAGGGAGCAAGTCAATGCTACAGTCATAAGGTCTGTGAGGTGGTAGAGACAAAGCACGATCCTTGTTAAAAACCTCCTGGAGGTCGTGATACTCAAAGGGGACAGAGGTGAGGTCAACAGGCTTGGTGGTGTGATGGTGGCAGTGGTGGGGATGGCTGAGTGTAAGCAATGTGAGTGACAAAACAGACTCCAGTTGATGATGGATGAGGTAGACCAATCTAAGAGACCTAAGAGACCTAACACTAGCGGGTAAGTGGGTGATGAAATGATGTAGAGTGAAAGAGTCTAGTGATGATTACCAGACAGTAGTAGTGAAACTGGGGCAGTATGGTGAGTGACACGGGCGAGAAGCTTTTTCGTCAAGGGCAAAAACGTCCTTGGGTTCTGGAAGGGGCTCTGTGGGTAAGTCAGACTGCAAAACAAAATCAAAGTCAATAAAATTGTCGTCTGCACCAGAATCAACCAAGACTTGGACAGGTAGAGAGACTTGTGACTATGACACAGTACCCTTAAGCTGAAAACGATTGGAGGGGGGTGAAACGACAGATGTATTGCTCACCAGCGCCCCCCCCGTGGCTGATGAGCCTGCTTTTTTGGCCGAGCGGGACAGTTGGCTAGGCTGTGGCCAGCCTGGTCGCAGTAAATGCAGAGCCTCTGGTGGAAACGGCATTGACGCTCTGCAGGGGTGAGCCTCATCCTCCCCAGCTGCATGGGCTCCTCGCTGCTGAGAGGTGATGAGGCCGTTGGCGGAGAAACACTGCAGGAAGGTGACTCCAGAGACGCAGATGATGCAGGCTGCCGGGGAGACTTGGGCTTCGAGAGGGGAAAAGGGAAACTCTGCCTGCCTGTTCGCTCCCTATGTCTCTCACGGAGGCGGTTATCTATGCGAAGATGAGGTGAGTGAAGACAAGTGTGCCTCATCTGCTGCTGCAGGAGAAGCCAGCCACACCCCTTGACACACACATGCACTGCAGAACAGAAAAGAGGAGAGGGAGAGAGAGCAAACACAAAAAGCATACCACAAAAACCAAAATCATCATAAAGGGCTTGGTATTGTTGTTCAATACCAAAGGTAAGGTATCAGCTATAATAATCCTGCACCAAGTAGTATCAAAACTTTTTGAGGTAAACAATATCTGCATTCAATCCTTATGAAGTTGTACTTTGATTTCACGCAACATGTGATTAGCTCACGATCGCAGCATCTACAACTTGTCCATTACACTCTGTGGTGTGGCAAAGTCAAGCATGGGTGTATTTGACAAAGTTTGTACAGTTATTTATTAAATATTTTATGCGGAGAAGGGCTGATGGCATTTAATGCAACTGTATGCTTCTATTCACACACTGGATAGAAAAAAGCAATCAAATGAAGTACTCTACTGGTATTGGAATCGCTTTAAGGGTACTGGTATTTGTACTGGTATCATATTTTTTTTTAAATAACAGCCCTAGATGTAAATGGTAAAGGGACTTGCATTTGCACAGCAAAGCCTTTCTAGTCTTCCAACCACTCAAAGCTTTTTTTTTCTAAGCTAACATAAAGTCTGCTTTTGTCTCTGCTCACATTGATTTTCCCAATTTGTGTCCTCCCTCCAGTGGCCTATCCAGCTTCAGTACAATCATTGTTGAGTCACTGTCACATCTCTAAGCCTACTTCTACGATAAGGGCCACCACCTGTTATTCTAGTTCCCACTTAATTACTTTAAAAAAATGTTTACCTGCAGTTTGACCCTACATTACCACCATCATTAACAACTCACTGCCAATTATTGACATGGATATTTCACCTTTCTGTAAGTCACAATAAAAAAAAATGCTTTCACAATCTTTGTTCTACAAGATCAATAGAAACAAGACTTGGTTCTGTATATAAGATTCATCCTTTATTTGTGTTTGAGCATCAATACGTGGTTTAAGCCTGAATGAATCATCAATCTAGATGCCTGAATATTTATTATGTGGAACTCTGTCAGTGACTGTACCATTTAAAGTGCAGAGTCGGAGAGCACTGTGGTGTATTTCTTTGCATCTTGACCAGCATTTAGAGAAAGCTACAGGCCTTCAGCAGCAGATTTTATAGTCAGCCCAACAGCATAAAATAGTGCCATCTGCATAAAGGTGGACATTACAGGTCTGCAAAGACAAAACTATATCATTTATACAAATAGTGAATAGGACTGGTCCTTAGATTGAACCTTGTGGGATACTCGGTAGACACTCTGATCTAACATTACCATTTATACACTGCTCTCTGCCAGAGAGGTGATTGCTGAACCTCCTACTGACTTGACGATCAAATCCAATACTAGATCATCTTTGCAGAAGGAGGCAATAATCAACTGTATCAAATGCTTTTGATAAATGTAAGAACAGCAAAGTGCTTCCTATTGTCCACAGCTGACACAATTTCATTTAAAGTTAGGCAAATAGGTGAGATGGTGCTATGATCTGCTCTGACACAGGATTGGTGGGGGGGTCAATACAGAATATCTAGTGAAGAATGACTGGAGTTGATTGTTTACTAATGATTTGATATCACTCAATGTCATGCAATATTGAGAAATGTTAATTTAGAACAGTATAGACAGCAGCACCTAACACAACAAATTGCTCGACAACAGCTTGACACTGGCGTTAGTCCCTCCTGGGCTAATCGTTAATTCCCCCACTGCTCTTATTGGCTTGTTTTTATTTGAACAGAGAAACTGCTGTTTTTATGTCATGATGACAGACATATCAGTCAGCTTAGGCAGATGCCACGGTCTGGACCGAGGCAAGATTTAACATGTACCTGACACTTTTAAATAACAGCTGTGTATACTAAAGGTAACCTACCTCATTTTGCATCTGCTTGATCCAAATATTAGGGCGCATTCACACCAGGATAGTCTGGGGGACTCAGTTCGATTGGGCAGGGAATGCCAAAAAATTTCACACCTTCATTTGGTTCGGTTCACTTTCACACTGCACTTTTTAGAGCAGACCAAACCGCCTGGACAACGTCACACAGTTACAACAGTGGCTCATCTGGGGGTGGTATTGCCCGAAACGACCACTAACGAGGAAGAAAAAAAGTGCGGTGGTGTGTCAGTGTCATTCTGCTGTTACACCTTCAAAACACTAGTCAGCAGTGAAGGTTTCTGTGAAGTGCTGTTAAGTTTAGTCGATTCAAAACACATTAAATATGGCTTATACAGTTCTGTTTACATATCCACCCACTGTCATTGGTTAATCTCTGAGACATTTTTTAAATCATCTTTGAAACTGTTTATATTCTTAATGTATATATAGATATACATATACTGTATATACATATTTTTAAAATACTTCTTTATGCTTAAATATATATTGTATGTATATATATATATCTATATCTATATATATATATATATATATATTTTTTTTTTTTTATTAATATTCTCAAATCAGACTTGTATATAATTTAGTTTGTATCATACTGTTTACTGACTCTTGTTTTGTACCTGCCCTTTTTCTTGTAATGCTGCTGCTCTAAGTGCCTTGAATTGCGCCCTGGGGACAAATAAAGTTTTTGAATTTGAATTTGAATTAATAGAGACAGTTTCAAACACAAGTACTATCAGCTTTACTATAGCTTGCAGCATTCACAGACAAACACTTGTGTTAATCCGGACACATTTTCCTCACAAATACAACATGCTAACGTTACTAGCACAAGCCTATGGCATTTTACATTGTATAAATTAGCCTAGCAACTAGTGATCTTTTGCTCTTCTCGTAGAAAAGAGCGACATTTAACAAAGGTAACGGAACACAATTTGGCTCCATTACAACACAAAAAGTTCACTAACAAAACAACTGTCTTGTACTAAAATGGTTTTCCAAAGAAATATAACGTGCTTAAGTTATTAGCACAAGCCTATGGCATTTTACATTGTATAGATTAGCCTAGCTACGAGCGTGGATTTCCTCTTCTTATATGAAACCTGGATAAATCCCGAAGTATAAATCCCTGAAGGATAAATCGCACACAAGACTTAAAATGCTATTTTAGTGGAGGCCTTACTGTCTTCACAAGTTATAGTTTCTTGTCTGTGAAATAAAAGTAAATAAAAGCTTCGTAGGTCACCAGAAAAACACCAAACACCAAAATGCAATGCGCTCTATGTCACCTTCTCTCTTTGGCTCACTTCCTGTCTTTGGTCCGCTGGATAGTCCTTTTGCATGTCCCACTGTAAGCGAACTGCACCAGGGTTTACACTTGCAAGTGAAGCGAGACCCCCGGTTTTCAAGCGGACCAGGGTTCGCTCGTTTGGTCTGCACCAGAGTTCGAATAAGTGTTCAAATCATTCCAAACGAACCGAACTATCCGTGGAAGCGGACCAGGGTTTGTTCAAAGTGGACCAAATAGCGCCCGTGTGAATGCGTCCTTAAACTGCAGGTTCTTATACATACATATATCTGTACAGTTCAGGAGGGTACTAATCACTGATTGACTTTGGCTTCCTGCTGCCTGCTGCCGCAGTGATGGAAAATAAAACACCACTGCACTTTTGAATGGCTCCTTTCACTTAAAAAAACTCCAAGATGGCTCTATTGACAAGTCAAAAGTCACATGCACCTTGCACCTGTCAACCGGAATCAAAAAATAACCGAAGTACATTGAATTGGAGCTACTATGTAAGAGCTGAGCATATAAGTGTAGCTCATCAGACTGATGTCAGCCGGCAACCATTTTGCAAAAGCCAGCAATTTTAGAATGCGTGAATAATCGCAGACCTGTGGATGAAACTAAATTGAAGTTAACTACAGTGCTTGCTAACTGACAACTGACCGCAGACTAGTCATTGTGAAAGACTTGGGTCTAAGGGACATCCTCAGGTTGGCATGTTGTGACCAGTCATATGCCTTATTGTCACGGGGGACAATAGTTTCACACATACAGGACCTGTATGAATCAGAGAAAGCAACTAAAGTGGAACTCCTGAAAAGTACAAATGCTGTCGCATTAAGCGGGGATCATTGGACAACAGCGAGTAATCAAAATTATATCAGAGTAACTGCACTTTCTTATCTGAAACAGTGTAATCCTTTCACAAAGCAAACACTGTATTTGACAGAATAAGCACGTTCAAGTTGTCTCCTACCTCTAAGTCATGGTTTCAAGACCACACTGTTGTAGCGATGCAACACTGATTTGAGAGAAATACATCCAAAAGTCAAGATCATTAAGTCCATTTCTTTGTATTAAATTGATTCCCAATCAAGACACTCTGGTAAGAATCTCTTCACCTTGTCAAAATTGTTATGATATGCAAAATAATGGAATGTTTAACATGCAATGAAAGGATGAAGTTGTCCCTGAGCCTGTAGAACAGGAACTGATACTGCTGTAATGGCAGCCAAACAGCAACAGACAAAAGAGTTTGTGGCTGTGGTCTTTGCTTATCAATTTTGCTTTCTTCCTTCACCACTGGATGTAGAGGTTTTCCATGGACGCTACCTTTGTCCTGGTGCTGAGCATCATCTCTCTCTGTAGAGCCTTACAGTTGAGGGCAGTGCAACTGCCATACCAGGAAGGATAATCTGCATGGTGCACCTGTAGTAGTTGCAGTGTATACTGAAGTCAATCTTGAACCCTCTCAGCCAGTGGAGGAAGAGGAGCTGCTGTCTTGCAGTAGTGGTGATGTTGTCAGTGTGGTGAGTTCAGGTCAGGTCCTCACTGATGTGAACCCATAAGGTACCTGAGGCTGCTGACTGTGTCCACAGAGCAACCCAAATCTGCTGACTCTCCACTGAGCAACCTGAAGCCATTAACTCTCTCTACAGAGGAACCGGAAGCTGCTGTCTCTCCACAGAGGAACCTGAAACCATCGACTCTCTCCACAGAGGAACCTTAAGCTGCTGACTCTCTCCACAGAGGAGCCTGAGGCTGCTGACTGTGTCCACAGAGCAACCCAAAGCTGCTGACTCTCCACTGAGCAAACTGAAGCCATTATCTCTCTCTACAGAGGAACCTTAAGCTACTGTCTCTCCACAGAGGAACCTGAAACCATCGACTCTCTTCACAGAGGAACCTTAAGCTGCTGACTGAGGGTGCAGTCTGTGTCCACAGAGGAACCTGAAGCTGCTGACTCTCTCCACAGGGAACCTGAAGCTACTGAGTCTCTCCACAGAGGAACCAGAAACTGCCTACTTACTGCTGGTTCCTATTTATTTGCTTATTTTTGCTTGTTTTTTTTTTCTGTTCTTTTTTTCTGGATTAATTTATTCTTTGTCTTTCAAATGCAATTTTAATGTTTTTTGTAATGTTTAATATTAAATGTATTTCTTTACCCCTTTAAAGCACCTTGAATTGCCTTGTGTCTGAATGATGATGTATAAAGAAACTTGTTTTGCAGTTTGGAGGCTTAATGGTGAATGTCTGACTCATAAATTACTGTAGAGGGGCAGTGGCCATGTCAGCCAGTAGATTACCCGCAAGTAGCAAATGGAAAATTAAGTGGTTACACTTTATAAGAAATGTCTGTTTGCCTCTTTGTTTAACAAATTTCTCTCATTTTCTCTCTTTTTCTGTTTTTTCCTCAGGCATGACTATACCAGAAGAAGACACAGAGGCAGGTCAGACTGGAAAATACTGCCTAGTGGCCATCGGAAGACTGCAGGTGTGTGTGTGTGTGTGTGTGTGTGTGTGTGTGTGTGTGTGTGTGTGTGTGTGTGTGTGTGTGTGTGTGTGTGTGTGTGTGTGTGTGTGTGTGTGTGTGTGTATATTGGGAGAATGCTTTAACTAAAATTTTTAAAAATATGAAGAGAGGTTTAGTGGATCAGTGCAGAGGAGCAGATTAACTTTTTTCCTGTTTTCCCCTGGCTTTTCACATCACTGACATTCTTCTAAAAAATTCCCATCTTTTGAGGGCGGCGCCCTAGTGGCCTCAGGTTATGAGCCAAGTTTAATCAAGAGCCTCAACATCCCTGCTTTGAGTCCAGCTGGGGACTTATGTTGCAGGTCCTTACCCATCTCACTTTCTCTCTTCATTCTTTGTCATTTCAGCCATAAAAATAAATTGTCCAAAAATAATGATAAAAAGAATCCCAGAGGATCCAGGAAATACAATTTACTTCCTCTACAATAGTTCCTGGCGCCAAAACAAGTCCATGCTCAAGGTTAAACACTCTCAGAAGGAATGGAGTTTTGCACAGAGTGACTGTAGCTGATTGGTTAAACACTGAGCCTGCTTTATTTTATGTACAGCTTAAGTCGCAAAATATGGAATTACAAGGTGCCACTACAACGTGGACATTTCTTGTTGTTTACAAAAAACTAGTTGAATAATAGCAAGAGACAGTGTACATGAGGAAGTAGAGAGCATGAGAGAAAGAGAGAGAGAGAGATGGTTGAGAGAGGAAGTAGCAGTGAACAAGTCTGTGAACAAGCAAAATAAAACTTAACTTGTTGGTAGCTTCTTTTTTAGTTACATTCTAAATCAAACAAGCAGGGGATCATCTACTGTGGATTCAAATGTTTTCCATCTCCGCATGTCTCTTTTTTATTAATTTCATTCAACTCAAATATCAGAGTCAGGCAACAGTAAATACATGAAATATCACAAATATTCTGCTTTGTTGTCTCCTCATTTGTACAAAAAAATAGTTTTTCAATGGCTCATTGTTTTATTTAATCCATCATTGATCAAATATGTCTAATCTCCGCAAATGTGAAACACAATCAGGGATGTGCAAAAACACCTACAATTTCCTTGTTTAGTTCCTCTTGTTTCTAGAACTGTTGGATCAAAAATAGTTAAAGACAGAGCCAGAGTACCAGCCTGCTAGCACTAGTGCTAGCTCAGCTCACCATATCAGCCACTTGACCTTCACCTTGCATATTGAAGCATTCCTTTGAGAGTGTCCAAAAGTGATGCTGCTGTGCGGTTACTTTTTGTTTTTCTTTTGCAGAGGAAGAGCTTGTCTGTAGCTTTTTGATGAACAACTTGAGATAACAGGGAAGGGTGGAATTAGGTGACCTTTCTACATGTTCGATGGACATTGCTCTTCAGGATGTGACCTAACTGTACAGATGTCATTGACACCTGGCTAAGATCTGATTACAGTGGGTGCCACAGCATCTTAAGATGTGGTAATAGTTTTAGTAATAGTTTTCAAATGCTTACAGTGCTAGACAAATATCAAGCTAACCAGCATGACTTCTCACAGCAATCACATACATTTTCTTCTTAATGTTTCTTAAATTAGCACAAAAGCTTAAACATCTTCATCCTGATAGAACTGAGCAGGGGGATAGATGATCTAAGTGGTACTTTTCCCAGACAGTGTTTTTCAGTATCAAACATTCACGCCTTGTAGGCTTGAATGGTTGCTGTTTAAATGACTGTCATTTTCCCTGGTTCTGAGGTAGTAGCCATTGTCACTGAAGGGTATTATCATTAAGAATAAGATTGTTTTTTTTTTAAGCTGAGTACTGACCTCTATAGATGGTCTAAATAAATTATTTTGGATGTGTATAACCAGGGTGGACCCCCACTTAGCCTAGCCGTTTACCGCTTGTCAGGATAAAGCAGAGGAAGCTCAAACACAAATGAGAATCAGAGGTAAATTTTGAAATCTTGGATAAAGAGTGGTACAAAACACGTAGAACAATGTGCTACTACTAATACTACCACAAGTATGGAGAGAGTTCTGTTGGAAAAATCTGACATGTTTTTTTATAGCTCTCCAGAGTCAGCTATAAAAGCAAGTAGCTAATGCTAATCACCTAACAACCATGTAAGAGGCTCTCTGGCGACATGGAGGCCAACCATACTCATGTTTTCTAGAGTTAATTCTTCTCTGTTTTATTTGTGGTTCTCTCACATGCTGCTAGTTTCAGATGTTACAACACAATAAACTGTTAATTATTTCATTTCAGCACCTAGATGTTGTGACACGGAGACTTTTATCAAGCCTGACAAATTTTGGGACAACTGGATGATGCTTAAATATGCTTAAGTTACAACAACTTCCTGACAAAAACTCAATTTTCACAAGAAAACATCATCGAGGTCTGGATTTGGTCAACTTGCTAGGAGAAGCACACTAAAGTATAACATGTCATTTCCTGTTGCCAGTGGGGGTCGTTATAAATATAACTAATTATTGGCATGTAGATGTGTTCAGGCTGGGAGTGTGAAGTTTGGAGCAGATTAGACTGTGTACAGTGGAGTTACAAACCACTTTCTGTTTGGTGGCAAAACATGGAAATTTGATCCATTACCCCAGTCAACATTTGAAGTCGAACAGATTCAATTTCTAGGAGGAGTTAAAGTATGATCTATGAAATTGTACAGCAAATTTAAAATGGCTGACGTCCGGTTGGGTTTAGGGTATGGCTCGAAGAGACTTATGTGTACGTTCGCACATGATATATGGTCACACCAAATTTCGTACATGTAGATGAAACACACTGTGAGGGCTACTTCACAGTTTTGTGGGGGGTACTACTGAGCCATTGTTTTAACACCCAAGGACAACACCCATGAACTATCAAATTTTTCACCAGTTCTGGTGTGTTCAAGGTTTGTGAGTTTTCAAGCACCCCTAGCCCTTCTAAAATGTGATTCATTTGAGAGAAAAATAATAATTCCTTCAGTTTCAATAGGGTCTTGGTACCGTTTAGTGCTCAGGCCCCAGAAATGTGTGGGAACCCTGTTTAAGGTGAGACATAGCTGGCTGAGTGTCTGAATACAAAAGTCAAGAGGAGAAGTGGATTTGTGGTGAGAGTGGTTTTAGGGGTCTTTGTGGATGTTTTGATTTAACTTGATTTTTTATTTTAATCATTTTTTGCTTTGAAATCTCATCACTTGTGGAATTAATCATAACTGACATGAATTCAAGCTCGCCCCACTGTTACTCAAACATTTGCGTTCGACTTTCACCTCAGGAAAAAGAACTGTGTTTTATATATTGATTGCGCATTATTACATACTCACTCAAAGGATTACTGTCACTTCATTTACTCATGAATTGACAGATTTCTTTGCATCCTATTTTTATATTCATCTGTAATTTTATTAGTAGACTTTTCTGTTTATTTCACTTTTCCTCCCTCATACTTCATGGGTAAGCAATGTTATTAACTAAGCCAAAGCACCAAATATGTAGCATAAATGCTGTGGTTTTCACTATTAATCAATCACAAATGTTTTGTTCTTAATCTTGTTGTCTGTCACAGTCCACTGAAACAGCTTTCAGCTTTAGTGAGTTGGCACTATGCTACTATTGACAGTGGCTACCCAAACAGAGGTACTCATCTCAGACTATGTTGTTATGGAGTCTGGAATTGAGTGTAGATGTTTGTAATGTCAGTGAAAAACAGGGTCATCAGTAACTTATTGTGTAAAATGCTGGTGTGGTTGTGTTTGTGCTCCAACCCTCTTCCACATATCTTCATTCCTATGCCTCAATGATGTATCTTTACTATGTGTGTGCCCCCCCTCAGGTGACCAGCTCTCCAGTCTCCATGGATATGAATGGCCTGTCTGTGCCCACAGAGTTCCTGTCACGTCACAACTCGGATGGTGTCATCACTTTCGTCGACCCGCGCTGCATCAACGTCATTGGTTATCAGCCTCAGGTTAGTTAAGAGATTTAAAGGGACTTTGTACAGTTCATGTCATGAAAATGTGTAATAGAGATAAGAGTGTTATCTGTTTTCAGTCTCATGCAAGAGAAATGTGCTTTGTCCAATATATTCATGTCATCTTGCCAACACTGACCTTTCATGAGCTTTTAATCAAGTGTTTTATTATTAAAGTGATATATCATAAATTTACTTCAACTACAGAGAAAACTAGGCCTTCATTTGAAACAGGCTTGCATTAGAGTACATTATAAATTTCCATGCTTTCCAGGGTTTTTTCATAAATATTTGAGCATATTTTAGTTAGAGGCCTTCCTCTTTTCTGATCTGATCCTGTTTCAGTTTTCTGTTGTCTGATAAATGTAGTCTACCTGCATACATTTCACATTTTCACACCACTAATTCAGTAACAGTCTGTACAAGAAGAGAGTTATGTCATACCAAGAGCTCTGCAGCTGTCACATTCTCTTGTTTGGAGAGATACAGTTTTTATTCACTAACTTATTCCAACTTTTTTTTAGACTGCTGCTATCACCAGTAATACTCAGTAATACCAGTAATACCTCTGCACAGTTGTTTCACATTACAAACCCCACAGCAAATTAATTAACGGTAAAGCCAAATCATTAAGAATTCACTTGTGAATGACAAGAAAAACTGAGAGCAGAGAGGGATGAGTAGGACATGACTGTTGAATTGATTGAATTGATGAGTTTACCATGTGAGCTATCAGAGTACAGGTAATTCCACTCCCTGTCAGTATAACTCCCATGCTTGATTAATGGCCAACCTTTATTTGCTCTTAACATTATGGTGTGCCATTTTTTCCATACAAGACTTTATTTTAGCATTTATAGTTTGATCATTAAACTAATACTGTCATAACAAAATAAGGGGTAAGACTAGTTTCATAATATTTTACTGCTTACGTGCTTAGACAAAAATATTTTTAAAAAACCTGAGAAAAGTGGTTGGTTCTGTGACGTGACCACCTGCCCCTTTTTAAAGGCTTCATATCTGAATTACAAGCACTTGTTTTCAATCATGTTGACCACTAACCTTGAAATAATTCACTAAGGCTTTGTTGCAATACACTAGTCACGATATGGTCTGAGATGAACTCCTCATGTTCTGCCTGAGAGGCAAATTCCATGACTTATGCTGCTTTCACATGGATTCAGGCAGACGCTAGACAGCAAACCAGATATTGTAGCAGAAGAGAGCAGACAATAAAATAAGGTGAGGCCAGCTGAGAATACTAGCAATGGTAACAGCAGATGGCATTAGTGTCCAGAGTTATTAAGATATTTTAACTATTTGCAGTCCTCTGTGAAGGAATTTACAACCGCATGTTATGCACCTCACACAAGGAGAAAACGTGGGCGATCTGGACAACAACAAGCTGCGTTTTATGACTGCATGCATCACTAGAGTAATACATAAATAATAGAGTGTTGCAGGAATTACATTTTTTTAGGCCAACCTGAAAGTTAACATCCCCCTGGTTCTCTAGACAAAAAGCAAATGGGATTTTGCCATTAGGCTTTGGATTATACCAGAAAATAAGACAAACATCAGTTAATGTTTGTTCAGCAAGATAATCTTCACAAATAAGCACTACTTTTAAAGCATAAATGCAATCACCAGAAGTAAGAAACTAATGTTAATCTTTAAACAAGCCACACCACAATCACATGACCTCCTCATCACTTCCCACCATGTGATGATGCTCTGTAGTTTTATTTAGCTACTTGTTAGCAACTGCTACAAAATTCACATTGTATAACAAAATGTGAGAATCTCCTATGCTTGTTTTAACCACAGACCTTATATTAGGCATCAAAACCAACTTACCAAAAACCCACTGACATCGAGACAAGTGAACTGGGAGTGCAAAAATGCAAACTCATCTCTGGGTTTTAAGACTCACTCCTGCAGCACTCTATAGACACAAAATCATTTTATTTAACATATATTATTCCATACTTTGTAAACAAACAACATCACCATAGTAACATATTGTCATGCAACTAACTTTCATTTAATGTCTTGATGAATGTCATGATTCATTCGGTGTCAAAATCAGAGGAAGATAAAGAAACTGTGTGTTAAAACTGCAGTCATTTTACCGCAAAATGACTTTCATAGCTCTTGTCTAGAAAACAATGCAGCATAATCCTCAAGGTGTGTGTCTACTTAAGATTTTTCTTTGGCAGAAAAATGGTGGCAGGGTGCTTCATCACTTTATCCCAGTGCTTTATAACACGCTACACGTTGGTTTTGTTTTTGTGGCAACAGTATCTTGATATTAATGTTAGCTAGGCAGCTAACAAAATGCTACGTTAACAGAGGGTTGACTACACTTAGAAGTAGAACACTCACCAGCAACATTCAGCGTCTAGCCAGTTTTCTCCCACAAATGGGCTTTACCTGTCTTTCTTGTGATAACTTCTGACTGACAAATTTTACAGCTTGGGATAAACAGTAGCTAAAACAGTGGCATTGACAACAGCGGTGCCTATCAGAAAAGGTCCAAGATTATCAATTAGAAGTACTTAAAGCAGCCTCAAGTTGGCAGCGTATGCTCTCCTCACTGAGAACTATTATGAAGAGATGCTGGTGGGGCACCCAACAGCTCACCTGGTAGAGCGGGCATCCCATGTACCATGGCTGTGTCCTTATCGCAACAGGCCAAGTTCAATTCCAACTTGTGACCCTTTGTTGTATATAATCTCCCCTCTCTCTCCCCCTTTTCTCTCACTCCTAACCTGTACTATCAAATAAAGGCAAAAAAGGCCAAAAAAGACACTAGTGCTTAGATGAGAAAAAAATGTGGACACAGGCCCTTAAGTGGTGAAAATATTTTAAAAATAGCGTACACCTAAGCTGATACTGATTTTTTTTACGTGTCTAAAAAATGTTTTGCTGCTAACCCCTTCCCACAGCAGTACATTGCTTAGCTTTTGTGGTGGTTCTCCTGTATGTTCCTCCAAACTGGGAGTAAGCTGACAGCATCCACTTTAGCTAATAAACTTGGTATGGATAAGTACCTCATACAGACCCACTTCAAAAGTTTAACTTGACCTGTTGTTTATAACAACAGGTTTATAACAAATCTTTGGACGTACAATTCCTCATGTACAATGCAGTATGCAGTTGGAAATAGGTGCCATGTATATATTTGGTTAAACAAATTCATTATGCAATGAGGATAAATTGCAGTTAACTGACCCTTATCATGTCCTGTAGGACTTGCTGGGGAAAGATATTCTGGAGTTCTGCCATCCTGAGGACCAAAGTCACCTAAGAGAAAGCTTCCAACAGGTAAGATGGGACTGTAGCGGTTAATTGAATCTAAAGCTTGCTTTTGTAAATGCTGAAAATGACAACAGTGGCAATCATGGAGTTAAAACTAGAGAAATGTGAAGAAGACAAAGAAAACATGAATTATACCAAAGTTATTTATTTTCTAAACAAATAACAAACAAAGAGTAGGTAAGTAAATAAGTAAGTATAAGTATAAGGAGTAAGAGTTAAAGCAGCATTTTTAAAAAGCAGGGTTACAAAGTGCTTCACAAAAAGCTGATAAGCTTTGGAATCAGTGTTTAAAACAGGGGTGTTCCAGGGGTCTTTCTTAATACAGGGACAATTATGTCCCAAATCCAGCAGCGTTACTACAACACATCTGCCAAAATTCCTTTGAAGTGAAATTTTTTGAATATTTTCACAGCTTAAAATGATTTATGTGATTAATTTAGATTATTAATCACAGAGCATGTAATAAATTAGGTTTTTCTTTTATCTCTGGACAACCCCAGTAAGGAGTAAAGATCATTCAACACCATACGTAAGAAAACATACAAAAGTATTAGCATCAGAATATTCTTAAGTGTAAAAGAACTCATTATGACGATATGTCAAGCTTGAGACTGTTATTTAGCCTGACATAGTAGAGTTGTTTTAATCTAGCAAATGCTAGTCATCACAATTTGGATGTAACAACTGGTGTTACAGTTATTTTAATGGAATCTGACATTAGTAGCATACCACTTAGTATTTCAAACTCCACTTGTAGTAGTGCTCTGGGACGACTCATTAAACGTTACTATCATTCCTAGGGATATCCTAATCCAATCTCAAAGGTTGGGATTAGGCCCGATCAAGGTATTTTAAACTGATCGGGATCGGGTTTATTGAGCTATACTGAGCCAGATCTGATCCTTTGTTTTATGTCAACTTTCACTGTGGTGTTTGAACCGGCGAAGGTTTCATACACAGCGACACAATTAGTGTAACTGTCATTAACTCTACAACTTTCCGTCTCTCCTCCACTCCACTGCATCCTGTCTGCTGCAAAAGATCACACCTCATAAATGATAAAAATGGTAAAAATGGACTGCATTTATATAGCACCTTTGTAGTCATCAAACCACTCAAAGCGCCTTTTACACTACGAGTCAAATTCACCCATTCACACACACACATTCACAGTGGTGGCTGAGGCTACTGTTGGGATTCACTGGACCATAAATGATTTGTCATTTGTGCAGATCTAAACTGGACATGTAAAGGTTTTTCCTCTGGGTCTTGCCATCTGGAATGGTGGCTAAGACGGCATGTTCTTTGTTCTACAAACAACAAGGTGCCGCATGGTCACACCTAAGGGAGAGACCAGTCTTCAAACTTGATTGGACACTACTTTCACAGTGACATGTGACTCTGTGAAGTCACCAAGCAAGCTTAAGTTTCTTCTCTCCATCTGCTCTTTTTTTTCTTCTGAGCCGCCGACAGGCTTAATGTTCCTAAACCTCTGCAGAGGTAGGAGATCACACAGGAGGGCCTGCTATGCCCTCCCGTTGTTCTTTCGCACTGCATGCTCACAGCAGGAGCAGACACAGAACCTGAAGTCCAGAGAAGTTAGTGTGTCAAACACAAGGTTTGCAACTAACTTTCCCAACAACAAGGAGAACCAAGTTGAGTTAGCACCCCAACATCTAACTCTGCAATTGTTTGTGATTGTTTGTAGTTACATTTTGGTTAGTCGGCTTCACCAAAGCTAAGTGATGTTAGTTTGCTAATGCTTTTCACAGGCAGAGTCTTGCATGCATCCTCTGTACTAACCCAGACCCTTTTGCAGCACATGTCGTACATAGCCTCACTTACAAATTGGCTTCCAACATAGCTACACCCCAAGAGGCAACTCAGAGTTCCAGCTTTTTTTCCCTTTGTCTTTGTCATGACAGACCACACAGTCAGACAAAACCTCCCCTGATCTGGAGCCATCTTTGATTCAGCCACCTTGGAGCTCTCTGTTGTCAGCCATTTTGTTTGTAGGCCAGGCGGTTTTTGTTTCACACACCCGCCTTTGTCTGTCCCTCTCTCTCTTGCATACACACACACATCTACACACACATATACACAACCATATAGTTGGTTAGAATTTGTGTGTTTTGTTTCTTTGCTTTATTTAGGAATAAATACATTTGGAATTGCACTTGCTGTCTGTTTAATATTGCTTAAGAGTGAATGAATAGTCATCTCTGCCATGTGAAGAAGTCCGAATTCGGTAATATTTGTTATGATTATTAATTTAACTATTGATCAAAATTCCAATTGATAGTTTAGTGAACTTAGTGAACAGACTGATATCATTAACTGGCTATCATTTTCCCCTTTTCAGGAATGGTGCTAAATGGTAATTTAATGTAAATAGATATAAAATAGTCCAGTCTAGTTGTGGTAAAGTTGATGTATGTGAGTGTGTGTATGACTGGACTCAGGAGGTGTTTAACAGTCTTATTGCCATGGAGACAAAGGATCTCCTGAAACGCTTCGCACAGCATCGCAGTGAGATGAGCTGACTGCTGCAGGTGCTCCTCTGTCGCTCCAGGAGGCTGTAGAGAGGGTGTCTGCTATTGTCCATTATAGCGTTCAGCTTGTTCAATGTATCCCTCTCCACCACAGTTCTTAGTGGGTCCAGTCTCCTGCCGAGCACTGAGCCAGCTTTTTTAACCAGCTTGTCCAATCGCTTGGTGTTTTTGTCTGTCAAACTGCTTGCCCAACACACTACAGCATAGAAGAGTGCACCAGCTACCACTGTGTGATAGAACATGGTCAACATCTCCACATACACATCAAAGCATCTCAGTGTCCGCAGGAAGAACAGGCGGCTCTCCCCCCTCCTGTAGAGGGCGTCAGTATTAGAGGACCAGTCCAGCTTATCATCCAAGAGGACCCCCAGATATGTGTAGGTGTGCACCACCTCAATGTCCTCCCCCTGTATTGAGACTGGTTGATGGGGTGACCTCTTCCCTCTGAAATCCACCACCATCTCCTTGGTTTTAGCTGTGTTCAGGTGGAGACAGCACTTAATGCACCAGTCCCTGAAGGCATCCACAAGGTCCCTTCACTCTCGCTCCTGATCGCTCCTGATACAAGCCACAGTAGCTGTATTGGCAGAGTATATTTGTATGTTGTAGTTAAAGTTTTACTTAAAGAACGCTGGGGGTGGGGGGGGATAGTATTAAACACACTTGAAAAGTCAAGGAAAAGGATCCTCACACAACATCCCAGCTCCTCCAAGTAGGTGTAGGCCCAATGCAGCATTTAGGAAATGGAGGACTAGGTGCTCCAGGATCTTAATAATGTGTGATATTAAGGCCACTGGTCAGTAGTCATTTTACTCTGCTGGGTGCCCCACTTGGGGCACCGGTACGAAACAAGATGTTTTCCATTGCACCGGGACTTTGCCTGTTTGAAGACTCCTGTTGAAGATCCACTGATGGGCCTCAGCTAGCTGGGCTGCACAGTCTTTCAGGAGCCTTGGGCACACTCCATCTGGGCCCACAGCTTTCCCTGTACGCAGTCTCTTGAGCTCCGCCCTCCCTTCGTCTGCTGTAAAGGACAGTGGTTGTTGGCCGTGGGTGGTAGATGTTGAAGCTGCAGCTGTAGCTGCAGTAGTGGGGGAGAGGCTACTTCCAGGTGGCAGTAGAGTAGGAGCAGCAGCAGCAGGTGACACGGTGGAAGGGGGGATGGATGCAGGGTTAGGGGGAACACTGCCCACTTCATCAAACCTGTTAAAGAACAGGTTGAACTGTTGGCTTCATCCACATCACTGTCCATAACCTGTCTTTTCTTCTTCGAATAGCCTGTGATGTTCCCCTCCACACCTCCTTGAGCCTCTCCCTGTCCCCTTTTCTTGAATGCCAGCTTCCTCTGGTTGAGGAGCTGTTTGATATTATTGTTAACCTAGGGTTTATTATTGGGGAAGCAGCGTACAGTCTTTCCTGGCATGTCCCTACAGAAGTTTATATATTCTGTTAGAATATCCACCCTCCTGTCCATGTCCATGACGTTGTCCTGTGGCTTCAGTTGTACAGTCCAGTCTGTACACTCAAAACAGTCCCTGAGAGACTCACTGGTCTCCGGGAACCACTTCCAGCGGGTGGTAACAGGCAACTTTAATGCACAGGGTTTGTATGTAGGCTGGAGAGAGATCAAATTATAATCTGATCTTCCAAGAGGTGGTAGGGCAGAGGCACTGAAGGCATCCTTGTCATCTCCACAAAACAAATCCAGTGTCTTATTTTCCCTGGTGGGACAGCCCTCATACTAAACAAACCTAGACAGATGGGAGGAGAGAGAAGTGTTATTAAAATCCACAGTTCTTGCAATGAACGCACTAGGGTGCTGGGTCTGAATCCTAGCAACAATTTCATGGATGAAGTCACACGCCACTGCCATTGCTGCCCGTGTTTGGATGTAAACAATAATGGCGACAATGTGTAAAAAATCCCCTGGTACATAATACTGTCTAAGACCGACCGCCAACAGTTCAGTATCCTGACAGCAGATCTTGTCCTTCATCGTGATATGTCCAGGATGACACCATGTATTGTTCACAAGCAGGATCAGTCCCCTACCTCTGTTTCTCGCATTCGCGTCCCTGTCCACTCGCACAGTAGAGACGCCAGGTAGGTTCACACAGGAGTCAGGCATGTTGTCATTCAGCCACGTATCCGTGAAGCACATGAGACTACACTCCCTTTAGATTCGTAGGCTCCTCATCAGTGCCAGCAACTCGTCACAGTTGTTGGATAGCGAGTTGACATTCCCCATAAGGATCAATGGCGGGAAAGGCTTGTATCTCCACCTCCTAGCCTTTTGCTTGGCTCGGCTTTCGGCTTCCTCAGCTCAGCCACTTTACTCATCACATTGGAAAGATTAACAATCATTAAAAAAAATACACACTCAAACATGACTCAAAAACAGGAGCTACTCAGACTTGCTGCCACTCTAACCAGTATCTTTCAAACAAACAAACAAAAAAAAGGAAATGTACAGTTTGCACACAGTCTTTTTCAAAATAAATGCACTACGTTGGTACAACACTGTGAATTAGCATTTTGAGTTATTTACAGATTCTGAAAGTGTAGTTTCTAAGCTTTCCAATGATGTCTAACACATGGAAATCTGAAAATATATGAAGAAGATGTGGCCATTTGAATGGAGGCACTCCTCAAACTAGTTTAGTGAGAAATCCAGCCTGAAACTGGGGGAGCCAGGTAACACAATGCTGCTCATTGCATCTCATTTACATAAGTCCAACCCCCTACTGGTCTAGCTATCAGTGACATCTGGTATCTGTTAGCCCGCAGGACAGAAACTATTGTAGTAGTTTGAAAAATGGTTATCAAAAGCAGGTCTAGGGACCCCGAGGGGTCTTTGAAGAGGTCCCAGGGGGTTCCCAGAGAAAGGAATGAATGTAGTTAATATTGATGTAGTGTTATTTTTCTTAAGCACTTTAGTGGACTGATCAGAATCAGAATTTACTTTATTGAAATGGAAATTCTTTTGTTACAAAAAGCCCCTGAATAAAAATGAAAAACAAGTTAATATATTTAAGAGTTAGAAGGAGCAAATGTAGATACTTATTTCTAATATTAAATAAAATAAAATAAATTCTGTCACTCTGTGGTGCGGTGCGATGGATCAGTCTGTTGCTGAATGAGCTCCTGTGGCTGATTAGCACATTGTGGAGAGGGTGTGAAGGAGAGTCCAATATTTGGTGATATCACACCCGCATCCTCTTCTGCGTACTCTTCTGTGCTGTGACCCTTGGCGCTGGGCATGTGATGTCTTTTGCCTCATCAGCACAGAAAGGCCTGATTTTTTCGAAAAGATAGGCCTGCCTGTAAATGTTCAGTCCAGGTGGGGCCAGGACAGGAAGACTGTCAACAGGGGGCAGAACTCCTGGATTGCGCAGTGGCTGAAATTCGACAGGCTCTGTATCACTGTGACTTCTAGCAAGCACCACACCTGTTCTGTTGGCATCAAAGCTGTGACAGAATATAAGCACATAACAGGATAGTTAAAACATGGCTCACTGTTTTCTCATAAAACACTATCATGTCCATGAAATTATTTTTTATATGTACACAATGTGTAAGTTTCAATATAAATACCTGAAGTGCTGATAACTCTTGATCTGTGGGAGCTTTCGGAAGTAGGGACTCAGATGCGTCTGCCAGTCGAAGGTCTTGACTATCACTCTGCCATCTGCCATTCCGACAAGCTGTGGGATATTGAGGTGACTCTCAGGAGAGCTGTCTTCCACTACCTGTTGACAGCAAGGACCGCAATGGAAATAGTCTATTACTTTTCATGATTTTTTAAAAATGCATGTTTTACACGTTTACAGTAGTCAAATAAAATAAACTAACCTTGGCGATGTCTGCCAAAGTGTTGACTCTGGTCCTCATGAATGCTTGCTTGATTAGTCCAAAGCCACAGTCAGGGGCAAATTTTGTGTGGCCAGCAATAAGGAAGTGGATGTTAAGTGTGGAGTGAAGCTTGTGTCCAACCTGCCAGGCACCGTACCAGAGCATGAAGTTGTTTTGGTTTTGTCCACTGCAGTAGTCACAGTGAAGATCCACGTCTGTTCCTCCAACTCCAAAGTTGCTGAAGAAATGATGCATGTATGCTGATGACTTCATTGCTCCCCTTACTTGACACATGCCTTCATCAATCAGGAAATTCACCTGTTTTTGCAGCCCTTCACAGGAGACACCAAAAAGGCCACATTTCCGTGGAGTCAGGAAGTACATAGGCCCAGGCTGAAGAGGGTTTGAGGGAAAGTGCATCTGAAGAAGACACAGAGGGAAAAAGGATAAGATAAAATGAAAGCCATTTGTGTCTATTCGTAACAGTCTAATCAAACACTAAATCTAAATCAAAACACTATAAAAACTATAGAAATAAAAAAACTTTCGGTCTTAAGGGTAAATAATGTGTGATAAAATAGTACCTGCTGTGCAAAATCAAAACTGTAATGCATCCTGATCTTCTTGCTTGCTGATGGGGAGGGTCCAAAAGACAACTGAGAGTCAGCACGTCTTTCTGCAGGCAGCAGTCATCTCGTTGTACACAGCCCTCTCTTTTTGCACAAGGGCAAGATGATCTTGTTGCTTCTTGACCGCTTCAGACTTTCTATCCTCTGGGAGGTTTGCACTTCGTACCAGCTGCTCGTTTTTCGGTTGGCACTGCCAGCAGAGATCTGTACGTGGCCTGCAGCTTCATGATGTGCGGGAGGAGCTGGTTCCACAGTGCTTTGAAGCTTGATTTACAAACTGCACGCTCACCTGAAAAAAACAGATATTACTTATGTTTAAGTATACTTTAATTGCTAATAGTGCTTCACATTACTGGTCATTAGAAACATTCAACTCTTATATAGAAATCAATTTTTACACTTACCAAGCTCCTTAGCAGACTACATGTAGAGATGCCACACTGAGGCCTTAGACACATGGGTTGGCAGCAACTTCACATGCCAATCCCTATGCCCAGGATATCAGCCAGGCAGCATGACAGCATTGTCTTCTGCGTAGTTTTTTATAAATTCCACAGCTCTGTCGATTTGTTCACGGCTGATGAACCTGGCTGGCTGTGGCTGTGAGCCCTTCTTCCTTAACCGTGGTCTTGCCCCATTCTCATCAAAGTGTTTGATTATGTCAGTCAGAGTGTCTTTTCCAATTCTGAAAAAGGCAAACAAAGAAAACCCTTGTTTCAGATCATGGGTCATGCTAACAGGCACATTAGCATCACAGTCAATACTTTATTCATGCACCCAAAGGTGTGTTATTCACCCGCGGGTGTGTTATTCATGCACCCAAAGGTGTGTCATTCACCCGTGGGTGTGTTATTCATGCACCCAAAGATGTGTTATTCACCCACAGGTGTGTTATTCACACATTATTCAAGCACATCATCAGGTTGGTGTGTTATTCAAATTAATAGCAGATGCTCACATTACAATATCTAAACCTCCCATTACAGCTCATAATATGATCATCTGATCTAACATAAGTTTCGATGTGCATATCATTTGCATTTTAAAACAACAATACTGAGCTAGCTAAAAGCAATGTAAGGTATAGCCATAGCATCTAGCATGAAAAAACAGTTTGTAATCCCTGTATGTGACTTCGAATGAACACTGACGTAACGTAGATAACTTGGACGTTAATGAAAACTCACCCCATAAGAAACTGAAAAGTATCCCTGCAGACTTCATTGCCACCAATCAAATAAGAGGTTCGGGGGTGCTTTATTTTCGTCGGAGGCTTCTTGGTGGATGTAGTCATCTCGGAAGTAACTACTGTACGTCTGTTCGCCTCAAGGTGTCCAATTATTCTCATGTCCTGCCACTCTCTTTCGGCAGCAAAAGAATCCATCCGTATGTTGTACATAAGCTCTGGAGAAAGTTTGCGGCTACACGACTGTGTCCCAAGGAGAGAATTCTCCTTTCTTCTTCTGTAGCGTTTGCAGTCAAAGGCACGGATCTTCTCCATTTCTTTGTCTTTATCGCCTTCAAATGTTACAGTAGATATAGCTTCTGATATCTTACGCTCCAGCTCCTCCGCTGCGAGGCAGAGGGATTCTTCGTCGTCTTCATCTTCAGCTAAGGTCTACTGTAGATTAGGGATGTTCTCCAGTGTGATGCAGTCGCTTTCGTCGATTTCTTCAGTTTCATCTTCTAGTTCGGGTTCAGAATCAGAAGTGAGATTGGCGTCGGCATAACCAGAAGTACCTGTCTTTTTGAAGAAGCACTGCCAAAGATTTGTGCTGTAACAGCCCCGATTTAGCTCTTCTGTAATGCGGTTTTCCTTGTCCATCTTCATTCAATGATGAAAACACATGCAGCTTCCTACTTTATATGCAGGAGCGGCTGCATAAGTAGCCATGTGGTTCCCTTTTAACATGCAGCTGATTGGCCGAAAAAAGAACAGAAGCACGTGAATAGCCAAAGAAAGCCAGTATGCTAATTTACTGTTGAATCGCCACACCCCCAACTAGGACCGAGCTACCAGCGGGAATTTCCTCTAAAACAACCCAAACTTACATATTCTGCAAAAAAACGAAAATCACTATTTAAAAAAAAAAAAATCAAATTTTCTTTGTTTACATGACTTGTGCCAGGCCGACTTTTTGCTGGTTTTCTCGTGGCTGGTCACAAATGCACGTGATTACCTTTAGCCAATACACACACATGGTTGGGTTTAGGAAAAAAAAAACAGCGTTTGCTCTACAATCACACAGGATGCAAACACTGGCCTCCTTGGTGAAAATCAGTGCTTGTGCAACACGTTGATGACATCTTCTGCTCTCCCCAAGCGGACTTTCGCCCCCCTTAATTTACGTTTTTTTTCTGGCCGCGTTTCCCCAACACTGCTGGGCGCCATTACACAACAACAGCGACTGGCTGCATATCATGCCCACGTGAAAGGATGGCTTTTTTCTTGTGTGACACCTGATGTCCCTGGCCAAGCACCAGTACTTGACAACTCTGGAGTGAGATTGGTTTGGGTTATCTTGTTTATTTGAAATCTGGTTTATTTGATTTGGTTATTTTGTTCATTTGGTCTATTCGATCTGATTAACAGGGTTATTTGGCTGATTATCTTGTTCAATAGAGCTGGTTATCATGTGCATTTGATCTGGTTATTGGGTTTATTTGATCTGGTTATCAGGTTTATTTGATCTGACTATCAGGTTTATTTAATCCCTTTTTCTGGTTTATTTGTGTTTGGTACTGGATACTTAAGAATATCAGGTCACAACCTGTCAACACCTTGACCTCTGACCAATCAATTACCCAACATGAGCAAAAGTCTGGACTGACAGGTGAAAAAGAGTAGCCTATGTACTTTAATATGTCATTTTATTGTGCCAGAGCTCTATTTCCACTGTTTTTTAAGTCCGAGTTTCTTACATACAAACAGTGAGATGGTTTACAATACTAAACACATGATGATGATTTTAGTTGCATTTCAACTGTGCAAAGTGTATTTTATCCCTGAAGTGACTGCTGACAGTGTGGCTGACTTTACACTCCAATTTTGCTACAGCTCAGAGTAACATGAGACTCCTGTGTAATAACAACTGGAAATAAAAATGAAAGATTATTTCTTATTAGAAAAATTATCCACACACTGTTAATAGGCTCCTGCTCCTCCATCATAAATGCAAGCTTTTGGTCAGATAGATCTCATCGGTCCTTAACTACTTTTCCACTCCTTATGTTGGTAGCAGAAACAGTCTGGCATTACTTGAAGTGCCGGACAAATGTTTTATGAGACATACTCGTAGAGTAGAGCCGTGACCGATCCATGACAGGTCCCTGCCGTCACCTGGCCGGACTCGTAGATCCCCCGCGATGATGTAGAGAATACAAGGCCAGCTGGTAACGCCCCAAAGTTTAATTTGTAGAAACCAGTTGCAATGGTCTGTCTATCCACCAGGAGGAATAGTGAGTGTGGAAGCTGAAGCCGTTTACTTCCCACACAGAGCATATTTAATGATTATCAGGCTACCATATCACAGGTCATAAATAATATGCTTCAGCGTTTTGTTATTCAAAAGAATTGCATGAAAATTAAAGTGATATAGCTGGGAACCAAGTGATAGTACAGCGAGAACAAAACTGCGATTGAATCATTAGTCTTAGCGGCTGAGTTTATCTGCAGTGGTAATGATAATCATGTCATATAGTAATATATATATATTACTGTGCTAGTGCTGTAATATTGCTGTTAGACCACCCCACTCCGTGTACAGAATGTGAGAAAGACGAGGACTTTTTTAACCTCAGTGAAAATTTCAAAGACTACATGTCAACAAATATGGACTGAAACAGAATCTTTCGTTCAGCTAAACAGCTTGTGAATATTGGAAATGATTACATAGATCTTTTCTTTTTTAATTATTATTTTGACGTTCGGACTCTACAGCACTCTGCACATGCTGCTGTCTGTCTAAACAGATTCATGGAAGTGATATTTCACAATTCTTTATATTATAATATAACAGAATTTGTTAAAGCAAGTCATTTGGTGCTTGCAAAGTCATGATATCAAGCTGAGACAGTTTCACTCTGTTTGGTTCACAGGCTGCTGCTGTGACTTCAGCAGAAGGCTGACACAGTGTGCGCCGCGGTGTTTCTCAATAATCAATAAAGTCACCGATCACTCAAAGATAAACTGAACAAGATGTCTTGTATAAACAATTGGAGTTTCCAAGCAATCTCCTATGGCGTTCATATAGAGCGTCACCCATTCAGCTGTTTTACATAGTGTGAAAATGACTCCTCAGCTCTTCTATTTATCACAATGTGGTCTTGTTTATCTTGGAAGGTGAGAGAGCTCAAACACATAATTAGCATTACGATGAAGCTTTTTGTTCCATCTGAATGGGCGAGTGTGCCATCTGAATAGGATTCCCAGCCCCCACTTTTGTTGCAAACATTCAACAACACATCGTCACTGTCGATGTCTGAACTACCACACAATCGTGACATTTTACAGTTCTTCATATATATTAATATGTATATTGATACAGGTTGTGCAATTCTGAGTGTTGTAATTTTTTCATGTTTTTTTTTTTTCAAATTTGTAGCCTTTTGTAAACAACATGAACGGAGATACTCTCGTTAAAGACCCTACGAACATAAATATTCAGATTGAAACCCATTCAAATGACTATTTTTGATCCTGCTTGAATACAAAGTATAAAACATGCATCCTCTCATTTCTCCACTTCATTTGAAGCCTGTGGCTTGTAAGGGTGTGCGTGAGGGATTTTCTTCCCGATTATGTCATGTTTACCATATTTGTAAATTCTTAATATTAATTATGAATTTGTCACAGGCAGCTTTCACAAAGTTGATAAAGTTTCCCACAACTTACTAACTCAAAGGGAGCGCATGTGAAATAAAGTGGTCTTGTGGAGGTAGCCTCCACACATAATTTACATTACCATGAACCTTTTCCTTCTTACTGAATGTGTGAATGTGCGATCTGAACAGCTTTCCACCCCCCACTGTCACACACATCATCACACTGAGTGAGTCTCTTACTGAGCAACTTTTTCAAAATGATTTAAGTAATTATTTTCAGGCACCAAGTTATTTTCAGAACATTTCTCATTATTCTGAGTGACTACCTAAGTATTTTCAGATAGGGGAGACCAGGGCCAATTGTAATAAAATTTTAGGTTTTCCTTAATAACTACTGTGTTTATAACAGCAATGCTGCAGCAGATAAAGGTGGGCATTTTAATAACTTAAATAGTGCTGGGTGGCTTATTGTAACCTGTAGTAATATAACCTAGCAACAAATTTATATTATTGTACAAAAGTACTGTAATTTATAGGCCAAACTAAATCTTTTAAATAAAAATAGTGCAATAAAAGTGTAATATTTGCATCTTAGAGTGGAGTAGATTAGTAATGTAGCATAGAAAGGAAATAGTACTAGGGAAAGTACTAGCACCTCTTAATCTTTAGTTTTTGTGTTTCTGTGAGGGAAGCGCCATCTAATGGTGACACCTTGTAATTTAATAAATGGGCGTGTTACAGTGGAATCCAGGCATACCTCCAGAAAGTTGGGGGGAATGGTGTTTGGCTGGAAATTGGCTGGCTTCCGGCTGGCTTTCAGATGGCCTGGGAAATTTGAAGTGGCTGCATCTGTAAATAGCAAAAAATACTTTTTACTAATTTCATATATAATAATATTTGCATGTCTTTAATATTTTGAAAATAATTTCTATTTTTTTCTACATCTTCTGTTACAAGATTTCAGGCTATCGTTTACATTTCGCACCAATGAATTTCTGCTGTATCAAACATTCCTGCAGTTAAATATTATCACCATTTCATCTCATATCATATGAAGCAGCCCACTTGGTTACATGGTTAAGTAACCTGAGTTAACTGAGCTTGTTGATAATCACCTTCGTGATACCGGTTATCCAAGATGGTCATTAAAGCCAGATAAGGGTCAGTGAAGCCAGATAATCAAAAGATATGCTGGGTAAATTTAACTGTCTTCGTAGTACAGGCCCCAGGTCATCGGGTTATCTCGTTTATTTGATCTGGTCATCAGGTTTATTTGATATGGTCATCAGGTTAATTTGATGTGGTCATCATGTTTTGTTTTGTTTTTTTAGATCTGGTTAACTGGTATATTTAATCTGGTCATCTAGTTATTCTATCTGGTCATCAGGTTTATTAGGTCTGGTTATCTGATTTATATAATTTTTGTCATCAGGTTTATTTGATCTGGTTATATGGTTTATTTGATCTGGTCATCAGGTTTATTTGATCTGGTTATCTGGTTTATTTGATATGGTTATCTGGTGTATTTGACCAAAGGCCAGCAGCACTCGTGTCGTTCTTCATATATTTAATAAGCACTGGCGTAACACAGACCGGTTTCGACAACAGTCTTCCTCAGTGTGTACAATAACGTAACAGGAAGTGACATTTAACTAGTCAAACCAACACACCTGTCAGCCATCAAAATCATCCAACGTTTAGAAATACATAGAAACAAGTGCAAAAGAGCATCAAATCCAGCATCTTCAAAATCTTAGAAAAATATTAGAAAAATATCTTAGAATAATATCTTAGAAAAATACATATATACTGGAAAAATAGAAAAAGTACAAAAAGTACAAAAAATGACGTCCATAATTACAATAAAAGGAGATATACTATCAAGCACAGCGAGAAACAGTAAGAGTAGTATTAGAAATCATGATGAGAAGTCATCTGTTGCAAGGCATTTCAACAGTGTTGGCCATGATGTTTGTTCACTGAGATTTCAAGGTATTGAGGAGGTGAAACCTTTAAGGAGAGGAGGGGATAGAGATAGACTTTTACTGCAACGTGAGGCGTTTTGGATTCACACGCTACAGACAGAGTACCCTAAAGGGATGAATGAGGAATTACTGTTGGGGTGTTTTCTGTAATATGTAATTTTTCTTGTGTATATGCAGTTTTTGTATTTGAATCGATTATTGTGCTCATGCATAATTGTTTATGGCGCTGTCACTCTGATACTCTAATATATATGTACTGCATAATGTTTGGGTGCTTTACGCTATGTGGCTACTATATATGATTCAGGCATATTAAAGTGTTTGTTCATACTATTGGGATGCTCTATAGGATACATGCATAACAGTTTGTTTACTTTATGCTGTAATGAATGATATATACACAGTAGCTTTTGCTTTATATTATTTAAGCATAATAGTTGGTTACTTGTTGCTATTTGCAAGACTATATAATATTGAAGTATATTGTTGTGTATTGAGTTGTGTATATTTCATGCTATCTGCAAGACTATAATTCTAATACGAAAAGTTGATTATTTAGTCTATTGTGTTATTTGTCTATGGGGCTCCTGTTTATGAAAGGAAGGTTGATCTCACAGATGCTTTATTATCTATAGAGGGAGTGACATCTTTTTAGCACTGTATATTTGTCTCTCGCTGTGGTTGATAGTATGTCTCCTTTTATTGTAATTATGGACGTCATTTTTTTTACTTTTTGTACTTTTTCTATTTTTCCAGTATATATGTATTTTTCTAAGATATTATTCTAAGATATTTTTCTAATATTTTTCTAAGAATTTGAAGATGCTGGATTTGATGCTCTTTTGCACTTGTTTCTATGTATTTCTAAACGTTGGATGATTTTGATGGCTGACAGGTGTGTTGGTTTGACTAGTTAAATGTCACTTCCTGTTACGTTATTGTACACACTGAGGAAGACTGTTGTCGAAACCGGTCTGTGTTACGCCAGTGCTTATTAAATATATGAAGAACGACACGAGTGCTGCTGGCCTTTGGTCTGTTTGTTTCACACGTTGTTTTTGGCCGTGCACCTCTTTACTTTTCCTATAATATATTTTTTGGAGTGTGCGTGTTTTCCTTTTTTCCTTATCTGGTGTATTTGATCTTGTTATTGGGTAAATTTTGATCTGGTTTGCTGTTATGTAGTCAGAGAGATCCCAGTATCTCCCCTATTTATCAGCAAAACAGCATCATTTTAACTTTGTTGCTCATAACTTAAGTTGACTAGAGGGACAGTTTCCTTTCCTCTCACTCCTCCCCCTCCCTGTCTGCTCTGTGGTCGCTGCCCTCTGTGTGGACTGAAAAGTTCTTCATATCTGTCATCAGCTGCTCTGGCCCTCCTCAGCAGTTTATTTTGAAGTCGATGTAGATCCCTGTCAGATTCGTTACTCAGACTGACAGTCACCATTGGCTCAGTGGAGAATGTTCAGGACTTCAGTATTGGTACCGGCTACCTGTCGTACAGAGCACATCTTAACTCAAATCCCAGAAATCACGGTTATTAAAAAGGGTCTTCAAACAGCTGCTAATTCCACTCTTCTCCACCCAGATGAAAGTGGTTTTGTTGTAAAACTGAAATGAAATAAATGGGTTCCCCTCTGTTCTTGCCTCCTCATGGCTAATTGAATGTTTCACTCTCTACATGAAACTCGTCACTCTCAGGTGAACATACTGAAAATTGTCTACTAAAATTTTGAAGAAAACATTAACAGTATGAAGAAAAATATATAAAGATTTTGTCATAGTAGTTTCAATCCCTGCTACTCTTTCACCTTCAGACCCAGCTGGGTAATTAAGACCTGTCAAAAACTGTAACATAATTCAGTGGTTTTTCTTTCTTTGCAGGTGGTGAAATTGAAGGGTCAGGTTCTGTCTGTGATGTATCGTTTCCGAATGAAGAACAGGGAGTGGATGCTAATCCGAACCAGTAGCTTCACCTTCCAGAACCCATACTCTGATGAGATAGAGTACATCATCTGCACCAACACCAACGTCAAGTAAGTTACTCATCTCTTGTTTATTTGATATAATCATGACCCATCTATTCTTTCAAATCTAAATAAGAATAGAAGACAATAGAAAGCCTTTAGTGTCATTGTACAGGAACAAAAAGATGTTACATATAACATATTACTGTCTCTCTGCACAATGGATGACAACTATGAATTTATTTATAATTGATTGAGACATTGTTTTGACAGTTCATGAGATGCTTGTATTGTATTGTAATGCATGCAGAGGTGTTTGGCAGCAGGGGGTAGTGGTGTCACTGTTGCATATATTAAATTAATGATATGACAGCCTCTGCTTAATCTGCATGTGTGTGTGCTGTATTACCACACCTACATGTCGTCTCCCAGAGGAGCTAACTGCAGTGTCCAGCTCTGACGCATCTGATCGCAGTGCTCCATAGGATAGAAAAACTCCAGCATCCAGTGTGGCTCTCTCTTTCAGCACCTGAAAGCTTAGCTTTCATTTATTAACACCTTACATCATACACACACATCCACATTAACACTCCTGATGTCACTGACTTCACAGTCTTGACCGCATTAAACAACTTGACAGTTTGGGAGCTGGTAAGTTTTGTACTCATTTGCGTCAAGTGATCTAGTAATAAAATTTGTAGATTTATTTGAAATTATGCATTTGTAGTTCTGTGCTATATGGTAGCACATTTTGACCTGGCTTGTTTGTGTGTTTGTTTGTTTTTAGGTTGGGATTAATTAAGCATAGTGTTAGTTCAGGCAGGACATGGTGTCAAGCTCAGCTCACATCCCAGCTACATCAGTTGATCGCAAACAGCCCAATCAACTGATGGAGCAGCTGATTGATGGAAAGGAGTCAGCTGATAGATCACATGATTCCTTTCTATGCAACCAATTGGCAAATCACATTCAGGATGCCTTATTTAAACTGCTCTGACTTGCCTATTATTGCTGCTTCCACTGCAAACTGCTTTGCAACCCGCCTCCACCCCAGCTCCTCCTTTTCATGCTGTGTCTGACGTATCAATGTCATCTCTGTTTGTCATTGATGCTGCTCTGTTCTGTTCCTGGGGGGTCTTTGATGCTGCTCTCCCTGCCTTAGGCTTTCCATGTAGGCGCATGGAATAAGTAAATATGGACATTTACATGTGGTCTATGTTGTGATCATGTTTGCCTGACTGTAGCATGGATGTATAAAGAAAACCGGACACAGTGTTGGAGGTGAGGCCTGTTCGTTACTATGGAAGTTGCTCAGTGGTGCCTGAAGCCAAAAAAGTTACCTAGATGATCAGCATGCTTCTGCAATGTGTGTTCCACAGACCAGGCATATTAGATACTTCTGCCGGACAAGCCAGCTACTTCAGGTTTAAAATGATGCAATCATGTGGCTCTTCTAGACTTGTTATCAGACCGAATGGATCAAATCCTGATAGTGAAACAAGTCTTTTTGTGGGGTCTGTGATGCTCAAAAAATGTATCCACTGATTTACAGATGTCTCTTTCACAGTGTAAATCTATGGGAAAAGTCTTTTTGGGCCTTACGGCATCATGGGACAGTGTAATTACACTTTTTGGCCATTACAAATAATTGGTACACTTTCTGCGGACCTTGGACTGTAGCTGTTTTCCTTCATTTCAGGTTTTGAGATTTGGTGCATGGGGATGGTTGGTGCACAATGCTGAAAGTTTGCCTCAGAGTGCCTTTGGTGCACCGTGGTTTCTTTTTTCCCCTTGTTTACTTGGGCACTTTCCAACATGTATTCAGAGGGTCACAGACGCGCACTGTGTACTGCAAGAAGTCAAACTTTTTGTCAGGGTCCCTTAGTGTCCTTCTGGTTACAATCCATGTTCCTTTCCTCCTGCATGTGCTCTCTGCTATCAGCATACTTGGGCCAACCAGGTATTTTAACAAAGGAAGGACGGAAGGAATTTCTACTTATTTGGCACAAACATCCACTTGGAACCAATAATGGATTGATTATATTTTGGTGGTTAGCGCGACCTCACAAAACATGTTTTTGGCCATAACCTGAAAATTCCTAGGTTAATTTTGACAAAATTTTACACAAATGCTTAATAGGGTAAAATTATTTATTTATTTTATTTTTCTTTATCCTTTATTTAACAAGGCGAGTCCCATTGAGATTGGCATCTCTTTTGCAAGGGAGCCCTGGCCAAGAAGGCAGCAAACCAAAGTTACAAGTTACAACAATACAACATCATATAGTACAACATAAATCACAACAGTGCATAGATGGATACATACAGTACACATTAAACTCAAAGAAAGCAGCTACAGACTTTTGGCTGCGTTTTTGCAGACTGTAACAAACATTTAAAATCACCCAAGGAAACAAGGTCAGCCAATTTTAGTGTTTTCTGGAGCTGATTCCAGGACCAAGGGGCATAGTAACTAAAAGCGGTCTTTCCAAATTCAGTGAAAGCGCGAGGGACTGAGAACAATAAAATGTCCTGAGAGCGAAGGCTATACCCACTAGTAGTGCGAATGAGTAGGCAGTTCAAATAGCCAGGGAGTAGCCCTAAAATGGCTTTGTAGATAAAAATGTGCCAATGTAGCCATCTGCGATAGTGTAGTGATAGCAGACCCGATCGTTCATATAAGAGACAATGATGGGTGAGAGATTTAGCATTCAAAATGAAACGCAAGGCACCATGGTAGACTGTGTCAGTAGCCTTAAGGGATGCAGCAGAGGCATGCATATAAATAACATCACCATAATCAATCATGGGAAGAAATGTAGCCACGACAAGTCTCTTTTTGGCAGTGAGATTAAAACAATGCTTGTTTCTAAAATAAAATCCCAGTTTAATCCTGAGTTTTTTGGCAAGATTACCCACATGAATAGAAAAATTAAGTTTAGTATCAAGCCAGACTCCATTTATAGGAAGCCACCTGTTCCAAGCACTTTCCATCAGTGGTGAAAATGTGAGGAACAGGAGCCTGGGAGTGGGATCTTGAAAAGTGCATGACTTTTGTTGTGAAGTGATGACATTATTTATCCAAAAGGTCAAAGGTCAATTTCACTGTGACATCATAACATTCTGCATAAAACACCTTTATTCATGTCATATCTCAGGAGCAGGAGGGTAAACATTTGGTCAGATATTTAGTTAGTGACTCTAATCTGGGGAGTTCACTTTGTAACTGTGCTGACTGAATAGGTCTTCTTTGCTGTCGGGGAGAAAATGTGTGTAAAGCATCCATGTTTTCATAGACATGGATGTAAACTGTAAAAGAAACTTGACTGGTGCGTGGAGGCATATACAACTGCAGGGTAGATACTGCTGTACTTTGCTTGTCTGTAGGATTTTTTTTTTACCCAATATGAATGTAGGACTTTAAACAGATTCTACACAAATGTGCCTGGTGTTTTGCTGCCTGTTCTCACCCTCTGGCTTCCCTGACTTCTTGTAGGTTTATTGTGGTGTAAGTTGATACTTCAGTGTCTCTGCTCCAGCAACACAACAATGAAAAAATGAAAGGAGAAAAAAAAAAATGAGGGTAGCTTCGATTCAATACCACACTGTATGTGTCAGTGTGAGGTGCTGATGGTGTACATGGTGTGTTGTGTTTTGCAGGCAGCTGCAGCAGCAGCAGCAAGCAGAGCTGGAGGTTCACCAGAGAGATGGACTGACTGCCTACGATCTTTCCCAGGTAACCCTATGCTTTACAGCCACTTCATGTTCCCACTTAACTGGTTAGAAAGATGCCTCCAGACTCTCTGTAATTTTAGTCTAAATAATTGAGCATGGTTACTAGATAATCTACAAATATTGAATTACCATGTATTGTTCATGTAACATAATTATTTACCTTTAGTTAACCAGACAGTCTCATTGAGATTGAAAATTTCTTTTACAAGAGAGACCTGGCCAAGGTGGCAGCCAATCAAAACACATTATAATGCAACAAATACAACATAGAATAAAAAAAAATCCACTATAAAACAACAACAACTACTCAAACATAGTGGCCGCTCAATAAGAACAAGCACATGCGTTCATGGTGCATGGTACTTATGGTGCATTGTAGAAAAATGCAGTTTTCCCCAGATGTGTTAAACCCAAGGTTCATTAAAATGCAACCACTTGGAGGAGCATAGCTGGCAACATCAGAGCTGACACACAGAAGGGTGCAGAGGTAAGCTGGAAGTTGGTCTGTTGCTTTACAGATTAAAATATACTAGGGCTATGGTCAATGACGTCCAACCCACCAAATCATAAAGAATGCAGTGATGAGGAAGGGACTTTGCATTTGTAATAAAACATAGAGATGCATGGTAGACTGAATCAAGGTTACATAAAATGGAGGAGGTTGCATGCATATACAATATGTCAGCGTAATCAATCACAGACAGAAAAGTAGTTTCCACAAGTTTTTTTCTTAGCACTGAAAGTAAAACAAGACTTATTACTTAAATAAAAGCCAATCTTCACTTTAAGCTTCCTGACTACAGTAGCAATATGTACATCAAATGAAAGCTTGTCATCTACCCATATATCCAAGTACTTCATGAGGGCACTATTTCAATGGATTTACTGTCAGAAGTGAAAATGCTAAAATCATTAAGAAACTGAGAGCGAACTTTTGAGAGGACCATGAACTTTGTTTTCTGAACATTTAAAATCAATTTTAAACTCAGCAGAGCAGTTTGTAATGGCTGAAATGCAGTCTGAAGCTCTTGCACCGTGGGGGAGGAGCATACATGTAAATGACAGTATCATCTGCATACAAATGTATTTTTTCTTGAATATTTTTACCAAAATTATTTATAAAATAGAAAACAACATAGCCCCAAGATGGAACCCTGAGGGACACCTTTAGTTATCTCAAGAAATTCTGATTTGTGACCTTCTATACTGAGTACGAGCTACAAAGTAATTTTGGAACCAGTGTACAGCCTGAATCAAATGCCTTAGAAAGAGCCGTAACGCATAGAAAACAACTTTCTTCATATCTTACATGATGATGTGCAGTATATTAATATTCTGTTATATGAACACTAGTGCAGGGCCAGTATTTATTCAGTACCTGAGAGTATAAAGTCCTAACTTGCAAAAAAAATCTTAGCTGCAAAAGCCTGGAATTGTCCTTTGTCAACAGCTTCAAAAAGGTCGGATACCAGACACATCAGAGATTAAGGAGTACAATATCCCCTTTCCTTTGTACTTTTTGTTTGGCTACTCAGCTAAAAAGCTGACCTTGCTTTTTCACATAAAAAATATTTGGATGCAATCCATTCTTGTGACATATTCGTTGTACTTGTGGCTATGCAGACTGTTTGTGAATCGTTTGTGTTGATTTTTGTGGCCCTGGTCTGTCAACTCTAACTTTAACCCTTATGCCCTCTTACCCTTTCGCACATTCATCCCCACCCTCAGGTGCCTGTGGCCAGTGTCAGCAGTGGAGTCCATGAGGCAGGGAAGAACATCGACAAGACAGAAGTCCTGTTCTCCCAGGAGAGAGACCCACGCTTTGCTGAGATGTACACAGGCATCTCTGGCTGTACGTCATGCACACTAAAACACACAAACAGCTGCATAAACTTCACACGTGTCCTGAAAGCTGCTGGTTTAGCTTCATGTTTCTTTTGATCACCTGCTTTCTCTCTGCTCACTTATTTCCATAATGCTAAGTTGATATGTGTGTTTGTAGCGGGAGATAAGAAGATGATGGTTCCCTCCTCTACAGCTGGAGGACAGCAGCTCTACTCACAGAGCTCTCCTTTCCAGCAGGGACACTCTGGCAAAAGTTTCAGGTACATGTCAGTGGTGTTAGTGCATAGTAGGGTTGGGCTGCTGCAAAAACTGTTTTGGTGTCAAGCCAAATACCAGACCAGACCAGTATACCAATTTTTATCAGGTGTTGCTGCTCCTAAGAGGAACATGACACCGTGTCCCAACAGCAAACAAGCATCAGACTATGGCATCTTCATGTAAACAAACCACAGAGCTATCAGCTGCTTGCTTGAGATCAGATTAGAGACATAACCACTAAAGGGTGGGTGAGTAGCCTACTTGCTATCATCTCACTTTTTGAAGTTACTTTTAAAAGAGAAAGCACACATTTTATATTATGATATTCACTGGAAATGACAATACAGCCAACAGCGAGTAGCCTAGCCTGTTATTAGCGAGGGTCACTTAGCTCACCAGACACTTAAAGCTTCCTGGTGATGTCCCTCCATCCACCCGCTGCTTTATTTAAGTTTTTGTAGAGAAATAAGAAGGTATCGGGTAGACAGATTCCTCATTTCAACTTTTTGAATCATCCATGCCTCGTCCAATACGGAGCTTGAGCTTGAGCTTGAACTCGAACTTGAACTTGAACTTGAACTTGAACTTGAACATGACCTTGAACTTGAGCTGAACTGAGCAACAGATGTATATAGAAACACAGCGTCTGACAAAAGTTCAGCTCACAATGACAGTGCTGCATTGTTTACAGTTATTCAGGACACCTCAAAACCAAAATGTTGCCATATTGGTGCACTTCTAGTTTTCTTGCCATGTGTCATAGTTTTCTTGCCATGTCTCCTTTCGTCACCCCAAAACACATGAACTTTGTTGTGCACAACGCCGCTCTGCACCTCCCATCTCGTGAAATGTGATCTCTTCATGTTGCCGTGCTAGTGCCGTCACCGACGCTAGTGGCTCCATTAGTCCGGTTATACACATAATATTATATTGATCACATTGTCATACTGCTTATTATCAGTGCAATAAATTAGGTTTTAGCCGTCACATGCCGTCAGCACAGGTTGCTGACTTAGACTGCTTCTTAATTTGCCAGAACGTGGCAAAGCTTTAACTGGTTTGCATAAAATCAAACCTTTTTAAGCATGCACACCAGACTGGCAAAACCAGACATCAACCCAACTGTAGTGCATCCATAACTCAAACTCAATTGGTTAGTCCTCAAGTGTAATTACAGTGTTTCTCTCCAAAGAAAAGTGAACCCTGAGTGAGCTTCATATTTTACTGTGTGTGTGTGTGTGTGTGTGTGTGTGTGTGTGTGTGTGTGTGTGTGTGTGTGTGTGTGTGCCTTTGTGTTTTGTGCACACAGTTCCTCTGTGATCCATGTCCCTGGTGTGAACGACATCCAGCCATCAGGCTCATCCAATCAGAATCTAGCTCAGATCTCCAGACAGCTCAATCCCGGCCAGGTGGCATGGTCAGGCAACCGACCCCCCTTCTCTGGACAGGTAAAACACACTGCAAAAAACACACACACAAATGCACACAAACTATTACTGAAGTGAAACCATTGCCTTCTGTGTCAATAATGGTGTCAGCAGTCTCTCTGCTTGCCATGATTACCAACCTAATTTTCTCTGCCCCTCCTGAACCCCAGACTCCCATCTATGGTGCTTGGTAACAGATAGGCTTGTCATATTGGTCATGCTTGCTTGTGTGTGTGTTTCATAATCTTGCTGAGGGAATGTGATTAGCATATGTTTTTTAACAGGTCCATCTGTCTTCCACACACATATGAAGGTAGATTTGTGTCTTTATTATTCAATCAAAAAAAAGTTTCTTCAATCAAAAAAAACCTTTTCAATCAAAAAAAAGTGTTTGAATGCAAAAAAAATATTTGAGACCCCAAAAAATTGCATTTGAACACTTTTTTTTTTTGATTGAAAATAAATTTTTTGATTGAAGTCATCTTTTTTGTATTTGGGCCATATTAGGGGTAGGACATTTGTATCGTTATTATTCAATCAAAAAAAAAAAGTTTCTTCAATCAAAAAAAATATTTTCAATAAAAAAAAACTTCACTTCAATCAAAAAAAACATTTTCAATCAAAAAGAAGTGTTTGAATGCAAAAAAATATTTGAGACCCCAAAAAATTGCATTTGAACACTTTTTTTTTTTTTGATTGAAAAGTTTTTTTTTTGATTGAAGTGAGTTATTATTTGATTGAAAATACATTTTTTGATTGAAGTCATCTTTTTTGTATTTGGGCCATATTAGGGGTAGGACATTTGTATCGTTATTATTCAATCAAAAAAAAAAAAGTTTCTTAAATCAAAAAAAATATTTTCAATAAAAAAAAACTTCACTTCAATCAAAAAAAACATTTTCAATCAAAGAAAAGTGTTTGAATGCAAAAAAATATTTGAGACCCAAAAATTGTATTTGAACACTTTTTTTTTGTTTTGATTGAAGTGAAAAAAGTTTTGAAGTCTTTTTTTTTTTTGGATGGAATCATTTTTACACAAATATCCCGCAGTGGGCGGATGCTTCCCCATTGGCCAGACATGTTTGAGTGACAAGTGTCTATACCAATGACGTCTGACATAGAAATCTCTTTCTTGAACAAGCAAGTCGCCATTTGCAATGTACAGGTATGCGGTGAAAATCCATCTTCCATCCATCCTATCGATACGCACAAACTTTTCAAACGACAGCATTTTTTTCCACAGACAACATTAGATGCCTTTTCAAATGTACACCGAGGGGTTTGTTTACTTCAAGGATGTGGACATGTTTGTAAAAGGAGTAATAAAAAGTCGCGCACAATGAAAGAGAAAGTGAGTCTCCGCTCAGCATGTTTACAGCAAGTTTGAAGCACTCCTGTAACAACGTTTTCGTAGCAGTTAGTAAACAAACCCCTCTGTGTACATCTGAAAAGGCATCTAATGTTGTCTGTGGGGAAAAAATGCGGTTTTGTGGGATGTAAATAACATAAAACAGCGGTAAGATCCATCCGCTTCCATTATAACCTGCTGTGATGATGCAGGGACAGACACAACTACGCATAACAGGAGCAATAATAAAAACAATCTTCAGATATATAACTTGTTCCTGGTTAAATAGTTTTTGTTAATAACAATGTGTTAATTTTCTTTAAAAACATTAATGTTGAACTACAGGGCAGCTGGCCAAATTGTCGAGTCACGTGACTGAAAACTATGAATAGCGGTGACGTAACCGTGATGTTGACTCCGAAGTGGTCTTTTCTGCCAAGAGCTCCACAAGAAGTCTTCTTTCTTCTTCTTGTGGATTTCCGGTGTTGTGCCAAGGTACTTATCCCCGATAGAAAAAGTATCCCCTTCCATGGGAGCACGCCTGCACTCAGTACAAATGGATGTTACTACGCTCAATGAAATAATGAAATTTAGCAATATGTGGATTGTATGATTTATTGTGTGAGTACTGTTGTTTTGTCAAGGAGACTTTAAACCGTTTTACATGGCTCGTGCATTAAAATAAATGTTTTTATTCTTCTGTGGTTGTTGTCGAAGTTTATTGCACAAATGCAATCATATATTTTCCTTTCTTCGTGAAGGACACGTTTTTGTTATTATTTGACAGTGCAGGCTAGTTCATTACTTACGTTTCCAGTGTTTGGAGACTAGATCGAATTCAATAGTCTGTACGGAACCTGTCCATTCTGTAGATACAGTAAAGTCAAGGTCGCTGATTTAATCTTAACATATTTTTCACTTCATCTGGGCTACATCTACAGACTCGAAATGTATATTAGACTGCATGCACCACTGCAAACAATTACATCCCTGTTTACATTGCAAATGATGACTTTCCTTTAGATGGGGTTGAGTTCGCCCCCCTAAAAGGCTAAATAATAGTCACAATAATAACAGGTCCTCTTGTATTTTTAAAGCACTTTTCACGGCACAAAGCGATTAAGATATGCTACTTACCAGGCTGGACATGCAGTCTGTCAAAATGTGTATCCCCCATTATACAGGGACACAGATTCTGTCAGGCTGTATTTTCAGCCTGCCAAAATCTGTATCCACTGTCTATAAAGCCCAGTCTTTACCATAACGTCAAGCGTTTTATTTTACAGATGGTTTGTCTTTGTTCCTCTCCCTTTATCATGTACAGATGATCCCCTATCATCAAGTATTTCATTCTGGCCAGGTGTTCATTCTCAGAAACCTGAAGTTTTAACAATTCAACAAAATGGCACATTTATTCACATTGTTGAGTTTCACTGGCCTATAACAAAATAGCACACAACGTCTTCAACAATTAACACAACATTTAAACTAATGAACTGTCTCACTGACTATTATGAGATGCATCGCTGGACTCAGTATCCCCCTGTCACTCTTGACATAAAAGAAGAAACTTTTCTATATTCTCCAGTGTTATTAGACATGATCCAAAGTATCTGTAAAATAAACCACTTGACGTTATGGTAAAGACTGAGCTTTATAGACAGGGGATACAGATTTTGGCAGGCTGAAAATACAGCCTGACAGAATCTATGTCCCCGTGTAATGGGAGATACACATTTTGACAGACTGCATGTCCAGCCTGGTAAGTAGTATATCTTAATCGCTTTGTGCCGTGAAAAGTGCTATATAAATACAAGAGGACCTGTTATTATTGTGATTAATATTTAGCCTTTTAGGGGGGTGAACCGTGGTGCATGCAGTCTAATATACATTTCAAGTCCTGTAGACGTAGCCCAGATGAAGTGAAACATATGTTAAGATTAAATCAGCGACCTTGACTTTACTGTATCTACAGAATGAACAGGTTCCTTATAGACTATTGAATTCGATCTAGTCTCCAAACACTGGAAACGTAAGTAATGAACTAGCCTGCATAGTGCTTAATAACATTGTCAAATAATAACGAAAACGTGTCCTTTACGAAGAAAGGAAAATATATGATTGCATTTGTGCAATAAACTTCGACAACAACCACAGAAGAATAAAAACATTTATTTTAATGCATGAGCCATGTAAAACGGTTTAAAGTCTCCTTGACAAAACAACAGTACTCGCACGATAAATTATACAATCCACATATTGCTATATTTCAATATTTCATTGAGCGTAGTAACGTTCATTTGTACTGAGTGCAGGCACGCTCCCGCGGAAGGGGATACTTTCTCTATCGGGCATAAGTACCTTGGCACAACACCGGAAATCCACAAGAAGAAGAAAGAAGACTTCTTGTGGAGCTCTTGGCAGAAAAGACCACTTCGGAGTCGACATCACGGTTACGTCACCGCTATTCATAGTTTTCAGTCACATGACTCGACAATTTGGTCAGCTGCCCTGTAGTTCAACATTAATGTTTTTAAAGAAAATTAACACATTGTTATTAACAAAAACTATTTAACCAGGAACAAATTATATATCTGAAGATTTTTTTTTTATTATTGCTTCTGTTATGCAGTAGTTGTGTCTGTCCCTGCATCACCACAGCGGGTAATAATGGAAGCGGATGGATCTTACCGCTGTTTTATGTTATTTACATCCCACAAAACCGCATTTTTTCCCCACAGACAACATTAGATGCCTTTTCAGATGTACACCGAGGGGTTTGTTTACTAACTGCTACGAAAACGTTGTTACAGGAGTGCTTCAAACTTGCTGTAAACATGCTGAGCGGAGACTCACTTTCTCTTTCATTGTGCGCGACTTTTTATTACTCCTTTTACAAACATGTCCACATCCTTGAAGTAAACAAACCCCTCGGTGTACATTTGAAAAGGCATCTAATGTTGTCCGTGGAAAAAAATGCTGTCGTTTGAAAAGTTTGTGCATATCGATAGGATGGATGGAAGATGGATTTTCACCGCATACCTGTACATTGCAAATGGCGACTTGCTTGTTCAAGAAAGAGATTTCTATGTCAAACGTCACTGGTGTAGACACTTGTCACTCAAACATGTCTGGCCAATGGGGAAGCATCCGCCCACTGCGGGATATTTGTGTCAAAATGATTCAATAAAAAAAAAAAAAACGACTTCTTTTTTCACTTCAATCAAAAACAAAAAAGGGTTCAAATGCAATTTTTTGGGTCTCAAATATTTTTTTGCATTCAAACACTTTTTTTCTTTGGTTGAAAATGTGTTTTTGATTGAAGTGAAGGTTTTTTTTTTGATTGTAAATATTTTTTTTTTGATAGAAGAAACTTTTTTTTTGATTGAATAATAAAGACACAAATGTCCTACCCATAATACAGTCCAAATACAAAAATGATGACTTCAATCAAAAAATGTATTTTCAATCAAATAATAACTCACTTCAATCAAAAAAAAGTGTTCAAATGCAATTTTTTGGGTCTCAAATATTTTTTTGCATTCAAACACTTTTTTTTTGATTGAAAATATTTTTTTTGATTGAAGAAACTTTTTTTTTGATTGAATAATAAAGACACAAATCTGCCTTCATACACACACTGCTGCACTTGTTAAGCCATTCCACTGCACTGAACTTATTTGTTTTTCAGTAAGCACTAAATGCATCACAATAACCAGAGGCAGATGATATGAAGGTAAAAGAGGATTGAATGTTTTCACCACCTGTAGACAGGGCAGACATTAAGATATCATACAGGGGTTCCCGCAATACTAAAATTAACCTGCAGTTCCTCAATGCATTGGCCCCATATTGGAAAAACCCATTTGCATATTCAAGCCCCCAACATGTATTTTGGTCTGATGTGCCTGCAACAGCTGAGTATTTGAATCATAGGAATAAAGTAAAGAAGCATCAGTGTGCAAGTAGTTGGAAAATCATGTCTTAAAAAGCAACAACTGTTTCTTTATATAAAGTATAGAAATCCTCAAAGTTGTGTTCATTCCTATAGTCATTTTAAAATGCTGTTGCTGTAAATTTTCTCAACACACTTGCAACCTTAACAATAATGTACACATAATGTGCATGTTCTCGAGGCACGCTGAGATGCATTGGAGGTACATTGTGTGTCTGTTTATGTTTTTCGAAATTAAACAATTGACTACAACAAAGGGTTATAACAGAGTTGCAAAGGGGCTGCTGATGCCGGAAGTCTTTTTAGTAGTTTTTCAGTGGATATGAAACACACAGTTATATCTGCTATGACAGGATTTTTCATAGATGGTGGAAGAAGCCGTCAAAACTTTCACACATGCTAACTCTGCTCTCTCCACTTACATGTCCACTTTGCACAGGTTTCTTTGCTGGTCTTGTGTTGAAGTCTGTTCCGCCATCAGTTAGTGTTTCCTGTATTAGACAGCAATTGGCTTTCATATAAGTGACATACCTCATCAAGCTGCCCAGCAAATATTTAAATCTCAGATTTTAGGGAATTGACCAGACATCACCCCCTTCAGTAGAGGAATGTCAAAATGCCTCTCCAGTGACAAACTTTAAACAAATACAAGATGATGTTTCTTGTCAAAATGCACCCTGAGAGTTGAAGTTAACTTCTCCCAAAAAATGAGTTTCATGCTGATCCAAACAGTACATGAGTCTGCCTATGGCAGGGGTCAGCAATCTGAACTATTAGAAGAGCCTTTTTTTTTTACCAAAAACAATTCACACAAAACATATTTTTAGCCTTACCGTAGCAAAATAGGTCTAAATGATCATTCAAGACTTTGTTTTAACACAAGATGGCTCCTCTGCAGTGGGCTATTTATGACCATTAAGTACTTTAACTTTTGCAGTGTTGGTGGTAAAAGCAAATGGATCTGTCCATGCACTTTTCAGTTCTGTATTTTCCTCTGAGACTTTTACTTTATGGATTTGGTATCCATTGCTAGTCTAGCTAGGGAGACTCATGACTAGCCACAGCTGTTGAGGTTTGGTAAAAATTTAGAGGAATAGGCGCCAGAACCAATTGAGTTATGGATGCAACACACTAAGCCTTAAAATGTGCAAATGATGCACATTTTAGTTGATGAAATGTTACAACCTTGTTTTTTTTCCATTTAGTGCATAGGCTACATATTTTTACAATTGGAGAATGTAAGAATTTCTTTAGGCCTACAACAGTGCTAAATAAAAATGAAAATACAAAATAAATAAATAACCGTTAATCATTTTCATGTGATATTTTTTGTCAAAGCCACAGAAAGCCAGTGGAGAAGGGCTGAAGAGCTGCATATGGCCCCAGAGCCGCAGGTCTCTGACTCCTGGCCTATAGGAAAATATTATAGGATCTGTACTAACTGTAAATAATAATACAAATGTTTGCAATACGATGACTGAACAAAATGCAATGCAAAACAAAACTGATTTCAATTTTAAGTACATTTTATGGATGGTGTTGAATCAAAGTGGAGTGCTGTTGAATTTTTTTTTTATGTGCGATTATTGTCTCTTGTTTCAACCTGGTTCATATCTACCTTTTGCATTCTGACAGGGACAGGTGTTCAGAAAGAAAACACTGACTTTTATACCTGAACAGAGAAGCTTCTCTTACATTGTTGTCAAACATTCACTGCTGCTCATTACCTGTTAAAAAATAATGTTACACAAATACAGCAGCTGGATAAGGTTCCTTTGGCAGAACACATTTTTCAAATAGCAGTTTCAAGTTGTAGTTTGGCCAAGTGCCTCATTGTCTTTCTCATTCTCATGCTTATCAAAAAGGAAAATTAATTTAACTTAAATACAAAGCATGTTTATTTTTGTACATTTCATGTCTATGGTATGCAAGTAATCATAGTTTGTTTTCAGGAAAGTTACACGAGTGCACTGAGCTGTGAACCCTGTGTCTTGTATTATCCAGAACCTTCAGCTGACTGTACAGTTACTGCCCTGATATGCTGTATATCTAACCCGTATCTGTGCTCTCCAGTCCAGTAAAGCCCAGTCCAGTCCATTTGGTATTGGTTCTGGCCACAGCTACCAGACTGACCCAGCCTCCTACAGTCCCCTGTCATCCCCGGCCACTTCCTCCCCCAGCGGTAATGCCTATTCAGGACTGACAAACCGCAGCACAGCTTTTGGTGAGCCCTCCCCATTTTACATCCTCATTTCTTCCTGGGTAATCTATTGTAACATCCCACCTGTGTGGTTCAGGGTGGAGGACATTCATGTGTTGTGAAAGTCTCTGTGTGTTTGTATCTTTCTGTCTGCAAACATAATCTTATTAGCACAGACACTGAGGAACAACATATCTACAGCAGCGGTTCTGTTGAAGATCTTATGAGGTAGGGCTTGGTGACATATCAATGTGACAACCTGAAAGACAAACCTTTGGAAATGACCTGGTCTAGTCTTCCAACCACACTTCACATCACACACCCATACAACGGACCCAGGGCTATCATACAATGTTCCTGCTCTTCAGTTTATTTGTATTTTTAACCATTCACACAAACTTTATGTGGGAACATTTTGGGGCTCAGTATCTTGCCCGAGAATACTTGGACATGCAAACTAGAGGAGCCAGGGATTGTATAGCTGATCTTTTTTGTTATTTTGCTATATTTGTTATCCTTTTAGCAGACAGTGCATAGATGAAAAAGTAAATGAAGATTGAATGGATGGGAAATACTCTGTTTTTAGAGAGCAAATAGGTATGATAGGAATTTTTGCAGAATTTTTGCATTTTTGCAGGACCTATTTTGACAAAATAGGTATTCAATTTGTTGACAATCAGCTGAATCCTCATTATTATTGCCAATTTTTCAGAAGAGGGCTTATTTATGATTTAATGAATAATATTCCAAGTACTTCATATATTGTTAAATATATTAAATTAATGCTGATAATCGTTTAGATTTTCTTAGTGTATAATTTGTTTTTCTGTATTTGGAATAATTATGGAAATTTAAGGGAGGGAAATTTGGTTAGATAGTCTTAATATAGTGTGCATTTTCTAGAGATACATATCTATAACTATTATTAAATAAAGGTAATAAAAGTTAGGTATGGAGTAAGTAAGTGACCACACTCAGAGTTGACTGAATTGACTCTGATTAGCTGATTTGGAACCAAAAAAACAGAGGTTTTCATCTCAGAGTTTGGTATTAGACTCAGAGTTAGTTAAACCTGCTTTCTGAAACAACTTTAACATTAGAGAAGTAATAAAAGATTGTTGACATGTTAGACCTTAACTGAGAACAGTTTACAGTCACCATGTATTCATTTCCATTAGGAAAGCAGTTTACTTGCTTTCAAGCCTTACTGGTTTATTTTTGTCTTGGTACAGACATTATTACATGGATGGGGAAGCAAAGCAAAGCAGAGTGAGAGTCACTCATTAATGGTTCCATCTACCATTAATATACATTATTCTTTATGGCCTTCAAAGCTTTTTTTTCTCAGCCACACTGCATGAACAGCTGACACACACCAGCCTTTTATGAGTGCCATGAAAAACAGAGCAAGGTTGCCACTGGTAAGTGCTTCTGAACAGGAAATAAAGGATTATTCCTCTGACAGGCTTGCACAAGTGAGGTTGTGAGTTGTCCGTCCTCTAGAGTATTATCACAGATATCCTATACAACTCTGTAAATGTGTAAGTTTAATGTAAATATATCATGATACTCACAATATTTTGACCTGTTGACATATTGATATCATACTGTCACACATAGCAACGGTGAAATTATTACAGACTTCACAGTGGTTCCTAAAAGACGAGCAGCTTCAGTAGTGTGAAACAACCCGCAGACTTCTCAGACTCTTTTATTGAGTTAAAACTCAGAGGGAACTCATTCAGTGGCTTCTCTGGCAGCAGAACAGCATCTCTCCCTCCCCTCTCTTGCTGTGCACAAGTTACATCAAATGATTTTATCATAAACCTTCAGAAATGTAAACCTACATGTCGCTCGCCGCTTGACAAAAAACTACAATAGTTATGGTAGCATAACAGCCTGTCACAGGTTATAGCGTGATGATTAGAGGAGAGATGGCAGAGCATAAAGGTCCAGGTGGGAAAAAAAATCACTCAATCATTTAGAATTTTGCTAAAAGAGAAGGAAATCACCTGTTGAATTATATATATAAATCCCAGGGTACATTTTTTGTATGTGTAAATTGTAGTAGATTTTATTCTGTTGTACTATTAATATTGTATACAGAATCTGAATCTTACTCTGAGTTACTGTTGTTGTTTACAAACTAAAGAAATGAGGGATTATTTTTGTTTGGGTTTTACAGAATATTTGAAGGCAAACTGTGAGGTTGACATGTAAAACTATATCACTTATATGTTTTTACTAATTTGTCATATCGTCAAGAATATCATTATCGTAAAAACACCCTGAAATATTGTTGTATTATTTTAGGGCTATATCCCCTACCCCTAGCTGCATGTCTTTTCTCTTTTCTCCACAAAATTTCAAGTTAATCATATTAATTTGATTTATTGCCCCAGCCATAATTTACCCAGTGGGGACCTTTAATGCCTCTACCAGATGCCAACAAATTGTTGATGTATTTTTTCATAATTAATTGGTTTTAATCTCAAAAACTGGTCAGACTAAACAAACGAGATGAAGACATCACCTTGGACTCTAGCAATTGTGAAAAGCATTTTTCAAATTTTTAGAACAAATAATTGATTAATTGAGAAAATAGTGGTCAGATTAAGCAGCAATGACAATAATTTCTGCAGTAACTGTTGAAAATGAAAGACATAGTTTCACTCTGAACCAAAGTGGTGGACCAGCTGACTGACTAGCATCCTGTTACCTCGAGCCACACTGCTAGCATATCTAAAAATTGCATCACAGAACACAAAAGACTAAAACTGCTACAGCAAATGTTCAGTCAGTAAAGGCTCATCAGCCAGCTGCTCAGGATTCCTACTTTTTGTTGTACACATCGCTGTACAGATGAAACATGTCCAGTATGCAACAGCTACTTGATAGCGTTTTAATGCACACACACATTAGCCAAATAGACTTTATGTGTAACCCACGCAAGACAATCTATAATGTGTACCATGACCCACAAATATTTCACTATCCACAGACATGTCTTTATATTTGTGTTGTGTAAAGTCATATCCACAAAAATACAATGCAGTTTGCAATTATGCATAACTTACTCTGTGAACACTGACTGTAATTTCACAATAAAATGTTACAGGTTTTACAAATGTCAACAGTTTCCCCACAGCAAATATATGTGAAGTCATATTTTCGCATTTGTGGATCCATTTTTACACGTGAGACTGGTTTTGCACATTTGTGATTCGCTTCCTGTCAGTTTGTGGGCCATGTGACATTTTTGACTGCGATGCTAATTTTCTGTAGCACATTAATGGTAATTGTAATGATGTTTTAGTATCAAGCTTACAGACTAATTTGGCACATGGTTGCAGTGGTGGAAGAATTACTCAGGTCAGAAAAGTACAACAAAAACAAAAGTAAAAGTACTAATTATGTAGAATGGTCTGCTTTAGTTAAAAAAAAATATTGATGCATTAATGTGTTTAGCACTTTAATGGTGAAGCTGGTAAATGTGCTTTTTTAGCAGTTAAGTTTTGTGTTCATCAGTCATAATATATTTGTTTATGATATTTAGTATTATTAGTGTGAATCTGCAATGGAACACATGTACAGATGGTTTTGTGTGGGTTACAAATAATAAAATCCAACAAAAACTTACATAATTTTCTCTTTTTTATCCTCCCTCTTGGGCTGATTTTGTGACTTTGGTTTTTACATTCACACCCTGTCGCTCTCTTCCTCTTTTTTCCATGGGAAGGAGCTCTGGTTTTGCCTAATCTTGTATGCCTTCCACTTCATTTATGCACAACCAGCCCCCTATATGTATGAGCTTAATTACTTTTCTGTCTGTATTTTTTTCATTTTTTTCTATCCACTCACTATCAGCAACTCAGCCTCTTGCTTATATGTGTGTGGAGATTTAGATGATCAGATCATTTTGTTGATTTTTGTGAAACAGCAAAAATGTTCCTCTCCAAGAGGAGGCAGATAGCTTAATAATCTGCTCTGCTTTAATGTAGTCAGTAAAATCTCAAAAACAGCCGCACAGGGAAAATGTGTGTATGTTTGTACATGTCTGGTTGAGTATTTATTTACTTTTGAAGCAGAGAGAATCAGGCCTCTTTATGGCTCATTAGACAGGCCTTTATCTCTAATTTTACCAGTTGTTTTTTTTTTTTTTTTTTTAAATAATTGATCATATTTTAGTAAGATGCCAGACTGATCTGCTCCTGATTTAACTTGCTATCGTTAGCTTAAAACAATATGGAGCACTCTGTTGGAGTTGTTGGAACTACAAAAACACACAGGCTTTGCCCTCTTCTATACTCTTTGGGTAATACTCCTCCAATCACAAATATGCATTCACCCACTGAGAATTGTAAACTTAGAATTGAAACTTTGTTCTCAGAATTCTGACTTTGTTCTCAACATCTTAACTTTAAACTCAGAACTGATTTTTTCACATGTGGCTGTAATCCTTTCATATGTGTAACTGTAACCCTGTGTGTGTTTTCAGATGTGTCGGGGGAGAGCAGTCAGAGTGGAGCCCAGTTCCAGGGTCGTCCCAGTGAGGTCTGGTCTCAATGGCAGAACCAGCATCACTCCCAGCAGGCAGGGGAACAACACACACACCCCAATCCCAGCCAGACAGAAGTCTTCCAGGTAACACACAATCTCAGACATACTGCTGTGGTGTGTCAGAGCATCTTCCAGCTGCCAACTGCTGACAATTGTACGCAGATATGTGATATGTCTGTACACCCCTGATCCCCCTCCATGTCTCCACAGGACATGTTACCCATGGCTGGAGATCCCACCCAGGGAACGGCAAACTACAACATTGAGGATTTTGCTGACCTCGGCATGTTCCCACCCTTCTCTGAGTAATATGGATGGAGGGTTCTCCATAACTCTCCCTCTCAGAACTGGACTGATGTTTGCATCCACCTGTCATGTTGTCTCATTTTTCTACATTGCTGGATCACCAACACACAGCTGATGTGCAGCACAGTGAATGTCTGGGTGCACTTGTCGTTCACACACATACAAACACACAGTTCACAAATGTTTGGGCTCCAAGGCCTGCAGTATGTATCTGTAAACATGCACATACCTCGTCTTTGCAAAGAGGGACCCTGCTGTCAGATGGAAGGTATATCAATCAATCTGTATCAGCTCTTTGTCTGTTGTAGCAATGATAAACATTGCCTCAAGCTTGCTGAACTCGTGGTGCAGTCTGTGACATTAAGGTTGCTGAAATGTGGCTGTTAAGCTCCCTGCAGTCAGTATCAGTATGACCAGATGAGGTTAGAGCTGGATTTGTCAGAGCCCAGTATCAGTATTATTATCCAAGATTTTCAGACTTCCTCTCTGTCTGATTTGAGAAAGCAAAACTTCAAGTTTCTACCAAAAATGTCCACGACATCATTTTTGTCAGTGTTCATGCCTGCAAGTATCCACGCAGATGACCCAGATTTCTGACTGTGCCAACTTCACATGTGCTACACTCAGTGATGTACAAAGCTACACACATGTTCACTGCTGTCTGCATCCACATCTGTTTTGGAGTATGCCAGGTTTTGTTTTCAGGATGAATAATAAGAAAAAAATGAGAACAGATACAAGGTGAGTGCTCCCCAACTGATGCATAACACACAATGATGGAGTTCATGTCACCTGTGACATTTAGTGTAGTGTAAGTCCCTCAAGAGGGTTGACACAAGGTCCTGTTTTAAGATAGAAGCTCAGTTTGTCTCTGACAGCATTGTTTTTTGCTTTTCAATTAGTTTCATGCAGATGTTTTGATTATTTACGCTCAGGTTGTTGGACAGGCTGGAAGACACTGCAGTAAAATTGACCTAAATCATTAATTCATTGACTTCACAGGAAATATGTAAAGTATCATTGCTGAGTAGACCTCAAACTGAGTTCTGCTGCATATTAGTTTTACATTTCAGACCAAGTAATTTCATGGTAATTAACCATTACTTTACTGTTGAGGAATTTAGACTTTACTACTCCAGAAAAGTTGCCCAGAGTTTCCAGCTTTTGTTCAACTGTGATTGTGATCAAGCAGCAACCTCTGGTGCTGAAAAATTAAGCCAATGCAGAAGTTTCAAAAAGCGCAGTTCTTTGAATGACCACTTGAGGCTGACTCCAAAAGCCAGTCAATCCCCACAGACCTTATGTTAAAATGCCCAACTTTACAGCAGAAATAAACATGTTCACAGCCTGGTCCAAAACTAGTTATTATAGCTGATTTCCCCCTTCGTGATAAGTGCGGGGGATGAAGCCATTTACATTTTATTAAGGATTAAAGTTAAGTATAAGTAAGGGTGGTTGCTAATAGTGTCCTCAGCTTCTCAGTCCCTCCTACACAACGCCATCCTCTCCCCCAAATATGGTCACTTCCGGCTCCAAAAAAAACAAGACGGTGACAGCCGAAATGCCAGCTTCAAAAACAGATGTCCACAAATTGATGGGTGATGTTACAGTTGCTACGTCCATCATTTTTACAGTCTGTGACTATGACTGAAGAAAAACATTTGCATTCTGAAATTTACATTTTTTGAAGAGAATGTATGCCTATACACTGTAAACCCCAATTAACTCACTCCACTTAAAATATTTTTGGAGACAGTTTGCATTCAAAATGTTTATTTTAGTTCAATACAGCAACATAAAAGTTTTGAGTACACCAACAATAATTTAACAATTTAATTGGGGCATACATTTGACCTGCTGGAGTCATAAGTCAGTTGGCTGTCACCGTTCCCATCTACCCAGTGTGACACAGAGGCTGCTATGGTGTTATTAGGGGATGTTTTTAGTGCCAAATTAAGGACAGAGCAAGTCTGGTTTATGTTTAGCCAAAGTTTAACACAGTAATGTTGACATCTGCCCATGAATAATTGTGTCAGTGCACTTTATATGTGTGCGTGTCCACATCATTTCACAATGACTGGGAGAAGGCAGCAAACAAAGTGGATGCACAGTGCTCTGAGTCAGCTGAGTCAGTTCAGACATGATGTCACTTCCTCACAGTGCAGTCAGACGAATAAACCAGTAGTTAACCTATCACCTCCTCTGGAAATACCTGCAGTGATTACAGAGAGTATCAGTCGACAGCACTATTGATGTTCATGTTGTCCCAACACTGCATGTGCACGCATACGCACCTAGTAAGATTTATGCGAGTTCTGAAGATGTACATCTTCATCTGCCTGCTGCAGCCTCTTGCACACCATTGCTGCCAAACAGCAGCAGGAGATGAGAAGCCGTTCATCTCCACCTGCTGCTCTCCTCACTCTCTCCATCAACCTTAGTGTGTAAACTATATGTAGTGATGTCCAGGACTCTAGAGAAAAACTTGATGCCAGTATAGAAGGATTCTATGTATAAATGAAAATATTAAAAAAAAACAACAACAACAAACAAAAAAAATCACTCATTTTCTCACAGTTGCTAAGCTAAGGCTTAAAGTGCACTTCATGAAGCTAACTGCTAATCTCACCAGCCTGCTTTAAAAGGGAAAAACCGCCATACCGTCCAAGCAAAGCGCAGTATTTACTCGTGTATTTGGTGTTCCTCAGCTCTGGCTACTTGACTTTATTACTTTATAATCTTTTAAACTATTAAGAGACTGAATAATACTTTCTAGCGGGGGAGCTTTTACATGATAGATTGTATAATGTCTCTGACAGACGGATGGGAGAACCTTGAACAGACATCAGAGTCCTTTTGCTAAAGATCTGAAATTGATGTTTTTTGTAAATAATGTGATTTTTATGTCGACTCGTGTTACTTTCACACAGTATATGTTTTTTTGTGTAGGTTTTAATGATATTGTGTGCAGTGTGAGTACATATTTAACTATTGGTATTTAGTTAGTCTGTTAATTGTACATTGAGTTCTAGACCTGTAAAAATTGTGTAAATGTGACCCATTATTTTTGTGTAACAAATTGTGCTTGTGATAATAAATTCTTATTGGTTATGTGGCTTCCATTCAAAGTTTAAGTCTTCCATTATTCAGGCATGCTTCACATCCATGAGATGGGTTTTTTTGGGAGGCAGAATCTTGGTATTGTGATCTCAAAACTGCAACTTAGCCATATTTCAGTCTGTGAATACATAATTTACACTATGGTACACTACAGGCTTAAAGTCAAAATGTGAGGTGGTAAAGTAGATGATATACTGCCCCTCTCTAACTGTCAGTGACGCTGGGTCATATGTGTGTGTGTGTGTGTGTGTGTGTGTGTGTGTGTGTGTGTGTGTGTGTGTGTGTGTGTGCGCGCGCGCGCGCACGTAAGTACGTACGTGTGTGTGCACACAAGGTTGAATTTGCAGATTAAGATTTTACCAACAAAACATATGATTATTTCCTGTAATGTGATGCTCTGTTACTGATGAAACTAACACTATGTAAAGTACACTTTATTCGGTACACTTTGCCAGTACCAGTTTGGACACCTTTTGCTTTCAGAGCTGCCTTAATTCTTGGTGGCATGGATTCAACAAGGTGCTGGAAATATTCTTTAGAGATTATGGTCCATATTGACATGACAGCATCACACAGTTGCTGCAGATTTGTCGGCTGCACATCTATACACATCTCCAAAGGTGCTCTATTGGATTGAGATCTGGTGACTGGAGGCTACTGGAGTACAGTCAATACATTGTCATGTTCAAGAAACCAGTTTGAGATGATTTGAGCTTTGTGACATGATGCGTTACCCTGCTGGATGTAGCCATCAGAAGATGGGTACACTGTTGTGGTAAAGGGATGGGCACGGTCAACAACAATACTCAGGTAGACTGTGATGTTTAAATAATGCTCAGTTGGTACTAAGGAGCCCAAAGTGTGCCAAGAAAATATCCCCCATATTAATACACCACCAGCCTGAATCGTTGATACAAGCAGGGTGGATCTATGCTTTCATGTTGTTTACACCAAATTCTGACCCTACCACCTGAATGAACCAGTCTGGCCATTTTCCTCTGACCTCACCAAGGCATTTTTGCCCAAAGAACTGATGCTCACTGGATGTTTTCTCATTTTGCACCATCCTCTGTAAACCCTAGAGATGGTTGCGCGTGAAAATCCCAGGAGATCAGCAGTTTCTGAAATACTCAGACCAGCCTGTCTGACACCACCAACCATGCCACGTTCAAAGTCACTTAAACAGCCTTTCTGATCCTCGGTTTTAACTTCAGCAGGTTGTCTTGACCATGTCTACATGCCTAAATGCATTGAGTAGCTGCCATGTTTTCCCATTTGCATTAACGAACAGTTGAACAGGTGTACCTAATGAAGTGGCCAGTGAGTGTAGTTTAAATAAGCTCCACCATGACCATCTACAGTGTTAGATTTTGGATTGTACATTTATAGCATACTACTAGTTGCGTCACTTCCACAGTAAGTTACTGAGTCACTTATACAGTAAACTATTTTGACATGTCGGCTGTATACTGTGATCTCACAGTAGTAATGCCTGCACATTACTGCGATTTAGCAATATGCCCCTGTAAAATGACTATATTTAATTGTAACCTTACAGTTAAATCCCATTACATTACTGTGATATAACAGTATGATCCTGTTAATTACTATATTTAACTGTAACTTCACAGGTTATGTACATTGGATTACTGTGATTTAGCAATATGCTACCATAGAATGAATGTATTGCACTGTATTCTTGCAGTTAAACTCCATATATTACCGTGATTTAGCAGTGTACTCATGTAAAATTACTTTATTTACCTGCATGAATTTCACAATACATTTCTAATTTTGGTTAAATATCACAGTGAAAGCCTGTGGGAAGTTATGATAATGTAATCACGAAATATTACAGTTACATATTGTAACTTCCTGGAAATAATTTGTAGTGTAAAACAGTAAAAGTCTTCCTCCACATTAATGCATCAGTAATATTAATAAGTTTAAGAGTAAATAATTCACAGTATTAGCCGTATGAGTTCTTTAACTTTTGCTTTTTTTGTAGAACATTTTGCTGATAACAGTTTAGTTATATCAGTGCAGAGGAGTAAAGGCCCAAAAGGCTTTTTCAGAGTCCTTCCCTTTTTAACAAATAAAAAAGTGACAATATCACGCATCACAAACAAATAACACATAGTACAAAAGTTAATGTACTCCTATGTAAAGGGACTACTTTTACTTAAACCTGCAATAACATTTTTGGCACCTCTGGGGCAGTGGAAATAAGACATTTCATTTTCAGTACACACCCAGCAGTTATGGAGAAACTTACAGACAGTTCAATCAGAACAAACTTGTTCTGAGAGAAAAGAATGTCTATTTACATGTGCCTATAAGATGAGAATTGTGAAAAGTCTTTAGCGATTAGACCCCATTGTGATGTCATATATTCCAGGAGGGTAGTAAAGATGTAATAGATAAGGAGTAGAGTCTAGATACTGGTGGTGGTGATGAAATGAGATGAAGAGGTAGCTGAGGATCTGAATATGAAGAGGGGTGGACTTTTGATGAGCTGGTGCTGGGCTCTGGATAAGGTGACTGAAGGAGAACAGGGTGTAGGAGGGTACAACGATTCCACCTAAAATGGCAGCTGACAGGAGCTTCCACACCATAATCTTCTTCAGGCACTTCATTTCAATGCGAGTTCAGATCTGCTGGTCTGTAGTCATTATTCAAATTTATAACAAGCATTTTTGGAAGAGAAATAATTATTGCCTTTTTTCCACAGAGATTGAACTGTATGTAAATCAACATACCTTTGGAAGACAGGGACCCAGACTGGTGTAAGCTTTCTACACGTCTTCAAAAGGAAAGCTGAAACATTATCAACATTACTGGTGTCTGTTCTTTTAAATGGTCTTGTGACTTCTCTGGGACCAATGAAGCTTAGCAAAAGTTCTGTCAGGAAGGCTCTCTTTATGCTTTAATTTCATTCAAATATCTCTCTGCCTCACTCCAGCTTTTACACTATCAGCTGACTATGGGCGTCACTCTGAGTCAGTGGTTCCCAACTGGTGGGTTGTGGTCCAAAAGTGGATCACAGGTCCATTCTGAAAGCACTGCGAGTGACTTGCGAATGTTTAAAGTTTTGTTTGAAGTACAGTAAATATCGAGCACAGAGTTTTATGTTGAAGTGCCATTTCCTGCTGTAGAGTGAGTGACTATTAGACAGCTAAGTGACAGAGACAGCAAATTAGCCTGACGGCATGGCCAGATGTAGGTATGACAGGTATTAATTTAGCATTTACTTCCTATTAAAAAAAGAAGACTTTTACTTAAAATATATACATATATATATTTCTTTATTACAAAAATAAATCAGGTTAACCACACAGCAGAGTACGTGCAAGGTGAAACTGGAGAAAAAAGTGAAAGTGAAAGCCCCACCCGGTAACCCACCACCCATAGGGCCCAGCAACCCTACCAGCCTGCTACCAGCAAGAATGCCAACAACACAAAATTTCGCACACGTCAGTTGGTTTAGCTGCAGAGAGGGCACTATTTACAATTACAACACAGAGATAAATTAACAGTAATTAGGAATAAAACAAAAAGGAAATTTCTTAATACAAACAATAAACAAAATTATATGGAAATAGCAGAAAATACCCACTGGTAGTCACAAACAAATTCTACAACAAAAAAACAATAACTACAGGACAAAAACAGCAGTGGCAATAGAGCTCCTCCTCACACAAATACAGCGGGGCTAAACCACCTAGACAGCATCACCATGCTGCCTCATTCCTTTAAACTGCAAGTCAAGAGTGCTCATCTTGGCACATAAGCACGCCACACACGCCGGCCTGCAAGTCAGCCAACTGTATAGGAGAGGGCTAAGGCTACCACCCAGCAACATGATTATGCTGTAAACTGCACCTTAGTCTGATGTGCACAAAGGATTAACGTGGTCAGCAACAGCGAGGAAACCCCCCCCCACCTAGCTGACTACAGTGCCTTTTGAGGGGAGACCAGATTACAAACAGCTGATGTTTACTTCCGGTCTATGATTACGGGGTGGGACAAACGGGAGGAAGCTCCGCTCATTACACATATTTAGACAAGGACAAAAACCTTTGTGTGTTGTTTGCAGCAAAGTACTGGCAAACAACAGCATGAAGCCATCAAAGCTTAAATACCATTTATTAACTAAACACACAGCCCATGCTGAGAAACCAGTGGAGTTTTTTCAAAGAAAACTGCACAAGCTCAGGGAGTCTTAAAAGAGCATACTTCTTTTGTGTTCAAAGCAACAGCAGGCACTCTGTGCATCATATCACGTCCAACACAATTGCAGAGGAACTTATCTTACCTGCCGCCATTGACATGGCTAGAGAGATCCTGGATTAGTCTGCTGTGGATACACTGAAAACCATACCACTGTCCATCAATACCATGCAGAGGCAGATTCAAGAAATGTCTGATGATATACAACAGACCACAGCTCGCATAAAGGCCAATGACTATTATGCACTACAGATGGATGAATCCATGGATGTTGCGAATAGTGCCATTTTACTGGTTTATGTGAAGCATGTGTGGCAAGGTGACTCATCAGGAGCAGTGTCTCTGCAATAGATAGCTTCCATCACTACCACCGCTGAGGACATGTTCAGTGCACATCTTGCTAAACTGCAAGACCAATTTGAGGACTACTTTCCCGTGAAACGCATGGAAGATTTCTTGTTTTGCACAATATGTAGAAATTATTGCGGATGACGGCGTGCTGTAACTTCAAGCATTTATTAACATGCTGATGACATACAGGCTGAACGTGTATGCAGAAAGGCTAACAATATATACACATGACAGGGTATCAAAAGGTTTCACTCTGGACCAATCACAATCAAGCAACTTTCAGAAACCAATAGGAACGCTTTCTTACTATCTCATAATTTCAACAACAGTGAACAGTGAACTTACTTACATATTGTATGAAAATATTACATCCCCCTTGTTATAAAAAAGAGGACCAAAATATATGTTTCAAGTTTCAGTCTTTTTAGGGTATCAGTGTGGTGTTAAAAAACAAATTTTGTATGTTTCAATCACAGTACAGCAAAACCAAACCTCAGCAATAATGCAATACTTTCATAACCATTTTAACAGGTCTTTCTCCTTTGTTATTGCTTCATTACTGAGCTTGTTTACCCAATAGAGTATGTAATATATATTCCAACAAAACTCAATAACAACCAATACATAGTGCAGCCTTTTTCCTTTTTTTCACAAGGGAAGGTTTTATAAGTCTGGAACAATTCTGGGTTTGACGTCAAAATATGTTAGAACTGGACCTGGCTCTTGTGTGATTAACTCCATCATTTTCCTGAATGCTCCATCATGTTGTACATCCGGTATGAATTCACTGGACTCTTTCAGCAGGTGACACATGGGTGCATTGATATCTGAGAGCACTGGGGCAAACTTTTACATATAGTTGACCATGCCGATAATAGTTTCTAGCTCACCTTTGTCTTTGGGTGGCTCCATGTCTCACACTGCTGCAATCTTGGCTGGGTCTGGCTTGATTCCATCTTTAGTAATGCAGTGCCCAAAGTAGCTGACCTCTGTGGCACAGATTGTACTCTTCTCTGGGTTGAGTGTGACCCCTTGGTCTCTGGAGGGGTGTAACTTTGCACAGAATTTCTTGTCATGCTCTTCCTTGCTTTTGCCATAGATAAGAACATCATCAACTATTGCCATGACTCCCTATAGGCCTTCATATGTCTCATCAACTTTTCACTGAAACTTGTTTTAGGCAGATTTCAGTTCATAAGGTAGTCGGAGGAATCGATACCATTCGAATACAATGTTGAATGTGGTCAACTTGGATGACTCCTCTGTGAGCTTTATAGCCCAATTGCGGGACCTGACATCAATGACACTGAAATAGCAGGCTCCTGCTAACTTGGATGTGATGTTGAGAGAAGATAAAGGGTTAATGTGGTCTTTTAATAACCTTGTTTAAGTCTTTAGGGTTGAGTCACGCTCTCAACCTGCCTGTGCATGGCTTTTCTGCCGCTACCATTGAACTGACACATTCAGTAGGTTCAGTGACTTTAATGATGATCTATCGCTTTTCCATGCTTTGTAGCTTGTCTTTTAGGCCAACGCGCAGAGCAAGGGGGACACGCCTTGGTGGGTGGACCACAGGTATTGCATTGGGGTCAATATGGATTGTGCACTCAGCAGGAAATAGTCCTATCTTTGTGAATACATATGCAAACTTCTCCATGAGTGGTATCTCAGATGTGCCAGCAAGTGACAGTATGAGCTTGATGAGTCCAAAATCCAAAAATGCTTTTAATCCTACCACTGGGGTTGAATGTGTGTTGGCAACATGGACTTTCAGCATAAATTGGGTGTCCTTGTACTGGCATTTTATGTTGCATTTTCCTGTGACAACTAGCTGCTCACCACCATAGCCATATAGTGAGCAGTTTGAGGGCTGTAGTACATACTGTAGTCCCAATGTTCTGAACACACGTATGAAAATGACAGTAGCTGAAGCCCCAGTGTCCAATTTAAAGCTAACTGCAGTTCCCACTTCCAATTTGCACATCTGCATAGGCTTGTTCTGTGTCTTTAGGGTCACTTCCCTGTGTTACTGCATCAATTGACAAATCCTTACTATTTGTATTTTTGTCTGTTTTGTTTTCACTTAAGATGTGCACTCCTTTTCCTTGTCTAGAACGACGCACCTTTGCAAAATGGTTCCACTTGTTGCATATCTTGAACTGTTTTCCTTTTACTGGGCAGCTGCCTTTCATTCTGTTACCACTGTAGCTGCATCCTTTATGGCGCTCCCCGTCTCCCTCTACCGACTGATAGCATGAACAGCCTGCTCATGTGGGCCATGGTTGCTGCCAGCTATAGTTTTAAGCTGTGCTTGTGCTATTTCACGAGACATGGTGATGTCTATGCTTTTTCAAGCGTTCAGTAGCTTCTCCCTCACTCTCGGTGAAAAAAATCTCAAAAACTACACGGTCTTGTATCATCTCTTCACTGTTAGCATAATTATCTTGTCTTTGACAAGCAGTCTCAAATCAGTCACAAACTGTTCCATTGGCTCATCAACTTCTTGTACTTTTTAATAGAATTTTTAACAAGTGAATATGATGTTCATCTTCAGCATGACGTATGCCTCGAAGCAGTCATAATATGATTTCAATACCTTTCTTTCATCTTCAGTGAGAGTAGATGTGTTGTAAATGTCTCTGCCTTTTTCTCTGACCCAAAGGACTAAGTAGCTATATTTTTCGTCCTCCCCATTCATCTTGAACAGACCAGAAAACATAAAATCCACATGAAGTTTAAACTTGTGCCATGCTTCGGGCAGGTTGTTAGCATGCCAGTCCATACAGGGTTAAGGAATTCCAGCGCCATCTATCTTTGTCCGTTGTAAATCATTTTTACTCTGACACCATGTCTTGTTTTGCATAATATGTACAAATTATTCCAGACGATGAGCTGTAACTTCAAGCATTTACTAACATGGTGGTGACATACAGACTGAATGTTTATGCAGGAGGGCGAACTTCAAACACACTGTGACTGCTTGACAGGGTATCAAAAGGTTACACTCCAGACCAATCACAATCAAGCATCTTTCAGAAACCAATAGGGAGACTTGTCAGTATCTCGTAGTTCATATATGACAGGGAACACATCTTACTTACATACTCTATTTGAATATTGCAGATGATAAGAGTATCCACTTGCCTATCGGCAATCCTTTTTAAGTTGACGTGTGAAGTGTCACATTGCCTAGCAACAAGGACGCTCAGCTTCTTGAACTTTCATGTGACAGCGTGCTAAAAAAGAAATTCAGTGAGGTGAGTCTGTCTCAGTTTTGGTGCATTGCGATGACTGAGTATCCCTCTCTTGCCCCCAATGCAATCAAACATATTCTACCATTCAGCACATCATATCTTTGTGAAAGTGGCTTCTCAGCTCTGGTCATCCTGAAGGCTTAGCATAGGAACAGAGTAAACATTAAACTTGACCTCAGAGTTGCTTTGTCAAACATCTCCCCTCTCTTTGAGACTCTTATGAACAGCAAAAACATACTCAGCTGTCCCATTAACTTGCTTGCGGTTTGTTTGCAGGCAAGCATCTACACATGCTGTGTATTCATGTTTTAATTTTCTTTAAGGAAATTATTGAAAAGGCAAACACACATAGGGGCTTTGTTAATAGGGGCTTAATTTATTACGTCAGCCTTTTTTTTTTTTAACAGTGCAGCAACTATTTTATTATCCTGTTCTCAGTATTTTTGGCCTATTAACATAATGTGCCTTTGCAGCGATTTTATCTCACTTGTCTTTAAGCCAAAATATGCACTTTTTTGGTTGTATTGCTATTTATTTACTAAGTTTACTAAGTAATTGCACTATTTTCTTGCAATATGTTTTATTTCAATGTGTTCTAAGCACATGTTGTTTACATTTTGTGCAATAAAACAGAATATGATGATCAACTCACATGTAACGTTCACGCTCATGTTGTAAACTAAATGAATCCCACCAGAATCACAAACACACGGAGACAGGAATGCAGTTCAAAAGTGAAAAGTTCTTTTCATACAAAAAACTGAGGACTGTAGCATAGGCTGGCAAAACACACAGGCAAAAAGGGCAGCAGAATGGACGCGGCAGGCAGGGAGACATAAGATGGCATGGCTTCTGGAGGAAAAGGGAAAAATCCACAGGTAAGTGTACAGGCAAAAATCCAAACAGTCAAAACAGGTTTCAAGCAGAGATGGCCATGTCATGTTACCACTGTAGTGACAGGAACCAACTGGTGATGATCCAACCATCAGACCAGGGTGAGTAATTGATGCGGAGATGAGCTGCAGGTGAGTAGGTGGAGGAGCGGGACATCCGGAAGTAGGTCAGCCACGCCCAGCCAGCAGACATAGACAAGATTGACAGGAACACAAGGGAGGGGGAAGCAGAGGAAACAAGAGGAAAACAAGGGAGCAAAACCTCAAACCCTGACAGTAACCCCAGGGTGAGCATCATAAAACTGTTTAATAAGATTGTCATCAAGTGGGGAATCCAGGACCACTCCTCAGGCCCATAGCCCTCCAAGTCCACCAGGAAATTGCAGCTCCCCTCCTCCAAGAGGCACCAGACCAATGAATGAATGACCAATGAATCTTGGTGCTAGCTTTCTAGATTCTACCTTCAGGGGAATGTTTTGAGATGATAGCCAAACTGACCTGGTTGGTAGGCCGGGGCAAGGCGCCTGCGGCAGTTGGCAGAGTCATTAACTTATCTGAGGACCTGAGCAGAGCCAAGCGAGCCTCTCCCCTCTCCACACCTCCTGGCAACGGTGGAGATGATCCTGGACAGATGGTACTGACAGCTCAGCCTCGGCAGCAGGGAGGAGTGGAGGTCAATATCCTGAGGAAGCTTCAAAAGGAGGGAGCCTAGTGGCAGAGCTGGTTAGGGAATATAGCATACTCTACCCTGGCCAAATGGGAGCTCCAGGAGTTGGGGTTAGACTCCACCACACAGTGCAGAGCCGCTTCCAAGTCCTGGTTAGTGCACTCTGATTGACCATTGGACTGGAGGTGGGACCAGAAGAAAAGCTTACAGAAAGCTTTCCATACATGTGAAATGAACTGTGGACCTCTGTCTGAAACTATGTCCACAGGAATGCCATGAAGGTGCAGTACATTGTTGACTAAATGTTTGGCAGTCTCAAAGGCTGAGGGAAGTTTTTTAAGAGCAATGAAGTGTGCTGCCTTGGAAAACCTATCGACAATGGTGAGGATGGTGGTATTACCTCGGGATGGTGGCAAACCTATGACAAAATCCAAGGCGACATGACACCACAGACGTCAGGGAACCGGAGGTGGGTGAAGCTAACCAGCTGGGGCCTGGTGGGAAGCTTTGCACAGGTGGAGCAAGCAGCCACAAACTCCTTGGTGTCAGTGTTGAAAGAGGGCCAGTAGCATTACCATTTAAGGAGGGAGAGTGTTGAACCTTGGGTGGCAGGAGAGGCAAGAGGCGTGAATCCAATGCGGCACCTGATCATGGCTTGACTCAGGGATGAGCAGTCTGTTGGGGGGGCCAGTAACAGGATTGGGCTGGTCTCCCTGAGCCTCTTTAACCTCAATTTCCCAGAACAGTGTGGTCACGACACAAATGAGAGGGAGAATGGATCCTCCTCCTCCGAGAATCGCCACCTTAACGTGGTGGAGGAGTTTGCGTGTCCCCGTGAACCTGGGAGCTGTGTTGTCCGGGGCTAAAAGCCCCTGGTAGGGTCTCCCAAGGCAAAGTGGTCCCGGGGGAGGGACCAGACTAAGAGCGATTCAAAGACCCTGATGATGCGGCCTCTTCGGAATAAGAGCACCTCGCCCGGTATGGGGACACCGGGGCCCCCTCCTGGAGCCAGACCCGGGGGGGGAGCTCGCCAGCGAGCGTCTGGTGGCCGGGCCTTAGGCCATGGGGCCCGGTCGGGCTCAGCCCGAAGAGGATACATGGAGCCGTTGCCCTGTGGGCTCACCACTCGCAGGGACAGACATCAGGGTCGGGTGCTTTGTGTGCCGGGCGGCAGGCAGGGGCAGGTCCCCGGGCATGCTGATCTCTGGCGACGCGGACTGGCTTTAGGGACGTGGAATGTCACCTCTCTGGTGGGAAAGGAGCCGGAGCTGGTGCGAGAGGTGGAGCGGTACCGACTAGATATAGTTGGGCTCACCTCCACGCACAGCACTGGTTCTGGAACCAAACTCCTGGAGAGGGGCTGGACTCTCGCTTTTTCCGGAGTTGCCCAGGGTGAGAGGCGCCGGGCGGGTGTGGGGATACTCACAAGCCCCCGGCTGAGTACCACCGTGTTGGAGTTCTCCCCGGAGAACGAAAGGGTCGCCTCTGTGCGACTGCGGGTTGCAGGGAGTAGGTCTCTGACTGTTGTTTGTGCTTAGGCACCAAACAGCAGTACGGAGTACCCGGCCTTTTTGGAGTCTCTTGGCGGTGTCCTGAAAGGGGTGCCGGCTGGGGAATCCTTGGTTCTCCTGGGGGACTTCAACGCTCACGTGGGCAATGACGGAGAAACCTGGAGGGGAGTGATTGGGAGGAACGGCCTGCCTGATCTGAACCCGAGTGGTGTTTTGTTATTGGACTTCTGTGCTAGTCATGGACTGGCCATAACAAACACCATGTTTGAGCACAGGGAGGTACATAAGTGTACCTGGTACCAGAACACCCTAGGCCAAAGATCGATGATCGACTTTGTGGTTGTATCATCAGATCTGCGGCCGTGTGTCTTGGACACTCGGGTGAAGAGAGGAGCAGAGCTGTCCACTGATCACCACCTGGTGGTGAGTTGGATCAGATGGTGGGGGAGGCTGCCGGACAGACCTGGGAAACCCAAACGTGTAGTGAGGGTGAACTGGGAACGTCTGGCTGAGGCCCCTGTCCGTAGGGTCTCGCACCTCCGGAAGAATTTCTCGCGCATCCCGGGGGAGGCTGGGGACATGGAGTCGGAGTGGGCCATGTTCAAAGCTTCCATTGTGGAGGCGGCTGCTAGGAGCTGTGGTCAGAAGGTCGTCGGTGCTTGTCGTGGCAGCAACCTGAGAACCCGCTGGTGGACACTAGCGGTGAAGGAGGCTGTCAGGCTCAAGAAGGAGGCCTTTCGGGTCTGGCTAGCCCGAGGGTCTCCTGAAGCAGCAGACAGGTACCGGTTGGCCAGAAGGGCTGCAGCTGTGGCGGTCGCTGAGGCAAAAACCCGGGTGTGGGAGGAGTTCGGGGAGGCTATGGAGAAGGACTTTCGGTTGGCCTCAAGGAAGTTCTGGCAGACCGTTAGACGTATCAGGAAAGGAAAGCAGGGCTTGTCTCAGGCTGTGCTCAGCAGAGACGGAGAACTGCTGACCCGAACTGGGAACATCGTTGAGCAGTGGAAGGAGCACTTTGAGGACCTCCTGAACCCGGCCATCACGTCCACTGTGAACGAGGCACAGCCTGAAGACTCTGGGGAGTTCTCGCCCATTTCCCTGGCAGAGGTCGCTGAGGTAGTTAAAAAGCTCCCCAGTGGCAAGGCGCCGGGTGTGGATGAGATTCGCCCGGAGATGCTGAAGGCTCTGGACATTGTTGGGCTGTCTTGGTTGACACGCCTTTTCAGTGTCGCGTGGAGGTCGGGTACGGTGCCTGTAGAGTGGCAGACCGGGGTGGTGGTCCCCATCTTCAAAAAAGGGGACTGGAGGGTGTGCTCCAATTATCAGGGTATCACACTGCTCAGCCTCCCAGGTAAAGTTTACTCAAGGGTGCTGGAAAGGAGGCTCCGACCGATTGTCGAACCTTTGATTCAGGAGGAGCAATGCGGATTCCGTCCTGGCCGTGGAACAGTGGACCAGCTCTTTACCCTTGTGAGGCTGCTGGAGGGGTCGTGGGAGTTTGCCCATCCAGTCTACATGTGCTTTGTGGACTTGGAGAAGGCTTACGACCGCGTTCCTCGGGGGGTCTTGTGGGGGGTACTGCGGGAGTATGGGGTACCGGGCTCGCTGCTACGAGCCATCTGGTCCCTGTATGACCAAAGTGAGAGCTGTGTCCGCATACTTGGTGTAAAATCCAGCACGTTCTCGGTGGGTGTGGGCCTCCGCCAAGGCTGTCCCTTGTCACCGATCCTGTTTGTGACTTTCATGGACAGTATCTCGAGGCGCAGTCAGTTGGTGACCTCAGAATTGCATCTCTGCTTTTCGCAGATGATGTGGTTCTGTTGGCTTCATCACACTGTGACCTCCAGCACGCACTGGAGCGGTTTGCGGCCGAGTGTGAAGCGGTCGGGATGAGAGTCAGCACCTCCAAATCTGAGGCCATGGTTCTCTGCCGGAAGCAGGTGGATTGTCCCCTCCGGGTTGGGGGAGAGTTACTGCCCCAAGCGAGGGAATTCAAGTATCTCGGGGTCTTGTTCACGAGTGAGGGTAGAATGGAGCGTGAGATGGATCGGCGGTTTGGGGCGGCTTCTGCAGTGATGCGGGCACTGCACCGGGCTGTTGTGGTGAAGAAGGAGCTGAGCCGGAAGGCGAAGCTCTGGATTTACTGGTCCATCTACGTCCCAACCCTCACCTATCGCCACGAGCTCTGGGTTGTGACCGAAAGAATGAGATCGCGGATACAAGTGGCGGAAATGAGTTTTCTCCGTGGGGTGGCTGGGCTCAGCCTTAGAGATAGGGTAAGGAGCTTGGACATCCGGAGGGAGCTCGGAGTAGAGCCGCTGCTCCTTCGTATCGAAAGGGGTCAGTTGAGGTGGTTTGGGCATCTGATCAGGATGCCTCCTGGGCGCCTCCCGCGGGAGGTGTTCCAGGCACGTCCCACTGGTAGGAGGCCCCGGGGCAGACCCAGAACACGCTGGAGGGATTACATATCTCATCTGGCCTGGGAACGCCTTGGGGTCCCCCAGGAGGAGCTGGAAAGCGTTGCTGGGGAGAGGGATGTCTGGGGTGCTTTGCTCGGCCTGCTGCCCCCGCGACCCGGCCCCGGATAAGCGGATGAAAATGGATGGATGGATGGATGGATCCTGGTTCCTCGCTGGAGTCCTTAGGTGAGTAAAGTCTGGGCAGGGCATCAGGTTTGGCATTTCTGGTACATGGGCAATAGTTGAGGGTAAAGTGGAACTTCCCGAAGAACAAAGGCCACCTGGCCTGCCGGGATTTCAACTGCTTAGCTGACTGGATATATGCCAAGTTCTTGTGGTCCATCCAGACCATAAGGGGCTGCTCCGCTCCCTCCAGCTAGTGCCTCCATTCTTCCAAGGCCGCTAGCAGCCCCTGGGATAGAAACGCCGAGAAAAGAAAGCACAAGGGTGAAGCTTGTTTTCTGGGCCCAGATGTTGAGAGAGGATAGCCCCCACCCCCGAGTCTGAAGCATCAACCTCCACAATGAACTCTTTGGAAGGATCAGGCTGAATGAGAATGGGAGCTGAGATGAACAGAGTCTTAAGCCACTGGAAGGCCTGATCAACATCGGGGGACCAAACAAACCGGGTCTTAATGGAGGATACCACACCACTCTTTTATGAACCCCTTGTAGAAATTTGCAAACCCCAGAAACTGCTGCAAATTTGTATAGTTCTGGGGTTTAGGCCAATCAGCATCAAGCTTTGCAGGATCCACCTGAACCTGGCCTTAGTTAATGATATAATCCCGAAAGCTGACTGACGGGACATGAAATTCAGGCTTTTCAGGCTTTACAAAAAGCGGGTTTTCAAGGAGGCAGAGGACAACAGCCCTGACATGTTTGACAAGCTCATCCATGTCTTTTGAGAAGATGAGAATGTCATCTACATAAACAAAAACAAATTGTTTCAGGAAGTCGCAAAGAACGCCTGGAAGACTGCAGGGGCGTTAGTTAACCCGAATGGCATGACCAGGTATTCAAAGTGGCCCATGGGAGTATTAAGTGCCGTTTTCCACTCGTCACCTTTGCGAATGGGCACCAAGTGGTACGCATTGCGAAGGTCAAGGCTGGGCTAATTGGGAACCACTGTTCTAAAAAGAACTCATGTGAATAAAGCCTAATGTAGAAGTTGTAAGAATCATTTGCCATAGTGGTGTCATCTGCTGTGTACAGTGATTTATGGTGAGAGTTGTATTGTAATAGATTTTATAGTGGCCCACAGTTTCTTTGTATTGTCTGCACAGGAGTCATTTTCAATGACTCTCCTGTATTGTATTTTAGCTGTGTCACACAATTTCACATACCATCCTTCTGGACAGACTTTCCTCTCTTGGCATTACAAATACACCTCTAAACTGGTTTCATTCATATCTTTCAGGCCGCACTCAGTTCATTCAGTTAAAATCATTCACCTCCCATCCAGTCCCCGTCACCTCAGGTGTCCCCCAGGGCTCTGTCCTGGGGCCCCTGCTGTCCATTATTTACCTTCTCCCCCTCGGTCACATTTTCCGCAAACATCGTATTCACTTTCATTGCTACGCGGATGACACCCAGCTCTACCTTTCAACCAAACCCAACTCCACACTCCCACCTCTGTCCCTCACCAACTGCCTCCTTGAAATAAAATCCTGGTTCACCTCAAACTTCCTTAAATTAAATTGCAGTAAAACAGAGCTTCTTTTAATAGGCACAAAATCTACATTAAACAAACTCCATAATTTCTCTATTCCCATCGATAATTCCTCCATCTTTCCCTCCCCTCAGGTCAAGAGTCTGGGTGTCATCCTCGACAGCACCCTCCCCTTCGCCTCCCATGTCAATAACATTACTCGCTCTGCCTACTTCCATCTTCGCAACATCAACCCGCTCCGTCCTTCTCTCACTCCTCACTCCAATGCTGTTCTTGTTCACAGTCTGGTCACCTCCCGTAATTCTCTTCTCTTTGGCCTTCCACATAAAACCCTCCATAAATTACAACTGGTCCAAAACTCAGCCGCCCGTATCATCACACGCACCCCTTCAATCCATCACATCACACCTATTTTACAACAGCTCCATTGGCTCCCCATCACATATCACATCAACTACAAAATACTGCTTCTTACCTTCAAAGCTGTCCACAATCTCGCCCCTCCATATCTTTCTGACCTCCTCCACATTGCTACACCTGCCCGCACTATTAGATCCTCTTCCTCCATCCATCTCACTGTCCCCCCTGCCCGTCTTGTTACCATGGGGAGCAGAGCAATCAGCCGCTCTGCTCCCCAGCTCTGGAACTCACTCCCACCTGACCTCCGTAACACAGACTCACTACCACATTTCAAATCCAAACTCAAAACTCATCTGTTTAAACTAGCTTACTCCCTCTGAGTAAGCTTACTCCCTCTGATCACAGCTGCATTGCCTAATTTAAATTGTATTTTGCATTTTATCTTTATTGTTTCTTTTAATATTGTGTCTGTTTTTATGATTGATGGTGTAAGGTGACCTTGAGTGTCAAGAAAGGCGCCTATAAATAAAATGTATTATTATTATTAAAGCCTCTTGTGTTTGATATAATTCTTGATATCCTCCAAATTAAAATAAGCAAGAATGGAAGGTGGGAATGAGCTGAACAGTGCTATGATCAAAAGTGGACAGCAGTGGTTTGGCTCTAGCTGTATATGCATTCTGAATATTTCCATAGCATTTGCCAGTAATTTGACTGCAATGGTTTGCAATGGTTGAAATCCCCCAAAATGAGCATGGGAGCATCTGATGTATGTTGTAACTGTCTATATACACAGTCCACCATTTGGGCTGCAGCTGTCCCTGTATTTTAATTTGGGAGCGCATAAACAGCACAAATCACGAGGGGCCTCATTCACTAATATGTGCATAGAAATGTTGTTGCATGCGCAGGTATTTTGCGCACAGAATGCACAAATTTGGTATATAATTTGGTTGACTGTGATTGGTTTATTTTCAGGCTGGTCCTGAGGCAGAACAGGGTTAGAAGGTGAATTAAGCTTCAGGACCAGCAGAGTGAGGGGACACCTGTCTTTGTTCAGCTCTTGGTAGGATGGTGGCCAATTTGTGAATATAGATGTTGAATAGAGTTGAACTCATAGCAGCAGCCTGTCTCACTCCATGCCTCTGACAGAAAAATGTTGGCCTTTGTTGCCAGTTTTTTCTACTGCACTTATTTTTACCTACAATAATACCATCCACAGCTCCACCGCTTATGCACCTGCCTTGCTGATGTTTGGCAGCCTTCTGAGGACGCCTATAGACATGTTAATTGGAGCAGTGGGCCCAGAAGCCACTGCCACCATAACTGAGTGGGTTGGGAAACATCACAGGCAGGTAAGCTATGCTTACAGTAAGACCACAGGTCATGTAAACAAAGCAGCAGAACAAAAAAACAAAAGAATTTATGACAGGACAGCCCAAGATGCTCCACTGCTCCCAGAGCAACATGTGCTGGTTTTAGACCACAGAAGACAAAGAAAGGGAAAGTTGAGTGACAGATGGGAATACCAGCACCATGTGGTAGCCCTAAGTTAGACCTGAGGGCAAAGACTGCCCAAGACATGTCCTCCATTGGATTGGTCTACACCTCTGCCTCCCCTGTCTAGCCCCAAGAGTGGTTCAGAACACAAAACCTGGGGAAAGTGAGACCAATGAGGGTTTGTCAGTCTGGGGTTTTGCATTTCCCTTGAACCCAGGGGCACTGCTAGTGAAGTCCAGGCCCCTGAATTTTCCCGGAAGAAGCCTCTTAGGTATAGAGTGAGTGTTTCTAGGGACTCAAACTTTTTGAGCTGGGGGGAGTGTCACAGGGTGACAGTGTGTGTGTGTGTGTGTGTGTTTGTGTGTGTGAAGGGATGTGTTGATGGTGCTGTTTTGGGTAGGGACTCTCTGGGCTTTCAGCTGTTTTTATTTTTATTTATTTATTTTTTTGTTCTACACGTTGACCTGAAAAGACACTGAGCTTCAGTGGGTTTTGATTGGAGCACTGGTCTTTCTGAGGGTGTCTTTTCACCTGTCTCCTCTCCACTAGTTAACAAATGCAGGGCCGATGTGAGTGAGGGATCACGGCTTCAGTGAGGAGGACAGTGTGGAATTATCTTGGTTTGCACGAGACACAACGGCAGTATGAGGTGAAGAAAGACACCAGCCTTTGGCTGGGTCGTGAGCAGGAGAGTGTAACAGCCATGAGAACAGATGACATCCCGCTGGAGCCAGGAGTGAAGCAGGAGGGAGGAAACAGAGTTCAGCTGACGCATGTGGCACGCTGCACGCTGACCCAGCTGGATGCTGCAGGAAAGTAGGAGACGCTTTGTGGGAAAGTGAAGGGGTGAATGTAGGCTTCACCTCTCCTTCAGTTAAGTCCCGCTTTTATAACTTGTTGTTGAATTGCTGAACATGATGAGACAACACAGGCTCATGCAGTAACACTGAAACATCGGACAAACTGATAGATGCTGAACTTAAATAGTGAAGAGCCCTGCCCTTGTGTTCATTGTTGTCTCCTATTTTGTGTGACCAAAGAGCTACCTTTCTTTGTTTTATTATCCTATTTTTAAGAGGTGAGTCGGGTGTTGGTCGCAGTGAACCTGCAGCACTATCATCAAGATAATCAGCTTGGGAGGGACGCAATAAAGTTAGTACAGGAGTCCTTTATGTACACTCTGACTGAAGCCAGTGGAGTATAATAATGTGATAAATGCAGTACTGAGGCTGTCATTACCGACGTCCGCATTAATACTAATACTCACAATAATAACTTCATCTGATTTAAGGACTTAACTTAAAACAGAAAAAAAACTAAAATATGGACCAGGAGCTAAGTACACTATAACAAAAAGGATTGGCTGTTACGTTTTCCAGGTTGGGTGGTGAAGACTAAGAATACAGCTTTCAAAGGAAATATAATTTAGTTTAGGTTTGGAGTTGATTAATAGACTAGAGTCAAAATGGCTGAGGCTCCCCTTCTTTGGTCACTGCCTCAAGGAATTTGAGTGTTATTATTACTTGGTGGAGTGGATTAATTTAGGCTAACATATTCATCATAACACAGCCAGGTTTCAGTGAGACAGAATAAACCAACATGATTATCTGATATTAAATCATTAACTTACACTGCTTTAAATGACAGAGACCTGTTTTGTTGTTCTTTTACAGGTGTTAATTTAACTCTTTAATTGGGATTCCTGCATATAGCCTCCCCTGTCTTGCCTCTTTTCCAAATTTACCAAATAGTTTATTTTGACAGACCAAACATTTTGCCCATATCTGTGATCTGATGTTTTCATCTTTAATATAACCGATTCTACGTTCCACTATAATGGACTCCTTTTTTCCTCATTACATTTGTGTTGAGAGTAGTGAGGACTTTGAACTTGATACATAAAAAAACACAAAGTGGTGCATAAAAATAGCCAGAAGGCAGGAAATCAACACACCCCCTCTTGACTTCTTTCCCCAGGCATGGGGCCACTACAAAGGTGTCCCTTATTTTTACACATGGAAGGTGGCAACCCTATCAGTGACAAAGGCAGAAGTACTTTGTCACCTGTTTGTTTGTTTTGATTTTAATTCATTTTATTTTATGTAATTTTTCTATGTTACAATGATGCACTGTTATGTATTGTAATTGTATGCATGTGTCGGACCCCAGGAAGAATAGCGGCAGAATTTCTGCAGCTAATGGGGATCCTAATAAACTAAACTAAACTGGAAATGACACAACATGCTTACTGCAGTATGTCAGCACGTCCAGGAGTCTCAGCATGTCCATTATGTTACATGTTGTAAAGCTTAACATCCTACAAGTTAATAAAGCAAGAATGGAAGGTGGGAATGAGCTGAACAGTGCTGTGATCAAAAGTTGACAGCAGTGGTTTGGCTGTAGCTGTATGTTGTAAAGCCCTCTGAAGAACTGTGATTTGTAATATTGGGCTTTATAAATACAACTGAATTGAATTCTAGTGACTGACAGCAGACCATCTAGCACTTTCCAGGTGCATCCATGAAGAAATAAAAGAGTAGGAGCATTATGAGTCCAGACCTAAGCTTCACTTCAACTGTCATAACTAATGATGAAGAAGGAGAAAGTGGATGAAGAGATGTCTTGTATTTTAATATCATGGGAGGACATTTACTGTTTGGTCACTACATTTTACTCACTTCTTTTATACTGTACATCACACACTAGTCTTGTAACTGCTTTTCATCTTTTTCAGATGTGGACAAACATCCATCTATTGACAATGTATCATGATTTACAAGTGCAGACTTGTCGGGTTGTCGTAAAAAGCCTGTTACTAATGACTTATTAACATTTATAACTAGAGATTACATGCTAACTTTCGCTGATAGTTTATTGGAAAGTGAGAAATGTAAACATAGGTTGTTAAAAGCATTTGAACTATTGACTGATGTCAGTTTTCTCCTGAGCCCAGTCTCAAACAGTGTGCCCTACTGAGCCAGTTGGTGTGCCAAAGCATGTGAGCAAGACACTGAGCTGCTGTCAAGGTGAAATATAAAAGGCCTTGTTTATTCAAAATGAAAAACTGAGCTTGAATTTTTTCTAAGTCAGTCATTTATTAGTTCAAAACCAAGTAAAAATTAAGGTTTGTTTAGCTTTGTTGTCCTTGTTTTTAGCTGTCTGTCTGTTTCTGTGAATGTGCATTGACAGCAACAAAGAAACTGAGACAAATTTCTTGAATGTGCGCACATACTTGGCCGGTAAAGCTGATTGTGATTCTTGTGTAACAGCAGGTTAAACAGCAATGTTTCACTGCCCTCTGCTTGAAAGTGTCAAGCCTATTTCACCCATGATCACAGCCAGCATCACTGCTGGATGTGGTAATATGTTGTCTCTTGTACTTTTAACTACACCCAGCAGCTCCCCTGGTGTGGAAATCTATACATACATACATAAGTGCTATAATGCTTTAAATGTACCCAGTCTCAGTAATGTGAGACAAGATAAAAAAAAAAAAGAAAATGTTCCACTTTTTTGGCCAAGTACTTTATGTTCATACATAGAAATAATTGTCAGTCTTTCTGTAGCTTTTCATGTACTTACACACAGAATAGAGACTAAGTCTCTCATTCATGAATGGTTATAAATCTGAGTAGACTTGCACATAACAAACCTTGGTACTAAAAAGCTACAACTTATTCGATTGATCTTAGGCACGTGTGTGTGTGTGTGTGTGTTCATGAATAAGATAACATAAGATAAACTTTATTGTTCCAAAGGGGATATTTGTTTAAGTGTGACATAGCTGCATAGCAGATACAACCATAATATACAAACAAGACACACAGTAGACAACCTTGTAGCAAGAGCCTTGCAAGAGCAAAGATTTGAATAACATGAATGTATAATCAAGAGTACTTGGCAAAATAAATACATCAACTTTGTCATAACAGGTAAGGCTAAGGCTATATCCACATGAAGCCATGTCAAGGTGAATTCCTCAAAGTTTTTAACCAGTTCAACCTTTAATCCACACAAAACCGGCATTTTTGGAGGTCGAAACCACATCTTTTTGAAGCCAGGTTCCAGAGTGCACAAATCTGAAGACGCTGCCTTTGTGTCTTCGTGTGTACAGCCAATACGCAAGTTTTGGCTGGCAATGATGTCATAGCCCACACCTCTCTAACCTCTGACTTACCCCGGCAGGAAGCCGTCCAATCACAATAACAACAACAACAATAGCGGATTACAGACAGCAATAGACAACTATTTACGCTACAGTTTGTTTACAGTATTCTATTCTTCTTTCCAAGAGCAACTGTGAAATAAAACGTGGAACACACCACCTGTTATAGCTCAAACAGGATTATGTGATCATACCTCTGCCATCTCTGACAGCCATCTCAAAGTAACCGAGCACGTTAGCAATTAGCTTATCTTGTGCTGTTAAAATATAGTTAACTTAAACATGTCCCGAGCTAGCTAAAGGTAAATGTATGCTCCCTCTAAAGAAGGTTTATGATTTCTGATGACTTATTAAGAGATACTAACACATAATTCAGTATTAACTGTAGCTCCATGTAAAGTGAATAAATGCGATGTTTCCCAGCTAATCCTCCGCTCATCTGCGTTAACCACGCAGTTTACATGTTTTTATAAATTGTGATTTATTAAAAACTGTTCTGAGTGAAACATGAAGCTGAATTTAGCAGCAGACTTCAGTAATAGTAATATAAAGAAGGAGGAAATGACATTCATTTTTTTAAATGATATAAGGGAAGCACAGTAAATCAGTAACACATTCTCAGCTCTAATGACTAGATACATATTTCACAGTGTGTTTCTGAGTTTATTTTCTAATGTAGCGAGCGAGGAGAGTGCTTACAAAGTATCTTGACCCTTAACTAAAGACTGGCTATCATGACTGACCAAAGCACCAGCTGGTCTTAAAAGCTTTGTGCATTCTCCAGATGTGACCTGTACAGTATACTGCTAGTTTGAAAGGGTGTGAATTGTGTTTCTAGTGAAAATACACATGAGAACGACAACAACTTCTCGAACACTATTTTTTTTTATTAGATACATGAAACAAACCTGTCACCTTCTCAAGTTCAGTCTCTGAAATTGCTGCTTCAGAAGTACTCAGTTGTATTTAGCAAAGACTCAGAAGACAGAGGACGCACAGGCATAATCAAGCATCATATTCGCACTGTTGATGCTGCACCAATTAAACAGAGACCCTACAGAGTAACACCAGGACAGAGAGCTGAAATCCAGACTCAAGTTGAAAACCTGTTGAAAGCAAATGTTATTGAGGAAAGCTATAGTCCCTGGGCTGCGCCAGTCGTTTTGGTGCGCAAGAAAAATGGCACATGGCGTTTCTGCCTGGATTATAGAAAACTCAATATGGTGACAATCAAAGATTCCCACCCTCTTCCCAGAGTCGACGATGCACTTGATGCTCTGTTGGGCTCTGCCTGGTTCTCCACAATGGACCTTCAACATGGCTATTGGCAAGTTGACCTGGAAGAGGCAGACCATGAAAAAACAGCATTCACAACAGGCAGTGGACTGTATCACTTTAAATTTATGCCAATGGGACTCACCAATGCTACAGCCACATGTCAACGCTTAATGGAAGTGGTGCTTTGTGGCCTCCCATGGAAAACCTGCCTCGTGTATTTGGACTCTGAGTATGTACTCATTTACAGCCGCTCTTTCGACGAACATATCCAGCACCTGGAAGAAATCCTCTCCAGATTTCAGTCAGGTGGCCTCAAGCTAAACCCATCAAAATGTTGTTTTGCCAGAGACCAGGTACAGTTTTTGGGCCATGTTGTATCCAAAAATGGCATTCAGCCAGACCCACAAAATGTAAAGAGTGTTCAAGACTGGCCTACTCCACGCTCTGCAACAGAAGGTAGAGCATTCTTAGGACTTTGTTCATATTACCTCAAGTTCATCAGGAACTTTGCACATCACAGTGTCCCACTACATGCACTCACTGAGAAAAATGCACCTTTCCAATGAACTTCGCAGTGTCAGGATGCATTCACTTACCTGAAACATGCCCTCTCAAACCCTCCAGTGGTTACATTCCCTGATTTCACCTTGCCATTCTCACTCTACACTGATGCTTCATGTGCTGCCATCGGTGCTGAACTGTCTCAGAGACAGGAAAAAGTGATCGGCTATGCTAGCCATGTTCTCACAAAGGCAGAAAAGAAATGGTCAACCTACGATAGAGAGCTGTGGGCCATCATTTGGGCAGTACGACACTTTCGTCACTACCTCTACAAGCAGCCCTTTGTTATTGTCACAGACCTCTCTTGGGTCTCAGAAAAATACCCATTGACAATGACAGAACTGGTTGTCGGGCACGATGGGCTCTTGAACTTGATCCTTTTGAATGGACTGTAATTCACAAAAATGGCCACCACCACCTAAATGCAGATGTCACATCGCCCTGCTGACACCAGACCAGCAGGCCAGAGCGCCCTCTGTCCCTGCTCCTACCAGTCCACACCCTGATGACAGACATTTACATCCCGTGAGTCCATCTTGTCCTGTCAGCTCTGTACATCACCACAGCTCCAGCAGTACTGACCCGAAACCAGCTTCCTGTAACCAGATCAAGCCACATTCTTCAGGTCCAGACTTACAGTGTACTACACCATCTGTCTCTTCCACATTTGTGCTTCAGCTCCCCGAAGACCTTAAAAAGGAACAACAAGACCCCATACTGTCAGAGGTCATCAGCTGGAAAACTAGAGGTCAGAAACCGCCATATTGGCGCATGAAAAAACGCACAACAGCTGAGAAAGCACTTTGGCAAGAGTACCACAGACTGACTTTTCATAATGGTTTACTCTGTCGTAAGGTTTTTAACCCATCCACTAAGTCAGTGCTACATCAAATTGTTGTCCCTCATGCCTTGAAAGACACTATCCTACAGTTGCCGCATGGAAATCCAGTAACTGGTCATCTCTCAGCAGGTAAAGTCCTGAAATGTGCTCAGCAACTGTGCTACTGGCCATTCATGTCACGTGACATCAAAATGTGGTGCAAACAATGTACTCCATGTGATGCAAGACGGAGCCCCACACCTCACTTGAGAGCTCCAATGAAAACAATTGTTGCTACTGAGCCATTCCAAAAGGTCGCAGCTGACATACTTGAGCTCCCCATCACAAGTCGTGGCCACAGGTATGTGCTAGTTGTTCAAGATTATTTCTCCAAGTATGTCAACCTTTACGCCATTCCAGACCAGTGCTCCACAACAGTTGCAAAATGTCTGAAATGTTTGAAAACTACATCTGTGAACATGGAATTCCAGAAATGCTGCACACAGATCAAGGACGCCAATTTGAATCTGACTTGGTGAAACATCTGTGTGAACTGCTGGGCATCCAGAAAACACACACCAGCCCATATCATCCTCAGTGTGACGGCATAATTGAGAGATTCAATAGAATACTTATCAATCAGTTAGCCAAGTTACTTCTTCAACAGCCAGGTGAATGGGATGACTGTCTCAACCAAGTTACTTTGGCCTACAACACCAGCCCACATTCTACAACAGGTTTCACCCCATTCTTCCTCTCATATGGCCATGAGGCCAGGATGCCTGCTAACCGGCTGTGACCTAACGCCACACCATCTTCATCCATTTCAGGTTCTCCTGCTTGAGGAGTTCTTCCACCCACTAGGGGGCAGTATCAGAGTAGCTCCTGTCTGGCCTAGTTAGGAGGCAGCCATATTGTGGTTTCTCTGTGGCACATGTTCCTGTTATGGTGGTTGTATTAACCTGTTCTCATATTCCTGTAAGTTATTACATTTGTTTTTATTATTATTATCAGCTTCTATTAAGTTTCTGCTGCTTATTATGTTAGATCTTCCTTTAGGAATTGCCTGTCTCAGCTAATGTTGTTGTTTGTGTGTCGCTGCAGGGCCTCTTCATCTTTGTCATTAAACCAGTTACCTGACATTGAGGAGTGTTTTCTTCATGAAGAAGCCATGGTCATCATTAAATGCTCCGTCCCTGCCTGCACTTTCACAACTGAAGATGTGTCTGAAGCACTCGCCATTGCTCTGTTGATGAATCATGGATTTGTCCACCAGAACCCAGCGCCTGTCATGGCTGCGCCGCCCCAGTTCTCAGCTCCTCAGGGCCCGAAACTTGATCGTCCTACAGTCGACGTTGGCGTATCGATAGAGGAATGGAATGTGTTCATCCGTCGTTGGGATGTGTTTTGCACTGGTTCAGGCATAGCAGCTGCCCAGGCCCCTTTCCAGTTATTCCAGTGTGCTGGGCCTGCACTCGGAGACAGTCTGTTAAAGGCAGACCCCAACGCTGCTTCCAGACCCTTGCCGGATCTGATCGCCGCCATGCGCTCACTAGCCGTCATCCCAGTTGCCACATGTGTCCTGCGCACCGAGCTGCTTCAGTTGCATCAGGAACGTGACGAAGCATTCCGCGCCTTCACCGCCAGAGTACGAGGTAAAGCGGAGACCTGCGCCTACAAAGCAGTGTGTGAGTGCGGTAAGGACGTGGACTACACCGACCACATCATCCGTGACGTCCTAATCAATGGGATTTATGACACAGACATACGCCGTGAAACACTGGGGACACCTGACATCCTGACGAAACCAGTTAACGACGTCATTGAGCTTGTGGAAAATAAAGAAATGGCCCGGAATGCGCTTCCGTCGTCCACCCTATCAGCCGTGTCATCATTCCAGCGCCTGAAGAAAGTTCCACATATGGGCTCCGCCCCCGTCCCAGCCCCCGCAGACAAGGTCAAACAGGCTTTGTGCCCGGACTGCAAGAGCACCTTTAGGGTCTTCACAGAGGGGCCTCGTGGATGGAATACCAAGCCTCACCAGATTTGTATCGACCGCTTTAGGGCCCGCCGACGTAAGAGACGGGAACAGCCATCAACTGGCAGCCAACAGGCCGCCTTGGAGTCGGAGCCGATCTCCCAGATCTCAGCGGTTGAACCTGGAGCCCACACTGGCCCACGCCGCAGGAACCACCGCAGACGCTGTGGTCAGACGACACACCGCGATGTCCGCAAGCCTACACCCATCAGACTCGAGCACCACATCTTCTCTAAGGGCGAATGGAGACGGGCCAAGCTAAGGGACCACCCCCGGGTGTTGATCACTGTCTCGGTTGATGAGCCGGCTGGGCCAGGAGGCAGAATCAACAACCGAGGCCTGGACAACGAGGTGTATGTACCCGCCATTGCAGACACCGGGGCGCAGTCAGACCTTTGGTCTCTGGAGGAGTTCCTCGCTTGTGGATTCTCCTGCGACGACTTACACCCAGTCAGGCTTAGCTTGTCAGCCGCTAACCGCTCCCCCATAGCCATTGAGGGGGCGTTCTTTGCTAGGCTCTCAACAGCCCCCAGCAGCAGTGGCGCGACATCCTGCCGCTCCATGGTGTATGTGAGCAGCTCAGTCCGGGCCATGTACCTTTCCTATGAGTCGTTGCTCAACCTCGGCCTCTTGCCCAAGGGCTTCCCGTCGGATACCAGCGTGGGAGCACCTGTCGACGTACATGGCCTCGGTGCCCTCGACGCGCCAGACAAGCCCCCATCTGTCAACGCTACGAGGTCCACCGACGGCGGTTGTAAGCACCCTAATGACCCCCATGATACCCAGTGCTCATGCCCCCTTCGTACAGTCCCCCCGCCTCGCCCAGCTGCACTACCGTTCCCTTGCTCACCAGAGAACAATGGCCGGATGAAGGATTGGCTACTTGAGAGATACGCCTCATCAACGTTTAACACTTGCCCTCATCGGGCTTTGCCGTGCATGGAGGGGCCTCCTATCGAGATACACGTGGATCCAGCAGCCACTCCGAAAGCATGCCAGACCGCGGCTATTGTGCCTCTGCACTGGCAGCAGAGAGTCTATGACGACCTCCTCCGGGACGAGGCCCTCGGTGTCATCGAGCGCGTACCATACGGCGAACCGGTGACATGGTGCCACCGCATGGTTGTCACCCGGAAGCACGATGGCTCCCCCCGCAGGACCGTGGATCTCTCACCGCTCAACAAGTTCTGCCAACGTGAGACTTTCGCCACTGAGTCCCCATTCCACCTTGCTCGTCGCATCCCAAAGGATACCTGGAAAACCGTCACGGACGCCTGGAACAGCTATCACAGCGTGCCTCTACGTGATTCGGATCGTCACCTGACCACCTTTATCACACCCTTCGGCCGCTGGCGCTACACTAGGGCACCGCAAGGTTTCCTATCGTCGGGGGACGGCTACAACCGCCGTTTTGATGCTGTCCTCTCAGACTTCGAGCGTAAAGAACGTTGTGTGGATGATACCATCCACTATGACTCTGACCTGGAGCAGCACTGGTGGAGGACCATTGACTTTCTGACACGCATCGGCCGGTCAGGCATTGTGCTGAACCCAGACAAGTTCCAGTTTGCAGAGAAGAGCGTTGATTTTGCTGGTTTTCGGGTATCGGACGCTACTATTGAACCACTCCCGAAATACTTGGACGCCATCCGTGACTTCCCGACCCCAGACTCCACAACAGATATCAGAAGCTGGTTTGGCCTTGTCAACCAGGTGGCTAATTACGCACAATTGCGTGACACAATGGGACCATTCAAGCCATTCCTGAGCCCACGCTGCAAGTTCTCATGGTCCCCTGAACTGGAGGAGGCCTTCCAGGCGTCCAAACGCGTCATCATTGGAGCCATCTGTGAGGGCGTGGAGATCTACGACATGAGGAGGCGCACTTGCCTCCGCCCTGACTGGTCCAGGCGCGGCATTGGCTACTTCCTGCTCCAGCAGCATTGTGACTGCACCTTGGGGGTGCCGGACTGTTGCTCGGGTGGATGGAGGATCACCCTAGCTGGTTCACGTTTCCTGTCCTCGGCAGAGCAACGCTACGCGGCCATCGAAGGGGAGGCCCTGGCCGTGGCCTGGGGCCTGGAGCAGACTCGGTACTTCACTCAGGGGTGCGACAACCTCGTTGTGGTCACCGACCATAAGCCTCTGGTGAAGATCTTTGGTGACCGCACGCTGGATGAGATAACGAACACTCGCCTGTTCAGACTTAAGCAGCGTACCCTCCCATGGCGCTTCGACATTGTGCACCTCCCTGGCAAAAGTAACCATGCTGCTGATGCGACTTCGAGACATCCCTCCCCCTCAGGCTCAGCAAATGGCCTATCACTGGGACTGCCTAGCGTATCTGATGCTGTGGAGGCAGCACTTATGGCTTCCATCCGTGGGGACGCACAGGGACTCGGGGCCATCTCATGGTCCGTTCTTGCACAAGAGACAGCAGCTGACGCATGCCTCGGCCACCTTCTGCAGCTGATCGAGCACGGGGGTACGGTTGATGTGAACGACCCTGCTCTGGCCAGTCTGTCACCAGTCTGTGAGTCCATCTACGTGCACGATGGTGTCCTGCTATTTCACGACCGTGTTGTGGTTCCTCAGTCGCTCCGTGAGAGAGTCCTTCAACACCTCCATGCCGCCCACCAAGGGACTTCCGCAATGGAGCAGCAGGCTCGTGCTATTGTCTACTGGCCCGGGATGTCGAAAGACATCCGGGCCACCAGATACGGATGTGCGGACTGTAACCGCAATGCCCCATCGCAGGCGGCTACGCCTCCCCTTCCTTCCTCGCCACCATCTACCCCTTTCGAGGCAGTGTTTGCTGACTTCTTTGACTACGGGGGCCGCCACTACCTGGTCGTCGGGGATCATCTCTCAGGCTGGGTAGAGGTCCTCAGCTCCACGGCAGGCACCGACCTAGGAGGCTCGGCTGGCCTTGTTCGCCACCTGCGCACCTTCTTTGCCACCTTTGGCGTACCGGAGGAACTTTCGAGCGACGGTGGCCCAGAGTTCACTGCGAGCCACACAGAGGACTTCCTCCGCTTGTGGCATGTCAGGCATCGTGTGTCTTCTGTCAGTTTCCCTCAGTCGAATGGAAGGGCGGAAGTCGCAGTGAAGACTGCTAAGCGCCTCCTGATGTCCAACACTGGCCCGACGGGCTGTCTTGACAATGACCGCTTCCTGCGTGCCATGTTGCGGTTGCGCAATACCCCTGACCCCGACTGCAACCTCTCACCGGCACAGATCATCTTTGGTCGGCCCCTTCGAGATTCGCTGTCCTTTGTCAACAGACTGGAAAAGTTCTCGAACCCGCATGTCCGACCACTGTGGCGCCAGGCTTGGGCGGCGAAGGAGGATGCCCTTCGGACCCGGATATCCAGGACCACGGAGTCTTTGAGGGCTCACTCAAGACCTCTCCGCCCGTTGACCCTCGGTGAGAGGGTGTTCCTCCAGAATCAGCAAGGCCCGAGCCCTCGCAAGTGGGACAGGTCAGGCGTGGTGGTGGAGTCGCTGGGTAATGAGCAGTATCGAGTTAAGGTTGACGGGTCGGGGCGCCTAACTCTGCGAAACCGGCGGTTCCTCCGCAGCTACACACCGGCCACCCCCCACGCCAAATGGCAGCCGGCTGCTGTGTTGCCACCCCCGCCGGCCCTGCAGCACCAGCCCTTGCCTGTCTTCCCGGGGCCAGTGCTGCCTCAGGGCGCCGTCCCGCTGGCAGCGGGTGGACCCTGCGACACAGCTTTGGACACCTCCACTCTGGCACCACCTGCAGGGGCATCCTCTGACCTTGGGACCTGTGGTGGCCCTGTCCCCGCAAGCGTTGCCCTGGATGTGTCACCTCGGGCACCGCTGTCGCCATCATCGCCACCCCAACTTGTGCGGCCAGACCGCATGAGGAGGCCACCCAAACGCTACGAGCCTGAGTCGGGCCAGTGGGTGCAGGACTGAGTCCGTTAACCTATTCCTGTTTGTAGCTTTCCGGACTGGGGGGGGATGAGGAGTTCTTCCACCCACTAAGGGGCAGTATCAGAGTAGCTCCTGTCTGGCCTAGTTAGGAGGAAGCCATATTGTGGTTTCTCTGTGGCACATGTTCCTGTTATGGTGGTTGTATTAACCTGTTCTCATATTCCTGTAAGTTATTACATTTGTTTTATTATTATTATCAGCTTCTATTAAGTTTCTGCTGCTTATTATGTTAGATCTTCCTTGAGGAATTGCCTGTCTCAGCTAATGTTGTTGTTTGTGTATCGCTGCAGGGCTTCTTCATCTTTGTCATTAAACCAGTTACCTGACATTGAGGAGTGTTTTCTTCACCGCTGACTATGTTGCACAGTTAACCCAGAAACTTCAGTCAGTCTTCAGTTCTGCTACATGGAACAGGGACTGTGCCCACAACCAGCAGAAACAGCAGTATGACAAAAATGTCAAACACACTCCCTATGTTTCTGGAGACCTTGTGTGGTTAAATGACCCCACTACATCAAAACAAAAACTCGCTCCTCACTGGAAAGGCCTCTTTGAAATATTGGAGTGCCTTGGAACAGATGTGGATTTTCCTGGAGTGACATACAGGATTCGTTACCTCTTGGACCAGTCTGACAAGTCCCAGATTGTCCATTACAACCATCTCAGACCTTACAATGCCCCTGTGCCAGATTGAGGACATCAGGCACCTGCTTCTGACTCATCTTTGCAGCCTCACCTCCCTCCGTTGACTGCATTGTCGGGTGCATTGCCCTTTCAACCTTTACGGTCTGCAGCAATGAAAAGCCACAACATACCTGGATGCAGCAGTGCTCCCCCATTGGCCCCTCAGATCTGCCAGCCAGAGCCCCAATCTCAGCAACAGCCCCAATCACGCTCTCCCCTGTCAGTTTCGTCCCGGACTCAGTGTGTGACTGCACCCCCCTCTGACCTGGTGATGGTTCACCACTCTGACACTGTCCCATCTGTCACATTTGAGCAGAGCTCTGGTTCTTCACTGCTCCCCACAAGATGCCAAGTTAGACCTCCCAGATACCTCATGGACTATGTTCTCAAGTGAAGCTATTATTTGTTCTTATTAGAAGAAGAAGAAGCTTTATTGTCATTGCAGGAAGGTACAATGAAATTCCGTTCCTTGTCAGAAAATATAATGTAATAAGTACTATATATTATTGCCAATTATCTGGTTCTCCTTGCTATATGTGAAACGAGGACGTTTCTTTTGTGAGAGAGGAAGGAAATGTAAGGTTTACAAGTTGAGTTAATTCATGTGTCACAGCTCCATTCTCCCTGTTGCCCTCAGTATTTTTCCACTCTCCCTGCCTCTGCTCCACTCCACCTGTCAGCCACTCCCACCTCATCAGCCCAACTCTGCTCACCTGTCAGCACAGCTGCATCTCCTTGTAATCAGCCCGGTGTATATAAGCCTCTCCAGCACACTCACTCGTTGCCAGATCGTTCTTCAGCGTCATGCGAGACTTTCCAGCGTTCCCGACCCGTCTGATCACCCGGTACCGACTCTGCCTGTCCCCGACCTGCTCTCCTCGTCTGCCTGCTGGTAAACCCACCTGCCTTCTGTCCCTGACCACGTTCTCTGCCTCAGCGTCTCTGTCGTCTGTCTGCTCTCCCGGCTTCGACTCGTCCGACTGGCCCCGGCTCTCCTTCTGCCTGCTCCCCATCGGTACCTCAGCACGCTCGGCTGGTTCTCCTGGCTTTGGACACCAGTCTTCAACTGAGTTCAAGCCAGCACACAACTAGAAACACTTGGTCAAGCCAGCCCACACGTTGTTTTGCGGTGCGCGCATATATGGCACATTACGGTAGTATTGACAAAACGCCTTATTTCAAAGTAAAGGCAACCTTCCACAAAGACCCGAGGACGTCAGAAATGCAAACGTCAATTTCACGTAGTCTTTCAAAATAAAAGCCTTTTACATGTTCGTATTTCCGTTACATTAGGCCAAAAGTTAACATAAAAAAAAGAGAAACTATCCGTTATAACTGGACCGTTCCACATCAGACTGACAGTACTCGACCTCAGCATGACACTCAGAAAAAATCTGGATGATCTGATGTACAATTTCAGAATAAAAGCTCTCTCAACTTTGACAATAACTGTACTGTCTGTACACTAGGATTAATAGTTTATGCAAAAACTACCTGTTATAACTGGACCGTTCCACTTCAGATTGATAGTACTTGACCTCAGGATGACACTCATAAAAAATCAGACTGATCTGATGTGGAATTTCAGAATAATAGCCCTCTCAACTTTGACAATAACTGTACTGTATGTACACTACGATTAATAGTTTATGCAAAAACTACCTGTTATAACTGGACCATTCCATGTCAGACTGATAGTACTCGACCTCAGGATGACACTCAGAAAAAACCAGGCTGATCTGATGTGGAATTTCAGAATAAAAGCCCTCTCAACTTTGACAATAACTGTACTGTATGTACACTACGATTAATAGTTTATGCAAAAACTACCTGTTATAACTGGACCATTCCACGTCAGACTGACAGTACTCGACCTCAGGATGACACTCAGAAAAAATCAGGCTGATCTGATGTGGAATTTCAGAATAAAAGCCCTCTCAACTTTGACAATAACGGTACTGTATATACACTAAGATTAATAGTTTATTCAAAAACTACCAGTTATAACTGGACCGTTCCACTTCAGACTGATAGTACTTGACCTCAGGATGACACTCAGAAAAAATCAGGGTCATCTGATGTGGAATTTCAGAATAAAAGCCCTCTCAACTTTGACACTAACTGTACTGTATGTACACTAGGATTAATAGTTTATTCAAAAACTACCAGTTATAACTGGACCGTTCCACTTCAGACTGATAGTACTTGACCTCAGGATGACACTCAGAAAAAACCAGGCTGATCTGATGTGGAATTTCAGAATAAAAGCCCTCTCAACTTTGACAATAACGGTACTGTATATACACTAAGATTAATAGTTTATGCAAAAACTACCAGTTATAACTGGACCGTTCCACTTCAGACTGATAGTACTCGACCCCAGGATGACACTCAGAAAAAAAATCAGGCTGATCTGATGTGAAATTTCAGAATAAAAGCCCTCTCAACTTTGACACTAACTGTACTGTATGTACACTACGATTAATAGACAGAAAATGTCAGGACAATCTGATTCACCTTTTGAAGAAAATAAGTACTTTTTTTATTTAGACATTCACAATTTCGCAATAGGAGGGGAGAGGAGAGGAGAGGAGAGGAGAGGAGAGGGTTCCAAGTAACTGTCACTGACCATGACTGAAACTGTCATGTCTTTAATCTTAGATTGACAAGAATAACAACAACTTTCCTCTTAACACTGATTAACAGATTGATAATAAAAACGTGCTTTTTGGGCTCTCCCAAAGTACTACAATTGACTTTATTTACAATGCTTTAGTGATACAACTGGCAGTCAGAGCTCTCATGGTAACAACATCCAGGCTTATCACAAATAACATATTACTCTTCCATTGGTTCAGTGGCACAACTGACAATCCCAGCTCTGGTCCTTGGCCTTTTCCATTTCCTCTGTGTCCATACCCAAGCAATGTATGTGGAACCATCTCCCACAGAAATCACACTGGATCTATAAAATGAGAAAGTGTAAATCACAAAGACTTTACTTAAAATACTCTTATAACTTACACTTACACTGTACACCAACTTAGAAGAACATATACTTAGCAAAATATGAATTACTTTAATATATATTGAAAATATATTTTGGGTCACAGATTATGGATTTTGAGGTGTGAGTGTATTCAAAGTTGTAGCTTTTTATTCCTGGGCATGCACATAACAGGTTATAAGGGTTATGGGTTAACGGGTTATAGATAAAAAGACCGACAAGACAAAATAAAATTGAGTCTGAGCCTCTGATGAGGAAGTGAAAATCAAAATCTTTCTGTGAACTGTATATTCTTTAACTGGTGTTTACGGTTGCTGTCAGTCGGTCAGCTAATAGCCAGTTCTGAACACAGGACCTTTTACATGAAATGAAAGGGATGGAAGGACCATAACAGGGAAGTGTGCAAATACAGTATGTGAATATGATCTAAATATGTGAATAGTTATGTGAATGTGACATCAGCAGCAGAGCCTTGAATTTATGAATTTGCAGCTAGCTTTTCCATGTGTGTTCCCCTCAGGACTTTAATCTAGCCTGTTACCCCCCCACCCGCAACCTTTTTTTTCTCTTTTAATCTGTCCTCAGTCCCAAAAACAGCAAACATAAGACCTGGGGGAATTTTTTGGACCAATCCAAGGGATTTAGCCCTCACCGTTAGTGCATTTGACCCTAGATTATTGAATAATTATCATAATATGAGTTGTTTTTTTATGCATTGTAATTAACAACACTCACTCCAAATCGAAAAATACTTTTACAATGTCATAATTAAATAGATAAAACTTAACCAATTAGTAACTTCAGGACCAGGTCCAGGAGGCTTTGCCATGGAGCACAAGGCACAGTTGCTCGCCACATCAAACACTGAAATATAAGACCACAATACCCAATATGATATTAATATATTTTCTGAGCAAATTAATACATTTACCTTGGTTTCTGCTGCATTTGTTGAAATCAAACCTTTTTACATTTTCAAGTAAAATTAAAAATGACTTTAGGTAATATTTAAGCCTCTGAATATTACAAATTAAAGGCAACAGTCGGCTTTTAAATCGATACTGTTTTTCTCAATGACCAGTTTGGTGGCTCTATGTCCATACACATGTTTTAGATGAAGCTCCCATGCCTTAGCCCAATTATGTTATTCATTCTGCTTTGTTTTAGTGTTTCTCTTCACCCCTGACTCTCAGTGTAACATCAATTATCCCTTAATTTTCCACTGCTAACCTGACATGCTTACAATGACAACCTGGTCCCTGTATGTGTACACTATCAGCACAGACAGACGTCGGCCTACAATATACAGTGCAGTAATAAGTAGCCATTTTGGCCACTGGGTGGTACAGTCTGTCTATTGTGTTATTTTTTTTTACTTTTCATTTCATTCTCATATCCTAATGACCACAACACAATACTCGGTCAACTGTTACACAAGTTTATAAGCCATTGGTTTGAATGGTCATCTCGGGCTTCATCAACACCAAAACGAAACATCTTTACAAACCTGATGCATCAAGTATCTGGAGGCCCATTTTTTCCCTTTCATTTGACATCTCCTTTCTGGAGGTCCCAAAAAGGAAAATGGGGAGAGCTGGGAAAGCCTCCATCACTGCCCTTGCCATCTTAAAAAAAAAAAGTAATAATAATAATAATAATAAAGACAATATTATTATTATTATTATTATTATTATTATTATTATTATTATTATTATTAATAATAATAATAATAATAATAATAATAATAATAATAATCAGATCTGTATGTGAATAATAAATGGCAGAATGAAATAACACTAATATTACTGTGTTTAACCAAGACAATTTTTTTTTTATTAATTGAAGAAATAATCTCCATAGTCTCTTAAAACATGTTATATTAAACTACAACTGAAAGCACTTACCATGGTAACAATGACCCCGCAGCTACTGCTGTCCTTCTGGGTGGGATGGGTCATCACTCCACCTTTCCACTTAATGTCGACCCAGTCTGTCTTCCCATAACGTGCTCTCCTCATTTTCAGGTACTGACTGTAGGTATTTAATGATGACACATATTTTATATGATAACTTCACATCAACATTTTGATATGAATTTTGTATATATACACACACATATATATATATATATATATATATAAATGAAATCCAGACTGCAACCTCAAGCTGCATAATTTTACTCATATGGCAAGTCTCACCAAATCACACCCTCTCAATTTTGCCAAATTCCTTTTTGCTGGTCTTGACACTGCTACATTTGAATGAGGGAGGGTGGATAACATATCTGGCCCAATGACTCTACGGCACATAGCAGGAATCAAACTGCCAACCCTCTGGCATATCAAATGAGTTGTATTGGGTGTAAGACCAGAGTGCCACATACAAGAAAAAATAATTTTTCTTCATTTTTCTGCAGAGGGCCACACTCACATCAACGTCATGCACAAACAGTGAATTGAGTGCAAGGATAGTTGCCAGGTGATAGGCCCTTTGTTTGACTTGATGGGAAGCAGATGTCCCCACTTAATTATGTTTTACCAAAACAAAGAGAAGTTACCTGAACGTTTGAATCTGCTTCCTCTGTGGAACTTGCAGAAGGATCCACCAGACAGACAGTTTGGGTGACTGCATTTATGTACTGTAAAGTTAATTTCATTACACATTAATTACCGCATTACACATATATATTTATTTCTTATAAAAATGATATTATGCATGTCTATTATTTACATAAAATAGATCATACTAACCAGTAACTTCCAGTGAACATTGCTAATGTTGACAAAGGAGAGGATGGCCTGATAACTGCCAAAGTTCACCTGTGAAATAATAAGTATTCATTGCATTAGTCTTAAATCATAAAATGTTTGAACTTTGATAGTAAAATGCTCTGTTGAAGACGACTCCATATTTGGTGTGTAATGATGACACACTTTACTGCTTCATCTATTTTGTCTTATATTTCATATGACAAAGACGATTTCAAATTTTAAACACATACTGCACATACATCATTACACTATAGTTTAGCTAACAGGATTACCTTTGACAAGCCTTGCCGGGCAACTTGAACTCTATCCTCGAACATTATTACTGTTGCTGTGTAGTGGCTCATAAGGTAGATTTTTTGACCCACTGCAAGATTGTTTCCAAACAGATGAAACAGGCCTTCCATGATCTATATAATGAAACGATAAGGGTAGGAAATATGAATGTTTGTTACAGTGCAATTAATATTTACATGAATTCGAAATACAAGTAAAATGAAAACTGTACCTCGCCTAATAACCATCTGTGAGGTTTAAGTGAACAGAGTTCACTGTGGCGGATGATTAGATGTCCCTTCCTCAAGCAGGGGAGCACCGAAACTACAATCTCTGTAGGTTTTCTTTTCCACAACTCAGTGAGCTTCATATATGACAAAAACAACAACAATAAAAAATTTAATTAAATTAAATAGAAATTAATTCATTATTACATCATACATGTTAAAAAAAGAAGTATTGTTATATCACAACCTTTTACAATTTGGAAAAAAGTAGCCTAATTTAAATAAATTGTATTATAAAGTGAAGAGAAGGTAATCATGACATACAATATATTATTGTACATGTCAAAAATTATAGATTTATGCAAATAAATTAGTTGTTTATTAACATACACGGTATAAACTTTATTTGAAAAGTTGAAATTTATTCTACTTCAATGGGTGTACCTGTTGTCCTTTTGGTGGAGAGGTAGTAGGAGAAGAACTCTGTTGGATCTTCTTTTGAGGTGGACTTGAGGTATCATCCCCTTGGATTTGTCTTCTTTTTGAGCTCCCCTTCTTTTTTGTGGTGTCACCAGGTGAGAGAATCTTAGAGCATGCCCTCTCCAGTTCTCTGACAGTAGTTTCTTCATTGCTGACCAAGTTGACTGTGAGGACTTGATCATGCTGGCAATGGAATGTTTTGATAGTTTGAACAATAACTTCTGCGCATCTATTTTTTGGGTAGTTGAAAATGCCAGAACTGATTGCAGGTACAGCAACAGAAGTAAATTGTTGTTTTGCTGTGACTTTCAAAATGTTCATCACCGTTTTTTTTAGTTTGTTCTTTGCTGAGAGAACAACAGCTGCAGATGGGTTTGGAGGAAGCTGTGGTCCTACTGCATGAAAGATTTTCTTGCATGGTAGGTTTCCTGCCTTTGTCACAACCACATCGGTTGTTTTCAATTTTCCAAACTCTGCCATGTATTTTGCACATTCAGCTTCAATGACAGGCCCTCCCGCTTTACTTAGTGCCAGTGCAAGGCCACCGTGATGCTGCAGCATGTTGTTGGCTGCATTTACAACAGCATCTGCTTTGAAGGTGGTGAGGTCAGCCCTCCACACAGCCACGTGAAAGGTTGGAGACAGTTCAATAGCCTCTTCCCTTCAAGTGGTCCACTGTCCCCCTGCACAGATGGTGTTGGCTGTGATGGTGGCTCACTCTGTTCCTTAAGCTCACTCTGAGTAACAAAGGAATCCACAAATAAACAAAATCAGTAAAATATATATATATTTATAATTAATTTGCTTCATAAATTTTTCAATTATTTAATAATCGTTTTTTCTTTCTTACTACAATGATTACTTATTTAGCATAAATAGTTGCTGGGTTAAAATGAAAATTAGTAGCTTTTAAAAATCGAAGAAGAGCTTCCTTGGTGTGAATTTCATTGTATTTGATTGTCCATGTTTGATGAGAGTGAATGAGTTTCACTGCTTGGAAAAGTGCAGGATAAAAACTTAATGATTGCAGAATAAGATTTCTCTTCTCAGAACATTGTCCCCCCCAAAAAACCCCAAAGAAAATAAACTACGACCCCAGTTTGGTGTGTGGGTACTCTATTTGGTTTTTGGATTTGACCTGAAAACACTAATGAAAGAAAAAGCAGCACAGCAATTAGTGCATACCTTCTTGGCTGATGTTTTGAAGCGGAATGGCCTCTTGATTGCAGTCACGTATTTCCCCCTCTTATGTTTCCGTGCCTTCCACCTCTCTATTTCAACTCGAAATTTCTGCAGAAAGAATAAATGTATTTTAATTGATGCGATTAATCAAGAATCTTAATTGCTTCCTGCATATAAATAATGATTAATACTTCCATACTTTTAAAAATTGTATTTTCAAACCTTTCTGCACAATCTTTTTGAGTCCTCAAACTCCCTCACCAAAGCAGTGTGGCTGCTTTGGTATTTGGAAACAAAGTCGTCCAGTCTGGTGAGCCTTCTTGAGTGGAACCTAATATGTTTTAGGTCCCACTGGCTCTTTTCCATAACTCCTTGGGTTTTGTTGTCCTGCGTTATATTCTGAAAGGAATCAAACATTCAAAAATATTAATGACGTGCAGCCAAATAGAATAATATCTAAAAAAATAATGACATTTCTGTTGACGTTCCAGTTACCTGTCTTTCAATTTTTTTCAGGGCAGCATATTGATTGGAGAATTTCTTGTAGGCCTGGGTATGGCCATGTCGTCCAAGATCGCTTTTGGAACAAAAGAAATGTTAAAAGGTGTTTTCATTTGCTAACGAGGTATATGTATATCAGCCTTTTTAGAAAAGATTAAAAAAGACTGACCAAGCATTATTCCACTCCACAGGCCGGCATATGGGAGGAGGTGTTTTGTCAGGTGCGTCATCAGGCCTTTAGAAAAGTAAACGTTGACTTCACCTTCCATGTCCAGTGGTGCTGTGGACACTACTGTCCTGTAGTGTTTTGAAAACTTGTTGTCGCTCTGTATGTCCTGCAGGTAACCATATCAGTGGCATTAGGGTTGTGTTTGCTCTCAGTCTACAGGTGCAAAGACAATACACACTGTCTGTACTTTTCTTTCGTACATATATATATATATATATATATATATATATATATAAAAATACAAAAAAGTCATGAAAAGCTTATGTCATGATGAAGTTGACTTTATGGGTTAAATTTTTTTCATAAAAATAGAAATGTACAACTTCTTGTTTATTTGCTGTCGTTGTTGTTGTTGTTTGTCATGTAAACATTAATGTTATTATACAAATACATACACATACCTTCAAGTCATCCTGGGTAGCACTGGACTTGGAAGTGTCATCCAGCTCTACTGTTCTGTTTTGAAGCCAAGTCTGAAGATTGTGGAAATGCTTCTCCACATTGGCCGCACTAGCAGGACTGTCGAAAACAACAGCAGCGCTTTGAACCATGTCATCCAGCTGCTCCAAAGTGCTGGCTGTTGTGAACAGTCCAAAAACGTGCATAGCCAAGTGATAGTTCTTTGATGCGCTGTGGAATGTAAGCATAAGCACTATGGTTAAATCGTTGATTAATATAAACTTAATATAATTAAAAGATCACTGTCGCAAATAGAGCAGTAATAACAGCAATAAAAAAAACTAAAATATTCAATAAATAGGTTGAGGCAAGGGAATCTTCCCCCAACTTCAAAGATATCTTAAGTGTGGATAGAGTAATTGAAAGATTAAACATTAATCGACTACTGTGTTCTTGGCACAGCGATGGAAGAGATTAATGTCAAAATTTTTGCTGTTTATTCTATGCACATTATGAAGTCTCAGTCCTTAAATCTTAACTGTGACATTCTGTTGACACTCAAAATGTCAGTACAAACCCACAGTGTATTCTTACTTGATGTGTGGAGGGGAAAAAATAAAAAAAACTGTGACAGAGTGTTAAACTTACTATTTTCTGCACATGTCCTTCGCATTTTTCATTATATGGCTCAGGCAGCGATGAAGTAACGGTATCTTGAAGTCAGCTGTTGTTCCTTGACCACTTGCTATGTTGTAATAGTGATTCATAGCATCGTTCAAACTCTTCCTTGCAAATGATAGTGAGATGGCTTGCATGAGCACCATGGATCCATCGCACATGAGCATAATCGGGGACATCCTTCCCTGCTGTCCATACAACCTTGTGACATCTGTCAAGAATGCCTCGAGGAAGTATGTCACAGATGCTGTGGTGTGATCACACGTTAAGTATGTTGCCACTGGAAACGGGGACTTGCCTTTTTGTGGATTTCTTACAACTAATTCGTAGACATAATAAGGTGGAGACCCTTCCTCTTTGGTCTTGATGCTCCCTGTAACATCAAGATAAACAATGTCTTCCTTGCATCTTTCATGATAAATGGAAATGCTTTTTGATGACCACAGCATCACCCCTTTGGGTTCCAGGAAAACCTTTTGTAACACTTGGTCTGAGGATTTTTCTTCTCTTCTCTCGAGCATCAACTGCAGACTTTGAATTTCATTTTTGTGGTGCCTACTTCTCTGTCTGAACTCCCTTGAGATGTTTTTGAGAACCTGTGGTTTATGGACTTGGTCTCGACAGCCGGACTCCAGAACATCCTCATCAAGGTCTTGGATTTGATCTAAATACATTTCCCTTGGTAACTGCCTTTGTAGTTCCTGGCCAATTTTGACTCTTTCAATGTCCCGCACAGGTCTTCTTTGTATTTCAGAACAACTGTGTATGGCCTCTCCACCTTGAAATTCCACTTTGGCCTTTAAGTCACTTTTACTCTGAACAGCAACAGTTACTGTGACTGGACAGTCCTCGAACTTGCAGTAACCCTGACACCTGAAATAGGGGCTTGATGTACTGGAGCCAAAAGCTTTAACTGTATGCCTTTTGAAAGCAAAACAGCAGTATGCGTGCACACTTCTTAAGCCTTTAGAAACTATGTTTGTCCAGTTTAGTCCCCTGAAACTTCTTTGTTTTCTATTTTTGTGTAGATTCTCCCAGTCCTTCCTTTCAAAAAAAAAATAGGAAGGATTGGAGGGGAGTGTGATTCTTATGAGATTGCTCTCAGAGCTGGTTGTGGTGTCCTGAAAATGATGAGAACAATATTATAGATTTTGCATCATATAATTCTGTGAATTCATTGTGTAAGTAAATCAATAACAAATTACCTCTGGACAACAAATTGAATCATACGCAATTGGACTAGTATTTGTCAGGGAAGATGTTTTGCCTCTTATCCAAGAGGATTCATCAGTTCATTAAATATCAGTCTGATTAGTCCTCACTATTATGACAGTGGTTAGACTAGTCACCAGTCTGACCAATGTCAGAGTAGTGAAGACTAGTCAGACTGATGTCTTCACTGGCATGAGTAGTAAGACTAGCGATAATAAACAATATAATGATAATGATAATAATAATAATGATAACCCCCTAAAAAAAACACCAGTGTGTACAAACTTGTTGTGGAGATGCCTCTTGCTGTACATCAGTTCCAGGACTGCTGGTGTCGGACTGGACTGGTGAGGCTGTGGTCAGCTGTGCTGGCTGCTATATGGGAAGGACAAACACTTTTTATAAGTACAGGTCAGAGACTGTACAGTATATGTGTGACAGACATGAATATCAGACACAATGGTGGCTGACCTGTACAGATGTGTCTGGCCCTCCATCAGTTCCAGGACTGCTGGCGTCGGACTGGACTGGTGAGGCTGTGGTCAGCTGTGTTGGCTGCTATATGGGAAGGACAAACACTTTTTATAAGTACAGGTCAGAGACTGTACAGTGTATGTGTGACGGACATGAATATCAGACACAATGGTGGCTGACCTGTACAGATGTGTCTGGCCCTCCATCAGTTCCAGGACTGCTGGCGTCGGACTGGACTGGTGAGGCTGTGGTCAGCTGTGTTGGCTGCTATATGGGAAGGACAAACACTTTTTATAAGTACAGGTCAGAGACTGTACAGTATATGTGTGACGGACATGAATATCAGACACAATGGTGGCTGACCTGTACAGATGTGTCTGGCCCTCCATCAGTTCCAGGACTGCTGGCGTCGGACTGGACTGGTGAGGCTGTGGTCAGCTGTGTTGGCTGCTATATGGGAAGGACAAACACTTTTTATAAGTACAGGTCAGAGACTGTACAGTATATGTGTGACGGACATGAATATCAGACACAATGGTGGCTGACCTGTACAGATGTGTCTGGCCCTCCATCAGTTCCAGGACTGCTGGTGTCGGACTGGACTGGTGAGGCTGAGGTCAGCTGTGCTTGATGCTATATAGGAAGGACAAATATGAAGTTTCATCTAAAGTCTTACAGGAATCTTGCTGACCGATTTAATACTTACCTCCTGTAATCCATGACAATTCAGGAGTTTCTGGCGATTATTTTTGATGTTTGCAATACCAAATAGTTTGCACATTTGTCCCCAGAAACCCTCAGTTTGTGACACAATAACGTCAAACTCCACTCCCCTTTCCTTAAGACATTGTGCTTTCCTCACAATCTCTTCCTTTGAAATCCTTTTGGTTTTGTTCTGTGGGGGAAAGTAACAAAAGTTATTTGACAATGTATTTGTAAATAGGCCAAGTAGCCAAAAAGTGAGCCATAGAACTTTGACTTATTATGTAATGAACTCACCCCAAACAAACGGAAAGTGCTCACTCTGTAAAGAGAAAAATGTAATGGTATTAGAGTGACAGTATTTTGTAATAATGATAAATATGAGCCCTTACAGTAAACAATCTGAGGAAATAATTATTGCTTCCTCATTTTCTATGTTACAGTAGCGTAAATGCTAAGGGGTGTTCTTATGGATAGATAGATAGATAGATACTGTACTGTTAAGTTCCCTAAAAAGTTGGGTTAATATGGTTAAAGTGGGACTAAAGCTTAATGGTGTTTATCTTTGCATGTGTATACTTCTGTTACTAAAAACCGTCACTGAGCTCATCATAGGTAAGTATCCGGGGGCGTGGTTCACCTATTCAAGTACCTCTGCAGTTTTAGGTGAAAGATGTTAGTGTTCTAGAAATAAGAAAACTGGTGGATAGTTTGTAATGGTGATATATTTTGTTTAGGGGGGTAATAGTGATTCATAATTTTAAAAAATCACATTCATATAAGTCTTACCCTTTTTTAAAAATGCCATTATGCTACTGTCCCACTTTAATAATATGCTATTGTTAAAGTGGGACAGTGTGTTATTGGTAAACTGGAACAATCATTTAAGATAAGTTCACTTTTTATTAATTTCTCATAAAACCATAAATTTATCTATCTAGCTAGCTTTTTCAAGCACTTTACCAATAGTGCTTGGAAATTTTGGTTTGGGGTCAGTGTGATTTTAGTGAAGGGTAATCCATCCAGTGTTAAATGTTCATTTGTTTTTTCTTCTATATACTATAGTAGACATCCTAAGCTATTTATAATGGTATCATATGATGGGCTAAGACATTTGGTCTTGGTGATCAAAAATTATGTTGAAGGTACATTTTTTGAAGGTGTCCCAGTTTACCTATATTCACCCCTTTATTTTGTTGAAATAATTCATGGTAAAATCCTCACACAAGGAGGATGCATAATTTTCAAAATATGCATACAAGTAAAAGTAAAGTAGACGGCAGTAAGGCAGCGCCTCTTACAGCTTGTCTCCGGAAAAAAAACAATCAATAACAACGTTCCCACCGGGCCAGATACGGAACTTCTGTCCCCTAACAGCAGAAGTAGGCCTACTACGGACACGCGTGCCTCACGTGTCGCCTGCGTGTCCAGTATTTCAGTCATAAGAGACAAACTGTTTGTATAAATGGGCTATAAAATAAACTTGCCTTGCCTAGCCCCCGAGTTTTTAATTTTTTTACATTGCCCATTGGGCAACATAATAAATTCGAATTAAAAATAATAGCCTACTAAAAGTGAAAATAGAAATAAAAAGATTTCCATACAAAATATAAGTTGTCCTTGTGTAGTTATGCTCATAACAACATTAACAGAATTACGTAACAAAATAGTTATTTTACATTTTATAAGGAGGCCTATTTACTCACCCTTGCTCTCTTTTCGGCATCTTGTCGCGTCCATCTCCTTCTATCCACTCCGATGCAGATCCGATTATAAGGGGTTGGCCGATGCATGACGTCAGGCACATATGCAAATTGGCCGTATATGCTACGTTTTTCTTTTTTAATTCTATTATTTCACAAGGGTTTCTTATGTATTAATCCAAAACACTGGCGCAAAATAGGCAAGTTGCCTACTATTAGGCCTATTTTAGTTTACGCCATCTTGTATATTCAGCAAATAAATGGATTATCGGCATGTAGCTCCATCTTGGGATGTGTAATAATAATAATAATAATAATAATAACAAGAATTTCAATACAAATAAATTGAATCTTTATTTAAGACTCAAATAGTTCCATTTAAAAGACTACAGAGACAAGAGAAATATAGTAATAATAGTAATAAAAAAATAATAATGACAATAGTAATAATGACAATGAATAATAATAATAATAATACTGAACGATGATGATAATAACATACTAAAGCAAATAAATTAAGTGATATTGAAAGCCATAGGCCACATGTTGTTTCATCACACTGTTGCCCATCAAATTGTTTCTTCCTCCTTCACCCCACTGACGTGAACTTCAAAGTTAAGTGTGGGTTAAAATAACAGCCTGTTTGTGTCTTTACAGCTTTGTTGACAGAGTTGAAGTGGGACTTTGACATCATAATAAGCGCTTTTTTTCACACCAAGTTTATCCTGTTTCTTTCAGGTTCATTTAGTTTTTGGGTTTAGGGGGGGCTTGAACCAGTGCAGAGATCAGGGTAAACAAAGAGGACAAGTCATTCAGAGGTCAAAGGTTGCCTTGAGACCAAAGACTATTAGGAACTGCAAACACAACACCAGAAAAGTCAAAAACAAACAAACAAAATACTAGATCAATTCAAGGTGGTAGCTTTTATTCTGGCCTTTATTCTGAAATTTCACATCAGATCAGCCTGTTTTTTTCTGAGTGTCATCCTGAGGTCAAGTACTATCAGTCTGACGTGGAACGGTCCAGTTATAACTGGTAGTTTTTGCATAAACTATTAATCTTAGTGTATATACAGTACAGTTAGTGTCAAAGTTGAGAGGGCTTTTATTCTGAAATTCCACATCAGATCAGCCTGATTTTTTCTGAGTGTCATCCTGAGGTCGAGTACTATCAGTCTGACGTGGAATGGTCCAGTTATAACAGGTAGCTTTTAAAAAAAATAAAAAAATTAATCCTAGTGTATATACAGTACACTTGTTGTCAAGTTGAGAGGGCTTTTATTCTGAAATTCCAAATCAGATCAGCCTGTTTTTTTCTGAGTGTCATCCTGAGGTCGAGTACTATCAGTCTGAAGTGGAACGGTCCAGTTATAACTGGTAGTTTTTGCATAAACAATTAATCCTAGTGTACATACAGTACAGTTATTGTCAAAGTTGAGAGGGCTTTTATTCTGAAATTCCACATCAGATGACCCTGATTTTTTCTGAGTGTCATCCTGAGGTCAAGTACTATCAGTCTGACGTGGAATGGTCCAGTTATAACAGGTAGCTTTAAAAAAAAAAAAAAAAGAATCCTAGTGTACATACAGTACAGTTAGTGTCAAAGTTGAGAGGGCTTTTATTCTGAAATTTCACATCAGATCAGCCTGATTTTTTTCTGAGTGTCATCCTGGGGTTGAGTACTATCAGTCTGAAGTGGAACGGTCCAGTTATAACAGGTAGCTTTAAAAAAAAAAAAACTATTAATCGTAGTGTACATACAGTACATTTAGTGTCAAAGTTGAGAGGGCTATTATTCTGACATTCCACATCAGATGACCCTGATTTTTTCTGAGTGTCATCCTGAGGTCAAATACTGTCAGTCTGACGTGGAATGGTCCAGTTATAACAGGTAGCTTTAAAAAAAAAAAAAAATTAATCCTAGTGTACATACAGTACAGTTATTGTCAAAGTTGAGAGGGCCTTTATTCTGAAATTTCACATCAGATCAGCCTGATTTTTTCTGAGTGTCATCCTGAGGTCAAGTACTATCAATCTGAAGTGGAACAATCCAGTTATAACGGGTAGTTTTTGAATAAACTATTAATCTTAGTGTATATACAGTACCGTTATTGTCAAAGTTGAGAGGGCCTTTATTCTTATGGAATAAGACAACTTCCAAAAAGATGTATCCATGATTCTTACCATTCGTATTCGTAATGTTAAACATTTGTATGTCAATAAAAAAGTTGTACACAAAATTCTGCTGTCATATGCATGAGTCTGAGAAATTGTTTGGCTTAGGATTGTTTTTATGTGAGTATGAATCTAAAAGATGTGAGTGCAAAGTCTTGTGAATACAACTCTAATTTCTACGACTACGAAGTCTTCACTGTGAATACGAATTCAAGTTTGTGGGTATGAGTCGAAAAGTGTTCAAATGACGTCACATAGGTCACAGGGGAAACTAATCGAACCCCGATTGCTCCGAAAGCGCATGCGCAGAAGCCAAAGATGGCTCCAAGCGCTGCACCCAGGCATGCAGGTGAAGCATCACAGGTAAAGTCAATAACACATCCAATATTTATTTATTTATTTCATAAAATTGTACTGTTTTAAATACTATACAGGAGAGTTGGGCAGTATTCAGATTTTGATACCGTTAAACCCTCCCCACATTTTCCCGGGGTATTTGGTATTACCGTGACTAATTAACAATAACTTTATAGAGTTCAGAGGGAGTCGCCATAACGTGGGCTTGCGCCTATACCGTTCAGAAACAGAACAGCAAACATTACATAGGCCTTAAAATACTGAAAAATGACAACAAAACATGTACAACATTAACAACTTTTATTAACAAATGTTTTAAAAGTGCAGATACAGCAGTCAACCAGAATGAAAATAACAAATTGTCCGTAGGCTACAGTCCACTTCCAGCACAGTCATCGACACAAATCAGTTAAATTAAAATACAGCCCTATAGCATCCAATACTTATAGGCTTGTCAAATAATAAAAAAGTAACAATAAATAACAAAGGCAGTAACGAAAATGTGTGCTATACAGCGTATACCGAGACCGCAACAGGTACTGTCCGTTGGTTTATTTTTAGAGCCTATCGACGTAAATCAAATAAATTAAAAGCACAGCTCTACAGCATCCAGCACTAGGGCTTATCAAATAAGAAAAACAGAACAATAAATAACAAGGCATAACCGAAAATGGAGAGCTTGTGGCACACGCACAGGTACTTTCGGGCACCCCTCGACATCAGAGGAAACACCTGGCTCCATCACATTTCCACTCGCTGTCACCGTCTTCATGCAAATCTTGCACACAGCCTCGTCGACACTCGTCGGCTCTCCCTTGTCATTTGGTCGGAACCCGAAATGCTGCCAAACTGCAGAAGTTGTGTTTTTTAGGGACCGACTCGCTTGATGCGCGGCTTGCCATCTTTTCTTCTCATTCTCACTTCTGAGCTGTTACGTGATGACGTCACATCCAAAAACTTTATTAGCCGTCATCTCCCCAAACAACAGTTAAGAGAATCGTTATAGCCTACTATTAGTTTTAAATTGTAACAGTATTAAATTGAAAACTCAACCACACCCACATAGGTGCTGGACAAACACTAATTATTTAGTGTTACCTCTCCAGTCTCAGGCCCTGAACCGTAGTTGGGCGGCCACTGGTAAATCGCTAGCTCACTTAGCTTAGCCTGGCTCGTGGCTGGTAACAATCTTACAAAGAGTCTGGACCAACTCTGCGGTGGAGAACGGGGCGCTTTATTCCAGCGATGCAGCAGACTTAACACATAGCCTCTCTGTGATGCATTTGACTCTTGCTTCACTGACAGTGGTAACTTATACTTTCCCTCTATCGGCATACAGCTATTCACCGTGGATGCGGCTAGACACACTATGTCACACACACACACACACACATTACCCACAAAGCCACCTTCTTAAAGGAGCAGGCTTGGCTTGCAACATTAGGCATTAAATAAATTATATTTAATATTATATTAGGCCCCTACAGGCCTATATGCGCAGATTTTTTTTAAATGACGGAAATGAAACTGATACAGTTGCTATTTTTAGATACCGCGGGATACCTTATTACCGTATTATCGCCCAACCCTAATATACAGTTTATGGACGTACAGACGTACTGCTCAGCTTGCAAGCTAACGACGTGCCAGTGACCCACAGTTAGACCCACGAGCATTAACGTTAGAAGTCGGCTTTCCTGCAAAATATGAAAAAACTAAACTTAACTAATTTGAGATATAATGTTGACCAAAATACGGCTTTCATCGGTTTATAAATTGTGTCAATTGTCGTATATTTCTGCCCATCGTTTGCCTTACTGTAAGTTAAGTCCGGTTTCAGTTCTTCTTTGCTAACTCTGTTCTCGGTCTCGTGCATTTGTTTACAACGAAGCCAGCGGGGAGTCAATCAGTGGATCGATGGATTATCATACACACATTATGACGTGTATATATTTGTAGTCTTCTCTGTCATAAATAAGAGATTAGGGGTTATGGGGCGTGTTTGTGTCGCTGTGTCGCGGTGCCGCGGTGCCGCAGAGACAAGAGCTGGGACACCGGGTTATATTCTCCATCTAAAGAGTTACAAGTCATTTATTACTCGCCCTGATTTTTTTTGGGTGTCATGCTGAGGTCGAGTACTGTCGGTCTGATGTGGAACGGTCCAGTTATAACGGTTGTTTCTTTTTTTTTTTATGTTAACTTTTGGCCTAATGTAACGGAAATACGAACATGTAAAAGGCTTTTATTTTGAAAGACTACGTGAAATTGACGTTTGCATTTCTGACGTCCTCGGGTCTTTGTGGAAGGTTGCTTTTACTTTGAAATGAGGCGTTTTGTCAATACTACCGTAATGTGCCATATATGCGCGCACCGCAAAACAACGTGTGGGCTGGCTTGACCAAGTGTTTCTGGTTGTGTGCTGGCTTGACCTCAGTACGCTTCAGCCTTCTCACCCACCGTAAGCTCGTTCGCTTTACTCCCGGCAATCCATGAACTGTATTATTCGGGTACAAGGGCTCCCATCCCCCTCTTCGGTTGCGCGGCCAGGTTCGGCTAAATCCGGTCATCTACCCTGAAACCCAGAGACTGCCTGTGGGCTCTAGGCCTAAAGATAGAACTGTGTATTGAGTTTATTCATCTGTCCAAGTTCCTATTTTGCTGCCGAACAATTAAGAGTGACACTTACAACTGTTCCAGATTTTGAGTGCTGCTTTTGGGTTCCACACACACCCGTCACATCATGTATTTTAGTAATTTGTTAAAAATATATGTACAATGTTTGTACAGATAACTATTTACACATTTATGTTTAAAAGTATTATTTACATATTTATAAGTTAAAATATTCACAGCAGCATTGTTAAAAACGGTTAAATAATTTACTGGATCTGCCTCTTTAAGTCTCACACACATTTACCTCAGCTTAGGTCCTTCTAGCTTCTCATTGGTTGTTAACAGACATGTGACCTATAACAAGGAAGTGTAACCTGGGAAATGTTGTTGCTGTGAACCTGCTGAAGTGTGGAGACCAGTAAAGTGCTGCCTGAGAAAATATCCATCTCCATCCTGCTGTTTATTTCCAACAAGAGTGATCCAACCACCACACATTGAACCCTCACGTTACATTATAATTACTGGAAATGTGCAAACAAATCACAATGACTGTCCATGGGACAGATAAGTGACCACACGTCCCTGACCACTCCGACGCCCAGTGTCCACTGCTTGTCTGTACTTTGTGCGGATATTTTTCAATTTGCCAGTGATCTGAGATTTTGATATGCCGATAACGTTGTGCGGGAAATCTTTCTCTGTCGGTTGTTTTGCATACTGTGCCTGAAAGGAGTCCATTATATTGGCGTACTTCGACTGACACGACTCCCAATCAACGTGTTGTTGAAGTTTACTGGCTTTATAATCCAGCATGACTCGAAGCAGCAGCTCGACTTCGTTGTCAGTCCAAACCAAAGTCTCTGTTTTCCTTCATGTGCTGGAATTCGTTTTCACCATCTCCTTGTTGTGCTTGTTCTGGATCTTCTCCTTCTTCTCCCGTTTGTATACACCGCAAGCTTTTTTTTTTGCATGCTCCGTGTCTTCTTCTCCGGTTCAGAACTGTATGCTCCGGTTTTTAGTGGCGCGCCATCTCCTGGCTGGCATACATACTGCAGCCTGTTTATGCGGTTTCAGTGGCTTGAACCGGCTTCATCTTGACACCTGCATTCTTGAAGTTGGCTCTGTGTTTACAGAACACTATTGCGATCCGATCATTTTATTTGGCGGTTTCAAAAAGACATGTCTTCTGTGGATATAGCCTAAAAGAATATATATGATTTAACTTGGGTGCAAGATGGCTGCCGAGGACGAGTGGTTTGTTGGGCTCCACTCAAATCCTACTTATTTTAGTATTCTTTCTATCATTACTTGGTGCACTGTCCTTTTTCTGTCAGCAAGATTTCAGCACTACCCAAGATGACTCTAAGAAAAGGAAAACTCTCCAACTGCAGCTGCTTGATCAAGGGAAAATTTCTATGCTGCCCCTTTGTTGTTTGCTGCTGCCGATCTCTATTCTTGCTTTCAACCTAAAGATGACCTGGCCGCTTCAACTCTAAAATGGTCAGTAGTGGGCCTTACCCATGTTGTTCAAACAAAGCTTGTCTTATTTGAACATGAATATCTTGCCTTATACACCACATGCTCTTTAAAGGCACTGATTAAAAATGGAACAACAAAAACAAAAATCGCTGTACAGCTTTCACCACAGCGTGCTAAGTGGTGAGTTTCAAAGATTATACTGATCTTGTTATTACTAGCAGGTGATATACATCTCAATCCCGGGTCCACCAGTGACTGAACAAACAGTCAGCCTCACCACAGCACAGGTGCTCAATATATGACCAATGAAGGCTCAAATCCCCCTGGATAGACACGGTAATACAGAGGCAACAGCACTGGAAGACATGCCAGGTGTGTTTGGAGAGGACCTACAGCACCTGTTTGCAATGAAGCAGGATCTGGGTCAGGATCTGGCAGCATTGTCTGGTGGCGGACACTGGAAGACACATGGACCAGATTTATTCTGAATACCTGAGCGCAACCTGACTGGTGAGTCTATGCAACTTCATGGGCAAAAACTGTCATAACCGGGACTGGCGATAGCCGGGGCTTAGGTGTAACATGCCGCTGCATGTGGAATTGACTCAGGCAAACAGTCAGAACTGAAACCAGCGATAGCCGGGGCTGGGGCGGAACACGCCGCTGCCTGTGGAACTGACTCACGCAAACTGTCAGAGCCGAAAGTGGCCAAAGATGGGGCTGAAGTGAAACACTACACTGAGTATAATGAGGGAACTGCTGTGACACAACGTGTTGAAAAAACTGAGCACCATGCAGCGCAAAAACAAAAACAATATCAGTTTTACAGACTGTTCATCATGCTGTGTGTTATGGGATATAAAATCAAAACCCAAAGGCATTCTTGGCGGACATTTAAATAAACAGAGTATTATATCAAAAGTAGATCAGATTCATAATTTACTGATTCAAACCTAGATTATATTTGTTTAACCGAGACCTAACTCCATAGAAATGTACCGACAAACATGATAGACATTCCTTAGTATGTATGCTTTAGAGAGGATAGGCTGATAGGTAAGGGCAGAGGAGTGTTGGTTTATATTAAAGAGAGTTATAAATGTAAAGAAATAGAACTCATAATCACTCTTGAATGTTTAGCTCTAAATGTGACTCTTTCACCTCAGATGCATTTTAACATTATTGTTCTATATAATCCACAGTCACACACTGTGTCTTTCTATGATGAAATGCAAATAGTAATGAAAAGCTTTGATTCCAAGAAAGAAACTATATTGTATGGTGATTACAACATTAACTGGTTGGACAAAAGCAATAATCAAAAATTGAAATTATTATGACAAAGTTCAACTTCCATCAGATGATTAAAGGACCTACAAGAATCACTAGGAATACTAAAATCCTAATTGATATGATACCAATAAACCAGATCAAATAATGAAAACATACAATTTACTAAGTGGTTTATCTGACCATAACATGACGCTTATGTCAGGAAACTGACAAAAAAGCGTCCGCAGTATTCTGGTGGCAACAGTCTTGATTGGATAGAGATGGTCATCCCTAAGTTCAAAATGGTGTAATTTGAACGTGACCTTGCGAATATTAATTGGGATCAGTGCATAGAAATGGATGATTTGGATGTGTGTTGTGACTACATGACATTTACTCTGGTCATATTATTACTAAAAACATAAAATGCAAACAAAGAAGGCAGCCTTACCTTGGCTGAATAATGAAATACAAAAACTCTGAAAAAACGAGATCTGGCTTTGAAAACATCATTATCTTCTAAACTTAATACTGACCCACCTGTGAGTGCTTTAGGACAGGGGAGGGGCACCCGCTGCTCGTTAAGAAGGGTAAGGACAATACATGCTTTCATGTCAGAGTCTCCAAAAGTCTCAAATAACACCAGAAAAGTTGTGAGATATGTCACTAGTCGCTTTTTTGAAAAAGAGTTGCTAGAGGGGTTTAAAAACTCGCTAAATATAGCGGCAAAGTTGCTAAGTTGGCAACACTGACCGCGGCATTCTCCTGTCTAAGTTGTCTACATTCAAGTTTTCTAAACAAGACGCTGGTTAGTTTGAGTCATATCTTCAGACTAGAGAGCAGTGTGTGAAAGTTGACCAAGAAAAGGTAACTCTTTTATACACTAGTACGGGTATTCCCCAAGCTTTAGTCCTTGGCCCGCTGCTTTCCAGTCTGTTCATAAATGACTTAACTGCTAGCTGCCCAGATGCTGTTTTTCAGCTTTACGCAGATGACGCAGTCATATATGCACCGGTAAGTCACCTAGTAAAGCTGCAGAGATCTTAAATGCATGCTTAGGTTACATACATCAGTGGCTGCAACATAATCACTTTGTACTGAATTTGAAAAAAAACAGTTCCTCCATTAGAAAAAGGGACTCACTAATATCAAGGTACAGAATGAAAGAATAGAGGAGGTCAGTGAATCTCAAGTTTTTAGGAGTAATTTTAGATCCACAATTAAAATTTGATAAACATGATGAAAATTTCAAAAACAATGAAGATGAACCTTAATTGTTTTAAAAAAAAAAAGGGCACTACATACCCACACAGGCAGCCCAGTTATTCAGGCATTCTCTGATTTTCTCTCAGTTTCTATACTGTATGACAGTATGGGCTCAAGCATCATCATCTACCATTAGACATCTAATATCTTTTTACAATCAGACACCGAAAATATAGGACAAAAAGCCTGTCCCGTGGCATCACTGTAGCATATTAGAGCGATACAATCTTTTCAGCTTTGACAGCTTTACTAACTTTTGTTTCCTGAAATTACTTTTCATATGTATCAACAGTCTAGTTCCAGAGCCTTTTTCCAGATTTATTCAAAGACGAGAGTAAAAGAGCAACAAGGAGATGTGGTCATGTGATATGGTCATGTTTTCTAGTGTTTGTTAAAAGCCGAGCAGCTGCATTTTGCACTAGCTGAAGCTGTGAGATGGCATTTTGGCTCAATCCTGAATACAATTAGTTGCAGTAATCTAATGGTGAAAAAATGAATGTGTGGATGACTTTCTCAAGATCATGTTGAGAGAGAAAGGACCTGAAGTTTTTGGCTGCAGTTTTGACATTTGAAGATAGGAGGCCAAGTTGTTTTTGTAGAATAGTGATGGATAGTGGATTATTTAACTGGAGGTTTTGGGACATCCAGCACTTTATGTCAGACAGACACGATAAAATATGATTCAAATTGCCTTCTAATGTGACCAAGTGGAAGCATGTATATGCAGAACAACAAGGGGCCAAGGATGGAGCCTTGGGGAACACCACAGGTCAGAGGGGTCGCAGAGGAGGCATTGCCAATGGTGACTGAGAAAGACCGGTTAGATAAATATGATTTCAACCATTTCAGGGGAGTGTCCCTGATGTCAACCCACTTTTAAGGAAATCCAGTAAAATTGAGTGATTGATGGTGTCAAAAGCTCAAATCTAAAAGGACTGAAATGGAACAATCACCAGTATCGGCTGTGAACAAAAGGCCAGTAGTAATTTAAATATGAGCAGATTCAGTGAAATGACGTGCACTAAAACATGACTGAAATTGTCAAAAATGTCATAGTATGCATAAAAGAATTCAATTGAAGATAAACAGTCTTCTGTAAAACTTAAGATAAAATTGGTAATTTACAAATGGGTCTAAATCAGAGGGGTCGAGGCTCATTTTCTTGAGAAGTGGGCGTAATCCTGCATGGTCCCCTCCATGCATAGGGTTTTGGCTTGGGGACCGGAGGGTCACCGGTTCAAGTCCCTGCCCAGACCAAATATGGAGCATGGATTAGTAGCTTGAGAGGTGCCAGGTCACCTCCTGGGCCTTTGAGCAAGATACCGAACCCCCCAACTGCGCCTGTCCATGGGCAGCCCCCTCACACTGACATCTCTCCATGTAATGCATGTATAGGTCCTGTATGAGCTGGAGAGATGCCAGTTCACCTCCTGGGCACTGCTGAGGTGCCCTTGAGCAAGGTACCAAACCCCTCAACCGCTCAGGGCATCTGTCCATGGACAGCCCCCCTCACTCTGACATCCTCTCCATGTAATGCATGTATAGTTCCTGTTTGTGCAGGTGTGTGTATTTCAGGCCTGTGTATATATGTATATGACAATGGAGTGAAAATTGAATTAATAAAAGCATATAAAAAAACCAAACAAAAAAAAAACGGGACCAACACTGTTAAAAACCTCTAAGTGAAACTGAAAGGCATAAAATCCAAAGTGCTTGATGAAGGGTTTAGTTTCACTATAATGTCCTTTAAAGAGCATAGTAAAAGATGATGAAAGTTACAGAGAATGGCGGGGGGGTTATAATGTGGAGTTACAGGATCACCAGTGGCATGACCAATATGGAGTGTCATTTCATTTATTTTGGTTGTGAAAAGGATAGAAATTACTCACAGGTTGCTGAGGTGGCTTGGGTTAGTTGGTTAAGAGGAGGGTTGATAATGGATTTAACTGTTTTGAAGAAAAATTCCAAGGTGATGGCGATTTATTGAAATTATGTTGAATAAATATGACCTGGCTTCTTTAACAGATTTCTGATGGGTGGACATGAAGTCTTTTTTGATTTGATATGAAACAATCAGATGGTCACTTTTCCATTTGCGTTCCGCTTGTCTGCATTTTCTTCAGATTTCCCTGGTTGTGTTATTAAGTCAGGGTGTGTTATGGGTTGATTGGATTTTTCCAGATTTTTCAGGTGCTATGGAGTCAAGTATGGTTTTGCAAGTGTTGTTTAAGTTTGTCAGTAATTCTTCTGTAAGCATATTTTGTTTGTTATTGCTATATGTAGATGCAGTGGAACACTCCTTATAAAATCTGTCAGTGGAGTTTGAATTTTAGACACGAGAAGAAACATACGTTTTTCTTGTGGGAGTGGGAGGTGAAAGAAGGGGCTATAAAATAATGGCTTTGTGGTCAGATCCACATACGGGTAGTTTCACAGAGAGAGTGACATTATCAAGATTAAAACCAGAGGAAAGAACAATGTCTAGAGTCTCTTTAAGTGAGTGGCACCCTGAACAGATTGAGTGAGATTAAAAGAGTGCACAATGTCCATAAAATCCATCAAAAAGAGGAACCAGAAGGGCAGCATACGTGTTTGTTAAAATTACCTAAAATCAGGTGGGGTTAGATTTGTGGGGTCTGTAGATTAAAACACAAAGTATGGGGGTCTTGTCATTTATTGTAAAACCGAGTGATTCAAAGGCGGAGAAGTTTCCAAGTGAGTGTAAGGAACATTAAAGTACTGTGCAATACAGCCAGTCCACCTCCATGACCTGAAATTATGGGTTGATGAAAGTAAGAAAAACCAGGTGGACAAGTCTCATGCCACATGCCTCAGTGCGACACAGTCACTCGGTCTTAACCAAGTCTCAGTGAGTATAAGAAAGTTTAATTGATTTAAGTGATGATGAACTCAATTGAATAAAGTAGGAACGGGATGCCAGTCTATTTAAATAACCTATAAACATTTTTAAGAAACCTCATCAGAAGCTTAAATCTGCTAATTGCCAATTAGTAGAATGTGTTATATTGCTAGTCTTACATCATGTTTAACTTACACATTTCAAAGGCATCTGTGTAGTGTGAACACAACAGAGCACAATATAAATTAAAACTGACAAGCAATATCTTTGTTCAATCCTTATTTACACAAGCACGTGAAGCAGGTGTAGATTATGTTAGCACCTGCGGAAAGATCTGAGCTACTAACATATTGATGAATGCTGAAATACACATAAATTTCATTCTGCGAACAGTTTACATGCATATTGTTCTGCTCATGTTTCATGAATGAGACCAAAAGTGTGCAAGACCAAATGGACAACACAACTAAAGGGAGGCTCCACAGGCCTGTTCAGTCATCTATTAGTTTTCATGCATTCATTTGTTATTGTACAACACATGAACCCATGAAAAATTGGGTTAAAAAATTACAGTCAGGGTGACAAAAGGGTAAAACTTTGAACAGGTATTGGATGTTACATCTCAACTTTGTTTTTTACCTAAACAGCATCGGTGATGTTCCAGAACAGAACTCATTTATTTGGAATGTCCTGTAGCATTTCATCATCCCACTCAGCCTATATCAGCTCCACATATGCCGTGAAAACTTTTCTAAAGCCTGTCAAGTATGCCGGGAATGCCAAAGCTCAGATCTGTTTTTCCTCATAAACAAAAACTGGCAGCTCTTGGCATCTCTCCTGCTTGGTACTTTCACACCTTTCTTCAGTCTCAGCTCTTGAACAAACTGGTGGGTGATTTTGAAAAAGTTTCCCACATTCCTTCCTGACATGACATGCACTCTGATTAGCCTCATAAATTCCCCTATGACATTTGCTAAGCTCTGCAGCATTTGTGATGGACTGGCAGGGAGAGGAGCGAGGAACATTTAATTCTAAGGATGTCTTCATTCTGCATCTACATGCTGCCGTCGTCTGGCTCCACTCCTGATTGTCATTAGCTGATAACTGCCACGATGGTGTTTATTTGAAAAAGTCCCAACTCAAGTGTTGTAAATGGTGTTCGAATGGCATCCTGTCTCTTTATAACGCCTTGCCTCAGGCCTTGAAATCATCACCGAGACGCTCTGCTGTGCTGCGTGTGTCGGAGTGTGTGTGTGTGTGTGTGAGATAGCGTTCACTTTGCATAAGCCACTGAGATGTTATGCAGCGTGTGTGTGTGTGTGTGTGTGTGTGTGTGTGTGTGTGTGTGTATTGTGGTTGGTGGAGCATAGCTGCATACTTGTCTGCAGTCAGTATGTCTCCATGCTGACAGGTCTATCTTAAATCATGCTGCTGTGAATCTCCTCCGAGCACAGTGACAACAGCATTCAAACCGCAGAGAGAAAAAAACAACCCACTGTGCCCATCAACACTGCTGCCTGTTTACCTGCAGATACACACTTGACACAGTTTTATTATTTTCCACCCAAATCCATCCTCTCTTCATATTCCTACCATGTCTGGGTAGTGCTCCATGTTCACAGTGTGCAGATAGTACTGGATATGAAAGCTGAGTGTAACATGTCTGACCACAGGGCCTCTGGAGACCAGGTGCTGTGGGGAATCAAGCTGTGCCACAGTTTTTGGTTCAGAGTGTTCAGGTCGCCTGAATCTGCCTCGGATTGATGGGAACAAATATGTTCCAGAGCAACAAGACATTATCCTGCACCTCTCTCCACCTTGCAGAATATTAACTCTAGTTATTTTTTGATTTTACAGTCTGTTACCCACAGTTTGCAATATCACATCACCTAATCTCACATCCCAAAAGCATTTAAACATTTTTCATGTTTTCTACATAACACTGCTAACCAATACAGGTATTATATAACTGCCAAACTCTGCATACACCAATTAGTGATAGTGATGGCCTACTGACACTTCATCTGTTTTCACACAATGATGCACAGAGAACTACATCCATCTTATCCTGTGTTCACACTATGAGTGACTCAGCAACAGTGTGTCCTGCTAAATTATTACTGAGTCACCATAGTAGTGCTTCTCAAGTGCTCGTCAGCATGGTTAGCCTATGTCCCTACAGGCTTGAGTGTGTCTGCTACCTGGCATAAAGCACCTCGACTGAATGTCATCTACAATTTGTATTTGGACATAAAACATTTGATGATGACCACTGTCTGGGCCCCATTTTAACATCACATTTTGTTGCTCCATTGCATTCTCATATAGACCCTTAGGGCCGATACAATAACGTCCTTTTATTAGGTGGAGGCAAAACACGACTCGCCACAACAGGACTGTAGGCTGCATAGGAGTCTTAACAAGTCGTCTTGTTGTGTTTTTGGGAGCCAGAATAAAAGATGTTATGGCTGAAAACTTAAATTTTATTGCATACTAGCCACCACAAAAACAAAGACAACTATGGTTAAATGTGATAAAACAAAAGGACTGGATGGAGGTGATCGTAGGGATGTAGGGATTGTAGGGATGAATACCGTTATGTGTATTAACGGTTATCATATCTGCCTAATCAGAAATTGGGAAGGTATTAAGAGGAATATTGGATTTCTCCATAACGCCAACTTTTTAGCGCATTAGCTAATGTTAGCTTGGATAGCAAAACAAACTGGAGGAAACTGTTCAAGTGTCGTCCTCTTTTGTAAGATCGGCATAGTAATCAACCACAAAGCCAGCCATCCCACCTTCAACAATCCTGTGACATCATCCATCCACTGAGTGAGAGCATACGGATCGGCCAGTCTGGTCCCATTGGTCAGTGTTTACTTATTCAAGCAACACTTCCTGGAGAGTGAGTGACCTGACATGGTGCATTCATAAATTCAGTCTGACACGCTACACTAAAATAAGAACCTTGTTGGTCGAAGAATTCAAGCGTTATATTCTGCATGAATTAACGAACGGTAAGGTAATACCTCATTCACTCCACTCGGCACTCTGCTGCTCCGTCTCCCCAGTCAGAGTGCCCAGAGTGCGCTCTGCCACTCCAAGAGTGCGGTGCTCTGGATAACTGAATGGTACATTTCGACAGTGCTCTGAATTTATGAATGGCAGCAGTTTTCACCATAGCCCATTATTCACATATGAAACAACTGCAATGAACAAAGCAAAAAAAGCCTGTTTCTTGCAACTGTTATAGTACACTGTATAGAATAATTAACTTAAATAAAACAATTTCAGAACTTGAACCAGTTGATCTTATTTTTTATTAAATCAATTTTCTTTGATTCATAGAATTTATGGAACTGTTTGCTGCTCGACAGCCGTGTCAGTGCAGATGCATACCTCCCTGGAGTGCAGCAAGCTGGAGTGTGACTGCCTTGGAAATGTTGATTTTGACAGGCTGAACGCCATCAAATATGGACTGAAGCACAATATTTCGTTAGATAGAAACATGTAGATTTTGAAAATAATTACATGTATTTTTTTTTAATTAATTTTGACTTTTGGACTTTAGAATGCTCCTGAGTGACTGGAATCATCTGGCATACTCTGGCGCCACCCATCAACTGTGCTGGTGACACAGCACTACTAGCTTTAAAATATATGTTAAGTTTATGGATGTAGGAGCTAAATCTGTATATGGAAAAAAAAATCAGCAGACATCTTAGTTGTAACAAGACTGAGCAAGCAAAGCAGTTTTGTGTTTATATATGGGGTATTTATCTAGTTTGGGAAATCCGACGATCACTAGAAAGTATTAAGCTCATGTTAGCTGGCGGACTCAACAGGGACTAGAAAATGGGTCTGTTGGTGGTCGTTACTATAGTTCAACCTACTTGCTGGAGTAGTGAATAGGGTTTCATTACATATAGGAGTCTGCTGGTCGGACTGATCCTTCTCCAGTTATTAGTCATGAACAACGAACTGGCGACGGCTGGAGAGAAGAGCCAGTTCGTTGTGTGGTGAAGTTCTTGGTTCCCTGTTTGAGAACCAGTTTCTGTGTATGATTCTGCTTATCTGTTTTGTTACCTTCTCCCCTGACTCTGATCTCCTCTGTCTCCAACCAACCATCGGCAAGTCATCTGCTTCAGACCTGCCTTGCTTGCTGACTCCTTCACTGTCTGAATACAGCTGGAGGCAAGTGCCGAATGAACTGCAGGTGTGTCAACTTGATTGCACCTCCCTGCCCCACCTGCTCACACACACACACACACACTCACACACACACACACACACACACACACACACACACACACACACACACACACACACACACACACAGTGTTTCTCAGTGTCAAGGAAGGATCCTCAAATGGGCGGATTTGAAGGATGCTAAATCATCGACCGCCGCCGAAGGACTGTTCCAATGTCAAGGAGCCTCCCGAGTTTCACAAAGGACTGAGTCCTTCTTTCAGCAAAATTCGGAGGATGCATGTGTGGATCCTCCGCAGGTATAAAATCCTAAAATCCCCACAATGCTTTGCACACAATTTGCTGGAGGTGAAGGCGGGGCCTCTTCAATGAAACCTGCGCCAGCAGAGCTTGGCAGGACTAATATAAATATGTCATTTATTTGGATTAATGTCGCCAGGAGTTTTTATCATACAAGCGTGAAGCGTGAGCGTGAACTCTCCACTGTGTTCACAGCCGAATGAGATTTTTTTTAATAACGGGATTTAGATAAAACATAAAAGTTTTTAAACAAATCATTTACAGTAGAGATGGAGCGCTAAGTGTCCACCTCCCCTCCTCCCCCCACTATTCACATGATAACGACATGATAACTGCTCTCATTCTTTTGGTTACAATTAGTGTATTTTTCGTGGAAATAGCGGTGAGAATGACCAGAGTAAAGACATTAGAATATCCTGCAGGTCAAAGCATCACTGATTTGTTTTGAGGTGAACTTTTTTCAGAGGATTACACGGCGGTATCATGTACAATCAGCTGTTTCAGATCAGCTCGGCTCATCAGATCAGATCTGCTATTCATATTACTGTAGCTGCATTTGTGGTGATAACACATCACAATCACAGTGTGACTCTGTGTGTAAGTCTGTTTATATACTGTAGATGCTGTGGTGATTTAGTACTTTGTTCAGCTGTTGTGTTTACTGCACTCTGAAAAGGGATTAGGGTGTGAATGTGTGTGAGAATGTGTGTGGGGGGGCTTTACCTGGCCTCACCTGTAAACAGCACCTTTTGCATATTCAGTGAAAAGAGGGAATAACCCTCCCACTGCCAACTCTTCCCAAAACAACAGGTCACATTTTTAGATAGCTATTTAATTGTCCAAATCAATTGAGCAGATGAAAGTGTTAATGCTTCATGCGTTCATAAGACTTTACAGAAACACATCAACTGACCTAAACATTCAGCACAATGGGTAAGGTCAGTTTTTAATACATCGTGGAGGAATTCTAAAAACAACTTTTACAAACATGTCATTTAGCCGACCTGATTTTTATTCTTTAAGTAGAATCCAGAAATATATTTTCCATAAAAGTCACATGACTCTGAAAATGCCGCTTATATTTGTTCAAACTGTACAACAACATTAGAGAGTATCAAAATTCCCACAGTACCCTGAAACCCGTCAGTGTCGAGAGGGCTAATGATTCACACCTGGGGACACTTGTTAGCCTGTTCCAATGTGTGTTCACTGGATGCTAGGGAGGACTCTCGCCTTGCCTCTGCAGGATCCTTGACATTGAGAAACACCTACACACACATACATTGACAGACAGCAAAGACAAACTAGGGGCAAACAATAGGAAGAGAAAAACAGAGGGCAATGAAAAGGGAAGGAGGAAACAACAGGTGCAAATCCCAACAAAATCTCTGCTTGACAAATGTGAGTTTTTACAATTCCTTATGATGATGAATTATCTTTCACCATATCAGGAAGTCAGTTTATATAAGCCAAACATACACTCCTCTACTGAGTGTCCAGCAGGGATTAGAGCCTAAATATCAAAATTATAATTACCTGAAGACAAAACTTTATTTTCTACTACATGTAGATCATAATGTTTGTATGTATGTGAATATATCCATGGTCTTGCACTAACAAACTAACCCTGAGTATTGTCAAAGTGGCCAGACATCTTTATATACCTTGTGGAAAACCTAGCATCTATATGAAAAAATAACTTAAGATATAAAAATCTCTTAATGTGTACAATTTTGTACTTTGTGGTCACATCCAGGATGTTAAATATTGAGATTTGTCAAATGATTTTTACTTATTACTGACAGACATGCTGCAGCAACAAGGACATAAAATGAAGCTATATCAGACATGAACCAGTCAAACAACTATACAGTGATGGCAAACTGCACTTCATGGCTCGGTTAGTATTAACTTCTTTTCATTGTTCAATGCATTTTTAGAACAATGTAAATACTGCTGCCACTAGGTGTATGTAAATAAAGACTTAAATATTATTTTATGCTGTAACTGTAGGGCTCTATAAATTGCATGTGTGAATATTGTGTACATTTTTTGTTTACATCAAATTCTAGCAACCATAAAGGTCTTCATTCAGCTTCAAATGGCATCCTCGGTGATGGTTTTCGATTCACCTTATTCCTAGCCCCCACGATACCTTGCATGAATTATGTGTGCAACTTTTCTGTCATCAAGATGCGCGCACCACTGCTGTGACATAAGGCTGGTGACACTGTCCTTTGTCCTACATTTCACTGTCTTTACTGTTTGTCTTAATGTTTACAGATGGGCTTGTAAATAGGCAGACGTAGAAAGCTGTTGTGGTAGGATGCTCCAAAGGGGGGCATAGGATGCGATCTGAAAGCGCCAGCACTGAACCATAGCATAAGTCGATGGTTAACTTACATAGCTGTTCATATGTTTTCATAAGTCATTTTTGAGTGTGTTTTTTTCTTTTTTTAATGATTGTAAATTTTTCAAATGTGATGAGTAAAGCTGTGTACACAAGTGACAATCTTCTGGCTCTGAGAGGAGCCACTTACGGAGTTAAACACCCAACACCAGCCGAACTGAGGAAGCTGTTTTGAGGCTGCAGAGCAGGAGCAAAGCTAAAGGCTCTGAGGCGGAGATACAAGCCTTTCCTACCGTCGGTAATAATAGGAAATGTTAATTCGCTACCCAACAGGTGTAATGAACTGCTGGCATTGGTGAGGAGCCGACGACTCTACAGGGAGCGTTGTCTGAAATGCTTCACAGAGACGTGGCTGAATAACAACGTGCCGGACAGCTGTGTGAATCTACTCGGCTTCTCTACTGTGCGAGCGGACAGAGACACCAAGGCAAGCAGCAAAAACAGAGGTGGGGGAGTGATCCTGCTCGTAAACAATAAGTGGTGTCATCCTGGACATATCATGGTGAAGGACAAGATCTGCTGTCAGGATATTTGTCTTAGAACATATTATGTGCCGCGGGAGTTTTCACACATTGTCACCATTATTGTTTACATTCTGCCGCGGGCAGCAACAGCAGTGGCGTGTGACGTCATCCATGAAACTGTTGCTAGGATTTAGACCCAGCATCCTAGTGCATTCATTGCAATAATGGGGGATTTTAACAACACCACTCTCTCCTCCCATCTCTCTGGGTTTGTTCAGTATGTGGATGTTACGTGCCTGCGTGTTTTTGGGCCCGCCCTGTGTTTTGTGTTGTGTTTTTTTTCCCCCTGTCTACGTGTAGCGTGCAGCTGATCCCAATCCCTCATCAGCGTGGCTATATGGGAAGGGAGGAGGAGTAGTCCCGGTGCCAGTGGGCCACAGGGCTGTCACAGTTGTGAGTTGTACAGACGTGGGTATAAAGCAGAACTTTGGCATTGTGCTCGTCATTTGGTTGGCTATGTGATTAATCTTTTCCTTTTTGTGTCATCCCCCGTTACAGGCATTCCGGTTCCCTTTTGGAGCTCGTTTTTCGTTGGTTGTTCTTTTACTTAATTTTCATTGTAAATAAATTTCCTTTTTACCCGGCTATTTGTTTGACTGCCTTTTTCTTCTTTTGAAAGATCCCCCTATTTATTTGTGTTACTCCCCCCATCCCCTAGACCTCTGGTGGGGACGTAACAGTGGACTGTCCCATCAGGGAGAATAAGACACTGGATCTATTTTATGGAAACGCCAAGGACGCCTACAGTGCCTCTGCCCTACCACCTACTGGCAGATCCAATCATATTCTGGTCTGTCTCCAGCCCACATACAAACACTGTGTATTAAAGTTGCCTGTTACCACCCGCTCAGTCAGAAAGTGGTCCCTGGAGACCAGTGAGACTCTCAGGGACTGTTTTGAATGCACAGACTGGACTGTACTACTGGAGCCAGAGGACAACAACATGGACATGGACAGTAGAGTGGATATTCTAACAGAATATATTATCTTCTGTAGGGACAATGTCATGCCATTTAAGACTGTATGATGCTTCCCCAATTAAAAAACCCTGGGTCAAAAATAATATCAAACAGCTCCTCAACCAGAAAAAAATGGCGTTCAAGCAAGGGGACAAGGAGGGGCTCAAGGAGGTTCAGCATGAGCTGGAGGGGAGACTGAGACAGGCAAAGGTGGACTATAAAAGAAAGGCGGAAAGTAAGTGCAGCAGAACAACATCAGAGAGGTGTGGAAGGGAATGAAAAACATTACAGGCTATTCAAAGAAGAATAGCCAGGTTATGAATGGTGATGTGGACAAAGCCAGCAACTTCAACCTGTTCTTTAACAGGTTTGATGGAGGGGGTAGTGTTCATTCTTCCATCTGGTAGAGTGAAAACATCTGGTCTTGTACCGGTGCCTAAATGGGGTGCCCGGCCGAGTTAAATGACTATCAACCGATGGCCTAAACATCACACATTATGAAGACCCTGGAGCACCTGGTCCGTTTCCTGAAGTCAGAGGTTACTGATGCTGTGGACCCACTCCAGTTTGCCTATCAGAAGCACATGGGAGTGGAAGATGCGGTTCTTTACATGCTGCATTGGGCCTACACCTATTTTACGCATTTAATACTATCCAGCCCCCCATACTGAGAGACCGGTTGGAAGGGAAGGGAGTAGATCACGTTCTGACCTCCTGGATAACAGACTACAGAGCAGCCTCAGTATGGGTCTGAGAGGTGATGGATTTGGTGGAGATGTAGAGCTGGATGTTGTCAGCATAACAGTGGAAACGGAGGCCGTGACAGTGGATGATCTGACCGAGGGGGGGGAGGTAGAGGATGAAGAAGAGAGGACCCTGGGGGACACCTTGGGACAAGGGAGCAGTTGAGGAGAAGCAGTTGTTGATAAAGATGAATTGTTTCCTTTCAGTAAGATATGATTGGAGCCAGATGAGGGCATCGTCTGTAATGTTGAGGAGAGATTGTAGGCAGGAGAGTAAGATGGAGTGGTTAATGGTATCAAAGGCAGCAGTGAGGTCCAGGATGAGGACGGAGAGTTGGCCAGAGTCTGAGGAGAGGAGGTGGTCATTTATTACTTTGAGGAGGGCAGTTTCACTGCTGTGTTGGGTATGGAATCCGGATTGAAATTGTTCGTAGAGGTCATTATCGGTGAGGTGGGCTTTGATTTGGGAGGCGACAATACGTTCCCGGATTTTAGACAGGAATGGGAGGTTGGAAATGGGCCGGAAGTTATTGATACCATCAGGGTTGAATCCATGTGTAACATACAGAACAGGGCAGGTTGACAGCACACAGTACAGTTCCACACTCCTCTTCACAGTCTCTAGCAGCCCCACTAGTCCAGCAGACCAGACTGGGCTGGTAACCAGGTGAGTGGGCAGGAATCAGTCCACTGAGAAGTTGTCACAGCAGCATTACTCACAATATATATATATATATATATATATATATATATATGTGTGTGTGTGTGTGTGTGTATATGTATATGTATATGTATATGTATATATATTTATATATATGTATGTATGTATATGCACATATATATTTCTTCTTCTTTTTTTTTTTTTTACAAACCAAACAATCACTTGCTTAGCAGAGAAAATAATTAGCTGATGAATACTTTTTAGCAGGATCAGTTCATTGTTGGTTTGGGTCTACACATGGGGTCTGCTGAAAATAAGAGATACTGTATATAGAACATTATCATACCTGGGTTAGGGTTAGGGTTAGGAAAACCACCTAGAAAAACACATATTTGTAACATTTCACTTTACCAGAGGTCGGAGTCAAAAAAGTCAAAAAGAACTGATTAACTAAGCCAATCATTAAATTGTCAGCTATTTTAAAAATGACAAACCTTTAGAAATGCACAGAAGGTGATGGATTTCTAACCAAGTTTTATAAGGAATTTTATTGTTTCACAGCACCTCTGTTTTATTTAGATCCTGGATAATGCACAATAATGCACAATATGCAGATAGTTAGGATTCTGCAATGATCACAGTTAGCCTAATTCATAAAGAGGGTCAAGAATAAGCATATTGTACCTCAGATCAGAAATGTCTTTCGTCTGTTTTTGGGACTAGATTAAAAAACTATCATCTTAAATATTTATAATCTCTAATTGTTTTTTGTTCCCAGTAGAACTTTGGGGGAAACATCAGAAGAACCTTAAATAGAGAAGACTTATGCTAGCAATTAGGAGTGTGCCATATCATCTTGTTCATGATAAATACTGGTACAATTTTTAATTATATGAAAAATTCATATTGTGATATTTGCGATGTTTCGACTTGTTGACAATTTGACATCATACTGTTACCCACTGCAACAAGAAGCATGGCTGAGAGCAACTCCACAGTGGTTCCAAAAAGAGGAGCAGCTTCAGTAGTGTGGAATAAACTGTGGTGTCCTGAAGGTTTTATGAACAGCTCCGGACTTCTCAGACTCTTTTAGCGACTTACCGCTAACTGGGAACTCATTCAGCAGCTCCTCTGGCAGCAGCACAGTGCCTCTCTCTCTCCTCTTTCACCGTGCAAACCGGGAGTCGATGTCATCTAGTGATTTTGTCATAAACCTTTGGTAATGTAAACCTACGTGATGCTCCTGGTTCAACAAAAACTACATATATGTGAATGTGCAATAGTTATGGTAGCATAACAGCCTGTGTCACAGATTACAGCATGATGATTAAAGGAGAGATGGCAGAGCATAAAGGTCCAGGTGTAAAAAAACAAAAAACTCAGTCATTTAGGATTTTGCTAAAACAGAAGAAAATTACCTGTTGATTTATATATATAGATCCCAGGGTACATTTTTTTGTATTTGGGAGCTGTTTAAATGTGTAATTTGTGGTAGATTTGATTTTGTTAAACTATTAATATTGTTTACAGAATCTAAATCTCACTCTGAGTTACTGTAGTTGTTTACAAACTAAAGAAATGAGAGATTATTTGTCTTTAGTTTTACTGAATATTTGAATGCAAACTTTTAGGTTGACATGTAAAACTATATCTTTCATTTTGTTGCAATTCTATCTACTTAAATTATATATATATATATATATATATATATATATATATATATATAGGTATTACTAATTTGTCATATGATCAACAATATCATTATCACAAAAATACCCTGAAATATGATATTATTTTGGGGCCATATCGCACACCCCTATGAATGATAATTATTTACAATTTGATAGGGCTTCTTGATCTATGGTATTTGGTTAAAAAATATATAGCTACAATAAACCAAAGACAATGCTGAGTAAATGGTAGGCTAGGCCTACAATCCCAAATCCCTTTAATCTCTCCTGGGAAACATGGCAGGGAGACCCCTTCCTACCCTCTTTTTTTTGTCATGAAATCCCTCTCAGAGAATAAATGTTAATAACATTCATTTTTAAAAAATACGTTTTTTTTAATCCAAATAAATTAATTCTTATCAACAGTAACTGAATGACTGAAAAAAAACTTTAACCAACAAAATAAAACCCGAACGGGATATCCGGTTATCCCGGAAAACCAGCCTATGCTCATTCCAGGGAAATGGCCGTTCTCATTTACAATACACTAGCAACAAATCTGATGTATAGCAAGTAACAGGAATGTGTTTCGTGGGCGGTATTGCTCTGTCGAGACTTGTAGCTGCACTGTTTGTGCTGTAAAATAACATACATTTAAATGTTGCGTTTTAGTTGATCTCAAAGCTACATGAGGTCCGAGTTGTGTTGTTGCAGCCGGCTAGCGCGTTACCGTTAGCTGCCAAGCCGAGAGACCGAGCCATCGGTCTTCCAACACTGCTTGCTAAAGTCTGTAAATGGGAAATAAATAGGACATCCAGCCGGAAGAGAACGGTCTTTTTTGTAACACCGCAAAGGAATTGACCGTGTAACCCCGTGCCTAAATGCCCGAACAAGGTCCCAGGATGAATGGGTTTTCTCTCGGCGAGCTATGCTGGCTATTCTGTTGTCCGCCCTGTCCCAGTCGCATCGCGGCCAAGCTAGCATTTCTGCCACCGGAGCCCACGTACTCGGTGCATACAGATGCTAACGGAGTAACTAGCTTGCATCTAACGGAACGGGCGGACTGGCAGTACTCTCAGCGGGAGCTCGATGCTGTGGAAGTGTTCAGCACCAGGAGCAGCCGGGGTAACCGGGTTGGGTGTATGTTTGTGCGTTGCGCCCCGAACAGTCGGTACACGCTGCTGTTTTCCCACGGTAACGCCGTGGATCTGGGGCAGATGTGCAGTTTTTACATCGGCCTCGGCTCCAGGATCAACTGCAACGTGTTCTCCTACGATTACTCAGGCTACGGAGTGAGCACTGGCAAACCGTCTGAGAAAAACCTGTATGCGGACATCGAGGCGGCCTGGCAAGTACTAAGGAACAAGTGAGTATGAATCATGATGAGAGTGTTATGGCTCAACTGATGTCCTCAGCTGTTTGGTGTCAATGCAGTAACCTACCCCCAGTACTCGCTCATGTTTAGGAAGTAAAGAATCAGAATCGCCTTTATTGTCATTGTATTGCATACAACGAAATTTGAGTGCAACTCCACGGTGCATTTGTATAAAATAAAATAAAAATAGGAATAAAATATAAGATATAAATATAAAATATAAAAAGTGGCAGGTGCTATATAAATATATGTACATTCAAACAACCTATGAAGTAAACAAGATGTAGAATTGCAGCATATTGTACATGAATTTCACTTGAGATGAATGGATGGATCTTATTGCACATAAGTCCCGTCTTGCACATTGAAGCTTATTGTCCATAACGGTGAGATATGTGTTTAGTAGTGCAGTATTAATCATTTGTAATTGTTCATTGCAGTGATGGCTTTGGGAAAGAAACTGTCTCTGAGTCTGTTTGTCCGGGTTTTGTGTGACCTGTAGCGCCTGCCTGAGGGTAGGAGGTCAAACAGGTGGTTGCCGGGGTGGGATGCATCCTTGATGATGCCGGCAGCTCTGCTGAGGTAGCGAGAGCTGACAATGTCCTCCAGGCTGGGCAGAGAGCAGCCAGTGATCCTCTGTGCCGTGTTGATCACTCTCTGCAGCGCTCTCTTGTCTGCCGCTGAGCACCCTGCGTACCATGCTGTGATGCAGTACACCAGGATGCTCTCGATGGTGGCTCTGTAGAACATCACCAGCAGCTTCTCCTCCAGGTTGTTCCTCCTGAGCACCCTCAGGAAGTGGAGTCGCTGCTGGGCTTTCTTCACTGCCGCCGAGGTGTTGGCTGCCCAGGAGAGGTCTGCGGAGAGCTGCACTCCCAGGAATCTGATGGAGCTGACCCTTTCCACACAGTCCCCCTGGATGTAAAGCGGGGCTGGGTCTGCTCTGCTCTTCCTGAAGTCCAGTATTATTTCTTTTGTTTTTGTGGTGTTCAATGGCAGGTTGTTAGCTGAACACCACGCTGTCAGTCTGTTGACCTCATCTCTGTAGTCAGACTCATCTCCTCCTGAGATGAGCCCGACCACGGTGGTGTCATCCGCAAACTTTATTATGGTGTTTGAGAGATGGGTCGGAGAGCAGTCGTGAGTGTAAAGAGTGAACAAGAGGGGGCTCAATACACAACCTTGGGGGGAACCGGTGCTGAGTGTGATGGTGGAGGAGAGGTGGGGGCCAAGTTTGACAGACTGAGGACGGTCCGTCAGGAAGTCTTTAATCCACTGGCAGATGGGGGTGGAGATGCCCAGGTGGGACAGTTTCTGGACCAGGATCTCCGGGATGATGTGATTGAAGGCTGAGCTGAAGTCCAGGAAGAGCATCCTCACGTAGCTTCCCAGGTGCTCCAGGTGACTCAGCGCAGTGTGGAGTGCTATGGTTATAGCATCCTCAGTGGATCCATTTGCCCTGTAGGCAAACTAAGTAGAAAAACAATACACCGAGCTGGAGAGCTAAGAGCCGCTGCACCCGTGCGCGCCGCCATCTAAGCTAAAAGTTTATGATTTTTAAAACAATTTTGTGACAGAGACTGTGACAGTCACTGTATACAGGTGCACTGTGGGAGCTGTCATATACACAATTATAATGATAATAATGAAAAGAAACAATTCAGAATCAATGACAAGAACTTTAAAAGCACTCTCTCAGAGAAGTAAACCTCTCTTGTATAGTGCTAAAACCTCTTAGTACAAAATAATATTGCACAAACATTTCAGTTAACTTAAATTTGTTTATTTAAATCAGTGTATTACAAGTATAATTAGAGCTGCAAGCAGCGAGAAACGAGGCTTCGCACATTCTCGTGAGGCGGAGGTGCTTGCAGGATGCTATTTGATGCAACCATGAATTTCTGGAAACTTATGACACTGTGCACATGACTTAGATCTTTCCTACATGGAGTGAGTAGTGCTGGAAAATACATACTGCCACTTGTTAGCTGAGTGCTGCGTCCACTGTGTGGTGCTAAAGAGGAAAGACTAGTTATTAGGAGTGGGGGAAAAAAATCGATACAGCATAGTATCACGATATTTTTGTGTGGCAATATCGTATCATTGCACGGACTCTGAGTATTGTTTTTTTTTTTAACAATATAAGTTATTAATTTTACAAATACAAATTAAACTTTTGGCAGCCTACTAGAATAATGAAATTGATTCCTTTTTCAGGTCACTAGATACATTTTGATGTAAAAATTATCAAAGTGAGATAAACAGGCTGAAAACTTGATCTGATTAGATAATACAGATGCTAACAAAGTTTTCCTTTGGAGACATAATTTGCAGATGAAAAAAGGTAATAAATCACAATACATTGCAAGATATGTTATCATAATACTCAGTGTAGGGCTGGGCGATATGGCCTAAAAAAAAAAAAAATCTCCGATTTTTTTTTACAAAAAATCCAGATTCACGATTTAAATTCACGATTTTTTCCCCTCCCTACTTTAAATCAATTTTCAGATGACAAATAAATTGTTCAAAACAAGTTTTAGCTTTATTTTGTTTTGATTTTCCCCTCTGGGGTTACAGTGCAATCAGAAACAAGCCAAAAAGAAGAGATGGCAGGCCCTGCCTGCCATTGTAAGCAGTGAAAATGTAACTTTTCAGTAAGCTTTCTCTAGTTTCAAACTGACTGTGACACAATGCACCCTCAAACTAACTTTAAAAATGAGTAAAACAAAAAATTATGTGACCCTTTTTTGACAAAACATTTACACAAGTTTTTTAAAACACAAGTTTTGCTATTCAGTATATTTCCCCTGTTGAGATTGATAAAGTAAAGTGCAAACATAACTTTCAGTTACCTTAACATGTTTTGCATAATAAAAAGGTGCCTGTGGTATACAAAAACTATTTGGTCACTATTTTGATTCCCTGAATCATGTAAACAAAATTAAACAAATGCATTCACTGCATAATCAACAGCATCAAATAGTAGCCTGCCATTGTAAACAACAGTGAAAATTTAACTTCAGTAAGCTTTTCTAGTTTCAAACTGACAGTGACATAATGCAAAACATAAAATGTCTGTGACCCTGTTTTGATTGGGCACCATATCTCTTGCAATATACATCGCGACTGCACCCGTGATCGCTTTCCACCGGGCCCCTTTCTTATCATACGGGATACAGTTTGTAAATCTTTCCAAGACTGTGGTGCTGGGGCTGCCGCGGTCTCGTTAATTTCATTGGGAGCAACACCTCTCCCACTCGGCAGCATGCCTCTGCTTGAGTGTGCTAGTACTGCTACCTTTGGTTGCGACAGCCGTCAAACACACTTTGCAGCGGGGTGCTGTTTGTTCTGTGTCTGACGCCACAAAACCGAACTAATTACAAATAACTGAAGACACGCTCCCTGCCATGTTGTCTGTGTATCAGGCGCGTGGGGGGAGGGGGGAGCCCACTCTGAACTACGGAAGCCCAGCGGGGAGCGACGGTGGCGGATGTTAAAGAGAAACTCGATTTTCATTAAAACAAATCGATCTAAACTACAAATTCGAATTAATCGATAAAATCGATTTATCGCCCAGCCCTAACTCAGTGTATTGCAACACATTTAAAATCCCAATAATATCGTGTCGTGACTCAAGTATCATGATAATATGTATCATTTCATACTGTAACATTGTATCATTGGGCCTCTGGTGATTCCCACTCCTACTAATTATACCTCATGTTGCTGTATATCATGTGTTGACCACACCAGGTAAATTTTATTTAAATCTGATAACCTTTGTCACATACGGCTGACTTCCTCTTGTCAACAGGTTGCGCTATGACCTTGGGTCAATATGGACGTGTAGATGTTTTCAGGCCTGAACTGTTGTCCAGCATGTGACATCTGGGGCAGATTGAACCATGTCAGGTTATAGCAGCTTCTAGTGTCATGGCAAAAACTGCAATTCCCCATGCTGCCACAGCAACATGCTTCAACAAAAACTCACAATCTTCACAATATAGCTTCAACAAGGTCTTAAGACTGCATAAAACAAAGCTGAAGTGGATCTGGTCAACTACCTAGGAGGAGTACATCAGAATATAAGACATGTCATTTCCTATTGGCAGTAGGTGGTGCTCCTTTTAAAAGTGAAGTTTGGGGCAGATTTGAGTGGAGAAACACTGAAATGTAATGCCTAGCTACGGCCACACCGTTCAGTGAAAACTCAAGCTTTTAACAATTTTCAATTTCAAAGACTTTGAGATGGCACAGAGGAAAATCTGAAGTCTACTGAGTAAGAATCTCTAGAGGGAGTATGTTAAAGTATGACAGCTGTAAATTGCACCATTTTCAGGCTATTATACCTCGCATGCAACGTGAAACCCAACATGAAACCCAATGGGCAATTAAGATAACTGGTCTTGATAAAATTCATTGTCTGACCCAACAGAAAAATGCAAAGAAAAGTACCCCAGTAAACACCATTCAGATGGTGATGTCATGCCCCTGGCAAAACCTGGTCCTGGTCTGACACCTGAAAGTACAGCGTGGTTATGAGGTGAACTGCCAGATAGTGATGTTGTTTCCACATCCAATAATTGTCCAGTCAGACCTCATCTTACAAACCAATTCAGTTCAGTTCAGTTTTATTTATAAAGCCCAATATCACAAATTGCAATTTGCCTCAGAGGGTTTTACAGCATATGACATCCCTCTGTCCTTTGGACCCTCACAGCAGATAAGGACAAACTCCCCCACAAAATCCCTTTAATGGGGAAAAAGAAGGTTGAATTAAGAGGAACCAACTTTTCAGAAGCGAGAGAGAGAGAGAGAGAGAGAGAGAGAGAGAGAGAGAGAGAGAGAGAGAGAGAGAGAGAGAGAGAGAGAGAGAGAGAGAGAGAGAGAGAGAGAGAGAGAGAGAGAGAGAGAGAGAGAGAGAGAGAGAGAGAGAGAGAGAGAGAGAGAGAGAGAGAGAGAGAAGGGGCTCGGTGTATTGTAGGAGGTCCCCCTTCAGACTAGGCCTATGTCAGCCTAACTAGCCAGCCCCAACTAAAAGCTTTATCAAAAAGAAAGGTCTTGAGTCTACTCTGAAACGAATGGAAATATTCATCATTTTAGTGCTATGAAAACAGCATTTCTTTTTTTTTGTAATACACATATTAACATGTGATCAACAGTTGATTTATTTGGTTGTGAAATGGTTGTAATCAAACAGTCACACTGTGACGTCCACGCCACATCCAAAGACTAGCATTAGTTGATGTCCATTTTTTAAATATATATGTATGTGTATATATATATATATATATATATATATATATATATATATACACACAGTACAGGCCAAAAGTTTGGACACACCTTCTCATTCAATGCGTTTTCTTTATTTTCATGACTATTTACATTGTAGATTCTCACTGAAGGCATCAAAACTATGAATGAACACATGTGGAGTTATGTACTTAACAAAAAAAAGGTGAAATAACTGAAAACATGTTTTATATTCTAGGTTTCTTCAAAATAGCCACCCTTTGCTCTGATTACTGCTTTGCACACTCTTGGCATTCTCTCGATGAGCTTCAAGAGGTAGTCACCTGAAATGGTTTTCCAACAGTCTTGAAGGAGTTCCCAGAGGTGTTTAGCACTTGTTGGCCCCTTTGCCTTCACTCTGCGGTCCAGCTCACCCCAAACCATCTCGATTGAGTTCAGGTCCGGTGACTGTGGAGGCCAGTTCATCTGCCGCAGCACTCCATCACTCTCCTTCTTGGTCAAGTAGCCCTTACGCAGCCTGGAGGTGTGTTTGGGGTCACTGTCCTGTTGAAAAATAAATGATCGTCCAACTAAACGCAAACCGGATGGGATGGCATGTCGCTGCAGGATGCTGTGGTAGCCATGCTGGTTCAGTGTGCCTTCAATTTTGAATAAATCCCCAACAGTGTCACCAGCAAAACACCCCCACACCATCACACCTCCTCCTCCATGCTTCACAGTGGGAACCAGGCATGTGGAATCCATCCGTTCACCTTTTCTGCGTCTCACAAAGACACGGCGGTTGGAACCAAAGATCTCAAATTTGGACTCATCAGACCAAAGCACAGATTTCCACTGGTCTAATGTCCATTCCTTGTGTTTCTTGGCCCAAACAAATCTCTTCTGCTTGTTGCCTCTCCTTAGCAGTGGTTTCCTAGCAGCTATTTGACCATGAAGGCCTGATTCGCGCAGTCTCCTCTTAACAGTTGTTCTAGAGATGGGTCTGCTGCTAGAACTCTGTGTGGCATTCATCTGGTCCGGACTGACTGACCTTCATTTCTTAAAGTAATGATGGCCACTCGTTTTTCTTTAGTTAGCTGATTGGTTCTTGCCATAATATGAATTTTAACAGTTGTCCAATAGGGCTGTTGGCTGTGTATTAACCTGACTTCTGCACAACACAACTGATGGTCCCAACCCCATTGATAAAGCAAGAAATTCCACTAATTAACCCTGATAAGGCACACCTGTGAAGTGAAAACCATTTCAGGTGACTACCTCTTGAAGCTCATGGAGAGAATGCCAAGAGTGTGCAAAGCAGTAATCAGAGCAAAGGGTGACTATTTTGAAGAAACTAGAATATAAAACATGTTTTCAGTTATAGTCATGAAAACGCATTGAATGAGAAGGTGTGTCCAAACTTTTGGCCTGTACTGTGTATATATATATATATATATATATATATATATACAGTCGTCCTCAAAATTATTCATACCCTTGCTAATTCTTGTGATTTTTTAATTTAGTGACGAAATATTACATTTTTTTTAAGTTTGTGTATCAGTTATATGTGAACAACAATTGAACGAATGACAACAATATAAAATTTAAGAAAATATTCATTTCAGGGGTATTTTATTGATGGATTCCCAAAAAATGCCATGTTCAAAATTATTCATACCCCTGACAATATTTCAACAAAAATGTACCAAATGTGGTAATCTTTGTCCAGTAGTTACTTTAAGGTGTCACAATGGAATAAAACCCTTTAACATTGTTGACCAAATGTTAAACACTGATTTAAAAACAAAAAAACCCATCCTTCCAGAAGAGTATAAATAGGGGAAAAGTGCTCAGGTCATTCTCAATTTCTGGTCATCATGGTGAAGAAGAAGGAGCTCAGCGAGGACCTACGTCACCGTCTTGTATGTGCCTACAGTGAAGGAAAGGGTTATAAGGCCATTTCCAAGCAGTATGATGTCCCTGTGTCAACCGTCCAGAGCATCATCAACAAGCACAAGAGGTTCAACACTGTCAAAAACCTCAGTGGGCGTGGCAGAAAGCGTAAGGTGTCCTCTAAACTTGCCAGGAAAATCTGCCGAGAGGTCAACAACAACCCACAGACCACAACCAAGGCCCTAATTGAAATGCTTGACCAGGCAGGGACACAGGTGTCACGGTCCACCATCGAGCGAGTTTTGCACAGAGGAGGTCTCCATGGACGTACACCTCGGAAGACGCCGTTGCTCAGGAAGAAACATCTGGAAGCTCGCCTGGCCTTTTCTAGACGTCATCTGAAGCAAGATTCCAGCTTTTGGTCAACCATCCTGTGGTCTGACGAGACAAAGTTGGAGTTCTTTGGCCATATGGATACTCAGTATGTCTGGAGAAAGAAAGGAGAAGCCTACAGACCGAAGAACACTGTGCCCACTGTCAAGTATGGTGGTGGGAACATAATGCTATGGGGATGTTTCTCCTCCAGTGGCACAGGGAATCTCGTCAAGGTCCAAGGAACCATGAAAAAGGAGGATTACATCAGGATCCTTGATGAAAATGTGAAGGAATCTGCTGAGAAACTCCAGCTCGGCCACAACTGGACGTTCCAGCAAGACAATGATCCTAAACACACTGCCAAGGTAGTGAAGAAATGGTTCAAAGACAATGATGTCAACGTCCTAGAATGGCCAAGTCAAAGTCCTGACCTGAACCCCATTGAAAACTTGTGGCATCACTTGAAGACCAGAGTGATGGCTAGGAAACCGACCAATTTGACCCAGCTTGAGGCTTTCGCCAAGGAAGAGTGGGCCAACATCCCACAGGAGACATGCAGGAAGCTTGTGGACACGTACAAGAATCGTCTAGAAGCAGTCGTAAAGAACAAAGGCTATGCGATTGACTATTAAAGAAAGACAAAGGACGAGGGTATGAATAAATTTGAACATGGCATTTTTTGGGAAACCATCAATAAAATACCTCTGAAATAAAGATTTTTTTGAATTTTGTATTGTTGTCATTCTTTCAATTGTTGGTCACTTATAACTGGTACACAAACTTGAAAAATTGCATTCATTTCATCACTAAATTAAAAAATCACAAGAATTAGCAAGGGTATGAATAATTTTGAGGACGACTGTGTATGTATATATATATATACATGGGGGAGATCACGTGGGTGTTATCATCTACGGTGAAAAATCAAACTTCATAAAGCTCTACAAAAAAAGATCTGATTTGCTTGCCAATAAGTGAAAGTTTATAAAACATGCTGAATTTTGTTCCTAAGTGCCCCGGGTCCAAAGATGGAGCATTTTGAAGATAATGGAAAGTAAATTGTCAGGCATCAGCAATTTGTGCTCTTGAAACACATTTTTTTCTGAAAGTCATTGTGAAAGATGTTACCAACTTTGATGTTTTGTTATCACATTTTTATACTATATAGGTGTCCCACTTTATGGTCTTGAGATGAAAATGAAAGAAAAATATATTTAAAGGGTGTTTAGGAAACTCTCAAAACATGATGTTCTGTCACTCTGTTACCGTCACTCCGTTACCATGAAATACATGTTTTTTTCCCCTCCCTCAATGGCATTAAACCCCGACATGAAATTAATTTCCAGAAGAAAGCATTATGGTAGGGCAATTGGTTTAGTATATTTGATTTGACAATTGTCATGCAAATAATAACAAATATTATCAGGTTAAAATGCGTCATTAGTGACAGCAAGGTCACAGAATTCCATCACTGAATGATTTTTTTTTTAGATCTGAATTATCCTAAAGTTGTTTTGTGAGCCAATTACGTCATAAACAGATGGGTTAATACTTAATCTCTGTGTGTGTTAATTGTTAATTTTATGTTAATAAAAAGGTCACATATATAAAGAGGAGCCATCCCATTAAAGGCTTTGAAGACAAAAAGCAAAACTTTAAATTCAATTCTATATTTGACAGGTAGCCAGTGAAGGTGGGCCAAGACAGGGGTTATGTGCATCTGTTTTTTGGTTCCTGTTAGAAGTCTGGCTGCAGAATTTTGGACTAATTGAAGTCTAGCAAAGGTAGAGTGGTTCAGGCCTGAATACAGAGAGTTACAATAATCCAGCCTAGATGTTACATGAATTATTGTTTTTAAGTCAGTGTAGGAGAGGTAGGGCTTTAATTTAGCCATGATCCTAAGTTGGAAAAAACTTCCCTTAACCACATTATTGACTTGTTTTTTAAAGTTCAAAGACGAATCAAAAAAGACACCCAAATACTTATAGACATGCATGTAATGGTTTGTGATGTTTTTGGGAACACTTCATGCAATTGAATCTTGTTTTGATAGTAGAAAACATTTGTCCCTCCATTACCATGTCACTCCATTAGCATGACATATTAAACTTTAATATCTTTTATATAGGTCAAAACTTTTCGAAATCACTCAATACTTGGGCCTATTATAGGACATGAGTATAGAAACCTTTCCATATGTGTTATTTTGGTGTTGTGCTTTGAGAACCGCATGTTTGATAATGTTGACTTCAGAGGTAAATGTTAATTTACCGAGCACTTTTTGGCTTCAAAGTCATATAAAGATTTAATCTATCCAAGCTGTTTTTGATCATGCATAGAAAAAGTTTTCCTTTAGGGATTTTTGTCAGCAGGGTTGTATCCATCTGTGGTCACTCACACACACTATTTTCTGTGGGATGTTTATGCTGGCATAGAGTCCAGTCATTGCATACTGTAATATTTCACAGGAAATAGTATGAAATTACTACTTAGTATTGAATAGTAAATGGTCAGCAGCCTATTAATGTTTAAAAAGTTAACTGCATTAATTAATTAATTTGAAAGCACCTTACAGCCTCCTGCCTGTATGGGAAAAGCAAAATGAGGGGGAGGGGGATTGCACCGCTGGTTTGTTTACATTGTGTCTCAAGCAGTGGAGAGCAGCCTCGCTGCTGCACATTAGCTCCAGGTAAAGACAAGATGCTGAGTGGTCTGGGCGCAGGGTTTCTGGTTTCAGGTTTTCTGAGTCAATATCGAATTGTCGAGATCTCGAATAGTTATTTATTTATATCTATATATCTATATCTATAGCTCTCTCTCTATATATTAGTGCTGTCAAAGTTAACACGTTAATCTCCGCGATTAATGTCAACGCGATTAATGCGTTAAAGAAAATAAACGCAATTAACGTGGGTGCTCCGACATTATGTTCCATGCACTTTTAGCGATAGCATGGAGATCAATTTTAAAGCTAGAACGATGGCCAACTAGAACATCTAACACACACATTGGTGTCAGTCCTGACATCATACCATGACGAGAATGTGACGAAAAAATGCTTCAAACAGGCCTAAGACTAGCGTTTTTTTGACAAACATACCTGGCATAGTCCGTTTCAAAAGCTCTCTCTCTCTCACTTTCAGTCTCTCCTTGCTTCCCCTTTTCCACATGAGTGCTGTCTCCCACAGTGTCTTCTTCATATGGACTACTGCAGGTGGAGTGCTGGTTGCAGCCTTTAGATTTTTGTTAGCCTACATTGATAACAGATAGGCTACTTTTGCGTAGCCAATGACAATAGTGTTCTGGATTCACTGACTTTTATAAACTATTGACATTAAACAAGAGCATTTGAATACCTTTTTTGATTTTATATAATAATTCCATGATGTCACATTCCAACATGTTATTGCAAATGGATGACACAAAGATGAATTTGTGATTAAGCACAGGATTTTTATTTATTTATTTTTTTACTTTTAGACATTACTTAACTTTAGAAGGAAATTAATTGCAATTAATCTAGATTAATGGATTTTTAAATGTGAGATTAATTAGGTAATTTTTTTAAATCTATTGACAGCCCTAACATATATATATATGTGTGTGTGTGTGTACGTTAGGGCTGAAACGATTAGTCAACTAATCGATGACTAATCGACTATTAAAATAATCAGTGACTATTTTAGTAGTCAACTAATCGGTTTGAGTCATTTTTCATAGAAAAGTACTATAAAAGTACCCCAAAATACTCGTATTGCAGCTTCTTACGTTCAAATATTGGCAGCTTTACACACTCTCCCATGACGGTGAACTAAAACCCTTTGGCATGAGTACGAAACAAGACATTAGAAGACATAATTTAGGGGTTTGGGAGAGACAGACCGACTTTTTTCAACATTTTAACACATTTTTTGATAAAATGACTAGTTGACCAGTCGAAGAAATAATCGACAGATTAGTTGACAATGAAAATAATTGTTAGTTGCAGTTCTAGTGTGTGTCTGTGTGTACAGTGGTGGAAAAAAGTTTTCGGACACCCTTAAAATTTTACACAATCTCAAATATTATCATGAAATATCTGTGTAAAAATCTTTTTTGTGTTTCAAAAGGTGTGGCTGCATTAGACTGACACAAACAAATACAAATGATATTTTTTTGTTTGTTGTTTACAAGAAAAACTAACAAAACTAAATTCTTGACAGTTTCAATATGTCAGTTCTCAACATTGTCGGTATCAAAGTCAACAAATGAGAATGTGTTAAAATGAATAAACCATCACATCATCAAATTAATATTTAGTAGTCCTGCCATTAGCACGCAGTAGAGCTCTAATCCTGGCTGGTATGTTCCCCACGAGCCTTTCACACTGTTGAGGGGTAATCTTGTCCCATTCTTCTTGAATTACTGCTTTTAATTCTTCTAAATTCTTTGGTTCACGCTTTGAAACAGACCTTTTGATAATCCACCACAGATTTTCAATGGGGCTCATGTCCGGGGATTGAGCTGGCCACTCTAAGACCTGGATACTGTGCTCCTGCAGCCAAGCTCTACTGGCCCTGGATGTGTGGCAAGGAACATTATCTTGTTGAAATATCCAGTTTTGACCTCGACGGAACAGTGCACGTGCAGAAGGGAGCATGTGGGTTTCGAGAATGGCATAATACTTGGCAGAGTTCAATGTGCCATCACAGACAGTGAGATGACCAACACCAGCAGCACTCATGCATCCCCAAACCATGATACTGCCTCCACCATGCTTGACAGTGGGTACTGTACATGCTGGAGATAATGCTTCGCCTGGCATTCTGCGTGCCCTCACATTAGCAGGAGGAAGATAAAGCTGGAAACTGGACTCATCGGACCACAGAATCTTCTTCCAGTTCCTGGCTGTCCAGTTCTTGTGTGCTTGGGCCCAACGACGCCGGGCTAACCTCTGTCTCTCATTGATCAGGGGCTTCTTGACAGCCTTGTAGGACCTGAAGCCATGATCTAAAAGTCGGCCAGGTACAGTGCGGGTTGAACAGTGGACACCAGTTTGGTTTGACCACTGCTGCTGAAGCTCCTGTGATGTCATTCGGCGGTTTTCCCTGCACATGCGGATCAGGATGCGGTCATTTCTTGCTGAAGAAACCCTTGGACGCCCAGATCTTGGTTTGTCTTCCGAGCTCTTGGTTCGTCTGTATTTCTGCAGAGTGTATCCAACTGCTGAAGGACAGCATCTGCACTTTCTTGGGTATGTGGCGGCAGCTGTACCCTTCCTGGCTGAGAATCTGTATCTTCAGGCGTGTTTCCTGCGTTAGGTTCCTTGTTTTAGCCATTTTTGTCTCTGAAGAACTTCCAAATGTGCTGGCTTCATATAGACATGAAGCACGGCAACAAAAATTGTGTCTTTTAATAAAAAGCACGACCTTCATTAGTGGATCACTGGTACCAAAATGACCCAATACTCAAAATTTCTTATGTATTTTTATGGAACCAATCAATTTTAAGTTTTTAATGGCTTTTTTATTATTTGTTTAGTAATTTGGCTGTGACTGTACTTAAAGAAATTGCACGTGAAGACCTAAGAGTGATTTTTAATGCAATATTCACAAATGCATGGGGTGTCCGAAAACTTTTGTCCACCGCTGTATGTAAGTACATAATACTTTTTTTTTTTTTTTTTTTTTTTACACTAATCCGTCATATTGTTGAGAATATCGTTATTGCAAAAATACCCTGAAATTAGGGGTGCACCATATCATCTCATTCATGATAATACCAGTATAATGTTTTTTTGTATCATATGAAAAATTCATATTGTGATATTCGCAATATTTAGACTTGTTGACATTGATGTCATACTGTTACCCATGGCAACAACAAGCATGGCTAAAAGCGAAATTATTACAGACTCCGCGGTGGTTCCAAAAAGAGGAGCAGCTTCAGTTGTGTGGAATGAACTGAGGCACTGTGGATTTCTCAGACTAACGAGTTACTGCACAGAGGGAACTCATTCTGCACTTCCCCTGGCAGCAGCACAGTGTCTCTCCCTCTACTCTCTAATAATGCGCACATGGGAGATGGTGTTGTTTTGTCATAAACTTTTAGTAATGTAAACGTACATGATACTCACAACTCGACCAAAAATCACATATATGTAAATGTGCGACAGTCTGTTACATGTTACAGCGTGACGATTAGAGGAGAAATGGCAGAGCATAAAGGTCCAAGTGGAAAAACAACAACTCAATCATTTAGGATTTTGCTAAAAGAGAAGAAAGTCCCCTGTTGAGATATATCTATATATATTTATAAATTCCAGGGTACTTTTTTGTATTTGAGAGCTATTTAAATGTATGGTTGTGGTAGACTTTATTTTGTATATTAATATTGTATACTGAACCTGAATCTCACTCTGAGTTACTGTTGTTGTTCACAAACTAAAGGAATGAGAGATCAGTTGGTTAACATGTAAAAATGTATGTTGTTGTAATTCTATGGTCTTAAATTAATAATGATTTTTTTTCTTTTACTAATTTGTCATATTGTCAATTATCACAAATATACCCTGAAATATCGTGATATTATTTTAGGGCCATTAGGCCCACCTCTGCCTGAACTATTGTAATGTCATTTTAGGGCCATATCGCCCACGCATACCAAAGGCTGATCATTACTTCATTTTAAGTTAAGCAGCCCCATAGATTTCTCATTCAGGACATGCCTCAGATTAATTTGATTGTCTGAATGCCACGGAAAGGAAACCAAATCAGTGTCTTTGCACCTAGCATTAAAATGAAGCATTTTATTGATTCTTGACCCTTTGGAGAGCAACCTGCCCAAGCATAAAACAGTGTTAATCAGTGGGCTCTCCTGAGGGAAGCTGAGCACCTGAGGAGGAGGGTTATATTTATTCAGTATATTTTTAATTACATTTTATGGAAAAGTATTAAGACCATGCCCTTAAACAGCAATTTCATTTGATTGTGATGGTCCTCTTGCTCAGCCCTCGGGGGCTCTGCTGAATTGGAGCAGTTAGAAAGACTCTGAAGATAAAGATTTGTTTACACAATGAGCAGTTGGCTTGACATTTTAATAATTGCTCAGTGTGGTTATTTTACTTGTTTGAAATTACATTTCCAACCATCAAGCTTTAGAGCATCACTTTCTTGTGTCTTACTGCAGAGTAGTGCCTCCAAACCATAATAGCTTTATCGTGACCACAGTTTGGGAACATCTCTGTGGATTGGAAATTTGGAGATTTGCCTTGCAATAGGAAAATAATGGAGCGTGATTTAATAGAAGTACAGTAATCGGTTACCCTATCACCACTTGGGCAGATAAACAGATTATAGCTTGGCTGGATTTTACAATAAGCCAGTTCAAATAAGCATGACTTTCTTTCATTAGTGTTACACAGTTGTCATCACATCAGTGTGAATGTGGGCTCTGTGGTTGGTTAAAGCTGTCTCTGCGTTTATCAAGAGATAAAAATGAAGCCTGGAAATCTCTTGCCTCTGAGCTTTGGCTTTGGCTTTATTCTGTCCATGCTTTGTGTCTGATGTGACTAGTGCTGGAAGATCAGGAAGTCTGACTTTGCATTGATGATGTTTGAGTTCCCAAATGGCCTAAGATAAGTGAGATTCCAGACCACACTATTTATACATGGACTTGTTTTTAATCTATAGAAGCATATTTGTTTTTTATTATTGTCTTCCATGAGTATTACATTTAGCAGAAACTGTGAACCCAAGTAATTCTGGCTCTCAAAAAGCACCCACAAGAGCATCTTTAATGACATAATGTTATTAGATATGCTTCCTGTATCCCTGACGCATTAACATCTGAAAGGACATGGTAACCTTACTATCAACGCATCTGGGGAAGCATTATATTACTATTATTATTATTATTATTATTATAAACAACCCTTATATTTTCCCTGATTGTGCCACATTGCAAAAACAAATCCGTGTTGAAATCCTAGATACAGTGGTGTCTTATGGCACCCCATTGTAACATTTAATCAGTAGCTGAAATTGCAGTTGTAGATACCAAGAATTGCTTTTTGACTAGTTATAATTCCAAGACAACAAATCCATAATGTTCCTTTGACTAGCAGCAAATCTAATAAAATAATTTCTTATGAGTTAAAATGTTAATTTTTGATAACAACAGTTAATGTCTTACTAGCAGAAATGCTCTTTGTAGATATTTGTTACTTAATTACAACTACCCAACTTTACCATTGACTTCTATATAATCCCAGAGATATCTATAATTCAATTTTAACATGTTATAATCCAAGTCAACGTATTCATAATGTAATTCTGACTAGTTGCAATTCTAATTAATTAATTCTTGATATCAACAATTCAATTCTTATTGGTGGTAGTGTTCATTGTAGATATCTAAAATATTGTTCTTATGCCGGGTTCACACTACACAATATCAGTCTGATTATAGCCCGATGCAGTGTCGTACGGTGTCGGCTCGGATCTGGAATGACAATGAGTATCTAATGTGATAAGGCACTTTAGCAACCCGTTGAGTACTGGCCTTAGCACCAAGCTAGCAAAGAATGGAGAAGGATATAAAGGAATAAAATTAAAAACTAGTGGTGGGAATTTTACCTAGCACAACTGCAGAGGGCACCAGCTTCATTTAAAACAGACTACATTAGAAATGGGCTGTTATTTCTCATTCCCTCTGTGTTTTTCTATTTTTACATTTAATCCTTTGCTGTTTGTCATGTTAAATGTAATGCATAGCACAGTCATATCAAACTCAACACTTCCTATGTCTGTTTAAAATTAAAAGCCCATTATAATTTCGGTTGAGAGAATCCCTTCATTTTCTAAAAAGGCTTTTATTGTGGAACATTTGCAGGAATGTGTTGTGGAGGATTCAGTGACTGGCATGGTTTTCATGCTGTACTTCAGATGTAGCTCCTGCCATCTGGTGGCGCTTCTTTACATTACTACAGTAACATTTTGGCTGGAACATGAACAGCCATTGTGACTGATATATAAGTAATAATAATTAAGGGACTAGAATAACCTGATGACATCACATACGTCATGAAAGCTGACCAGGGCTGATTGATCGCGAACCAATTTGTAGTCTGTCATGTCTGTTGGCCAAGTCATGGCAAGATTTTATGACTCCACAATTGCTGAATCTGACATATGTCAGAACAGACAAAAATGTTTTGTGGTATGAACCTGGCGTTAGATTGCAGATATGGAATTCTAGATATATAGAAGTAAGAACGTAATTTGAGGTATCTAGAATTGCATAACAGAAATCTGAAATACAGTTGTAACTAGTGAAAATTATTATATTTGTATGAGTAACAAATATATTTGAGACCTAGAATTCTTTTAATAACTAGTCAGAATTGAATTTTAGATTTAAAAAAAAGGAGTTCCACTGGTCTTAAGTATCATTGTTAATATCTTAAATGATGTATGCACATATCCAAAAGAATCTGCTAATTTAACATGAAATTCAATTGTTGATATCTGAAATGGGTCACAGTCCTTTTTCAACATGTGGAAATTCAGTTGCAGATTTCTGTAATAGTTATTCTAACTAGAAAAAGGAATTACTGCAAAATGTATTTTCCACATTTGAAAATATATTTAACATCAATATATATTTATAACATCATTCATCGTGTCAAAATGACATTTTGACATGATGAAATGTCATGTCAAACAGTGTAAATGCCCAGTTGACTAAATGTTAAAAGGGCTTTCCATTGCTGTGAATTTATTTGATTGTATCACAGAAACCACTATTAGTGAAACTTGTGTATTGGAAATTGCTATCATACTGTCAGTGATGTGTGGGCATTTTTGTTTCGGTGCTCTCCTGCACAGATCTGACACCTGCCTGCCCTTTTGCTCTTATCCCTGGTTGGGTGATGGTGTCAGTGCCATGGCACAACACTGAGGTCCCCAGGGACTGCCAGTAGACAATAGCCTCAGTGTTATACCTCTGCATGGGTGACAGTCGTGGCCGGAGGCAAAATGTTTTTGTGCTGTCCTTCCATACGTACTTCTTATTTTTGTGAACATGATATCTCAAGAACGTATTAAGGGGAATTTCTTTAAATTTGGCACAAATGACGACTTTAACTCAGTGATGAACCGATATGATTTTGCTGGTCAAAAGTCACTGGGACCTCACAAAACATGTTTTTCGCCATAACTCAAGAATTCATATGCTAATTATGACAGTATTTCACAGTAATGTCTAATAGAATAAAATAATGAAGTGATGACATTTAATATGTAAAAGGTCAAAGGTCAGTTGCACTGTGACATCATAATGTTCTGCAAAAACCATTATTTATGTCATAACTCAGGAACAGAAGAGGAGACATTTGGTCAGATACTGAATTGGTGACACTAATCTTGGGTGTCCACCTTGAAACTGTGCTGATTGTATAGAAGCTTGCAGCAGTATCCATATGTAAGCATTGTTAAGTCCCTCCACGATATTGCTATGTTGAGATTGCAGTAACTAACGCAAATTCAGCCAATGCTGAGTCATGTTGCAGGTTGCATCATCTGGAAATTGTATTGCAGCAATTGAAAAGTAAAAGTGGTTGAATATTGGAATAAATTTGCAAAGTACACTTTTGTATCAGTGGAAATCACTACACAATAATAAATAAATAAATAAATGTTGGTGATTTGTTTTTAACAATAAGTGCTTTGCTTCACAAGAGAAAATCTGATTTAAAAATACCACTCTTAAAGTGACTGCAGTTGTTCTGAAAATATACATAATTTGCATCTAGACAGCATTGAGATGTTGGTAATTTTTTTTTTTTTATATATATTTTTGGGGCTTTTTTGCCTTTAATGGAAAGTGAGCGTCGCGAGAGTCAAGAAATGGAGAGACAGAGAGGGGGATGACAGACAGGAAAGGGCCTTCCAACGCAGGATTCAATCCACAGCGGCCTGCATTGAGGTCTGTATTTTCTTTCATGGAGCGGCTGCTCTACCAACTGAGCTAAACACTGCCTCCATGTTTTATTTTTAAGAATGATTGATTTGCTTCATAAGGAAATAACTGTTGTTTAAAATACCATTCTTGCATTGATTCTGATATGTATTCGTCAAACATCATCTGCCATGACTCTAAAATTTTATACATTTGTTTCTCAAAGACTCTTTGTAGTTTTGATGTGTCATACTCATCCCCTTGTTGGGTCTTGAACCCAGAGTCCTTGGCACTGTGATCCAGCTCCTAACTCACTGAGCTAATTGTCTGAAGTGAGATCTGGTGTGTGGCTTCTCAAATAGACTCAGGAAGTCACAGACCGGGCTGCAGTTGTTGTGGCAGATTTCAAAAATAGTCAAAATGTCACAAATTCTATTATCTAAACAAAAATCTGACAATACATAAATTGCATCTAGACAGCATGGACATGTTGGTGATTTGTTTTTAATGATAAATGTTTTGCTTCACAAGAGAAAATGTGATGTTTAAAAATGCCACTTTTACATTGACTCCAGTTGTTCCCATGAGAGCAGAATTCAAAATGTTCTAGAAAATTCAGTTTTGGAGATAAAATTCTGATATTTGCCAAACTTCATCAACCACGACTCCAAAATATTGTCAATTTTTTTCAGGAAGATTGAAAATGTATTTAGTAAGAATTGGATGGTATATGTTTACAGTAGTGTTTACAGTCAAACATTTTCATGCACTGTAGGCTCAATTTTTGATAAATCAAAAATCCGAGAAACAAGTTTTGTGGAGGACAGTCTGGAGATGCTCTCTAGCAAGTTTGGTGACAATTGAGCAAAAATTGTGGGAGGAGATACGTTTTATAAGTTTTACAGTTTTTGAAAAAAACAGAGTGATTGACTTCATAATTTGTAATGAGTCTAAATGGACAAAAGTTTCTGCAGTACTGGGGCTACATTGTGGTGAAGTTTCAAAACTGTAGCATGTATCGTTGGTTTGGTGGGAATTTTTAAAGTTTTTAAATTTAAACGTTTATTGGGGGGCGCACGTCCTTGGAGTTGAGTAAATCTGGCATGGGGTTGGACATTTCTGTAAAGTTTGGAAGTATGATTTCCTCGGAAGAAGAAAGAAAGAAAGAAAGAAAGAAAGAAAGAATTCTTCCGATTACAATAGGGTCCTTGGCTGCTTAGCAGCCCGGACCCTAACTAGAACATCTAACACACACGTTGGTGTCAGTCCTGAGTCCTGACATCATAACATGTAGGGAATGTGATGAAAATATGCTTCAGAAAGTACTGACATTTTTTTAACAAAACTGGTATGATTCTTTTCTCTCACACACACTCACTCTCTCTTTGTCCCTCCCCTTTCTTTAAATGAGCACTGTCTCTCTGTCTCTCTCTGTCGTCTTCATATACATGGAATATTTAGGAATTTGTTGCCCTTTTGTATAGCCTTTAGCCTGACACGTTAAAATGAGGAAAAAATGCTTCAAACAGGCCTATTACTAGCGTTTTTTGGACAAACATACCTGGCATAGTCCTCTCTCTCTCTCTCTCTCCTCTCTCATTGTAGAGCTGAAGACAACGCATTAATTCGCTTAGCCCCTCTCTCTCTCTCTCTCTCTCTCTCTCTCTTTCTCTCTCTCTCTCTCTCTCTCTCTCTCTCTCTCTCTCTCCTTGCTTCCCCTTTTCCACGAGTGCTGTGTCTCTGTCTGCCTCTCTCCCATAGTGTCTTCTTCATATGGACAAGTGCAGTGGAGCCTTGGTTGCAGCCTTTTTTGTCAGCCTACATAAAGATGAAATTATTTGTGATTAAGCACAGTTTTTTTTTTTTTTTTTTTACTTTTAGACAGTACTTGACTGTAGAAGGAAATTAATCATGATTAATCTAGATTAATGATTCATGGATTTTAAAATGTGAGCGTAATTAGTTAATTTATTTTAATCTATTGACAGCCTTAAGATGTGTGTGTGTGTGTGTGTGTGTGTGTGTGTGTATATATATATATACAGTACAGGCCAAAAGTTTGGACACACCTTCTCATTCAATGCGTTTTCTTTATTTTCATGACTATTTACATTGTAGATTCTCACTGAAGGCATCAAAACTATGAATGAACACATGTGGAGTTATGTACTTAACAAAAAAAGGTGAAATAACTGAAAACATGTTTTATATTCTAGTTTCTTCAAAATAGCCACCCTTTGCTCTGATTACTGCTTTGCACACTCTTGGCATTCTCTTGATGAGCTTCAAGAGGTAGTCACCTGAAATGGTTTTCCAACAGTCTTGAAGGAGTTCCCAGAGGTGTTTAGCACTTGTTGGCCCCTTTGCCTTCACTCTGCGGTCCAGCTCACCCCAAACCATCTCGATTGGGTTCAGGTCCGGTGACTGTGGAGGCCAGTTCATCTGCCGCAGCACTGCATCACTCTCCTTCTTGGTCAGATAGCCCTTACACAGCCTGGAGGTGTGTTTGGGGTCATTGTCCTGCTGAAAAATAAATGATCGTCCAACTAAACGCAAACCGGATGGGATGGCATGTCGCTGCAGGATGCTGTGGTAGCCATGCTGGTTCAGTGTGCCTTCAATTTTGAATAAATTCCCAACAGTGTCACCAGCAAAACACCCCCACACCATCACACCTCCTCCTCCATGCTTCACAGTGGGAACCAGGCATGTGGAATCCATCCGTTCACCTTTTCTGCGTCTCACAAAGACACGGCGGTTGGAACCAAAGATCTCAAATTTGGACTCATCAGACCAAAGCACAGATTTCCACTGGTCTAATGTCCATTCCTTGTGTTTCTTGGCCCAAACAAATCTCTTCTGCTTGTTGCCTCTCCTTAGCAGTGGTTTCCTAGCAGCTATTTGACCATGAAGGCCTGATTCACGCAGTCTCCTCTTAACAGTTGTTCTAGAGATGGGTCTGCTGCTAGAACTCTGTGTGGCATTCATCTGGTCTCTGATCTGAGCTGCTGTTAACTTGCGATTTCTGAGGCTGGTGACTTGGATGAACTTATCCTCAGAAGCAGAGGTGACTCTTGGTCTTCCTTTCCTGGGTCGGTCCTCATGTGTGCCAGTTTCGTTGTAGCGCTTGATGGTTTTTGCGACTCCACTTGGGGACACATTTAAAGTTTTTGCAATTTTCCGGACTGACTGACCTTCATTTCTTAAAGTAATGATGGCCACTTGTTTTTCTTTAGTTAGCTGATTGGTTCTTGCCATAATATGAATTTTAACAGTTGTCCAATAGGGCTGTTGGCTGTGTATTAACCTGACTTCTGCACAACACAACTGATGGTCCCAACCCCATTGATAAAACAATAAATTCCACTAATTAACCCTGATAAGGCACACCTGTGAAGTGAAAACCATTTCAGGTGACTACCTCTTGAAACTCATCGAGAGAATGCCAAGAGTGTGCAAAGCAGTAATCAGAGCAAAGGGTCTATTTTGGGACTATTTTGAAGAAACTAGAATATAAAACATATTTTCAGTTATTTCACCTTTTTTTGTTAAGTACATAACTCCACATGTGTTCATTCATAGTTTTGATGCCTTCAGTGAGAATCTACAATGTAAATAGTCATGAAAATAAAGAAAACGCATTGAATGAGAAGGTGTGTCCAAACTTTTGGCCTGTACTGTATACAAATAGATGGATAGATGGATAGATAGATATGGGTAGTTGAGTAAAGTCAAAGATTAATTATATTCTCATATTCAAACATTTTTGTAATAATTGTCTGTAATAGTGTCAGTAGGATCATCAGACTTGGAGGTCTTAAAGTTTTGTAGTGAGTCTCTAGTCACAACAGTGTCCTGAATCAAAATCCATTGTGACTCAGCTGCCAGGTGGTGGGTTCTTTGACCATCCATGTGTGAGGTCATAATCTTCTATCAGGACTGCCCAGTTCAGTTGCTGCTTATCAGAGACAGTTTGTCGAGGCCAACAGATTAGTCACACCCTTGCTGTTATCTGAAGAGCTCTTATGATGGCATCAGTTCATAGAACACATACAAGCCAGCACCTCTTGTCCAGACCCTTTGCCATGGCTGTTAAGCAAGGGTCTTTTTCTTGTGTGTGTGTGTGGGTGTGTGTTGTGGCAGAGGGCTGCCAAACGTATTGTGAGAGACAAAACAGTCATCAAATAAAATGTGTTTTACAGTACGAAGTTTACCAAACCTACATCAACAATTCCTACTGGCGAACAAGAAGACAACAGAGAGAAATCATCCCTGTGTTGTCATGAGGTATGGAAATTAGCACCTTTCACTGGCCAATTTCACCGGCATTTGATTACATTAATTTTATCAATATACTAGCCATGGTGGCAAGTAAAGGAGGCAAGAGATTGAATCGTTCTGTCTAAAGGCTACTTGAAAGCAGCTGAGATAAGGAGATGGGCTTTGGTTTGTTTTGACTTCGTCCCAGTGATTGGCACTTTTACGTCCCTGTTCCATATATACTGAATTGAGAGGGAGCATAGGGTGTGGATGCCCTTGACCCAGGGTTCTCTTCAGTTATGAAGGTGCCCAATATGCCTGACTTAACATGCGTGTTGTTGAATATCTTGAATAAAGTTTGTGTCTTGGGTACGAAAAAAAAAGAAACGTACTCTGTTGGCTTCTGCAGAGAGGAGAATAGCTCCAACCACCCCACTGCTCTTTCTTACAATTCAAATTCAATTCAATAAAACTTTATTTGTCCCCTAGGGGCAATTAAAAAACAGACACACAGGCAGTTATTTGCATTAAATAAATAATTACACAGTGCAAAAACAGATAAGATAAATAGTGTGTGTGTATGTGTGTGAGTGTGTGTGCATGTGTGTGTGTGTATGTGTGTGAGTGTGTGTGCATGTGTGTATATGTGTGTTTGAATGTGTATGTGTGTGTGTGCGTTCCTGAATGGGCTCAGACGGCGTGGGTAGAGGGATTCAGTGAAGGGGAGTCAATGGGTATTGGTGTTGGCATACAATAGTGTCCAGATCAGCGCTCTTCTGAATTACCAGTGTCAATCTCTCTCTCTCTCTCTCTCTGCATGCGTGTTTGTGTCATTTGATAGATGGTGACCTGTGACTTTAAATTGTTAATATTGTCAATTGTAAATTGTTGTAGGACGTGTTTTCTGTCTGTTGAAATGGTGAAAAAAAGTAAAAGTCTGCACACTTAAATGTGAGGAGAGGAGGAGAAGAGAGAATAGTTTGGGTAAAGGTTTGAGTTTGGCATGTTTAGGCATGTTGGAATTTAATTGCTCGTCATGTTTTCTGGATTTGATTAAAACTGTGAGCTGCTGGATGAAAACATCTTTGGTAGGAGTTTAAATCACCAGTTTCACCATGATACAATATTGCATTGCTTGCGATCAGTATCAGACTATATCATCTGCCCATTTAACACAGTTGGTTACAGAGAAAGCTGCCATCCCTGTCTGTTTTGCTTTTGGCCATAAAAGATCAAAACAACACAAATAATGTAAGTAATTGTAACTAAGTGTAGTAAAGTTTATTTAAAACTGACTCCACTAACACAAATAAAACAGCACATGGAATAAGTTAACCTTCAGGGCTCTCTGCCAGAAAGACCTTTCTGGAAGAAATCTTTTCATTTTAACCCAAACCATCATCTTTTTCATAAAATCTCAGGTCTGTCTGGCTTAAAGCTCTGAAGGCAAACTTCTCCCAACAGCCATAAAACATGGACTAACAACAAGATCAGTTAACAAAGGTATAAAATTAGCTCAGTAATAACTGTCAAGGTTCAGAGACTAAACAGCTGTTTTTTGCTAGTCACACATTTTTAGTTCAAGTATGTTTCCATCACATAAATTAGCCTAGTGGCTAGCAGACTTTTTCCTCTACTTATAGCTTAACAGATTACATGTTGCATTGTTACCTTATTATTTTTCTTACTCACCGGTGGTGTAAGTCTCTGCATCTCCTGACAGAAAAGCTCAGGTGAATTTCAGCCTGCATGCACATTTTTTCAGCCAAACATTGTTGATACAGAGCAGCTAATGTTGCTGTTGTGAGAAGTTAACAGGGTGAGATGGCTGTCCAGGCGGGTAATGTTACGTCATATTTTATTTCGTAACAACATTGTTTATGTACACCGTGTGCTCTGTCTGTTGACCTGTATTTTCTCCGAAATCCAAAACATTTTCCATGCTGCTGATTTTTTTTCCCAAGTAAATAATGTATCCTCATCGTCTCTGTCTCAGCTGCTTGCCGTCTGCCTGTAGCTGTTTGACCATGACACAGACTTTCAAAATAAAAGCTTATCCTAAATATGACAGTATGGATTGATGTTTTCACTTTGCATCAGCGATACTGGATTCTTGATCATTTCATTGATATATCGATCCAGATCACTGGATCATTACACCCCTAATTGTTGGTGAGGTTTTCTATATTCATTATTTGTGATGATAAATACTTGTTATAGATCCTGGCTCTCTAGCCTTTTTTAAAAGTAGTGTTGTTTATGCTGCTTGTGTTGTAGACTGCCATGTCTGCTTGGTTGTTATATTAACAGAGGAAGGCCACACATGGCTCACACACTTGAAGTGTGATTGTGTAGGCTCTATGACTATGTGGCTGTTACTTATGGGCCTCTAACATCACTGAATGTGTATTCATTTGACTTTTATATTTGCCTGTCTGCCCTGCTAGTTTAGTCTACTTTACTTTTTTTATCCTCTCACTGAGGTTTTGAGCAAATTTTGACCATGGCCCTGAAATATCCTTCCAACAGCTGAGCTGCCTTAATAGCAGGTCACTGTTTATAATGGTACTGAAATAGCACACTGTATTGTTATCCAAGTTTCTTTCTGGCGCCTCTATACAGGCTTTAGGCTGCATTAGAGCTTTGATTCTCTGCCCAAGTTAGATTGGACCCGACCCGACCTGCCGGGCTGTAATTTTTCATTATTTACCTGGGTTTGAATTAGGTGAAGAGAGGTGACTGCGACTGGGAGAGGGAAATTGACGGAACAGTGGGAGAGGGATAGAGCACACAAGAGAGTGATGGAAAATGAGAGAAAGAGAGAGAAAAAGGGGCTGCAAGTGACTTGGCTGACAGTATTTGCTTGTGCGTAACATGCAGCGAAGAGCGGAGATCATCATCTGTGCGCCGCATCGCCTGCGAAAGAATGCTGAAATCACAGGAGAAAGAGAAGAGGGAGAAGTGATGTGTGATAACATATTATATACATAGTCAGGCACTGGCCCAAAACCGCTGCTGTGGCATGTGCCAGGCTTGGACAGAAATTGTGCAGGTTCAGAAAGATAAATTGGGTCTGATCAGAGCTGTCTGTTTCTGTCTGTTTTTATATAGGTATGGTGTAACCCCTGAGAACATCATCCTGTATGGTCAGAGTATCGGCACTGTGCCTACCATTGACCTGGCTGCTCGCTATGAATGTGCTGCTGTAATCCTACACTCACCACTCATGTCAGGGCTACGGGTGGCCTTCCCTGACACACGGAAGACCTACTGTTTTGATGCCTTCCCCAGGTGAGTCTCACACACAGCAGCATGCACACCATACATCAACAACTACCAATAATTGTAAAATTGTAAAACATTGTAAAATCCAGTTGCCACTGTTGGAAACCAGAGCAAAATATCCTATCCCTATGTCAGTCTGTAGTTATTTTGGCTGGCAGTGTGATTTTTATGCCCCTACACCGGCGATAGCCGTGGCCGGAGGCATTATGTTTTTGGGTTGTCCGTATGTCTGTCCATCTCATGCTTATGAAGGTGATATCTTAAGAACGCATCAAGGGAATTTCTTCAAATTTGGCACAAATGTAATTTTTTCAAATTTCGCACAAACTCTCACTTGGACTCAAGGTTGAACTGATTAGATTTTGGTGTTTGGGGGTCAAAGGTCAAGATCACTGTGACCTTGTCTGTCTCATTCTTATGAATGTGATATCTGAAAAATACCTTGAGGGAATTTATTGAAAGTCGACAAAAAAAAAAATCACTTGGACTGCATTATTAACTGGTTAGATTTTGGTGGTCAAAGGTGAAGGTCACTGTGACCTTGTCTGTCTCATTCTGTTTGTCGTCAAAGGTCAAGGTTAGTATGACCTCACAAAATGTTTTGGTCCTAACTCAAGAATTCATTTGCTAATTATGACAAAACTTCACACAAATGTCTCACAGGATAAAATGATGAAGTGATGACATTTTATGTCCAAACGGTCAAAGGTCAACTTCACTGTGACATCACAATGACATCAGCACTTTTCAACATCTTATCTCAGGAACAGAGGGAGAGACATTTGGTCAGATATTGAATTGGTGACATGAATCTTAAAACTGCTAATTGTATAGATCTTGCATCAACATGGATGTAAACTGTAAAAGAAACTTGATGCATAGAGGCACACAGCTGGGCGGTAATTCTAGCTGACACCTGATTTTGATTTAGTTTTAGTCATGAGTCTCTTAGTCTTTTGACAGAAATTAGTCAATTTCTACTCATTTTAGTCTTGTTTCTGTCAGTGCAGACCAGTGCATTTTAGATTTTTCTGTCTTCTAAGCATTTTGAGGCTATAGCTGCTGCCATCTTTGTTGTGCACAGTTACCATAGTTACCAGTTTTATTCTGGTCTATCATGACTTTGTGGAAAAGACAGTGTGTAGTTTTTTACACTGTGCACTCTTTTCTGTAGTTATACAATAACCCGACTCTACTCCGTCAATCCAGTTTCCATAAATCAGTTTCTTCCAAGAGCATCGGATAGCATTATTGACAGAGACAGATGTTCCTGATTGCAAGATGCTTACTTTACCAGTCAAGCAGCTAATTTATCTTCTGAACAAGAGTTATTTTTATTTTATGGGGGTGTAGGTTTTCAGTAGTGAAGGATACTCTGCTCACATTATCAAGCAGGGCTCCAGACTAAGTTTTTCATTTAAGTGCATGAGCTCATAACATAAAACTTCAGTTAGGGTTCTAGGGGAGTTCAAACCCTCTTGGGGGGTCCGGGGGCATGGTCCCCTGGGACACAATTTTGTATACAGTACAGGCCAAAAGTTTGGACACACCTTCTCATTCAATGCGTTTTCAATGCGTTAAAATTAATATTATGGCAAGAACCAATCAGCTAACTAAAGAAAAACAAGTGGCCATCATTACTTTAAGAAATGAAGGTCAGTCAGTCCGGAAAATTGCAAAAACTTTAAATGTGTCCCCAAGTGGAGTCGCAAAAACCATCAAGCGCTACAACAAAACTGGCACACATGAGGACCGACCCAGGAAAGGAAGACCAAGAGTCACCTCTGCTTCTGAGGATAAGTTCATCCAAGTCACCAGCCTCAGAAATCGCAAGTTAACAACAGCTCAGATCAGGGACCAGATGAATGCCACACAGAGTTCTAGCAGCAGACCCATCTCTAGAACAACTGTTAAGAGGAGACTGCGCGAATCAGGCCTTCATGGTCAAATAGCTGCTAGGAAACCACTGCTAAGGAGAGGCAACAAGCAGAAGAGATTTGTTTGGGCCAAGAAACACAAGGAATGGACATTAGACCAGTGGAAATCTGTGCTTTGGTCTGATGAGTCCAAATTTGAGATCTTTGGTTCCAACCGCCGTGTCTTTGTGAGACGCAGAAAAGGTGAACGGATGGATTCCACATGCCTGGTTCCCACTGTGAAGCATGGAGGAGGAGGTGTGATGGTGTGGGGGTGTTTTGCTGGTGACACTGTTGGGAATTTATTCAAAATTGAAGGCACACTGAACCAGCATGGCTACCACAGCATCCTGCAGCGACATGCCATCCCATCCGGTTTGCGTTTAGTTGGACGATCATTTATTTTTCAACAAGACAATGACCCCAAACACACCTCCAGGCTGTGTAAGGGCTATTTGACCAAGAACAAGAGTGATGGAGTGCTGCGGCAGATGACCTGGCCTCCACAGTCACCGGACCTGAACCCAATCGAGATGGTTTGGGGTGAGCTGGACCGCAAAGTGAAGCCAAAGGGGACAACAAGTGCTAAACACCTCTGGGAACTCCTTCAAGACTGTTGGAAAACCATTTCAGGTGACTACCTCTTGAAGCTCATCGAGAAAATGCCAAGAGTGTGCAAAGCAGTAATCAGAGCAAAGGGTGGCTATTTTGAAGAAACTAGAATATAAAACATGTTTTCAGTTATTTCACCTTTTTTTGTTAAGTACATAACTCCACATGTGTTCATTCATAGTTTTGATGCCTTCAGTGAGAATCTACAATGTAAATAGTCATGAAAATAAAGAAAACGCATTGAATGAGAAGGTGTGTCCAAACTTTTGGCCTGTACTGTATATTTGATTTAAAGGCATCAATCTGGTTAATTCTGTGTGCCAAGTTATGATGGTAGAATATGCCTAGATTTGACATATTCAAGTGCTGGAATTTGTTACGTCACAACGCCTGAACGCAACACAGGCTCCGCTCCAATTGAACTGTGTGAGCGGCGTGTGTGACTGTGAGTAACAGCAGTCTTTTGATGGTCATTTACACACTGACATAACATAACTATTAATAAACTAAAAAACTATGAATAACTATTTCAGGTAACAAACTGCGTCAGGTTCGGGTTGGGCTCACTTATAATTGTCTCGGACTCGGGTCTGGTTTGGTCAGGAAAATGCGGCCCGAGTCGTGCTCTAGTGTGCTCACCTGTGTGCACGCATGTGTCTGTTTGTGTGTGTGTGTGTGTGTGTGTGTGTGTGTGTGTGTGTGTGAGATACAGAGAGCAGAGGAGAATTGTAAAGCCCTGACCATGTAGAGACAGAAATGACATGGCGTCGTGTAAGTAAGATAAATAACAAAAGGCTATTTAGTTTATGAAGAGATAAGACAGAGCCCTCTTCTCTCCTCTTATATGCTCCAGCCGGTGCGCTACAGAGTGACGTTCATTTACCGGAGGCATTTTATATCTGGACGATTTTTTGAGACCATGTCGGGGGGCAAATTAGACGAGGCTTACAGAGTTGCGGGCCGCCATAGTCTCGTCAGTGTATGAGAAACACCGATTTGATCAAGCTATGACAGACGGCGCATATAGGCCAACCTCATGCACTAAGAGAGAGATACCTATACCAAAATAATGATGGTCTGCTTTAACAACATATTGTATAGGTCACATAATATTAGGCTATTTTATATTCTATTGATAATTAATTTTTTCATTTGACTTATTTCCTAGCAGACGGTTTTGGCCATTGATATTTTCATCTGCCGTATGTGATACTGGCAAATAGCTGACAAAGGCTCGCTAAGGTAAACCCTGGCACACATTTTTAGCTCGGTTGACAATATTTACAACTTGGATTCATTTTTAAGAAAAATGGTTTTGCTTCTTTTATTTGGTGGACCGTTGTGGACTAAAAGAATATAAATAATCGAAGAATGGACACACATTCGGACCTAATAACCATTTCAAAGGTAGGAACTGACCTCTCTTTTTCCTCTCACTTGTTTACCATGCCTGTAAATCTGAACCAACTATATTTTGGTGCTCATGGTTTCCGTAAAATTAACCAAATAATTGAATTGTGAAGAATCCAATCAAGCTAACAATGTGTAGCATGTCCATATTAACAAAAGTTTAAATATTTATTTTTGTGTATATGATCTGTGCAGCTTAGAGCTAGCTCAAGCGGGTAGCTGACAACCCGGTAAGAGGTTCTATGCATCCAAAGAATTAAATAAACCCCTTTGCAGCATCACTGGCAACGTGATGATACAGTACATGCGTTTAAAAGAAACAAAGAGGGGGCAAGAAAGCCAATAGAAGCGGATGGTCCAAGGATGGACCTCCAGCAGCTCAAATAGCAGGAATTCAGCCAGCCCAGCTCAGACTCCCCGCCAGATCAGGAAATTTTCTCTTGCTATGGTTACACAGATTAGACTTACTGTGCATCCTGGCACAGGGGTTTCTACAATGGAATAAGAGTTTACCCATTTTAAATACTAAAAATTAAATTAATGATAATAATAATAATAATAATAATAATAATAATAATTATAGAAAAACAATAAGTGGCGATCAATGTTGATAATGTGTTAGCTGTCACAAATATATCAGTGTTTGGGAGGCTTGATGAGCAGGGAGGATTAAACATAGAAGTTAAAATGTATGTAACCCGGGGTTACTTTCAGATGCTATAATTTACAGGGGTTCCTTAGATGCCTCATAGTGTAACCTTGTTGTTTTCTGACACTACAGTTTAAAATCCTCAGAGGCAGAGACCTGTCAGGCCACTACATAGTTACAGCAGCACATGCAACTCCAACAGGTGTCTGTGGCCAGAAATTGTGTTTTTTCTGAAGTATAAACTTATTGGAGCTGGTGTGTTGCCAGAGAGAAACAGAGCGAAAAACTGCAAAGCTGAAGCTGTGGAAAGAGTAACTATGGAAGGAACTCCAGTGGGTGTTATCCTGGCTTTTTTTATTTTTATTTTTTTATTTGAGGGACGATTTTAGCTGTGACATCGTTGATCTGTGACCTCAGGGAGATGATTGGCCTACCATCCAGATTGTGTCATGACTGCTTGTTGCTGTTCGTGGATGGCCTCATCTTGTCCTCATCTTGTTGTGAAGGGCAGTAGGAACCAAACTAAGGAAGACCCAATCAAGGAGGATTTTATTTTATGTTTTGCATTTTTTTCCCCTGAGATCTCAGGTTATTTTTTGTTCTTCAATCCAAGACTGTCAAAAACTGACTAAATTGATCTGAAAGTTGTTTAAATATTTTCCTTTTTTTAAGCCGATTGGTGTGTGTGTTTTGTTTGGGCTGGAGGTCTATTTTTCTTCTGCTGCCGTTCAGTCTCTTTTTGAACCTAGAAGTGAACCCAGATAACTGAGTTAACCTTAAGAAAGACTGAGTTGTAGATCTAGGGTCTATGATACTTTGCAGAGCCCCACATTTAGATACTGTAGATTCTAAACCAAGGATCAGCAGCGTAGATTCTCTTTGAGGGGAAAGGTTACACTCAGATTACATTTACTTCAAAAAGTATTTATTTTTTAAATTCATTTTATTGTACATTTAATGTCCATTTTAGTAAGTAATAAATAAATGTGTTTATTTTATGCAGCACCTTTCACAGAGCAAGGTCACAAAGTACTTAGCTAGAATAATATTGTTAAAAATAAGGCCTCTTTTCTATGAAGTATATGATGCTGTTGAAGTAAATTAAAGTAAAATGTGTATATTACCTGGGGGACACATCTCTCTCAGTATTTAGAACATGCATTTCTTCTCCCCCATAAAACATGAAAGTAGGACCTTTATTTTGACACAGTTTAAGACATTTAAAACATAAATTGATGCAGTACAAGCAAAAAGTGGGGTATAAAACATTCACAAGAATGCAAGAAATTAAGTGTTTCATGCTCCAAATTGTCTGGCTGAGACCCACAAACCCCCTCATTTCATATGTGTCTCCTCCAATGTTGAAAGGAAACATGTGCCTTTGCTGACTGATATGAGATGTCCATTGGTTTTGGAAATATGTCTCATGATATACAGGTGTATGATTTATTTTTATTTTCTAGTATTGCCTAATTGCCTCACATCAGCTCAGTTAGGTAGTTAGTAGGTACTTTAGTCATTTTTGAGTGTAAATGAATGCAGGCTTACAGAGTTGCTTACTACAGAGATGACATTTTAAGCAAATGATATTTAATGTTATGTACTCACTTTAAAAGCTGTCATTTGGGACCTCTGGAATTCAAGCAGTGTGTTCTGTCAGTCTGTGATGCTGTGCGCGTGTGTGTGTGTGTGTGTGTGTGTGTGTGTGTTTTATATAAGTGAGTAATATCAAGTAAACTATCAGCTAAAATGGTCATGTTTTTCTACAGAAAATTAGGCAGGTTTACTGACTGTAGAAAAACTCCCCCAAAACAACCTTTAACAGGGTAAAAAAAAAGTGATAGAAATCTCAGGAAGCATCCCTCTTCCAGGACGGATAGACACGCAATAGATGTCGAGAATCAGTTATCAGATTCTATACATGTAGTCATCAATCAATCCACCAATCAATCAATTTTATTTATAAAGTCCAATATCACAAATCACAGTTTACCTCAGAGGGCTTTACAGCATACGACATCCCTCTGTCCTTTGGACCCTCACAGTGGATAAGGAAAAACTCCCCCCAAAAAAAACCTTTAACAAGGAAAAAAAAAAAGGTAGAAACCTCAGGAAGCGCAACTGAGGATCCCTCCTCCAAGACAGACAGACGTGCAATAGATGTCGTACAGAACAGATCAACATAATAAATCAACAGTAATCCATATGACAAAATGATACATAAAGAGAGACAGAGAGAGAAGTTGAGACAGAGCCAGACAGAGATGCAGGACAGACAGCAATGATAATAGCTTACAACAACATTAATTCAGGTAACAATATTATAATCATAATTACGGTAATTGTGGTACAGCATGTTGTGTGCATGTATTAATATATAATATATGTATGTGACAATAATCATATGTGTATAATAACAGTACAAGTATGACTAATAGTAACAGCAGCAGTGGGAGGCATCAGGCAGGAACACGGCAGCAGCACAACCACGACACACCATCCAGGCACAGCTGCGGTACGAGTTAACCTGTGAGACAGTGGAGCACAAAGGCTCCGGAGAGCAAGCTGAGTTAGTCACATGCAGTAGAGCCGAGTTAGGGAGATGCATCAACAGGACATGAATGTTAGCAAAGGAGAGAGAGAGAAGGAGAGATGGGGCTCAGTGTATTATAGGAGGTCCCCCGGCAGACTGGGCCTATGTCAGTCTAACTAGGGGCTGGTCCAAGACAAGCCTGAGCCAGCCCTAACTATAAGCTTTATCAAAAAGGAAAGTCTTAAGTCTAGTCTTAAATGTGGAGACTGTGTCTGCCTCCCGGACCGAAACAGGAGGGTGATTCCACAAAAGAGGAGCCTGATAGCTGAAGGCCCTGGCTCCTGTTCTACTTTTGGAGACTTTAGGGACCACAAGTAACCCTGCATTCTCAGAGCACAGTGTTCTGGTGGGATAATAGGCCACTATGAGCTCTCTTAGATATGATGGAGCCTGATCATTTAGAGCTTTGTAAATTAGGAGTAAGATTTTAAATTCAGTTCTGGATTTTACAGGGAGCCAGTACAGAGAAGCTAAAACAGGAGAAATATGATCTCCTTTCTTAGTTCCTGTCAGTACACGTGCCACCATGTTCTGGATTAGTTGGAGAGTTTTTAGGCACTTATTAGAGCTACCTGATCATAGGGAGCTACAGTAATCGAGCCTCGAGGTAACAAAAGCATGGACCAATTTTTCTGCATCTTTTAGTGACAGGATAGGCCTAATTTTTGCAGTATTACGCAGATGAAAAAACGTAGTCCGAGAGGTTTGTTTTAAATGGGAGTTAGTACGGTAGTGCTAGAGGCCAGAGCAATGCCATCCAGAGAAAGTATATCATCAGATAAAGAGTTTCTGAGGTGTTTGGGGCCAAGAACAATAACTTCAGTTTTGTCTGAATTTAACAATAGGAAATTGGAGCTCATCCAGGTTTTTATATCTTTAAGGCATTTTTGAAGTTTAGTTTATTGATCTGTTTCTTCTGGCTTTATCGATAAATACAGCTGTGTATCATCCGCATAACAATGGAAATTTACAGAGTGATTTCTAATGATGTTACCTAAGGGAAGCATATATAGAGTGAACAGAATTGGTCCAAGCACTCAACCTTGAGGTACTCCAAAACAAACTTTAGTACGTAAAGATGATTTGTTATGAAGGTGAACAAACTGAAAGCTATCGGATAAGTACGATTTAAACCAGCTTAGTGCAGAACCTTTAAGGCCAATTGAATGTTCCAGTCTCTTCAGCAGAATTTGATGGTCAATTGTGTCAAATGCGGCACTAAGATCAAGTAAAACAAGTACAGAGATGAGTCCTTGGTCTGAAGCAATCAGAAGATCATTTGTAATTTTAACTAGTGCTGTCTCGGTGCTATGATGCACTCTAAATCCTGACTGAAATTCCTCACATAAATGATTTTCATGGAGAAAGTCAGCTGGTCTGCGACTACTTTCTCAAGGATCTTTGAAAGAAAGGGACGATTTGATGTTGGTCTATAGTTGGCTAACACCTCTGGATCCAGGGTGGGCTTTTTTAAAAGAGGTTAAATTACAGCTACCTTAAAAGACTGTGTTACATAGCCTGTTAATAAAGATATATTGATCATGTCCAGTATGTAAGTGTTAACTAAAGGTAAGACTTCCTTAAGTAGCCTAGTTGGGATGGGGTCCAAGAGACACGTTGATGACTTGGATGAAGAAATCATTGCGGTCAATTGTTGAAGAAAAATCGGGGAGAAGCAATCGAAATCTGTATCCGCACTTATAGCTGTGTTTGAAGGCAGATTAGTACTGCTAGAGGGCAGGAGGTCATGAATTTTGCCTCTAATAGTTAGAATTTTATCATTAAAAAAGCTCATAAAATCATTACTGCTAAGGGCTAAAGGAATACAAGGCTCAATAGAGCTGTGACTCTCTGTCAGCCTGGCTACAGTGCTGAAAAGAAACCTGGGGTTGTTCTTATTTTCTTCTATTATTGATGAGTAATAGTTTGCTCTGGCATTGCGGAGGGCTCTCCTATACGTTTTGAGACTGTTTTCCCAGACTAAACGAGATTCTTCCCGTTTGGTTAATCGCCAATTCCTTTCAAATTTTCGTGATATTTATTTTAATTTTCAGGTTTGGGAGTTGTACCAAGGACAGAACTTTCTTTGCTTTGTGAACTTCTTTTTAAGAGGTGCTACACAGTTGGGTGTTGTTTGCAGCGAGCCTGCAGCGCTATTAAATTTAATGCTGATGTGGCTCTTTTGGTGATGCCTCCTGGGGCTCCCGCGTCCTGTGGTGGGGCGCTTGGCCAGCCTGGCCCTGCTGGGTCATTGTGGCTGCTCTGCGCTTTGGTGTCCATTGCACTTGCATGTTTGTTCAGGGCTTGCCAGCTCCTGTCGAGTCCCACTGTTGAGCGATGTGGGAACCCGCCAGAATGCACTGAGTCACTTTTCCGACTTCTCACTTAAATCACGCCCTCTATGCGTTCCTCCTTCACTCATGTCCTCTGACGGCCTTACTATCAGGACTCCCACAATTCCGGTCTTCAGTTCTGATTCTTTGCTCGTGGTTTTAGATGGGATATTGGTTGTTGAGTACAACACAGCAGCCTACACTCGTGCATCCTAATAGCCCTGCTTGTCTTTCCCCTCTCCCGTTTGTCTTATCTCACCCTGCCTGTCATCCCCTGTTGCTGAGTGGCGTGTAGTTGAGTAGACAGAAATCAAAAGTTATTAAGTAATGATCTGATAGAGAGGGATTCTGTGGAAAGACGATTAAGTTATCAATTTCAATTCCATACGCCACAACTAGATCGAGGGTGTGGTTAAAATGGTGAGTGGGCTTATGAACACTTTGACTGAAGCCAATGGAATCTAATAATGTGATAAACGCAGCAGCGAGGGAATCATTATCAACATCCACGTGAATATTGAAATCGGCTACAATAATAACTTTATCTGATTTAAGGACTATACTGGATAAAAACTCAGAGAATTCAGATAAAAATGCTGAATACGGGCCAGGAGCATGGTACACTATAACAAATAGAAGAGGCTGTGAGGTTTTCCAGGTCGGATGTAAAAGACTAAGGACAAGGCTTTCAAAGGATTTATAATCTAATTTAGGTTTAGTGCTGATTAATAGACTAGAGTTAAAAATGGCTGCAACTCCCCCTCCTCGGCTGCTGCCTCGAGGAATGTGGGTATTATTATGACCGGGAGGAGTGGATTATTTTAGACTGACATATTCATCTTGACACAGCCAGGTTTCAGTGAGGCTGAGTAAATCAATATGATTATCTGATATTAATTTGTTTATTAACACTGCTTTGGAAGATTGAGATCTGATATTTAACATAAATATTATTGAACACATTAAACACTCAATGTTTAAAACCATTGAGGGGACAAATTTAGGCCTTGAGATAATTTCACTTTATATTGTAGTCTGCAGTATTGGTAGGAAAAAATACAATTAGATATTATATATAAAACATATGTTATGTGCCACACCAACAGTACCAACAATAATTAAAAATTGGCATTGATGCAGAGGGAATTCTGTCCTCAGATGCAGTTTTAACCTAATACTGACATCTGGGTAATGGAATTACTGCAGGGTAATGTCTCATGTATGCATGTGTCCTCTGTCAAAATCCAGTATTTCCGCCAGTGTTGTAAGGATGCATGTCCTTGCAAATGAATAAATGCATTTTTCATTTTACCGTGGACTAGTGTTGGTGATGCCACTTTAACAATTTTATGTTTTGCATTCTGCAGTTTTCTTGTCAAGGCTCCTGTTTCTGAATTCTAATTGTGTGTGTTAGGGGAAAGATAAGATGTCTGGTGTCAAAGCTTTCTTGCTGGACCTCTGTAGAAACCAGCAGGAGCCCACTGTCAGCATGTAGCCTAGCAGCTGTTCTCCAATCAAGCGTGATGCTGGGGTTTGGCCCACTTTTGTTTTCAGTATATCACACATCAGTTTTAGAGTTGTTCAGAGTTGCTTTTCAAAATTGACACAAGTATCTATGAATTAACATTCCTTACAAGTGATGCTGGGTTTTGTTATCAACAGTTTCTCTCACAATTCTTTTCAGGGTGAACAGACTTAAGATGAATAGCTCAGTGTTTCTCATACATTGATTTATTTGTGGCAGCCCACTGCAATATCCACATTGATTACCAGGAAATGATTTTCTATTTTATTTCTTTTTGTAACTATTTAGAGTGTGTGAAATCTTATTCCATTGTAGAGCTGAAGACAACGCATTCATTCGCTTAGCCCCTCTCTCTCTCTCTCTCTCTCTCTCTCTCTCTCTCTCTCTCTCTCTCTCTCTAAATTTTCTATCTAATTCAATGGGCTTTATTGGAATGACATTTTACATATGTTGCCAAAGCACCATTACAATTAAAAGACAGTAAAAGAGATTTTTCAATGCAAAACCAATGCAAATCACAGTGTGTAGGACTTTTGTTGGCCATATTTGCCTATCTACAATATTCCAAAAAAAAAATCTCCCCTTTATTTTAGTTATTTTCTAAGGGGAGACTTTTTACACATACGTCCATTAACAAAATGGTTTAAAGTTATGATTATAGCGATAAAATGTTTGTTTGTCCCACAATAACCCCTCTGTTTTCATTCCTGTAAGGGTCATTCTGACTGATAATAAATTCTGTCTTTCTTGCTGTCTGTCTGTCTCTCTCACAAACACACACTCATACACACACACACACTGCTAACTGAGCCATGTGTAGACTGGCTGTCCTCTCCATGCACAGTCAGAATCAAAACATGATCCGGCGCGGGAGGAAGGATTGATTTTGGCTTTTCCCCACAGAGAAGATGGCTGGCCAAATTCCTGAATAGAATAAGTCCGGAGTTCACAGATGGTTAGTATCATGTATACCTCTGCACAAATTTGTCCAAAGCTGATGAATTCAAGTAAACTCTCATAAGTTTTGTTGATAACACAACGCTATCAGTCTTGGAGACCCAGTTCTTCAAATTCGTTGATAGCAAGCATGTATGTAGCCTAGCTAGTAAGGATAGCTATAAGTTAAGGTTAGGAAACAGCTGGGTTGTTGAGGTTAGCACACTTCACATATCTGGTAATCAATATTGACAGCTTGTGAAAGTGTATAAGATTAACTTTAATACTTTAACCCTGATGCAGAATGTTTGCTTCCTCACTCCAGATGAAAATTGAAAAATAAATTTAAAGACTCTAAATGGCTTGTCCTGAGGAGGCACAGAGATGGTCTGGACCAGAGGTATTAAAAAAACAGAGTACCTAAAAACTTAAAACACATACTGGGAAGCTGCACAGTCCGAGCAGTTAGGGGTGTGCCATCTTAGGCAGCTCACGATTCGATTCGATTATGATTCAGGGTGCTACGATTCGATTATTGAACGATTATAGCGATTATTCCGATTATCACGATTATTGATGCATCTTTTTCCCCTTACAGGATTTCTTTTAAATAAGGTATATTTGTCAGCATCCATTAAATAAAGTAAACAAACAAATTTACCTGGATTATCTTTTATTTATATTAGACCAAATGATCCAACACATTTCAAGCTGCTCTTACTACATAAAGTGTAATACATTCAGTGCCTTTAGAAATAAGACTTCTTTTAACCAAAATTCTCTGCTGTTTTCACAGATTTCGGTACTAGCAAGTTTAATACAAAACAAATAGCTTATTCTGCTTATTCAGTAATAATAAGTAAAGACTTCCAAACAAAATCCTTTACAAATAACTTATTTTAACTAAAATCCTTAGCTTACACACGGAGTAGCTTTTGTCAATGCTCTTTCTGTCTTCATGTTCATAAAAACCGAAATGCCTCCACACACTGGACTTCAACCCTGAAGAGTGAACGTCAGGCTCAGTGACAGTAGCCAGCGAAATAGCTGCCGCCATGTTGGCTAACAGTCTGTTATGAGTCCGTGCCTCTAAACTGTCCAGGCGTCTTTTTTCATTCCGGCCAACTTCCGGGTGCGACGGTTGTGTTTCTGTGATTTCGCTATCATGGAAAATAATCGATTTTTGAACATTTGTTAATCGTTATCGATCGTCACGTGTCGCATCACGATGCATCTAAGAAGCGATGTATTGGCACACCCCTACGAGCAGTGTGATTAGCTATTCAGTTAATCAGTTCAGAATATTTCCAGTCTCCAGCCAGTGCTTCTGTGGCAGCTGAAGCAGCAAGAGAGGGTCAGGAAGGGATAGCTGTAGGGGATGAAGAGTGAGATGTGGGAAAGGAGGAGGACAGCAGCCAACATGCTGCTGTGGAAAGAGCCAGTTTGGGCAGAAGCAACAGGTGAGATTGACAGAGAAATACTAAAGCAGAGCAATTCAGAAAAGCAGATTACTAATTTCTATTCCTCTGTGTCTTGTAGAGGCACTGGATTTTGTCCAGAGTTGCACAATAAGCTTCAATTTAAACCTTGGCTTTACCACACACAGCACATTAAATTTAATATCTGCATAATGTGTGCTCTTATGCATAAACTATAAGAAATGTTTTAATTTCTCTTTTTTGTTTTCCATCTCATATATGTAATTTCAAGAAAAAAAAAATGATCACAAATAAAAATAGAATGTGCCTGTAAAGCAGATTTGATAAATGATTGCTCCACTTTTTAGGGTGTGTTGTTGACAGTGCAGGCACCACAAGCCTGCACCTCAAAGAGGCCAAAGAGAGCTTTTGTTGAGCTTGGAGCAGTCAAATACACAAGGGAGAGATTACTTGGAACAACACATAACTAAGGAGCAGCGCCAGGACAGCATCAGATGCCAGGCCACTCTTGCATCTGGTAGGTTCCAATTTCAACAGCAGGTATATAGTAATATAACTTGAGTATTTTCAAATAATTGTGTAACCATTTTGTTATTTGCAGGCATCACACTAAAGGACTCCTTTGAGCCTACTGTTGTTTTGAAACACGAGGCAATCATTGGTCGGTTCAAGTGCCTTTACTGACTCATGAAAAATGAACTGGCCCACCACGCAAACTACTCAAATCTGTTGAACCTGGCGAGCACCGAGGGTGCATCTACATCTGAAAATTAAAGGTAAAGGTCACCTAAACATTGTTCAAGATGAAACCCAGTCTTTGCATTGATAAATACGGCCCCTCATGTGCACTGCAGTGAGGTTTAAATGGTACAGAGTAGAAGCTGCTCTGACACACAGGCACAGTGAGGATGATTTCTACCTCAGAGTTCTTCAATGTGACGTTAACAGAGTAGTGAAGAGAAAAGAGTCTTTATACTTTGGTTCATTTACATCAAATTCAGCTTCTTACAAACATGGTTCTTTTCTTCAGGCCTCAAATTCAGGGATTATTTTATATTTTCTTTTGTTGTTACTCTGCCTTCAGAACTCTTTAATTTAACCTGCTAAATTCTTTATTTCCTGTTGGTTGAAAACTAAAATTAAATCCACCACCCAAGAATTTGTAAATAGTAAAGTTTGTGTGTATGAGAAAATCGCTGTGATTTCATTAAATAGTCACGTACTAATACTTAGAAATATCCTCTAAATAAGCTTTAAATATTCATAAAGAATCCCAGAGAAGAGACTCCTACAGCACAAGGTATGTGCAGCACCAAACCGCATTTCAGATTTATTTAAATGAATTATCAGAGCTGCAGCATGGGGGATCTAAACATTATTTCAAGTTGAGTTATGTTTTTTAAAGACGTGTGGAAGTGGGAAAGCAATTCAGCGTCTGTTTGTGCTCAAATGGGGCAAGTGATGAACCGGAATCAGCCAGAAAGGTGGAGGGAGATGGTGTGATTTGATGCCAGTATAGCTTAGTTGTTGTTAAACTTAATGGTGGGTTATTGCCTAAATTAGTCTGACTGTGTTGAGATGTTTCAATAATTTAATTCCACAATAGCAACAAACAATACTGAGGCTTTGTGCAAAGACTATTGTTACCGGCTGTCCACAAAGGCAGGCCACAGAGAGACGTGGTGCTGCTCTGCAGGGCACTTGATCTACAGTAAATGCGTCAACTGGGGTGACTGTGACAAGGTAAGTTAATGAGGGAGGGCAGGGGCTCTTGCGGTCTGGCAGAATGAAAACTCACATGCTGTTGTCAGGCATTATGCTTTTAATGGAGAATTGATGCCATGCGCCAAATTTAAAAACTAAATGTCTGGAAAAATAGGGTACTTATCTAGTCAGAGGTCAAAAGGGCAGGTGCTTGAGCACCATTTGGGGTCTGTCTGTGCACATGCCTGCGTTCAGGGACCACCTTTAAGAACTATTTCAGAAACAGAGCTAACTGTAATTTAATTAGATTTTTTATTTTTTATTTTAGTTTATATGCTTTGTTAATCCCGCAAGGATTCACTCTGTTTTCATATACATATACACACAGGCCTGAAATAATCACACAAACAGGGCCTATACATGCATTAAATGGAGAGATGTCAGGGTGAGGGGGTTGACCATGACTTCATGACTGAAGTAAGGTGGATGTTGGCTCTCTCTAAAAAGATGTTGATCTGTCATTGTAGGTTACATAACTGGCCTGGAAATACACCTGGACAGGAGGTTCCATGATCTGGACATCTTTGGGGCCCTCAGTGTCTTGGGACTGCAGTCAGCTGCTCTACAAGATGATACAATCAGTCTGTTATCTGATGACTCTTCCCAGGAATTTAGCCCTCAGCATGAGAATAATGTCCCACAGGAGTGCTACTTGTTCAAAAATCGTGTTTTCATTGAGGCATTCAGGACCACTGCTGGGCCGACCACTGCCCATGCCTGAGCCCCCCGTGGGCATTTCACTAGTTGTCCCTGTTTCCATTGTGAACTGTGAATGTGACTTTTTGAAGATGAACAGGGTAAGAGCATCACTTTGAAAAGCAAACTAACTACACATTTTCTTTATGTTAGGATCTCCATAATGGTCCCCGAGGCCTTCCCATGTGATGGGGTGTTGGGATATTATATCAGAAGCCCCATAAAATAAAATATTCAGACAAAGGGTACAAACTTTGCAACAAGATGGCTGTGGAGCAGTCACTTCAAGTGTAGCACACTCACTTATATATTGTTTTAGTTATTTGACACATAGTGTTGCAATTTCAAATAAGTTCTGGCACACTATTAAGTCTTAGTAACAGGTGTGCAAAATTAAAAACTCTTGACTCAGAAAGAATGTGTATATGAACATAGCCTCATGAAGGCGTGAGGACCAAAATGTTTAGCCTGCTTAACATTTTTCTTAACACTTGTTTTGCCTCTGGGGACTAGATTTACTAAGAAAATGAGATGCAGTTAATGCAGTGCAGCTTTTATTATGTATTTATTATGTTCAGTTAAAAGTCATCCATTTCATCTCACTAAAAATGATTTACTTGATGTCAGCTTTCATGAATGATGCTATTGCAAAATGGCTGCAGTACCAACATCATCCACCAGATAAACTTGATAACCTGTTGAAACAAATAATATGGTTTACTAGCAATTTGTTTAAAGAGGATTTCCCTTATGTTAATGAACTAACAGTTATTAAGTAAAACATATTACATTTGTAACCGATTTCATAGATAGTAACAGTAAGATTATGACCATCCAAAAATTCTCACAACTATATGGTCCTTCATGTACAACACTAGAATGTAATAACATTATTGTATAATTATCCAACATTTGGAAAAATGCTATAGCTAAAAAACACAAGACAACTAGTATGCCACCCATATATTAGAGACCAGTCATTGCTGGATGGAAATATTAAAAAATATATATATGTAAATATAACTTAGATAAGTACAACATCATTATAAATCCAAATAATACATCCAATAAGTGGAAAACTAAATTAATATAAAAATTCCATGGAAAGATGCATTTAGTATTATTTATAACATTACCTAAGATGATGCATAATACAAAGATGGATAATGATTTACAATAATAGATATACAGTCAATTTACAAACAGTAATTTTGGGGCACTTGAGTAAAACTTGAGCAAAACAGAGATCAGTAACATTGTAATATAGTTTGGCAAAGCATTTATAATAAAACAGAAAATAACCACACAGCTTAATATTTTTTAATTTAAAATGAATCTTAAAACACACTGGCTGATAGAAAGATTAATAAGAAAACTACAAACCTTGAAATTCCTCAAGGGATGGGAACAACTGAGCCTTGGGGAAGGATGGGAAAAATAAGGGTTGTGGGCTAGGCAAATTGGGCCATTGCGGTGCCCGCTTTGCCTACTAAAAAAGTGGCACTACATCTAATGCACAGTAGCTTTTGAGTTTGCTGTCACAATCTGTGGAAATTCAGTCCATGATGTTCTAAGAAAACAGTTTATTATGCAGTCAGCTCCAAGGCTGACCCTGTGACTGACCTCCAAAGTGATTGTTGCAAATTGTGTGACCTTTGTAAATCTAGCAGAGTATACAATCATCCCTTCTTAAAATGTCTCCTCCTGTCAGTTGTATCCTCCCCTGAATTTATATGTATCAATGACATCCAAACTGTAACTCCAGCCTGGTGCTACATGCATTTGAAAGAGAATCCATCGCTTGAAGACAGCGCAAAAGCCTTGGAAAATCTAACCTTGTTAGATGGTGGGCTGAATGCATTTTACATGTTCTGGATGGAGCTCCATTAATAGAATAAGCCATTTTTATTTATGATATAAGATAATTCTATATAGTCCAATGAAGATTGTTGGCAGCTCTAGTTCGATCAAATATTTTTTGACAAATTCGTATTTTAATCTAAAGTTTGTTCAGATACATCATGGGACAGCTCTCATTGGCAAACCAATCAGATTGTTGTTTTTAATGTATACCAACCCTTCGCGTATGGCTTACATAGGACATCAAAATGTAAACATACAGCGTAGGTCTGTGGGACTTCCATAGTGGTTTTATGATAAATTAGGTTCTGAACAAGCTCAGAAGTTTTAAAACAAAGTCTGGTTGTAGTTGTCAGAATGAATGGACAAATGTCAGTGTGGGTATAATCATATTGAAGTGTCCCTCAATTAGCAGATGGTAAGCGTTTAGCGTTTACTGTAACTTTATTGCTAACCTGATTACAGGCTACTTTGGGCCAAAGCTAGGTCTGGGCGATAAATCGATTTTATCGATTAATTCGAATTGTAGTTTAGATCGATTTGTTTTAATGAAAATCGAGTTTCTCTTCAACATCCGCCACCGACGCTCCCCGCTGGGCTCCCGTAGTTCAGAGTGGGCTCCCCCCACGCGCTTGATACACAGACAACACGGCACCGAGCGTGTCTTCAGTTATTAGGAATTAGTTCGGTTTTGTGGCGTCAGACACAGAACAAACAGCACCCCGCCCGCAAAGTGTGTTTGACGGCTGTCGCAACCACAGGTAGCAGTACCACCAATTTACTGCAGCAGCTCAAACAGAGGCATGCTGCCGAATGGGAGAGGTGTTGCTCCCTACGAAATGAACGAGACCGTGGCAGCTGCAGCACCGCCGTCTTGGAAACATTTACAAACCATATCCCATATGATAAGAAAGGGGCCCGGTGGAGAGCGATCACGGATGCAATCGCGATGTATATTGCAAGAGATATGGTGCCCAATCAAAACAGGGTCACATACTTTTTGTTGTGAATTCTTCATGTTTACAGATATTTTGGTGTCGGGACTCTTATTTTGTATGTTTTTGGACATCTCCGGTTAGAGACTCTTATTTTGAAATCCTGTCTCGCATCGCGGGTTATTTCCGTTTTTTCACTCCGCGCATTCTACAGTGCGATCGTCTCCGGTGCAGAAGTCACTGCTTACAATGGCAAACAGGGCCTGCCATCTCTTTTTGGCTTTTTTCTGATTGCACTTGAACAAGTTCTTTGTCATATGCAAATTGATTTTAAGTAGGGGGGAAAAAAATTATTTAAATCTTAAATCGGGTTTGTTGTGAAAAAATCGGAGATTTTTTTTCAGGCCATATCGCCCAGCCCTAGCCAAAGCCAATGCCAAAACAGTAAGATACCTCTTGTAAGCTCTGCATTAGCTGCTCGAGAGTCCTCTCCTGCACCAGCAGGAATAACAACATGTCGCTCCTTAGCTCTTAGTCAGGCACAGCTTTTCCATCTCCCTCAGCTCACTAAGCTGATAACATGTTCACTTTGTTATAATCTAAGATTTCTATAAACTAGGGATGCATGATATTGGATTTTTTTGCAGATAGCCAGTATGCTGATATGTAACAACACATTTGGCCAATAACTGATACCAATATATTCACTTTCTTCCCCAACTAAATTTATTGATCCTCGAATCTCTTTTGCAGTGGAATTAACATTATATTATACATGCATACTCTTACTGTGATGGTCCACCAGCATGTGGAGACATGAATGCTTTCCAGTGTATGTAATATTCATTTATTATGCAAATTAAGAAAAAGCATGTCTGCAGATTCTGAGTCTGACAGTATCAGAAACCAATGACGTGCCGATATTATCATGCATAAAGCGGTCAGTGATCTGATTTATTCTGCCATGTTAATTCTTCTGTTGTTTAATACAGAGATTGAAGATTTTGTATATTTTGTATTGTAACTGACTATATTATGAGCTCTGATAATAAGTTGATTTGTTCAGATCAATGACCTATTAAACTACTACTTCTGACTATCTTTGTGAGTTATGTCTGCCACCTTTTTTGATAGCTGGTATCTATGTCATAATGTCTGACACCCCATTTGATGCAGTCATGACCTTCCCCTCTGCACCCCGTCCCCCACAGTATCAGCAATCTTCTGCTGTGCAGTAAAGGAGCAGTCTGCTGTCTTTTGTCTGGCTGCTGTGCCAGCTTTTTCATGCATTAAGAATTTTGGACAAAAAATGTCTTAATACCAAACGGGGTCTTCAAAAAAGACAAACCCAACATGAGATCCTGTAGGGGCCACCGTGTCATACAAAATGACCACAAGTTAGGTTAGATAAGATGATCAAATATTTTTGCTTCAGTTTGACATGCCTTGAGATGACATCATTGTTGACATTTTCACCAGTTCATCTCTTCTTATAACAATAATGCAGCCACACACTTGTTGCGTTTTCAGTTCCACTGTGGTCCTCTCAAAGTCTGGTCTCACTGTGAACTCGGTGTACTTTCACACCTGTAGTTTGATTGATTTGGATGCACCAGAGGGAAAATATGATACATGGTTGCATTTTAGTTTGGTTCGTGTTCACACTGACTTTTTGCAAGTAAACCAAGAGGAGTAAACGTGAAGTTTTACAAGCTGATAGGTAACTCGTTGACTGGACTGTTTTGACGTTTGTCATCCTGCATCATCAGGAAACGTGGGGAAATCAAATTCTGGTGACTGAAAGAAGTTTCTGCAGCAGCACTTTAATGCTTTAATGTTTCTATTTCTGTTGTTTTGATTCATAAAGAGCTCACAGAGAAATAACTGATTGTAAGCATTATTAAGGCTTTTATTAGAATGCAAATCAATGGCATGTTATAAATAATGACTAATAGAGATGGGATGAAAGGAAGGCATCTTGTACAGTAATGAGTCAGGGCAGAACATAGTAGGATCAGTGTCACACATTTTTTATATAGTCAGATACAATGATTGCAGTTTTTACAGCTTTTTAAACAGGGAAAATATCCCCACTGATGTGCACATGTTGCCATGTTACCATGGTTACATGTATGTATTAGCATAAATAGGTTGAGATTTACGCGGCCTTTATCATGATCAATTATGAGACCATGGACAGATTTCACAATCAGCAGATATATTCATTATTGTTTAAGCTGTTGCTAAAATCACATATCTGCTATCATAAAATCCTGTGGTTGGTTCATTTTCTTGCACAACACAAACAAACTGTTCCAGAGTCTTTTTGGAAGCAGTCTCAGTTTAGATGTTTGGTCTGCACCAGGGTTTGATTGACAGCTTTCACACCAGTCCAAACAAACTGTACTAGCCGCGCAAACGGTTGGCAAACATGTTGGCTAACATGGTGGACATGCAGAACTATTAACTTAGAGCATCCAATAGCAGACTCCCAGCGCTCTCGAGACACTAGGCTGAGGCAGTGAAAACTTTACTGGTTTTCTGCTCTGTCAATTAGAACCATCAACTGATGAATCTTGAATGCATATTGGACCATCAGAATCAGAACATGCCAGATTTGAATGTCAAGAATTGGTAAATGTGACAAAAAGGATTTAAGACTAGGCAGTGCAGTGTGTAACAGCACACATAGCTGTCTGCCAGTCTTTTTTAAAATATCATCACTGGGGGGTGAAATTGTAGACATAGTGGATAAAATATGTCGTTTATATCATATCCCGGGTTTTCATGATTTATTTTAGACTTCCATGGTTGGATGTAAGGTCTTTCTCAATCTGTGTTCTGGTCTGTAGTTGTGTTGGGAGGGGCTGAACATTTGTCAAGGTCCAAGTACTGGCCCAATTCAAAGTCAATATTTACATTGGAAATGTCAGAAAATGCCTTGCTATGCCTTTTTTTTGTCAAAGATGATTTAAGAGTCAACATGTGTATGATCTTGGGGAAGACAAATATCCCAGCGTGCTTTTTTCATCAGTCAGTGGCAATGATGGAAGACAGCCAACCCCACAGCTATATTTGTTCTACGAGTGTTGTGTCACCAAAACAATCTCAACTCATATTCCAAAGTCTTACTTGTTCCAGAATTTTTTACAGTTTCACACAGTCTTTATCAGCAGATGAAGATTGCTCTGATGTCAGTGAACGGTATTCTTAGCAGGTTTAGGACTTTTTGTTAATGTTGGCTCAAAAATTAAGCTTGGAAATGTATTTTTGAAAGTACTTGTGTGTGTTGTGTTGAACTGCAGTCCAGCTGAAGTAGTCATGGCAGCAATAACACTGTTGTCTTGTCAAAAATTAAGTATACTGTGTGTATCCTGTTCTTGTAAATTTGAGTTTGAATTCCTAAGTTCAACTTGCCGACTTCAGACTCCCAAAAATTGAGTTTGAAATACCTGTACTCTATATTGAGAGTGCACTGTGTTTTCCACCACAATAAGTCAAAATAGTCCATTTTAAAAATTTGTTTAAATCTCAGTGTTCAGCCATCCAATCCAATCCAACACATCCTCAAAGATTATAATGATTTGACTCATTCTCGTTCTTAACTCAGTGTTGCCTCTTCATGTTGTCTGTCTTCCATACTTACCCTTGATCTCTTTCTTTCTCTTTCCCTTTCATAGTATTGACAAGGTGTCCAAGGTGGCATCCCCAGTTCTAGTGATCCATGGTACAGAGGACGAGGTGATCGACTTCTCCCATGGCTTGGCCATGTATGAGCGCTGCCCCCGTGCCGTTGAGCCCCTGTGGGTCGAGGGAGCCGGCCACAACGACATTGAACTGTATGCCCAGTACCTGGAGAGACTCAAGCAGTTCATCTCCTTTGAGCTTCCCACCTCCTGAGGGGAGCTCCGCACCCAGGCCAGGGTTCACCTCAACACACTCAAGAAGCCGCCTCCTTATCATCTCCCAACTTCCTGTCTTTGCATAGGGGCAGGACTGGATTAAGCTGATCACACTGTTCTCCCCTTTCCTTGAAGCCATTTCAGGGTAGGAATGTGTAGTGGACCAGGAGGGGAGGGGATTTTAGATTGTTGAGGTGCAGCCGACAGTAAGGCCAGTACCAACTAGGAGTGAAGTTTTTGCTTAACACGCTGTCCCCCAAACCTGGTAGGCGCTCCTTCATGTGGACACACTTTGCCAGTGAGCCCAGGCCAAGGTGGTGTTTGCACTTGTTTCTCAATCTTCATCAATTTCTCATCTTCAGCTCTTCTTCCCCTCCTCTCCTCACTCTGCTTCCCTGACCATCTGTGTGCCCCCACTGTGAGCTTCAGCCTGTCCCTTTTCTTTATTCTTCCCTCTGTTTCTCCCACAATCCTTGCTTTTCTTTTGACCAAGTCTTTGCAATGTCCAGGCTTGATTTTTGTATTCTTTTATACAAAGTGAAGAAGTATCAATTTTGCACCTCAAGATACAATTGAAGTTTTTTACTTTTTCTGTATTTTAAGTTACCATTCAGGGTTTACCAAACAATTGCACTGTTACTGTGCAGATATTTTCAGGTAATGATTTTTTTCTGTGTTTGGATATGTATATGTTGGTTTCTTTTGTTATGTACATTCCATGTTTTTCTTAATTGCAGGTAGAACATTTTTTAGTGGGTGGGTGTGTGTGTTTGAAAGCTGTTAACCAGAGTGCACCTCTGCACATCTGGCCTTTGTAGCTGTGATCCATGTAGTCCTGATGCATGCTACCCTGTCATACAGGAAGGAACACAGTAATGCCAAACTTCATTGAGAAATTAAGCAATTTACAATATGCCTTGCTCACTGGCACACATACAGTTCTGGGAGAAAATAATTGCATTTCTTGAATAATTTGGAGCCACCAGTAAATTCAGCATACATACAGCAGCTTAAGTACTTAAAATGCCAATGTTTACGACTGGTTTGCTTCTTCACAATCGTACAAACGATACACCATGAAAGCCTATTTATTCCAATAGATTGTGATTGGTGGGTCATTTACCACAGGACCTAAACAGTTTGTAGGATGCCTCAGCAGGTCATTCACTGAACTGATTTTATCAATCTATGTTGCAGAATACAAATGCATCTTGACAACTCAGCACCTGGTGAAGCCATTGTTAAAGATGTAATATTGCTTTGTAACCCAGTCTAATTATAGTGGCTACTTTGTGTACACATCAAAGTTCTCTCTTACTGTATCTGTAAATTGTATCAATTGCCATTAAGCAACACAGCAATGAATATCCCAAATGCTGGGTAGTGCAGAAGCTTACCTAAACAGAAGAGAGGGCAGCAGGCATCGGGGCTATACTTTTGTTAACTGAAAATCATGTGGTAATAAGACTTGACAACTGATTCATTAAGTCAGTACTAAAAACTCAAACTGGGGAGCATGGTGCTGGATTTACCTGCAGACAGAGGCCGCTAAATGGTCAACTCTGCTCTATGTCAAAGTGAACATGCTGTTGCTCAGTTTAGGTGTTATCAGTCATTTCACATTACAAAAAAAAGCCTTATGTTCGTAAACATTTCACCCAGGCCTGTTGACTCCAGAAGGGCTTTCATGGTCTTCAGGGGGGGCTGATAACTGCTGCTATTCATCAGAGAATCAATCAGTCAATCACTGTGAAAGCCAGACAGTTTAGGGAACACTGAAAAGACAGTAAGGTATGAAAACCAAATTCAGCCTGACCACTGTCATCCCAGCACTGTCAGCCATGTGTTCCTGCCTGCAGTAGGAGCAGGATGCAGTCTTTTACCAACACTGTTGTCTGCTGAGCCCTGTGATAGTTCTCCTCTTATCCCGACTCTAACTCCAAAGACATCTGAGAGAACCACGATGGGGAAATGGAATACTGTGGAAGTAAGCATGCCAGTCACCTCTCATAGTTGTGGACATTTAGACTTGTATCAGCTGTATTTAAATCATTTATTCTTCTCCCCCTGCAAAGCAAAACACTAAAAAGGTTCAGTGAAACACAGAAAAACAAGTACATCACTGTCACATTGAAGTAAATGCTGAACATGTTTTCAGAGAAGGATTATGTTGGAGAGGTATTTGCATAGCAATCTGTGATGATGGTATGATTGATCCTTGTATCGATGTGAAGTGGTTTGTCAGTTGAGTATTAGTGTTTTCTGATTATAGCTCATGTAAGGCTGATGTTTTTGGATTACAAGCCCTTGATCATCTCTAGTATATTTCCTCTAGCTCCTCTTTTTAAAGGAAATGAAGACCCGACTTTAGTCCTGTTTATTGTTTTGATACTGACATTTTTACGAGGTTTTCCAGTTTAAATGTTGATAGATTTACGCTGTCTCAAAAGCTGGTTTGTACGATAATCCCGTGTAATGATCAACTTCAATATCTTCTCTTTACATATTAGCCCCCACGCAGGGCCGTCTAGTCTCAAAGATTTTAACACTGGAATCAGAATATGCAAATGCAAGGCAGATGAAGCTAGAAGATTCAGATTTTGTTAATGTGTAAAACAGATGAAATAAGCCTTAAACATGTTGTGAAACAGATTGTCATACATGAGGCAGGTGTTGCAAGAAGGCAGCACAATGGATGTTTTAATGCAAATAATGGAATAAAGAATGCATGAAAGTGTGTCTGTTGCTATGTTGGAAAGATTACGTGCATGTATTATGACTGTCACTCCCATTAGGCTTCTTTCTAAGGGGCTGCTTCACCCTAATTTTGACCAAAGGGAAAAAAAAGCCTCTCTTAAATCTAGTGGTATGTATTTACACAGTAAGATTTGCAGCCCTTGGTTAGTCTTATCTTCAGTTGGCTCTGCTGTACATGAAAAATATTTATTTTCAAATCCCGAATTCAGTGCTAAACACAGCACATACTCAAATACACGTCTAGTGTTGCGGTCACACCGGGTGCGAAAAAAAAAACAATTAAAGCTGCAAGCAGCATTGGGCGGGACCTCGCACCCACGCCCCTTGCCCGTTTCCCATTTCGGCCTCCAGCTCCAGCTGTGTGGTTTTGGTTGTGTGTGTGTGTGACTCCACTGTTGACCTAAGGGATGTTTGTGTACATCAAATATAGACCACAGCATTTAAATTTCAGGTTAATCCAAAGACAAGTGTCTGATAAGAATAGCTTCCTTTCACCAGTAGGTGGTGCTATGACTATCACGGTATGTTGTGATATCATTGTGTTCAGGATGGGACTAATATGAGTCGTGAAGTTTGAAGGAAATCGGGCCATTTATGCCAAAGTTATAGCAATTTCGTGTTTCGTGGCGAGATGTCAAAATTCAACCCCCGCAGCTGGCGTGCCTTTCAACATGAGGTAGGTCTTTGAATATAACATCACCAAGGTCTTAAGTGGATATGGTCAACCTGCTAGGAGAAACACGTCAAAAAAAATGTCATTTCCTGAGACCACTAGGTGGCGCTATGACTACCATGAAATATGGTCCTATAAATGTGTTCAGGGTGAGACTAAGATGAGTCATGTGAAGTTTGATGGAAATCTGACCATTAACGCCAAAGTTATAGCAATTTCGTGTTTCATGGATGGATGTCAAAATTCAACCCCAGCAGCAGGCGTGCCTTTCGACATGAGGTAGATCTGTGAATATGACATCACCAAGGTCTTAAGGTCTTTATGACCACATTTGAGTTGGATGAGGTCAACCTGCCAGGAGAAACACGTCTAAAAAGTGCATTTCCTGTTGCCACTAGGTGGCGCTATGACTATTAGGAAATATGGTCATATTATAAGTGTGTGGGCGGCGGAACTAATATGAATCACCACCTTGAGAAGCACTGGTGTACCCAATATACATTAGACAGGATCCAATTCACAGTGCGATGCTTGATGTGTAGCTGTCAATCAAAAGCAATGGTCGTCACAGCAACACAAAATGGAGGACAGCCCACAGCTCCAAAGCATTGTGACACAGCATTTTCTTCAGTCTGTGGCCAAAAACCCACACGTTGAAAACATGGCTGTCTGACAACACCGTTTGAGATATGAATGAAACGATTAGATTAGGACGACCAGGAAAGTTTGGGGATCGTTGTGATATCATATCTTCCAGGTAACTGCAGAAATGTGGAAATGATAGCGAGTTAATCATGAAGGCAGTTCAGCTTTTCTCCTGAGATCAGCAGGCAGAAATTGTATGGGAGTGGATGGGACACATGGAGGGTACACATTGTCTTTGGAGGCTCAGGGTTGAAATTCTGTTCATGTCAGTGTTAAAAGCAGACACTTTTCTGAACAAGGACAAAAATCTCTACTACTTTTGAAAAAAATGGTGTGTCTAGCTCAAAGAATGCGCCCGTGATGGCGATTTTAAAAGTTTTTTTTGGACAGTTTTCACAGCAGCTCCGCTTTTTTTAGTGGGGCAGTTTCTGAAGATTGTTGTGCGTTGGCAACTTTCAGAGCTTATAAAATCCAAACCGTTCGAGTAATGAAAAAGTTATACAGAAGATTTGTTCAGAAGGGTGTGAACTGTCATCTGTGCAACGTTCAGGCCGATACGATAAACAGCCTCGGAGGAGATAGTTTTTGAAAAAAAAAAAAGGACACCATGTGAATGACGCAAAATATGCCAATTAAGCAGCCAGAAAGAAAGGAGTCGCATGATTTTGTGTCAAATGCTTATTCGCAAGAGTTGAAAAACCTGAACTTCAGCCACCAATTTGCACCACAATAGACAATCATCCTTAAGATCCTCCAGGGACATATGACGTTGGGGATGCACCGGTGGAAGTTCATTCATGGATTCTGCGATTTCACATGCATATGACGCAAGTCAACACATAATATTCTAGCAATTAAACTCTCGTGAGTAACGTGTCGCCAAAATTTGCACTATTTGGTATGAACACAACATAAAGGAAATATATTCATCATCAAAATTATCCTGGAGTTAAGGTTTACATTCTTCTTTTGTATATAACTTTTTTTTTATACATAAGGCACATGAACATATGATCCATGTTACGCCCCAGTCTAGGGGTTCTAGAGCACAACATAAGTGAAAAAAAGAGCAAGTGTAGATGAAAATAGTGAGCAATCTATCATTATATTAATATGAATATGAAATTTGCTCACAGCTAAAAAAAGAAATATTTGATACACACAGACGAATGTTAAGCATTCACCTCAGGGCCCTGTTTCAGAGAGTGGCTTTAGTGAAAACTCTGAGTTAGTCAACCCTGAGATGAGGGAAACGCTGGTTTTCAGTTCCACAAAGAGGTAACTTTAAGTCTGAGTCAGTTTCTGTGAAAACTACATGTCCATATTTGCAAGAGAGGGTCCTCTTCTTTTCTCTTTTTCTTGTCTGAGAGCAGTCAGTTTGTTTGAGCCATCCATTACATTACTGAATTGTTTAATGCATGTGCATTAATCTGTAATTTTAGTTTTAGTTACTGTGGTAACTGACTCTGTGAAACTAATCTGCTCCCTGGCAGGTTTTCTTCAACAAACCCTTTTCTCTCTGTCTCCTCCCTCTGACAGAGCTAGACATGCTGTTTCATTTCTTCAACGAGTCAGTCGATTTCAAAGCACATTAATTAGCGGAGGTTTACTGTCAGAATCAAAATTCTGGTTGGATATTAGTTTGTTACCTAGGACTATCTAAAGTCAGCCCTAATCTCAATACAAAAATACCTTCATATATATCGTCGTCAGACGATAGACGATAGGTTCTTGAGATTGAGTCACCCACAGCTCAGAATAAAGCCTCTGCATGTCCGTCTTTTAATTTATTTTCTTCCTTTTTTCTCTTCTGACAGCTGTCAGATTGTTCTTGCTTTCTGTTACACTGGAATGTTTAATGCACATAATGTGCAATTGTGGTTTTAATTGTAAAAATTGGTATAAATGAATAATTATCTCTGTCACTCATAATGTCATTGCTCACACGAATAGAATGCAATTCTTATAATATTGGAGACTGACTATTACTGAGTGGATCGTAATCCATCTGCAAAATGAAAGTGAGTTTTTTTAAATGGACTATGTGTATTCAGTGTATAGTCAGCATTTTTGTGACTTTAAATTTACTACATATATATATGTATGTATGTATGTATGTGTGTGTGTGGGGGGTATATTAAGGTTGTCAAGTGATTAAAAAAATAGTCTAGTTAATTACATGCTCTGTGATTAATTAATCTAAGTCACGCACATCACCTTTTGCTGTTAAAGTATTTTAAAAATTTCATTCAAATGAATTTTGGCAGATGTGTTTTTGTAAAGCTGCTGGATTTGGGACACAATTGTTCCCCTGTTCTCTACCACTGACACTGGTCTGCAGTCCATTGCAATCAATTTTGCAAGGGAGTTAGCAGGTCACAAGTAGACTTATTCAGTTGGCATCTGATCACCTGGTCAAGTGTGGCTTGACGAGGCTGACTTTTAGCACTGGCATCAGATGGCTGTGGTAACTTGGACCTCCGGGTTCGCAGCTAAATGCTTTGCGTTGAGGTGATATTTCAGGCTTGAAGTACTCTGATGGTACAATAATTCCTTACTGCAGAAACTGCAGAGAACAGTGCTCCTATCAACAGTTCTATCTGGGCATTTTTTTAATGTAAATGTTCCATTCGGGGTGGCACGGTGGTGTAGTGGTTAGCACTGCCACCTCACAGCAAGAGGGTTCCTAGTTCAGTCCCAGGAGGGAGCCCTTCTGTGCGGAGTTTGCATGTTCTGTCCGTGTCAGTGTGGATTTTCTCCGGGTACTCTGGCTTCCTCCCACAGTCCAAAGACATGCAGGTTGGGGATAGGTTAATTGGTGACTCTAAATTTGCCGTAGGTGTGAATGATTGTTTGTCTCTGGTGTACCCTGCCTCTCGCCCAACGTCAGCTGGGATAGGTTTCCGCACCCACACGACCCTCAGGAGGATAAGCAGTTACGAAAATGGATGGATGGATGTTCAATTCACGGAGCGCAGCAGGGTTGTCTCGTCTGCCTCCACCGGGTCAAAGGACACCACGGAATGTGATTAATCAGCATTATAAAAATTTAAACACATTTCTCTTTTTGTGATTGTGTGATTAATTAATCAAAACACACAAACACATATATATAGAATAGAAAAGAATAGAATAGAATAGAATAGAATAGAAAGAACTTTATTTATCCCCGCGGGGAAATTCAGCTGTCCAGCAGCTCATAAAAGACGTTAAAATGAGTGCACAAATAGAAATGAAATTAAGATAAAAATTGTCCATTTCACAGTCTGGCCAGTTGTGGCTAATGTAATGTGTGTAAGTGTGTGTATGACTGGATTCAGGAGGTGTTAAACAGTCTTATTGCCGTGGGGACGAAGGATATCATGGAAACCCTCTGTTCTGCAACGCAGTGAGATGAGCCGACTGCTGCAGGTGCTCCTCCATCGCTCCAGGAAGCTGTAGAGAGGGTGTCTGCTATTGTTCATTATAGCTTTCAGTTTGTTCATTGTGCCCCCTCCACCACAGCTCTTAGTGGGTCTAGTCTGCTGCTGAGCACTGAGCCAGCTTTTTTAACCAGCCTGTCCAAACACTTGGTGTTTTTGTCCATCAAGCTGCTTCCCCAACACACTGTAGCGTAGAAAGGTGCACTGGCCACCACTGTGTGACAGAACATGGTCAACATCTCCACACACACATCAAAGGACCTCAGTGTCTGCAGGAAGTACAGGCGGTTCTTCCCCCTCCTGCAGAGGGCGTCAGTGTTAGAGGACCAGTCCAGCTTTTCATCCAAGAGGACCAACCAGATATTTGTAGGTGTGCACCACCTCAATGTCCTCCCCCTGTATGGAGACTGGTTGATGGGGTGACCTCTTCCTTCTGAAATCCACCACCATCTCCTTGGTTTTAGTTGCGTTCAGGTGGAGACAGCACTTACTGCACCAGTCCCTGAAGGCATCCACAAGGTCCTTGTACTGCTGTTCCCGATTGCTCCTGATACAAGCCACAATACCTGTATTATCAGAGTATTTTTGCATGTGGCAGGACTGAGTTGTATTTAAAGTCCACTGTGTAAAATGTGAACAGGAACGGTGCTAAAATAGTTCCCTGTGGAGCACCAGTGCTGCTCCTGACCATCCCAGAGACACAGCTTCCAAGCCTGACTTACTGAGGCCACTCTGTCAGGTAGTCTGTTATCCAGGAGGCCAGGAAGTGATCAGACAACCATGGCCTCAGATTTGAAGGTGCTGACTCTCATCTCGACTGCTTCACACTTGGCTGCAAACCACTCCAGTGCATGCTGGAGGTCACAGTGTGATGAAGCCAGCAGAACCACATCATCTGCGAAAAGCAGAGATGCAGTTCTGAGGTCCCCAAACCGGACCCTTTCCTCCCCCGGGCTGCGCCTCAAGATCCTGTTCATGAAAATCACAAATGGGATCGGTGACAAGGGACAGTCTTTGAAGAGGCCAACACCAACTGAGACTTTACACGAAGTATGCGGACACAGCTCTCATTTTGGTCATACGGGGACCGGATGGCTCGTAGCAGCCACCCAGGTACCCCATACTCCCGCAGTACCCCCCCACAAGACCCCCTGAGGGATGTGGTCGTAAGTCTTCTCCAAGTCCACAAAGCACATGTAGACTGGATGGGCAAACTCCCACGACCCCTCCAGCAACCTTGCAAGGGTAAAGAGCTGGTCCACTCTTCCATGGCCAGGATGGAATCCGCATTGCTCCTCCTGAATCAAAGGCTCGACAATCGGTCGAAGCGTCCTTTGTGATACCCCGATAGTTGGAGCATACCGTCCGGTCCCCTTTTTTGAAGATGGGGACTACCACCCCAGTCTGCCACTCTGCAGGCACCGTACCCAACCTCCACACGACACTGAAAAGGCTTGTCAGCCTAGACAGCCCAACAGTGTCCAGAGCCTTCAGCATCTCAGGGCGAATCTCATCCACACCTGGCGCCTTGCCGCTGGGGAGCTTTATTACTACTTCAGCGACCTCTGCCAGGGATATGGGCGAGAGTTCTCCCAAGTCTTCAGGCTCTGCCTCGTTCACAGTGGACGTGATGGCCTGGTTCAGGAGTTCCTCAAAGTGCTCCTTCCATGGCTTGACAATATCCCCAGTTCGGGTCAGCAGTTCTCCTTTGCTGAGCACAGCCTGAGACAAGCCCTGCTTTCCTTTCCTGATGCATCTAACGGTCTGCCAGAACTTCCTTGCGGCCAACTGAAAGTCCCTCTCCATAGCCTCCCCGAACTCCTCCCACACTCGGGATTTTGCCTCAGCGACCGTCACAGCTACAGCCTTTCTGGTCAACCGGTACCTGTCTGCTGCTTCAGGAGACCCCCGGGCCAACCAGACCTGAAAGGCCTCCTTCTTCAGCCTGACGGCCTCCTTCACCACTGGTGTCCACAAGCGAGTTCTCAGGTTGCTGTCACAATAGGCACAGACGACAGCTCTTAGCAGCCGCCTCCACAATGGAGACTTTGAACATGGACCACTCAGACTCCATGTCCCCATCCTCCCCCGGGATGCATGAGAAATGAGTTGAAGACCCCACGGACAGGGGCCTCAGCCAGACATTCTCAGTTCACCCTCACTACATGTTTGTGGTTTACCAGATCTGTCCAGCAGCCTCCCCCGCCATCTGATCCAACTCACCACCAGGTGGTGATCAGCTAACAGCTCTGCTCCTCTCTTCCCTTGAGCGTCCAAGACACACGGCCGCAGATCTGATGATGCAACCACAAAGTCGATCATGGATCTTTGGCCTAAGGTGTTCTGGTACCAGGTACACTTATGAACCTCCCTGTGCTCGAAATGGTGTTTGTTATGGCCAGTCCATGACTAGCACAGAAGTCCAATAACAAAACACCACTCGGGTTCAGATCAGGCAGGCCGTTCCTCCCAATCACCCCCCTCCAGGTTTCTCCGTCATTGCCCATTGCCCATTACCGTCAAGAGACTCCAAGAAGGCTGGGTATTCCGTACTGCTGTTCGGTGCATAGGCACAAATAAAAGTCAGAGACCCACTCTTTGCGACTCGCAGTCGCATCGAGGCGACCCTCTTTTTCTCCGGGGAGAACCCCAACACAGCGGCGCTCAGCCAGGGGCTTTTGAGTATCCCCACACCTGCCGGGTGCCTCTCACCCTGAGCAACTCCGGAAAAAGCGGGAGTCCAGCCCCTCTCCAGGAGTTTGGTTGTAGAGCCAGTGCTATGTGTGGAGGTGAGCCCAACTATATCTAGTGGGTACTGCTCCACCTCCCACACCAGCTCCGGCTCCTTCCCCACCAGAGAGGTGACATTCCACGGTCCCAAAGCCAGTCCGCGATGCCAGGGATAAGGACACCAGGGGCCCTGCCCCTGCCTGCCGCCCAGCACACATTGCACCTGACCCTGATGTCTGTCCCTGCCGGTAGTGGGCCCACAGGGCAACAACTCCATGTCTCCTCTTCTGGCTGAGCCTGACCGGGCCCCATGGCCTAAGGCCCGGCCACCAGATGCTCGCTGGCGAGACAATTGTTGTTCTCAACCACGTTCTGTGGTGTATCCCATCGGGATTTGGGTACTTGGAGTCCATACTGGGTACAGATGTTCCTGTACACTATCCAAGCCACTTGGTTGTGCCTCTCCATGTACGCTGATCCTGCCTGCATCTTACACCCTGCCACTATGTGCTGGACCATCACAGGGGCATTCATTTATTCATTCAACCTTTATTTAAACTTGGAAATACATTGAGGTAGAAACCTCATTTACAATGCAGCCAAGTAAAACAGAATGATGAATAAAATAGTTAAAATGTAATACACCTTAATCAGGTAAAACAGGAACACTTAGAAGTAAAATGTGATACAATTAAGAAGTAAATTGCCCTATGGATAAAAATGATGAAAGCTTTAAATGGTTCTGCAAGTTGTTCCACGTTGCAGGTGCACAATACAAAAAACTGGATTTCCCGAGTTCATTAAAAGCAGTTGGTACCTGCAGCGTAATCCAATCACTCAACCGAGTCTGATAAGAACCCACATTGAAAGAAAGCATGGAACTGATATAGGAAGGTAAAAGACCAATAAGAGCTTTATAAATAAATGAAACTCAGTGTCTTTCACGTCTTAGGGCCCGTCCACACGAAGCCGTTTCAGGGTGAATACGCCAAAGTATTTATGCGGTTCAGCCTTTCGTCCACACAAAGCTGGCGTTTTAGGGGGGCGAAACCGCATCTTTTTGAAACCAGGTTCCAGAGTGGATAAATCTGAAGACGCCGGCTTAGCGTCTCCGTGTGTACGGCCAATACGCAACTTTTGGCCGTCGACGATGTCACACACCGTAGATGACGCCACACACTCTCGCGAGAGAGTGTGTGGCGTCTACCTCACCTTGCTAGCCCAGATCAGCTCTTAGAAAAAACCCTTTTAAACTTGTTTTTTATGGCTTTTGGATTGTTTTGAATTCACAGTACTCATTTTAAACAGTATCTCTTTTAAGCGGGCTGCTGCTTTTAGCGATCGAAGCACCCGATCGCTGTACTTTTTTACTGAATCTGTGTAGCCCACTGCGGCACACCGCCATCAAGCCGAAAGCTCTATAGAGCTACGCCGGGCTATTACGTTATACTTCCTTCCCTGGATTCTCTCGCCACCGTTTTGACAAAACAGCCCACTGTCATTTGAATAAATTCCCCGTGGACAATTCGGCCTAAGGCTGAAGTTACGTGAACTTAAAGAAGACCATCAAAGAGTGGGAGCAAAGAGTGCACTACTACACCGGCTGACAGCGCATTGGAAAGCAGAGATTTACCTGAGACATCCATCAGCAGCGGGCCCTTCCTGGGCCCTCGGCGGTAGGTCTTCTGACTTCTTTCCCGGACTGTAGCTGCCATATCACTGCTGCTATATCATTGCTGTGGGCTCCTGGACGGAGCCCAGGCGTGTACGTTTTTATTCCGTCCATCTGACTGCTTCACACCGGATTTCTCTGTTCCACACCGTACTCTTCCTTCTGGCGCCCGCTGGCTGTTGTTGTCTTTCCTGTTTCAGAATCCACGATGGCTTCGGCTTCTACAACACCTGGGGTTCCTCCGGATCACCATGGAGATGGTACCCTCCTGCAAAAGGCCTATAAGAAGATCGCTGACCTCAAGGAAGATATTAAGCGCCTTTCTTCGGAGCTGGAGCGGAGAGAGCTGCAGATATCTGGTTTCGCTACTACACTCCCCAAGCTGTCCAGCTTTTTTCTGAATAAAGCAAATCAGTCAGTCGCTGGAAATGACACCGTTATATGGGACCCAGCCACTGCATGTCCACGTCCACTATCCTCAACTCCCAACCGTGAGGCTCCTTGGTCTGAGGTGACCACACGTAGCCGCAAAATAGTTGCAAACACAGCTACGTCTCCGCCAGTAAGCACCTCAAACCGTTATGACATCCTGTCGACTGATGACTTCCCAGTCCTCCAGCCAGCGGCCTCGGACCGGGATCCCGTACATACAACTGCTCCTCTGCTGGCTGCTGAGGGATACCGTACAGCTGATGGTCTCAGAGTGAAACCGCCATCCCGCTCCGCAACTTCCTCTGCCCGCCATAAACTTCTGAAGGATGCATTGCGTCACCACTCTAGCAGTTTTCCTCTCCGCGACGCAGTGAAGGTGTCCCCGGTCAATAACAAGTTGCTGTCCGGTAAACTTTTATCTCCACCCACGCCTGCCCGCCCGCTGTTTCCTCCAACTACTGCAATAATTGGAGACTCCATCATTAGAAACACCCGCTTTTTTAATGCAGTCACACATTGTTTTCCCGGTGCCACTGTCCCAAATCTCCTCCAAAATCTCCCAGAGCTGCTAGACTCACTCCCAGCCTCAGTTGAAAAACTGGTGATCCACCTGGGATTTAATGACACTTCCCTCCTCCAGTCTGAGATAACGAAGAAGCACTTTACAGAACTCTTTAACTTGCTGAGTAGCTGCGGGAAGTCTGTGTTTATCTCCGGGCCCCTCCCCTCTTTCTCCCGGGGCGCATCACGCTTCAGCAGGCTCCTCAGCCTCAGTACCTGGCTCCAGTCCACCTGCGTCCTACGTGGGCTTAGTTTTATTGATAATTTTAACTTGTTCTGGAACCGCGCCGTCTTTTACAGCGCTGACGGAATACATCCTTCCAGGCTTGGTAGCAGGGTGCTAAATGATAACATCCGTCACTCTGTTCAACACACGTGTGCCCCCTCGTCCGTCAGTAAGTGACGTCACCAGAACAACGAGCCAGACACAGAGAGTTCCGCCCCCACACCTGACCTTCCTTCCTCCCCCTTGTGGCAGGATGACCTAACTACTCAGCATCTCCCTATTCTTGTTCACATTAGCGATAGAAACTGGACTGCATACCCCCTCATTAGAGCAAAGGCCTTGAGAAAGGGAGTAAATCCTGCAAATCTTCATCCACTAAAATCATGTGGAAATACAGAATATAAAGTCACCTCTCCGGCTAGTTGTGTCCTCTTAAATGTAAGATCCCTCTCAAATAAAACCTTTGTCCTGAATGATTATATCTCAACAAGCAACATGGACTTTCTTTTTTTAACAGAGACATGGCTTAGAAATGGGGATGTAAGTGCTTTTTTTCAGCTATGCCCGCCCAATTACACCTTCCTCAACTCCCCTAGGCTTAGTGGTAGGGGAGGTGGACTTGCAGTTGTTCACAAGAATCACTTAAAGTGCACATTTGTCGCAGTGGAGAAACCTTCCAGCTTTGAGGTATTGATGTTTAAAATTAATCTGCAGATCCCTCTGTGCTGTATTATCATCTATCGTCCCCCTAAACCAAACAGTCAGTTTCTTGCAGAATTTTCTGATTTCATCTCCTCTGTTGTTCTTAGTTATGATCATATTTTATTGGCTGGCGATTTCAACATCCATGTAGACAATCCAGACAACCCTTTTACATTAGAATTTTTAACCATGTGTGAATCTTTTAATCTAAAACAGCATGTATCATCTCCTACACATGAACGGGGTCACACACTTGATTTAGTCTTTACTCTAAGACTGGACATAAATTCTTTGCTTCTTAGGGATTTTATCTCAGACCATAAAATGATTTTATTTGATATAAACTGCACTTCTACAAGCTTCTGTCCAAAGCAAACAGTATATACCCGTAGTTTAAATAGCAACTCAGCTACAGACTTTGAAGCTATCTTCAATGTTCAAGATTGTCTTACTCAGTGCAGCAATGTAAACGACATGGTTAATCAGTTCAATACCATGTGCCTGAAAACTCTGGACCAAATAGCCCCTATGAAACTGAAAACTATTCGCCCCCCCAACCCAAAGCCCTGGATGAATGATAATATTAGAAGGCTAAAAAGAGAATGTAGAAGAGAGGAACGCAAATGGAGGAAAACCAGACTTCAACTTCATAGACTCTATATGAAGGAGCTATTAGTGTCATTTAACTCGCTGGTAAAAAGGGAGAGACTGTCATACTTTTCCAACTTAGTTGCTACAAGAAAACACAACCCAAGATTTCTCTTCAGCACCATTAATAAGCTAATAAACCCCACCCCAGCTACTGTCTGTGCCACCTCTGCAGATTACTGTGAAAAATTTCTGAAATATTTTATTGAAAAGATAGAAAACATTAAGACATCAATTACTCCTGCAAGTTCACCTCCACTCATACCAGAGCCCTCAACCATCCATCTGCTAGAAGAATTCACTCCCATTACCCACAGAGACCTGGTTGACATTGTGGCCAACACTAACCTCACTTCCTGTAAATCAGACATCTTCTCCTCTAAGTTTTTTAAAGAGGTTTTTGGAGTCATCGCCCCCTGTCTTCTCAGGATTGTAAATGAATCTCTTCTATCTGGACTGGTCCCAGACTACTTTAAACAGGCCTGTATTCAGCCCCTTCTTAAGAAACCCGGTCTAGATCCAGCACTTCCCCACAACTATCGTCCCATTTCCAAATTACCTGTAATCTCAAAAATTGTTGAAAAAGTGGTAGCTAAGCAACTCCTAGAAAAAATGGAAGGAAACAACATATTTGACAAATTCTAGTCTGGTTTTAGAAAGAACCATAGCACAGAAACAGCTTTACTAAGGGTAACAAATGACTTTCTGATGGGTGCAGATTCTGGAAACACCTCCGTTCTCATTTTACTGGACTTGAGCGCAGCATTCGATACAGTAGATCACACAATTCTTCTCAATAGACTCAAAAATATGGCTGGCATAGATGGGACTGCATTTAACTGGTTTTCTTCCTATTTGTCAGACAGGGTTTTCAGAGTCACTATAGACAATTTCAGTTCCTCAACAGCTGTCATGTCATGCGGGGTCCCGCAGGGCTCAGTCCTTGGCCCTATTCTTTTCAGTTTATATATGTTGCCCCTTGGACATATCATCCGCCATTTCCCCCCTGTGTCATACCACTGTTATGCTGATGATTCCCAGCTGTATGTCTCACTCTGCCCGGAAAACCACAGTAAATTGAACTCTCTACACAGCTGCCTCACTGCCATTAAGGACTGGATGGCCTCCAATTTCCTACAACTCAATACAGATAAGACTGAAGTCCTGGTTATTGGCCCTGATCACATCTCCAACAGTATCTCCCCTCACCTTGGACCACTAACAATCAACAAGACTCAGACAGCTCGGAACTTAGGAGTCATATTTGACCAGCAGCTCAATTTCAATCAGCACATTAAAAGCATTGTTCAGTCCTGCTATATACAAATTAGAAACATCGCCAAAGTCAAGCCAATGCTCTCCAGAAACATACTCGAACAGCTCATCCACACCCTCATCTTTTCACGCCTGGACTACTGTAATTCATTGCTCACTTGCCTAAATGATGCAGCAATTAACAGATTACAGTTGGTACAGAATACGGCGGCAAGACTTCTCACAAACACCCGACGCAGTGAACACATCACCCCAGTCCTCGCAACCTTACACTGGCTCCCCATCCATTACAGAATTCAGTTCAAAATTCTCTTAATCACATACAAATCTCTCCATGGTCTGGCTCCACTGTACATCTCAGAACTCTTAACCCCGTATTTAGCACCAAGACTCCTCAGATCTGAAAATCAGATGCTGCTAGTTGTCCCACGGTCGAAACTCAAGACTAAAGGAGACTGTGCTTTTTCTGTTTTGGCTCCATTGCAGTGGAACAAGCTCCCCCTCGGCATCAGATCAGCTGAGTCTGTGCATCATTTTAAAAAGCTTTTAAAAACCCACATCTACCGACTGGCATTTTTGCAGTAATTTTAATGTCTGTCTGTCTTCTGTTTCTATTGTCTTAACCATTTGTTCACTGTTTTTCTATATGATGTTTTCTATTGTCTTATTTTTTCAATGATATTGTATGTTGTGAAGCACCTTGTAACCTTGGTTTTGAAAGGTGCTATAGAAATAAAGTTTATTATTATTATTATTATGTCATAGCTCCACCTCTCTAACCTCTGACTTTACCCCGGCAGGAAGCCGTCCCATCACAACAACTATGGCGGATTACAAGCAGCAATAGACAACTATTTACGTTACAGTTTGTTTACAGTACTCTATTCTTCAAGTGGGAAATAACAGGTGGAACGCAGCACCTGTTTTAGCTCAAACAGGATCATGTGATCATACCTCTGCCATCTCTGACAGCCATCTCAAAGCAACCCAGCACGCTAACAATTAGCTCGCCTTGCTCCGTTAAAATATAGTTAACTTTGACATGTCCTGAGCTAGCTTAAGGTAAACATCTGCTCCTTCTAAAGATGATTTATGATCTCTGATGACTTATTAAGAGACACTAACACATCATTCAGTATTAACTGTAGCTCCATGTACAGTGAATAAATGGGATGTTTCCCAGCTAATCCTCCGCTCGTCTGCGTTAACCACGCAGTTTACACGTTTTTATAACTTGTGATTTATTAAAAACTGTTGTGAGTGAAAGATGAAGCTGAATTCAGCGGCAGACTTAAGTAACAGTAATATAAAGTAGGAGGAAAAGACATTCATGTGTTTATATGATATAAAGGAAGTAGGGTAAATCAGTAACACATTCTCAGCCCTAATGACTAAACACATATTTCACAGTATGTTGCTGAGTTTATTTTCTAATGTAGCGAGTGAGAAGAGTGCTTACAAAGTCTTGACCCTTAACTAAAGACTGGCCATCATGACTGACCAAAACACTAGCTGCTCTTAAAGCTTTGTGCATTCTCCAGATGTGACCTGTACAGTATACTGCTATTTTGAAAGTGTGTGGATTGTGTCTAGTGAAAATAAACATGACAACGACAACAACTTCTCAAGCAATATTTTTTTATTATTATAATTACTCGAAATGTGCAAACAAATCACAAGTACTGTCCGTAGGACAAATGAGTGACCACTCGTCCCTGGCCACACACTAACGCCCGGTGCCCACTGTCTGTACTTCGTGTGGATATTTTTTTAATTTGGCGGTGATCTGAGATTTTGATATGCCGATAACGTCGTGCGGGAAATCTTTCTCTGTCGGTTTTGCATACTGTGCCTGAAACGAGTCGATTATATCAGCATACTTCGACTGACACGGCCCCCAATCAACGTGTTGTTGAAGTTTACTGGCTTTGAAATCCAGCGTGACTCGAAGCAGCAGCTTGACTTCATCCTCAGTCCAAACCAAAGTCTCCGTTTTCCCTCTTCTGTTGGAATTTGTTTTGGCCATATCCTTGTTGTGCTTGTGCTGGTTCTTCTTCTTCTGTTTGTATATACCGCGCAAGCTTTTTTGTATGCTCCGTGTCTTCTTCTCTGGTTCAGAGCTGTATGCGCCGGTCTTTAATGGCGCGCCATCTCCTGGCTGGCATATATACTGCAGCCTTTTTATGCGGTTTCAGTGGCTTGAAACGGCTTCATCTTTACGCTTGCATTTTCGAAGCCGGCTCCGTGTTTACGGAACACTATTGCAATCCGATCATTTTCTTTGGCGGTTTCAAAAAGATGCGTCTTCATGTGGACATGGCCTTACTGCAAGGGAGGGCCACCCAACCTTAGAATACAAATCACAGTGATGGGTGTTATAGCTGTCACCAGTGATGAACCTTAATGCAGAGTGATAAACAGAGTCCAGAGGCTTAAGAGTTGTAGCAGAGGCGTGCATGTACAAAATATCACCATAGTCCGACACTGATAAAAAAGTTGCCTCAACAAGCATCTTTCTACAATGCAGTGGAAAGGAGAGTCTGTTTCTATAAAAGAAACCAATTTTAATTCGTAGAGAAGTCACCAGCTTGAAAACGTGATGTTTAAAAGTTAATTTATCATCTAACCAAATACCAAGGTACTTATACTCGGTGACCCTTTCAATATATGAACCATTGTTGGTAGAAATGATGAGGTTGTCATGGATACTATTTTTAGATCTGGTGAACAACATGAATTTAGTTTTGCCTGCATTGAGAACCAGTTTGTGATTATTGAGTGCAACTTGGAGATCAGAAAAGCAGTGTTGGAGGGAATTTATGGCTGTGTGTGCATCATTGGCAATACAGTACAAAACAGTGTCATCTGCATAAAGATGAACATTACACCCAGTGACAGCTGAAGTAATATCATCAATGTAAAGGGAGAATAGAACAGGCCCCAGGATTGAGCCTTGCGGGACACTTTTTGCTATTTGCACAAATTCAGATTTAACATTACCAATAGAAACACACTGCTGCCTGTCGCTGAGGTAACTCTGAAACTAATTAAGGGCCAATTCATCAAATCCAAGAGTACAAAGTCTTTTTAGGAGCAATGTATGATCTACTGTATCAAATGCTTTTGAGAGGTCAATAAAAAGAGCTGCACAGTGTTTTTTCTTATCTAAAGCTGTTATGATGTCATTTACAACAAGAGTGGCTGCAGTAATGGTACTATGTCTTTCCCTAAAATCTGACTGATGCATGCTGAGAATGCAATGTGTTGAAAGGAATGATCTTAGCTGATTATTAACAAGAGATTCCAACACTTTTGCTAAAAAGTGGCACAGCGTGCACCTTGGGTCTGATCTGCTGTGGTAAACCCAGGCCTCTATGGCCCTTGTGCTTAGGGCCTGTTCTTGTAATGTGATGATTAGTGCCTCTGTGCTGTCTGTCAGTCCAGCATTCTCCAGCCACTGGTAGGTCTTCTTGAAATCAGCCACTTTCGCTATCTGACTGTGGTATTCACCATGTAGGGGCTTGTCCCTCCATGTTGTTTGCTCCTCCACCTCTTTGCCCTCATCCGGGTTCTGTTGTCTGAGGCATTCACTTAGCAGGTCATCCTTTGGGGCCATCTTCTTGATGTATTCCTGGATTTTGGATGTTTGGCTGATTGTTACTCCACTTCTGCACTGGTATCCATAGCCAGTCTTCTTGATGATCTGACTGAGGGAATTCAGGCCTATGCAGAACAGCAGTGATGCCACATTTGATGTTGACTTGGGCAATTGGCTTTGAGTTGGCCTCTAGGGTTGTCCTCCACATTCCCATTGAGTTCTTTATGAAGGCTGTTAGTGTCCTGTTGATCTTGTATAGTTCCAGACATTCCAGTATCCGTGTGTGGTATTGAGTCGTCGGCTTTCTTGTAGTCAATCCAGGCGGTGCACAGATTGGTCCTCCTGCTCTTACAGTAGCAGGGAATTGCTCTTTCAACCAGTAGCTGGTGCTCGGCTCCTCTGGTGTTCCTGCCAATTCCTTTCTGTGCCTCGCTCATGTATTGGCCCATATGCCTAGTTATCTTAGCTGCTATGATGCCTGACAGGAGCTTCCATGTTGTGGAGAGACAAGTTATCGGTCTGTAGTTGGATGGGATGGTTAAGTTCTGGGGGTCTTTCAGGATCAGGACTGTCCTGCCCTGTGTCAGCCATTCTGGGTGGGTCCCATCCTTTAGCAGCTGATTCATCTGTGCTGCTAGGCATTCATGGAGTGCAGCTAGCTTCTTCAGCCAGTATGTATTGATCATATCAGGGCCCAGTGCTGTCCAGCTCTTTATCTTTGACACTCTTTCCTGGATGTCTGCCATTGAGATGGTTACTGGTTCTTGTTCAGGGTGGTTGCTGTGGCCAGTTCTTAGGTCCACTAGCCATTGGGCATTGGTGTTGTGTGATGCTTGGCTTTCCCATATGCCCTTCCAGTATGTTTGGGTGGATTGGTTGGTCTGACCATCTCTGGACTCCTGCTTCTTTGGTGTATTTCTTCAGCCAGGCGACCAGAGCTGTTAGTGTTCGCCAGTGCTGTTAGTCTTTTTCCATGTGTGTCTTATTCCAGTAACCCATTTGCCATCAGATTGCCCTGGTTCCCTCGCAACTGACGCGGATCTTGTTGACCTGAGCAACGTATGAGCTGGTATAACTCTATCTGTATTGTAATCGCTCATATCCGATGTAGGCAGGTATAGCATTAATACTTACTGGATAAGGTAACCCCTAGCTGGGATTCGATATATATATTCACAGATATATATATAAAAAATCACTGGCCCTGTTTTTTGTCCACTTCAGATTAAAGCTAAACATATATTTACTTGATGAATATATTAAATTTATGGACAATACTGAATAAAACCAAAACTTTTAATTTATCAACACTTTTTCCCATTCTGACTCACATCATGGTGAACCGTGGTATTGGAGCTCTGTTGATGATGACCATTTTCATTCAACACTCACAAACTTAACTGATAATGACCATTTTCAGAGTTGACTGAGTTGACTGATCAGCTTTCTGAAACTTTCGGAAACAGAAAGCTCAGGGTTCATCAACTCAGAGTTCAGGGTTAGACTCAGAGTTTGTTAAACCTGCTTTCTTAAACAGACCCCAGGATGAAACACAGCCAAAATAATGAACAAAGCCCATCTATCTTTCCCCAGAGTTCTGTCTAGATACTAATAATAAAAGACAATCCTATGCCTGACTCCCTGAACTAAACAAAAACAGGAGAAAACAGTATTAAACAAAAACTCCACTGACCACTCAAAGTGCTTTTTACACTATTCACCATTCACACACACATTCATACACTGGTGGCTGAGGCTACCGTACAAGGTGCCACCTGCTATTCAGTTTTTAACACACTCACACACCGATGGAAGCATCATCGGGAGCAATTTTAGGTTCAGTATCTTGCTCAAGGATACTTCAGCATGCAGACTGGAGGAGCTGGGGATCGAATTGCTGATCTTCCGATTGGTGGACGACCCGCTCTACCTCTGAGCCACAGCCGCCCTGTGCTATGCTATGCTATTGCTATGCTATTTGCAGTATTTACAATGTTAGCTAGCAGTATGCTAACACACGCTGAGAATATCTAATATCAAGCAACTGTACAAGTAACTAGCATACAGCTAATTCAAAAAAGTAAAGTAAGTAAACCCAAACAACACATGACTTATCTCACTGTTCTAGGTACAATATCTCACAGAGTTTCACATAAAAGTTTCAGACAGCCGAGGAGGAAAACACACTGCTGCCACCATCAACTGTGGCAGCCAACTCAGATGTTATACAGACCAGCCCCCAGCTGGTCTGCAGCAGTCACGCAACTGACGGTCATCCGATCAGAGCTGGATGCCAGCACCCGAAGATAAACACAGATCCTCCCAAAAAAAAAACCAAGACTTCTTACTCCTCTTGAGCATCACTAATGCCACACACAAGAAAATATATAATATAAATTTGGCAAGCCATTAAACCCCCAAACATTTCCCCCTTCAAAAAAGTTTTGTTATTAAAGACTGGACTGGTATATGTGAGAGGGCATCTGCTAACACATTTTCTGCTCCTCTTTTGGACTGAGATATTGTCCTCAAGGGGGGATTCCTTTTCACAGTGCTGTGCAGAGCAGCACAGTGGTCCCATGGTTAGCATTTCGCCTCACAGCAATAGGGTTCCTGGTTTGAGCCAGAGGTGGGGGAGCCCTTCTGTGCATGTTCCTCCTGTGTCATCGTTGGTTTTCTTTAGGTACTCTAGCTTCCTCCCACAGTCCAAAGACATGCAGGTTAAACTGTAACTCTTAATTGTCCGTAGGTGTGAGTGTTAATGGTTGTCTATTTCTTTGTGTCAGCCCCAGACTGGCGACCAGTCCAGGATGAACCCCGCCTCTCCCTCAATGTCAGCTGGGATAAGCTCCTGCCCCTATGACCCCCAACAGGATAAGCAGTTACAGAAAATGAATGAATGAATGTACATTATCAGACAACAGCAAATACACAGCACATAGTAACAACATGGACAAGATCATAAAAACTGCGCAACTGCACACAGTAACATTTGACAACATCACAGCAGCAACACAGACAGGAGTGCACACTTAGGCCTGCTCAGTGAGGCCCATTATTTAAGGCAGCTATGGTTGCAGGGATCAGGCTCTTCCCAAAGCGAGCCCTTTTGCACCTCAGTGCTCTGTATCTGCGCCTGGAGGGCAGGGGGTGAGACTGTGATTGAGTGGGTGTGTGATGTCCTGTTCATACATACAGTGTCACTTCACTTTTCACTTGCATTCCCACCAAAAAAGCAGTAAAGACAATGAGGAAATGTCTGCTACAAGACAGCTCCCTTCCCAACAGGACCAACTTCACCCCAGACCACATTTGTTACCTGCTGGATCTCTGTTTGACCACCACCTACTTCAAGTACAGTGAGGGTTTCTACAGACAAAGGCATGGCTGTGCTATGGGCTCGCCAGTGTCCCCAAAAGTGGCCAACCTTTATACAGAAGATGTGGAGAAGAGAGCTCTGACCACCTTTACAGGACTTGCTCCTAGCCACTGGATGACACCTGTGCCAAAATCAAAACTAAGGAAGTGGAAGCCCTCACAGAGCACATTAATGCAGTGGAGCCCAACATCAAATTTACATGGGAGGATGTCAGAGGAGACAGTCTACCCCTCTTAGACAGTGCAGTACACTTTGATAAGGACAGAAGCCTCAACACTGAGGTGTACAGAAAACCTATACACACAGACCAATACCTGTTGCTCGGCTCTCACCACCCACTGGAGCATAAGCTTGGAGTCATCAGTACCCTGAACCATCAAGCTGAAAATGTGCCCACAAGGACAGAGGGCAAGGTGAAGGAACAGAAACACATCAGGAAAGCACCTAAAAGCTGTGGCTACCCCAATTGGGCCTTTGCGAAAGCCTCAAAAAGACCCAGAGTGGACATATAGAGGACACACAAAAAAACCCCAACATCATTATTCCTTATCTTGTAGGTGTATCTGAGAAACTTAAGTGGATCTTCAACAAAAACCACATCCCTGTGCACCTTAAACCCAGTACGACACTGAGGCAGAAGCTTGTTCACCCTAAAGTCAAAACAGCCAGGCATAAGTAGAGTAATGTAGTGTATGCAGTTCAGGAATACACAGATTTGTACATTGATAAAAAAAAAAAAAAAACAGCCACTCCACAAATGCATGGCACTTTACTATATAAAACTTAAGATTACCATGACCTGGATGACTGGGAATTTTCACTGACATGCTGAAATGTAGCTTGTTAAAATTTATACTTGCAGTGATTTGAAAAAATCTTCAGTCCACTCTACTTTGAAGACAAAGTATTGAGTAGTGGAATATTAGACAGGTCATATGTAATTATACTTCTCTTGTACATTTTTTCATCAACCTCTACTTCTGCGTAGTTTCAGCTAGAGAAACCATTCAAATGTCAAAATGTTATGATCTTTAATAAATCCTCTACACTGCTACTCTTTCTCAGGTATCTGCATTAAACATTACAGGCCCATATATAATAATATATGTAAATATAAATATAAATATAAATATGATAATATTTCTCTGCAACTGCAAGGTCAGTATGAGTTAAAGTTGCAAGTAGCATTTACGAGGGTCCGAGCAGATTGCAAGCATTTGATTGCTCATTTCTTTTTTAACTGACAAGAATATTTAGCGAGCTGGCTTCTCTGATATTTACAGGTAGTGTGTTCCATAGCTTTGGGGCGTAATTAACAAAGGCTGCATCCCCGATCTTCTTCTGGGTTGTTGCTGGGAATAGTTAACATGGGAGTTAGCAATGTAGCTTGGTCTGAGCCCATTTAGGGCTTTGTATACAAGGGGAATTAATTTAAAATCAATTGTACATGTAACAGGAAGCCAGTACAGAGCAGCTCAGACTGGCCTGATGTGCTCTCTCCTCTTGGTTCTTTTTAAAAGCTGAGCTGCAGAGTTTTGACCTGAAGTCTCTTAGTGGTGTTTTTTGGGAGGCTGGTACAAAGTGCATTACAGTAGCTGAGTCAGCTTGAAATAAAGGTATGAATCAATTTCTCTGCATCTTTCCCATTTAGAAATGGTCGTACCTTAGCTATGTTTCTGAGGTGGAAAAATGATGATTTCATCACCTTGTTAAGGTGGGAGTTCAGGCTTAGATCTGAATCTAGGATCACACCAAGACATGTCACTAATTTAATCCAGGGAGTTTGATTCCCCAGATTATTAAGCAGCATTTCTCTTTATGTTTAAAGCTGACAAGCAGGATTTTAGTGTTGTCTTCGTTTAATTTTAAGTGATTATTGTTCATCCATTTATGTTTGGCCATAAGACAGGTAGTAATGGAGTTAATGGTTGCAGCATCATTTGGCTCAGCAGAGATGTACAGTTGCATGTCATACACATAACTATGGAAACAAACATTGTGTTCTCTGATGATGTCACCAAGCGGCAGCATGTACAGTGAGAATAATAATAGACCAATGCAGCTCCCTTGTGCAACCCCAAAACAAACTGACATAAAACTTCCTCCCTTTAATTTATGTTTTGGCCCAGTTTAACACAGTCAGAAAGACCAACCAACTTTTCAAGACAAGTGATAAAGATGTCAGGGTCAGTCATATCAAATGCTGTGCTTAGGTCTAAGAGGACAGGAACTGAAACCTTATTTTCATCAGAATTTAGTGTCACTGATTATTTTAGTGAGAGCAGTTTCAGTGTTGTGGTGTGTTCTAAAAACTGCTTGAAATTCCTCCAGGATACTATTCTCTTCAAGAAAGGAATTTATTTGCACCGAAACCATTTTTCAAGAATCCTTCTAATTAATGAGAGGTTGGCTATCAGCCTGTAGCTGGTCAGTGCATTCATATCTGGGTTGGGTTTCTTTAGTATGGGTTTTACAACAACTGTTTTGAAGGTATCTGTTTGAAGAGATGTATTTATAATCTAAGTGACAGTCTTGCAAAGCTCCAGTAATGTAATATGGCAAGAGCAGGATCTGAACTCTTAACCTTCACAAGTCAACCACATTACCACTCAACTACTAAAGAAACAGGTGATTGTTTTGGGTCATAGTAGGTTTTTAGTTACTTTTCTTTCATGGATAAGGGATCTCTTGTTCTGTAGTTTTTTTTTATCAGTTTCTTTTTTTTCATACTTTTTTTCACACAGTGTTTATACACACAGAAAGGAAAACAAACAGACACACAAACAAACAAAAAGAAATTCATTCCTGTATCATAATAGCTTGACCACTTGAGCCATCCTTTTTCAAATAATTTCAAGTTTCCCCTCATTTTGTATGTTAAATATTCCATTTGGTGTATCTGTTGAACTGTCTTTTCATTTATCTGTGGTGGGAGATGTTTTTTGAAGCCAGTGTCTTGTAACTTGTTTTAAAGCAGTTATACGAAGCACTCTAAGCAAATAGTTGTCATTTTCATTGGGAGTTATGTCTATTGTCCTTCCCAATAGCACATAGTATGTATTTATTTGAACAACTTTCCTTAAAATGTGACTGATTTCTTTCTGCATATTATTCCAAAACATTTGCAATACAGGACAAGGCCAGAAGATATGCCCAACATTAGCATACAATTCACTACATTCCCTCCAGCAGCCTGGTGATATTTTGTTGTTGTATTTGGCTTGTTGCACCGGTGTTATAAAATATCTTGATTGTATTTTCCATGCGTATTCTCTCCAACATAGTAGTTGTATGAATGTTCCGATTCATTTCTCTCCAGATTTCCTCTGATATACTTATATTAAGTTATTCTTCCCATTTTTAGTTTGCCTTTGTGTTTTGGTGCTTACAGTTATTTTCTAAAATAGCATATATGGCAGAGATTTGGTGTGGTACTTTGGTTTTGTCATAATTCTTTATCAAAAATTGCACCAGTGGGTGAAAATCTCTGCTAGTCTTCTTTCCCATTTCACTGTTTTGAATATAACTTCTCATTTGTAAGTATCGGAAGAAATGGGAATGTGGTAAATGGTACTGTTTACTTAGGGATTCAAATGACATTATTCCATTCTCATTTAAAGGGGAGGTATTATACTCATTTTCTCGCTGCATCGCTTCCTTGTATTTCCTGCATCCCACGAAAACGGTCTGTGTAATTTACTCCACCCCCCGGCCCTCCTCCATGTGCGCCTCCCGCCGTGCCCACTCCGCTGTGACTGGTCACACTACCGAGGACTTCCGAAGGGCTGCCGAGCGCTGCCGAGCCCCACCTCCTTATTTTGCTGGTGCGAAAGTTGAGAGAATTTCACTTTTGAAAATGTCAACTTTTGACTAAAGTACAGAGGTTACTTCAAGACATCTCTGAATGGTAAGTAACGTTAGCCGTTAGCCGTAGCTTGTTGTTGTCATTACCTGCTTACCTGAGCGGCGTATTCCTGGGCATGCCCATATAAGTAAGTCTGGTACACATTGACGTCAAAAAAAACGTGTTAAAAAAACACAGTAAAACACAGTGTGCAGAGCCACCCAAGACAGTTTGCAGGGCTCACCTCCAAATGCATAAACCTCATTATTTGACACTTTGGCATCATTTAACACGAGTATCTGACATTGTAACAACATTTATATGTCAGAAAAGAGGAAAAGCATAATAGTTCCTCTTTAAACACTGTCCAAAAATTGTCAATCCCTTTTGTGCCCATATTTCAAAAACTTAATCAGTTTTGTTCGGCATAAATTCAGGGTCTTCTTTTATCTCTATCAGTGCCATTAAATCTATCTTTATTTCAACAGTTCTTTTGATTCCAGCCCAAATCTCTAGAGTGTTTCTACGTAATGTATTATCTTTTACTAATGCTTTTTGTTGACATTCTGTACAGAAAGGAATTGTTTTTATTGGACCATGACACATGGACATATCTATTGACATCCACTTTGCTTCTGAATTATCATTTAACCAAATGCGTATTGGCTGCATTTGTGCTGCAAAATAGTAATGCTTCAAATTTGGGAGGGCAAGCCCCCCTTCTCTTTAGCCATTTTCAATGTCTTCATTTTGACTCTTAGTTTCTTGGTGTCCCATATAAATTTACCTATCATTGTATCCCAGTTTTTGAAAGTGTTGCACATATATATAGTGGTATTGTCTGGAATTAAAACAAAAAATGTGAAAGTACATTCATTGTAATTGCGTCTGTTCTTCTGCCCAATGACCCTATAACAGATTTCCACCAGTTCATGTCTTGGCTGACTTGTGCTTCCAAACATGTATAGTTCAACTGATGCAGTAACCTGGTATTCTTTGGTAGCACAGTTCCCAGGTACTTAATTCTGTCCCTGTCCCATTGTCATAGGCTCCTAGGACCATTGCTTCGCACTTCTGTGTGTTTAACTTATATCTTATATCTCACAAAACTATAATTTTCAATAACCTGCACAAGAGCTGGTAATGATTTGTCTAAGTTTGTAACATATAAAACTACATCATCTGCATATAAAGCCAGTTTATGAGAGTCCTCTGCTACTTTCACACCCTCAATTTCATTAGTTGTTCTAATACATGCTACCATGGGTTCAATACAGATTGCAAAAATTAGTGAGGATAGAGGATCCCCTTGTCTTGTTCCCTGTTTCAATTCAAAACTGTCGGATAAGGTTCCATTTGCCCTGACTTGTGCTTTTGACCTGTTATACATAGCTTGAAGCCATTTGATAAAGGTGTCATGAAAGCCAAATCTACTACAACTTTCAAATATAAAAGGCCATGACACCCTGTTGAAGGCCTTTTCAGCATCTAAGGTGAGAATCAAAATTTGAATGTTCATTTTTTGTGAAAAATCTATTATATTCAAAGTATGTCTTACATTCTCTCTTAGATAATCTATTTGCTATGATGCTGCTTGGCAGCTTTTGGTCCACATTTAGTAAAGTTACTGGTCTATAGGATCCACAGCTTGTGGGATCTTTCCCTTTTTTATGTATGACTGTGACTATAGAGTTACACCATGTACTAGCCCACTGACCCTGATTTAATGCCCAATTAAAAGTCCTCTCTAAGATTGGTAATAGTTCTTTGCTAAATTCCTTATAAAATTCACCTGTAAATCCATCGCTTCCTGGACATTTGTCCCTTTTTAGTTTTTTTTTTAATCACCGCCTTGATCTTTTCTGGCATAATCGCTGTGATCAGACATGCATTTTGTTCATCAGTTACCTGCAGTAAATTTATTCCAGATACATATTCTTTAACTCCATTTTGCTGAGTCAAATTATTACCCGAACTATACAGTTTTTCATAATATTTTGCAAAATCTTGTGCAATTCCTTTTTTACCTTTTACAGTTACTTCCCTAGTTTGATCCTTAATTGCTACTATGTTTGATTTTTCCTGTTGTTTTTTCAATTTATAGGCCAGGTTTTCATTGCTTTCGCCCCAATATCAAAGTATTTCTGTTTTGTAAACATCAGTGATTTCTCTACTTCTACAGTTAATAATCCAGTTCACTTCTTAGTTTATTCAAAGATTGCAAATCAGAGCCATGTCTTTTCATCTTGTGCTTCAATTCTAATGTCTTAATTGATTGCTCCAGCCCCTTTATTCTTTTCTCCCTTTCTTTCTTCTTGTATGAGGCAAATGAAATAATTTCCTCTCTCAATACAACTTTCACTCCCTCCCACAGTGTAACTGGATCTACGTCCCCTGTATCATTGGTTTCTAAATAATTTTTGATAATTGATCTTATTTTAGTCTGAAAGTCTTCCATTTGTAGCAGGCAGTTGTTTAGTCTCCATAGCCTATGACCTTTCTCCAAGTCAAAATTTACTGTAATTGCAGAAGTATCAGAGAATGATCAGACAATACAATTGAATTTATGTGACAGTCTAAAACCATTGATATGTGATTCTTAAACATAAAAAAAATAGTCTAACCTAATAGTCTAATCTAATTTTGAAAAAAAAAGGTATAGTCTCTTTCTTTTGGATGGAGAGTTCTCCACACATCTACCAACCCCATTTCCTTAGCTGCTCCTCTCATTATTTTAGCAGCTTGATTTTAACTATGTTGTCTATCACTTTGTGTTCCTATACTTGGGTCCATAATGAGGTTAATCACCTGCAGTAAAAGTGACCCCTTGACTTTCCAATACTATCATTTCAACAACCTCTTAAATCCGGTCCTTCTTCAGGAAGGTTGTAAACATTTATAAATGAAACCATTACTTGTTCAATCATTCCAACAACCATCACATATCTGCCTTCTTTATCTGCTATTGATTTCTTCAATGTGAAACCTAATTGGGGCATTATTAAGATAGCCACTCCTCTTCTGCAGGATTTAAATGAAGAGTAATATACCTGGGCATTTGTAAGTTTCTTTAATTTTTCATGTTTTTCACGCTTGATTGGGTTATTGATACCATTCACATTATATGAAACTGTATTTAAATCTTTCATTTATTAGAAGAGGAGTTAAACAAAAATACTTGATTACCATTCACCACCTTACTATTAAATAATAAATCTTTGGTCTTGCTAATTTTTAACTCATTGTGATTGACAGCCTTGTAAAATAGTGAACAACACACATAATCTCATCTACAACCTCCTTAAGAAATAAAATCTGACTGTAAAGTAATGATTCCCTAAATGAAAATAGGAATCTGGGGCTTCTACTAAAAACTGCCCTGTTTGAAAAAACAACAGCAGCTTATCAAATCCAAGCTGCATTGTACATCGCTGTGAACTTGTGTGCAGTCAAGTTGTTCCGCTGGTATCTCCAGCTTCTCTGATATGAGAGTCTTTAGAAACTTAACCATGTCGCTTCCTTCCACCTCCTCCTTCACCTGGTAGTTTCTGATGTTGTTCTGTCTGGATTTGTTTTCCAAATACTCAATTTTTTCAGCCAGGTGTTTTTCTTGCTGCAGCAGGTGAGTTAGTGCTCTGGCGTTTACCATCTCATTCTCCTCCAGTTTATTCACTCTTTGTTCACCAGCCAAAATATTTTTGTTTGTGCTGTTAAGCACTGTTTGCATTTCTCTCACCGCGACTCTCAATTTTGAGAGCTCTTCTTTCATTTCATCAGAGTGTTGATGAAATCCCAACCTAAAGTGTTTAATTTGTGCTGCAATATCCTCTTTTATAACTCAGCACTAGACTTTCCAGGCTGTTTCTTGCCGCTTCCTTCACACTCGTCATTGTGAGTGTTTGCTGTTGTTTGTGTTTGTCCTGTTTTTCTTTACCTTTCACCTCCTGAGTAACCGCACCTGAGCGCAAGTTCATTCCACCTTCTTCCAAATTATATACGGCAAATTTTTTCATCGGCAGATCCATAAAATAACTAATTTTAGGGGGGTATGTCAGAGAGTGTTTTCACAGTAGCATATCTCACATGTGCTTGACCGGAAGTCCTATCTGTTTTTTTTTTTAGTTTTCCCTGCTGCAACAAGTGGTATGTTTTTAAGATTTCATCTGCTGAAGGGGGACAGACTTTATCTTGTGTCTGAGTTTAACGTGTATCTTGGAGCATGATATGTAATATCACAAATAGTTTGTAGTACTCATGTACTGACAATTAAAATCAGTAAAGTTTGTTACCCATTGCACCTGTTTTGGAGATTATTATCAAACATTATAGATAAATACAATTTATCAGAAGGTTTGAACTCATTATGAGATTTCTGTTTTCACATTTTGCCCAGACACATTAAGGACTCAGGTAAACTCTTTTAGTTGATGCCATGCTGCTGGAGGATGGGTGAATGAGTGGATGGGCCCTTGAAAACTGCAGCGCACCAAAGTTAGGCTTGTGAGAGTCTGTGGAAAAAAAAGAGTAAAGTAATCAGTATTTAATAAAACAATGACAGTAACAACATCGAAAAACAAATTAATAGTAACATAAATTAAAAGTTATGATCTACATAGTGGTGGAAAGTAACTGAATCCATTTACTTGAGTACTGTACTTTAATACAATTTTGAAATACTTGTACTTGAGTGTTTTCATCTGTTGCTACTGTATACTTTAAAGTTTAGAGGGATATATTGTATTCTGTACACCAGTGCATTTACTTGACTGCTTTAGTTTTTAGTTACTTTCAGACTAATGTTTGACACAATAGATAATATAACAAGCTTTTAAACAACGTATCCTTATAGAATGGTTTGTATGATGTCACTTGAATTAGCGGCCGTGAGTGACGTTACGTCCTTGTAGTAAAGTTACAGTGGTGGAAAAAAGTTTTCGGACACCCTTAAAATTTTACACAATCTCAAATATTATCATGAAATATTTGTGGAAAAATCTTTTTTGTGTTTCAAAAGGTGTGGCTGCATTAGACAGACACAAACAAATACAAATGATATTTTTTTTTGTTTATTGTTTACAAGAAAAACTAACAAAACTAAATTCTTGACAGTTTCAATATGTCAGTTCTCAACATTGTTGGTATCAAAGTCAACAAATAACAGAGAATGTGTTAAAATAAATAAACCATCACATCATCAAATTAATATTTAGTAGTCCTGCCATTAGCACGCAGTAGAGCTCTAATCCTGGCTGGTATGTTCCCCACGAGCCTTTCACACTGTTGAGGGGTAATCTTGTCCCATTCTTCTTGAATTACTGTTTTTAATTCTTCTAAATTCTTTGGTTTACGCTTTGAAACAGACCTTTTGATAATCCACCACAGATTTTCAATGGGGCTCATGTCCGGGGATTGAGCTGGCCACTCTAAGACCTGGATACTGTGCTCCTGCAGCCAAGTTCTACTGGCCCTGGATGTGTGGCAAGGGGCATTATCTTGTTGAAATATCCAGTTTTGACCTCGACGGAACAGTGCACGTGCAGAAGGGAGCATGTGGGTTTCGAGAATGGCACAATACTTGGCAGAGTTCAATGTGCCATCACAGACAGTGAGATGACCATCACCAGTAGCACTCATGCATCCCTAAACCATGATACTGCCTCCACCATGCTTGACATTGGGTACTGTACATGCTGGAGATAATGCTTCGCCTGGCCTTCTGCGTACCCTCACATTAGCAGGAGGAAGATAAAGCTGGAAACTGGACTCATCTGACCACAGAATCTTCTTCCACTTCCTGGCTGTCCAGTTCTTGTGTGCTTGGGCCCAACGACGCCGGGCTAACCTCTGTCTCTCATTGATCAGGGGCTTCTTGACAGCCTCGTAGGACCTTAAGCCATGATCTAAAAGTCGGCCATGTACAGCGCGGGTGGAACACTGGACACCAGTGTGGTTTGACCACTGCTGCTGAAGCTCCTGTGATGTCATTCGGCAGTTTTCCCTGCACATGCGGATCAGGATGTGGTCATTTCTTGCTGAAGAAACCCTTGGACACCCAGATCTTGGTTTGTTTTCAAAGCTCTTGGTTCGTTTGTATTTCTGCAGAGTGTATCCAACTGCTGAAGGACAGCATCTGCACTTCGTGGGTATGTGGCGGCAGCTGTACCCTTCCTGGCTAAGAATCTGTATCTTCAGGCGTGTTTCCTGCAGTAGGTTCCTTGTTTTAGCCATTTTTGTCTCTGAAGAACTTTCAAATGTGCTGGCTTTATATAGACACGAAGCACGGCAACAAAAATTGTGTCTTTTAATAAAAAGCACAACCTTCATTAGTGGATCACTGGTATCAAAATGACCCAATACTCAAAATTTCTTATGTATTTTTATGGAACCAATCAATTTTAAGTTTTTAATGGCTTTTTTAGGATTTGTTCAGTAATTTGTCTGTGACTGTACTAAAAGAAATGAAGACTTGAAGACCCAAGAGTGATCCCTAATGCAATATTTCACAAATGCATGGGGTGTCCGAAAACTTTTTTCCACCACTGTATGTAACTCACATAAAGTCGCTCCCGTAACTTTAAAATGACTCAAGTTCACTTGGTTTCACACAACTCTAAACACCAGTCTCCTTGGGGAAAGTCCTGTGTTTTGTGACACATCCACCACCCCAGTCTGCCTCCCCACTCGGAATACTTCCTTCTTCACTCCTGTCAGCACATTGGTCACATGATCACATCCCGCTGAAATACAAGAATTACTGGCTCATGATCACGTGGGATATACGCAGACTTTGGTGTATCAATTTTGTAGGTAAACATACAAACAGTGCATGAGCCAGTGCATGAACAGTGAACAGCCTGTATTAGAAAATAACAAATATTCTATATATTCTAGTTTTCAGTGTCAGGTTTTGGTTTAAATTGAGTTTCTGCATATATGCCAAATCCATACTGTCTTCAAAGTGCGATCCATAAATGTAAATTTTTTTATTTTACATTTCTCTGTATTTGGCTACAGCGCTACTGATACTGGATTTAGATTTGATAAAATGCCATTATACCTCAAACGGTCTAAGAGAGTATGCACTGTTCTGTGTGGTGAAACTCATACAAGTAGCAGTAGAAGAATGGCATATTCATGTGCAAACACTTTAACACTCATTGATCTGTATGATTATTTATTGCTGTCTATTTTCAGGATATCATTGATTAGCTGACAGGAATTTTAGAGGTGGGTGTTACAGTGTTGTAAAGCCAGCAGCCAAGACAAGACTTAAAAACAACTATTTGTGTGAGTGTGAGTTGATGGCAATATGCAATGAAGGGCTGGAGAGGAAGTTAAGCTGTAGAACAACAAACCTGTCCATGAGTGTGGGAATCTAAATGGGAGCTCAGTGTGAGTCTGCAGCAACAGCCATTCTCTGGGTTTCTTTGTCTACACTGACTGGAGCTAGATCTAAGCTGCTTTCTGACCGCTAGTGGAGGCAACATGCTGTTTCAAAACACTCACTGCCTCCTTCTGTCAGTAATGCCTGTCAAAGGAGAGTATACAAAACTAATATTTGAGATGCAGTGTTGCAGATACATGTTTTTGGACTCATATACAGTGGCCAAGGACAAAACACAATAACACAACAACATTTCAGAAAACACATTTCCCAAACCACTGCAACATTTCAGTAAACAAAACATTAAGAAAAAAACCCACAACATTTCAGAAAATCAAAGCATTAAAAAAACACAACATTTCCCAAAACACTGCAATATTTATGAAAAACGAAACAACACTTCAATAAAAACAACACTTCCCAAACACTACAACATCTATCTATAAAGCAAGAAATCTCTGTCTGTCAGTCTGTGTGTCTGTGTGTCTGTCAGTCTGTGTGTCTGTGTGTCTGTGGCTCGCATATCTCTCTGACTATCCAATCTCGTTGTACTACTGTATAATGACAATAAAGGGCATTCTGTTCTATTCTATTCTATCAACCTGAGCTTTCGGATATGGCTTGCGCATGGCACGATGTTGTGCATCCTTCATTTTGAAGTTTTTTGGATTGATATTCACAACATTATCATTAAAAGTTTAAATCCCATACACCTCCGTGTAACCAATCTAGCCTATCACGCTCTCACTCGCAGCTGTAGCCACACCCCACGGAATACAGGATCAAATTACCTACTGCTATACCGCTCTGCGTCACCCAAAACTTTGCACACGCCTATCCCGGATGTCCACTGGATCCATCTCATGGGTGATTCAGCCACGGCGCGGGTGCTGGACATAGCTGTCAAGTCTCCCGTTTTGGCTGGGAAACTACTGCATTTTACCCCTCTTTCCCTCCGTCCTCCCGTTTTAGTATTCTCCCGTAAATCTACGGTATTATAATAAAAAAACAACAACATTCCTCTACCCCTCCAAACTGAACTGTCACCAGCCTCGCGAGAACTGCCACCTGCAGTAGCCTGGGTGGCAGTTGTCGCGAGGTTAGTGCCGACTGCGGGAACAAACCTGGAACAACAAAAGAGAGCGATGGATGGATGTAACGAAGGAGAAGGCCTTCCTGACAAAAAAAAAAAAGAAGTCCTGTAAATATCTCGAAAAATGGGACAGCGAATTTACTTTCCTAAAGAGGAGCAGGATGGGCACATTATGAACTGAAAATATGTTTAAGCAATAAGCCCCGAGAAGTCGTGGGTTACAGTGATTTTACAACGGCTGAGGGGCGTTCAGTGCCCCTCCGCCGTTATAAAATCACTGTAACTCACGGCTTCAAGGGGCTTATAGCTTTATAAAACGGTTACCCTACATATAGCCCATAAAATAAACATACACGAAAAAGAATCAACAATTTATTGGTAATAATGCAACAATAAAATTGAGAACTATTCATTGTTCCACCAAGCAAGATTGAGTGGACAGAATGGTTGCCAAGCAACACAGACGCTGCGGTCTACCAGTGGGTTACACTGATTTTACAACGGCATGGAACGTGGCTCAGCCAATCACATTTAAGGATGGGAAGCACCCGTTTTATAAACCATAAATAAATGTGCTTCTTATACCCTTTTGTGTTTTCATTTAGGCTGTATTATAACGTAGGGATGTTCACAGCATTTCAGTGTCAACAAAGGTTGGCCTATCAGATTCTGATCACCTAATTGTAGTTGGTAAGCGGTTGACAAGTTGTTTTTAGATATCTTGTACACCTGTCTTAAAATGTAAGGGATACTGGAGATGGTTGGGGTGGTGGGACGGCTCGCAGTGAGCGCCGGAAAATGTCCCTTATTTTCAAATCCAAAACTTGACAGGTATGGTGCTGGAGCTAATCGCGGCCATTCAAGTCTATGTAAACTGCTCCACCAGAAGCGGCTCGGCGCTCCGCTAAAAATATGTGCCGGGTCTATTTTTTGACAGATGCCGCACAACGAAGCGTCAATTTCCACAGACCAAATGAGTCAAACAGGAAGCCAGGTGCAGAAAAGACGAGAGTATGCGGTCAATTTTCAAAATCAAAACAAAACACCCATGAAAACTCTGGAGCGTATTTCACATCACTACAACAACATGACGTCAAAGTTTGTGGCCCCCAGCAGGCAGCGAAATCTTTTCTTTGTTTGTTGATGTCTTTTTACCTCCAGTGTTTCTGCACATTATCGCGTGACATCATGATCTCGCGATCCGTCAATTCCAACCGCTCGCGTGCGCGCTGCTATAGATGCGCTTCCAGTAGACATTGACGCCTGGCACAGGACGGAGGAGTCCGTGCCACGGCCGTACCACGCACATGACGGATCCAGCGTACACCCGGGGTTATGGCATTCCCTTTTGTCCCTCCCCCATATACAGTACAGGCCAAAAGTTTGGACACACCTTCTCATTCAATGCGTTTTCTTTATTTTCATGACTATTTACATTGTAGATTCTCACTGAAGGCATCAAAACTATGAATGAACACATGTGGAGTTATGTACTTAACAAAAAAAGGTGAAATAACTGAAAACATGTTTTATATTCTAGTTTCTTCAAAATAGCCACCCTTTGCTCTGATTACTGCTTTGCACACTCTTGGCATTCTCTCGATGAGCTTCAAGCTTCAAACTACGGGTGACACACAATGGCACCGAGTTACTGTTTACCAACCCGAAGGAAGCCCTTGCTTATGCTGAACGTAATTTTGGACAGGAGTAGACAGAGCCGAACTGTAAAGTAGCATTACCTCATATCCAGTTGATAATCCAAATAAGGGACACATAATGCCATTTCAGTTGGACTGTTGTATTAATCATTAGTGTTGTTACTGGTGTGTTCACATCATACAAAGCTTAAAGCATTTCAGTGGACTGCGCTCAGTATTCTTGTTAATGTTGTTATTTCAAGCTCCTATTTTTTCTACTTCAAATATTTAACTGTTCGGATTTTCTTGATGCTATTATAGGAAATATGCACTTGGACTATATGTCCTGTTTTGTGGTTAACTTCTTAATCATTGTTGGAGAGCTACGAGTTGTTCTTTGCAATAACCACACTCAGAGTCTTGGGGATTAGACAAGGAGGTGACTTTAGTTATATAGTCGTAGCTGTTTATTTTTTTTCTTTTTCCTTTTGCTCTTTACTTTAGTTATTGTTCCTCCTGCAGCAGGGTTGCGCTGCGCTCTGTTAGTGGCAGCTAGATGACGAGCGGGTGTGGGTTTGTCTTCACGAAGGGGGGGTGTGGGGGAGGGAGGGAGGAGTGTTACTTGGCAGATGGCAATGTAGCTTACATTTATGATACAGGATAATACGGGAGTATCTAAGGAGAGAATGGGTGAAATCATTTTTTCCTCTTGGAATGTCAAAGGTATAAATGAGCCAGTTAAAAGGGGCAAGGTGTTGGCACATTTGAAATCTCTTAATTCAGGGATTATATTTTTGCAGGAAACACATTTAAAGAAGGACTCACATCTCAGACTTAGATGTAGATGGATAAGCCAAGTTTACCACTCCTCCTTTCCATTTAAGACCAGAGGAGTGGCCATTGTAATCCGCAAGGGAGTTCTTTTTAGACATCACTCCACCATTGCTGATAGGGAGGGGAGATATGTCATAGTGGTGGGAGAGCTGTATTCTAGGCTGGTGACAATGTTAAATATATATGGGCCAAATCAGGATGATCTTGAATTTTTCCGAAAGTTGTTTGGGTTAATACCAGATATTTCTAGTACTAATTTGATTATTGGGGGTGATTTTAATTGTATTTTGGATCAATATTTGGATAGGTCATCAGCACAAAACTTAGCCCCCTCTAATTCAAGTAAATTGCTTAATACATACATTAAAAATATGAATCTGTGTGATATATGGAGGATCTCAAACCCAACAGGCAGAGAGTACTCTTTTCACTCCCATGTGCACAATGTCTATACAAGAATAGACTACTTCCTGATAGATGGAAACCTACTTCAATACTCTGGCAATGCTAAGTACCATAATATTATTATTTCTGACCACTGCCCAGTCACATTTTCTTTTAGACTATGTGACACACTTCGACAACAGGGTAGTTGGAGGTTTAACCCACAGCTCCTTACTGATTCTGTGTTTTGTGAATACATTAAAACGCATGTTAATATATTTCTCGAGACAAACAACAAGCCAGAAACTGCTCCCTCTTTGCTGTGGGAGACGCTAAAGGCCTACTTAAGAGGATGCATTATTTCATTTCAAGCCTCTGGGCGGAAACATAGCAAAGAGGAACAATTAAAATTGGAAGATCAAATACAAAAGCTTGATGCAGAAAATGCACGATACCCTTCTAAAGATAAATTTAATCAGATTTTAACGCTCAAATACCAACTTAATAAAATACTCTCAGAAAAAATTAGTAAAGCCTTTATGTTTACAAAACAGGAATATTTCGAGTTTGGCGATAAACCGCATAAGCTGCTTGCTAGACAATTACACAAACTAGAAAATGAGCGTTCTATTCAAAGGATTAAATCAGATACTGGAGAAATCTTAACTTCACACAAAGATATAAACGAATGGTTTCAACAGTTTTTTCTACAATTAAAAAAAAAATTCAGCGACCTACTGGTTCCCTATTTAAATAAAATGTTTGGACAGGCATTTGATAATGGAGAGCTTCCCCACACCCTCAATGAGGCCATTATTACTTTGATCCCAAAAACAGGGAAAGATCTGGAGGAGGTGGGCTCCTACAGACCTATATCTTTGTTGAACACGGATCAAAAAATTCTTACGAGAACTTTAGCCAAAAGGCTGAGCCTTTTAATGGCAAAGCTGGTACACCCAGACCAGACCGGGTTTATTCCCCAAAGATACTCATACTTTAATCTGCGATGTTTATTTAATGTTATATATTCCTCACAGCATCCCAATGAGGACCTTTTGGTACTGTCTTTAGATGCCGAAAAGGCATCTGACCAGGTCAAATGGCCCTACTTATTTGCAGTCCTTAATAAATTTGAAACTGGTGATAGGTTTATATCATGGATTAAACCGTTATATAATAACCCCTGTGCCAAAATATTGACCAATCATACACTTTCTCCTAATTTCAAGTTGTGCAGGGGAACTAGGCAGGGCTGTTCTTTAAGTCCTTTGCTATTCGCGCTGGTGATAGAGCCCCTTGGAGAGAGAATCCGATCACACCCAGAAATTTATGGATATAATACAAAGTACACTGCTAGTAAAATAGCTCTTTATGCGGATGATATTCTCCTCTTCATATCACAGCCTCAAACTTCAATACCACCACTTCTGTCCTTGATTGATCTGTTTGGATCCTTTGCGGGTTACAGGGTCAACTGGGACAAGAGCGAGCTCATGCCAGTTCATATTATAGATCATGAATGGCTCCATCAACTTCCCTTTAGGATAACCAGAGAAAAATTTAAGTACCTGGGAATAATTATTACTAAAAATTTTAATTTATTGTTTAAGGCCAATTTTGATCCCTTGATGGATACACTCAGGAATAACATTCAATTTTGGAGGACGCTTCTGATTTCTTTGCTAGGAAGGACAAATGCTGTTAAAATGATATTCCTCCCGCAGCTGTTATATCTCCTCCAGAACATACCTGTTTGTATCTCCAAAACATTCTTCAAACGTTTACATTCCATTATTCTTTCATTTGTGTGGGATTATAAAGTACATAGAATAGGAAAAGCTCATCTTTGTAAACCCAAGACAAATGGAGGGCTGGCTCTGCCAAATTTCATTCATTATTATTGGGCCTCCAACATTCGCTCCATTGCCTATTTGTTGGATGACTCAGCTGTGCTGCCTGTTGGTTTAGAGATGGAACGAGAAGACTGTCTACCTTTCTCTGTTGGTGCAGTCATTTTGTCACCTGTGCCACTAAGTAAAGCCAACTATAGTAACAATCCAATTATTCATAACATCATACTCATTTGGAAACAACTTAAGAAACATTTTGAGCTTAGAAATGTGTCTTTCCTATTACCCATAATAGCAAATCCTTCATTTGCTCCTTCTTACTTAGATGGCTCCTTTCTTGCATGGAAGGATTTGGGAATTGGTTGTGTTGGTGACCTATACCTAAAAGGAGTGTCTGCATCCTTCCAGCAACTCAAGGAAAAATATGCTCTCCCACAGTGTGACTTTTTTAAATACCTGCAGGTTAGGAGTTATGTGAGAACACATCTCCCTGGCTTTGAGGGTGCGGGGCCGGACAAACTGGATAGCTGTTTAAAATATTCCACGTGGTCTAAAGGTATAATCTCTTGTCTGTACAATACGCTCCATAGTATAGCCCCAACTGCAGAACTGGGTGAGCAGTTGTCGGAGGATATTTGGAATAAAAGCCTGGAATATATACATACTTGCTCAGTTAACGCACGACATCGTTTAATACAATTTAAAGTTTTGCATAGATTGCATTATTCAAAGACAAAATTACACAAAATATTTCCAGAAATTTCATCTCAATGCGATAAATGTGGCTCACCAGATGCAAACTTATTGCACAGATATGTCCTGTGTCCCAACCTGCATAACTTTTGGTCAGAGATATTTAGAATATTCTCAAAGATGTTGAAGGTGGGGTTAGAACCAGACCCAGTGCTAATCACTTTAGGAATATCAGTAGGCGCAAGGAGACTACAGGTAGCTCAGCAATGTCTATTATCTCATGGACTTCTCACTGCTAAAAAGCTCATTCTTCTTTTTTGGAAGAAGAAAGAAGTGCCCACTGTCAAACACTGGCTCACTGAGTTAACAGAAACTCTGCATGTAGAAAGAATTAGATTCTTTCTGAGAGACAAACGCAGAGAATTTGATAAGATTTGGCACCCCTTAATCTCCTATTTGAAAGGCTAAACTAATTCAAATCCTGTATATGAACTACACTATGCGTAACATTAGGTAACACTCCAGGGAGGGGTTGAGGGTCTGAGTGGGAGGATGGGTGGGTCAGGGTTTTTGTTTTTTGTTTTTTTTTCTCTCTCTTCAACTTATTCATTTATTTTCTTTCTGTTTATGTTCTATGTTCATTCTATAATGTGAGGACTATTTCCTTTTTTTTTTTTAAACAAATGATGGATAGCCCTCCTCACTGTTGTTCACACTGTATGTGATAAAAAGGAAGAGAAAATGTCTGGCTACCATCTATCATGATGCCACTCTTCACAATAAAAAATATTTGAAACAAAAAAAAAGTTAAAATCCCATAGACCTCCGTGTAACCAATCTAGCCTATCACGCTCTCGCTCGCAGCTGTAGCCACGCCTCAGGGAATAAAAGATCAGCATATCCTACTGCTATACCGCTCTGGGTCACCCAAAACTTTGCACAGGCTTACCCCGGATGTCCACTGGATCCGTCACGTGCGCGATTCAGCCACGGCGCGGGTGCCGGAGCTAATCGCGGCCATTCAAGTCAATGTAAACTGCTCCACCAGAAGCTGCTTGGCGCTCCGCTAAAAATATGCGCCGGGTCTATTTTCTGACGGACACTGCGCATCGATGCGTCAATTTTCACAGACCAAATGAGTCAAACAGGAAGTCAGGTGCAGAAAAGACGAGAGTATCCGGTCATTTTTCAAAATAAAAACACCCATGAAAACTCCGGAGCGTATTTCACATCGCTACAACAACATGACGTCAAAGTTTGTGGCCCCTGGCAGGTAGATTAATCATTTCTTTGTTTGTTGATGTCTTTTTACTTCCAGTGTTTCCGCAAATTATCGCGTGACATCATGATCTCGCGATCCGTCAATTCCAGCCGCTTGCATGCGCGCCGCTATAGATACGCTTCCAGTAGACATTGACGCCCGGCACAGGACGGAGGAGTCCGTACCACGGCCGGACTACGCACATGACGGATCCAGTGTACACCCGAGGTTATGGCATTCCCTTTCATCCCTCCCCCATATAGGAATAGATGAGGTGGTGCAATTTGCACTCACATGACATGTTTCAGTAATCTCATAGGTAAGTAGTATTTCTTAAGTTTCACCACGCTGTTCTCATCTGCTCATCATGTTAGCTGACATGGCTATAACATGGTTAGATTGACTAAAACATTGCCTAAAGTTCCCATACCAAAGTATGGCTAGGTCGGAATCGTTTGTTTTTCCTCTCAGCCATGCAGGGTTACGTGCTTGCTAGCTACCATTTCAAGATTGTTCGCCTACGGAAAGCCAGGAAACCTAATGATGTTACGTGTCTCTCCATATCTCAATGTACGTTCATGTCTTACCCAATGTACAGTTTCTCTGTTAACACTATGTAAGAGATGTACACCTCTTTGTACATCCAACCATTGAACACAGCCTCATTTGGCCATACATGAAAAATCTACTTAAGCTTCCACTTTTCTATAGAAATACATACTTCCTTCGGGCACTGCACTAGTTTAAGAAAACAAAACAACATTTAAAAAAAACAACACAACATTTCCCAAAACACTACATTTTGGAAAACAAACCAACATTTTGGAAAACACGGCAACTGAAAAAAACACGACATTTGGTGGGACACACCGGAAAAGGTAGGTACTATTGGACAGTCACTCCTTGTTGCTGATTGGATGCACTGTCTGTCAGTTTGCTAACAAACGCAAGTATTTCTTCTTCTGTTTGATTTTTGGTGGACTGGATGCCTTGTGGCACATAACTGCCTCTCACAGATCGGGACAATAAGATATAATAAAACCTTATTTACTCCTAATCAGTGTTGCCAAGTGCCAACTCAGTGATTCTCTCGCTAGATTTAGTGATTTTATTTCTAAAAAGCAACTAGTGACAAACTTAGTGACTTCTTCACACCTTCAGGTAAAAACAAGAAACTTATTTAAATATATTGTATTTTATTTCCATGCATGCTGCGCAGAATAATCACAGACCATCACTCCTCTGATGAGTCTCTCCTCCTCTCTCCTTTTGCACAACAGCATGGCACAGGCACCTGCTGGTCCCGGCTGGGCCTGGGGCAGATGTAGAATGAGCGGTGGGGATGCTGCTGAGTGTTCTTCAGACTGTGCCTTGATAGAGAATTGTATGTTATTGATCTTACTCTCCCAGTTTGGACAGTAACAAGACTGTGAATTAGAAGGTACTCGTTTGAGGACATCGGAACTTTATTATCATCTTGTTTGAGGACATTGGGACTTTATTATCTTTGACAATGTTTAGTATTTTATACTTATTGGGTCCTACTGATCCCAAATAGCTGGGAGGAATTAAAAAAGCATACCAAACACAAGTTTGGGTCTCAGGAGGATATGTTATGTCAGAGGTGCTTTTAAAGGTAATGGAATCAAACTAGCAATATCTTTAGATGTTAAGCCTGTGTCCCCTGAATGCTGTGCAACAAGCAAATGATCTAAACAACTGTTTTAATACTTAAAAAACACTTAAAGAAGTGATAGAGACATTTACTACAATCAGGAGAGACTCATTCTGAGTCCAGACTCCTGTGCTAGACAATTCAGGAACAACACACCACTCAGTAGAGTCACTGTGCAGGGCGAAAAAAGTGCAACATCCAGACCACCTTGTAGTGATAGCTATCTGAAAATATTAGTCTGCCTTTTTGACTGTGCACTGTTAGAGAACACCCCAAGCCCCAGTCCCCTCCTGTCACAGCTCCACTCTCCCTGTTGCCCTCCTGCCCTCAGTATTTTTCCACTCTCCCTGCCTCTGCTCCACTCCACCTGTCAGCCACTCCCACCTCATCAGCCCAACTCTGCTCACCTGTCAGCACAGCTGCAGCTCCTTGTAATCAGCCCGGTGTATATTAGACTCTCCAGCACACTCACTCTTTGCCAGATCGTTCGTCAGCGTCATGCGAGACTTTCCAGCGTTCCTGACCCGTCTGATCAACCGGTACCGACTCTGCCTGTCCCCGACCTGCTCTCCTCGTCTGCCTGCTGGTAAACCCACCTGCCTTCTGTCCCTGACCACGTTCTCTGCCTCAGCGTCTCTGGCGTCTGTCTGCTCTCCCGGCTTCGACTCGTCCGACTGGCCCCGGCTCTCCTTCTGCCTGCTCCCCATCAGTACCTCAGCACGCTCGGCTGGTTCTCCTGGCTTTGGACACCACGCTTCAGCCTTCTCACCCACCGTAAGCTCATTCGCTTTACTCCCGGCAATCCATGAACTGTATTATTCGGGTCCGAGGGCTCCCATCCCCCTCTTCAGTTCCGCGGCCGGGTTCGGCAAAATCTGGTCATCTATCCTGATACCCAGAGACTGCCTGTGGGCTCTAGGCCTAAAGATAGAACTGTGTATTGAGTTTATTCATCTGTCAAAGTTCCTGTTTTGCTTCCAAACTATTAAAAGTGACACTTACAACTGTTCCATTTTGAGTGCTGCATTTGGGTTCCACACACACCCGTCACACCTCCGGTCAGTTTCAGCATAGATCCTGCAAAGTCTGCCAGTCTCTGGAGCACTCCAACCTTGCACACTACAGGCAGAAACATCAGTGCTTAGCATGTTTTGAGCCAAACCACATTAAGAGACACTGCCCTAATTGCCAGCCTGACCAAGGTCAGCCACCACTCAGCCTTTAAACTAGCCCTCATTTGGTGAGGGATGTGTGGGTGCTAAAGAAACCACCCAACAATAGTGACATTGAACAACAGTACATAAAAACATGTGCAGCAGCAGCAACGGACGCTAAAGTAATAATGCAGAACACACAGAGAGTGTTTATGTTGACCCCTGTCAACATAAAACAACACATTCCAGGTGCAGGGGATGCTTGACTGTGGTTCCATGGCCTGCACACTCAGTGAGCAAGCAGAACTAAAGATGTTGAGTGAGAACGTACTCTAAGCACCCATTCCTTTGACACAGGAGGTTGTGCTAGTAGGTTGTGGAGAGACACTGAGCAAACCAAAATGCATGTGTGAGGTGGAAATGTATGGACAGAGCTGCAATGTACCCATTATCGTGATGCCTGGCCAACGTAAGGACCTGATCATAGGCACAAATGTCATCAGATTCCTCATACATTGGTTGAAAGTAACTAACGACTATTGGCATCTTGTCTCGAGTGGCAATCTCCTCCTGGAGTGTGAGCAGTTCCTCGACCTCTTGCAGGGCTCTATGCTAACTTTTTCACTAGGTGCATAGTGGCCCCTAACTGAAAATTTTAGGAGCATGAGCAGAAAATTTAGGGGAGCACACCATAAATGGGCTTGCAACGCAAACATTCACATTCCCTATCATTTTCGTTGTATTACTGATGAATAATTTGATGATGAAGCAACATTAACAATATAGCTCCCGCTCTTCAACACGCACACACATTGGCAGTGTTTCCCCTAGGTTTGCAGCTTTGGGGGGTGCGGGGGGCTATGGCCTATTCAAGTGCTGGAATTTGTTATTTACGTGACAACACCTGAACACAACACAGGCTCCACTCCAATTGAGCTGTGCAAGTGGCATGTTTGACTGACTGCACGTAACGGCAACATTTTGATGGTCATTTACACACTGACATAACCATAACTATGTCAGGTAACAAACTGTGTCGGGTTCTGGTCGGGCTCGCTTATAATTGTCTCGGACTCAGGTTCGGTCAGGAAAATGCGGCCCGGGCCGTGCTCTAGTGTGCTCACCTGTGCTCACCTGTGCGCCACTGCTAGTTGCAGGGGAAACACTGGTTTGGCCTGCATTTTCCCTTTCCACGTTTCGCCAGTCTTTACAGGGATGGGGAATGGCACATTTGCTAGTCGCACATGCGCGAGTAGATGTAAAATTCACTCGCACCGTCTCGAATTTTGGTCGCAAAATGCGACCAGATGGTCGCTGTCTCGAGCCCTGTCTTGGCAAACTCAACCCAGTGGAAAGGTGAGGAGCTTCTAGACGTGATCGAGACTGTCAAGCTCCAACAATCAGTCACCTTGTTGGTTTGGGGCAAACTGCCAAATTTTGTCCCTGTGTCACCCGGCAGCACAATAATTGTCGAGCTCACCTCCTTCAAGTTCATGCCTCGTAACATCATGGTTGGCCGTGTCATCACACCATTGTGGGGACTCTGGATTTTATAACATCCTGATGGCAGAGGAGGACAAGTACAATGCATTTATGACCCTTATGGGGTTGTATGAGTACAACAGAATGCCACAGGGTTTGTGTAACAGTCCTGTTGTGCTACCTTGACGATTTACTTGTCTTTGCTGCAACTGAAGAGCTTTGAGGAAGCTGAAGGTCGTTTTCCAGCGGCTATGACTCCATTTCTTAAACTGAGCCCAAAGGAATACCACCTGATGAGATCCTCAGTCAAGTTTCTGGGTGATATCATAAATGGTGATGGGGTGGCTGTGGGCCCAGCAAAAATTGAGGTCATATCAAAAATGTCAAAGGCAGACCTGATGGAGGACGATGGCTGCACGCCATCAGTGAAGAGGATAAAATCCTTCCTTAGGATGTTTTTTTACTATCAGCATTTTATCCCTAACTGCTCCTCCATGGCCAAGAAATGTGGTCAATTCAAGTCAGGCTCCAACGCTGGTTCTTACATGAAGCTCAGACCCTCTGATTGGACAGATGAATGTGATGCTGCCCTGAGGAATCTGAAAGACAGCCTGTTAAACTGTGTAGTCCTTTCACATTCAGATTTCTCTCAGCTTCTGATTCTGTACATCAATGCTTCACTAGACAGTCTTGGAACTGTATTATCACAAATACCAGCAGGTGAGGAAAAAACACGCCCATTGTATTTGCCAGCAAAACTTCTCAAAAGAAATACCCAGACCTCAGGCTTTAGTTTTTAGCTTTAAAATGGAGTGTGCAAGAAGTTCAGCCATTGTCTAAGAGGCCATTCTTTTATTGTATGGACTGATAACAATCCTCTTACCTATATTATGACAAGGAGCCTTTGCAAAAACAAAGTTCAAATCTATGGGGTATTAAACAACTTCATCAAATAATAAAAAACAGGATTAACCAAAAAACACGGTGGTTTAAGACTGTAACCCCGTGGCGTCTTCCATGCTCCACACTCACTTCAGCACACCTGCCTTTAATCAAAGGTTCACAAGATGCCAGGTCAGGTGGTGCATTAGAGAAACTCAAAAAATATTAGGACACTTAGACTTGCTAGAAATGAATCTAATATGTGGGATCACGTCTCCTGTGTGTATGGACTCCACTCCGATCAGGGTGCTCATTTGAGGTGAGACTGTCCGGAGTCTCCAAGTCACATACTATAGCATACCATTTTCCCGAGGCCTTGAAAACTGCAGTAATTAAACCTCTTTTAAAAAAGCCTAATCTGGATGCCTCATTAATAAGTAATTACAGGCCCATATCAAACCTAACATTTTTGGCAAAGATCATCGAAAGGGTTGTTTATCAACAAATTCACTCTTTCTTGATCCAAAACAATCTCTTCAGTGTCTTCCAGTCGGGATTTTGACCACACCACAGCACTGAGACTGCACTTATTAAAGTTTTTAATGACATACATCTTAACAGTGATGCATCGAAAACTTCAGTTTTGGGGGGCGCTGCTGAGCTGTCAATGGATTAGGACGTGAGTTTGGAGGCTCCTGCTGATTTCAATTAAAATTGTAATTCATTTGCGCTTTTTGCTCATACTTTCAGTCTCGACTTACTCCACTCTGCTTTTTGTCTGCATGTTTTACTTTGGACCACATTAAAATGTCTGGAAAGAACATGAAAACTCGTAATACTATCCAGACACAACTGACGCCTACTCAACATACCACGACCGCATCGTCGAGTGAGCAGTCTACTCCCGCCAAGTCCGCCATGGCCCAGGCTGACCCTGACATCGATGCCCTCAAGCTCGAGTTGCTGGCTTCGCCGAGGAAAGACATGGCTGATATTTTTAAAAAGGAACTCCAGGAGACTCCCGGGGATGTGCTGTCTACTATCAAGCTCGACTTACAAGCTGTGAAAACACAGCTGGTGACAGATAAAGCTACTAACGATGCTACTATGGCTACGCTGAAAGGTAATGTTGGGGAAATGGAGCATGCACTTGCTGGTTGTACCAATGACATCGTTCAGATGAAAACTACTATTGAGTGCCTCACTGCTAACGTAGCCAAGCTGGAGAATAAATGTGAAGATTTGGAGTCTAGGTCACAGCATAACAACATAAGGATAGTAGGAGTTCCAGAGGGTCCCGAGACTTGTACCACTGCTGCTGTGGCCGCCTTGCTAAGGGATGCATTCGTTCTGGAAAAGGAGCCCGTTTTGGACCGGTTCTACCGGACCCTGCAGCCTAAGCCCAAACCCGGTGAACGACCATGAGCCATTGTGTGCAGATTTCATTATCACAGTGACTGTTGATATTTTGTGTCATGCGAGAGAGCTTAAGCTTGAGATTAAAGTCCAGGACTTCACCTTTTCAGTCTTACTGGACCACACTGCCAAGATAGCCGGGCTCGGGCTACTTTCAACAGGAGCATCGACGGAGCATCGAAGGCACTCATTATGGTTAGAATCTCCCAGATCTTCTTGGTGCGATTATTGTAATGGTGTCTTTACAGGTCTCAGTAAAAAAAACCAATCAGGCAGCTGCAGCTCATCCAGAATGCTGCTGCCAGAGTCCTGACCAACACCAGGAAAATGGACCATATCACACCTGTCCTTAAATCACTGCACTGGCTCCCTGTGTGTAAAAGGATAGATTTTAAAATCCTGTTACTGGTCTACAAGTCACTGAATGGTCTTGGGCCTAAATACATCTCAGAGCTGCTTGTTGGGTATGAAGCATCCAGACCTCTCAGGCCATCAGGGACAGGCTTACTCAGTGTTCCCAGGGTCAGAACCAAGCAGGGTGAAGCAGCATTTAGCTTCTATGCTCCTCACCTTTGGAACAAATTCCCTGAACACCTGAGGTGTGCACAAACTGTCGGCTCATTTAAATCAGGGCTGAAAACATTATTGTTTACTGCAGCTTTCCCACAAAACTTCATTTAATTACTATAACTTTCAGCTATTTTATCTGCTTGTTTTATTGTTTTTAAATTAGACTTTTACTGTTTCTTAATATGATGCTTTTCTATTTTAATTCCAATGTTTTAATGTAATGTTTAAATTTTAATGTTTTTGTTTGTAATGTATTTCTCTGCTTCTGTAAAGCACTCTGAATTGCCTTGTGTATGAATGGTGCGGTACAAATAAACTTGCCTTGCATTGCTTTGCCTTACCATCGCATGGGAAATGGGGGGACTGAAAGATTCAGCTGGACACTTAGAAGCATGCTGTGGTCTCTTCCCCTAAAAGAGAAACACAAGTTGCCTTCACAGATACAAATGCTGATTTTCGGATATAATGCAACACTACATGAAACCACAGGATACGCACCATTTCAGCTTACGTTTGGCCAAGTTCCGAGGCTCCCTGTGGATGTGATGTTTATACAGGTGTTGCACGACCCATCGGTTGTTGATCACAAGAACTATGTGAAAACACTCTTGTCATGTCTTCATGAAGCAGCCAGAATTGTCCAAAAACATGCTATCAAAGAACAAGACAAGCAAGAAAAGGGTTACAACAGAAAACTGAAAGGCACTCACCTGAACATAGGAGACAGAGCACCTCTTGCAAATAAAAGTGAAAGAGGGAAGAAAAAGCTGGCAGGCAAATGAAATGCAATAGTGTACAGTCAAAGACAGAAATCTAAGGACTCACACATACAAGTTGGAGGACAGTGAAGGCAACACAAAGATAGTGCATCGACAGCTGAGGGGGAGTTGTGTGACATTGAATCAGAGGAAGGAACATGTACATGTACATGTACTAACTCTGTGGACTTTTTGGAGGAGGAGGATACAAAGAATAGGACCAGTGCATGGGTAATGAGTGCATCAGAGGACACTTAGAGTCAGGAGATTCTAAGCGAAGCACTCTCAGAGTCTCCTGCTGACATACAGCAAACACAGACGGAGATACAGTGACACAGTTGTGACAAGCAGCCTCGGTTCATGATACAAGTTCACAAGTGCACCCACCCACAAACACGTGGTCAGGACACGGGTTGGCAGAGTCAGCAAAAGGGTAAATAGACTCATTGAATCCATGTTTCAAAAGCCTTTTTGCGTCAGGGATTGGCAAGTTCAGTTAGCAGAAAGTCCCAGTCACTTCTCACACTGTTCTGACGGGGCAAAAATATCTTTGGTTTTTCTTGTACCTGTGACTTTGATCTGTATTGTGTAAAAGGCATCATATTATTCTAAAAGAGACAAAGGTCTGACCACTCTTATGTTTTCTCAGAACCTATACTTCAGGTAGTTCATACAGCTGATTTTAGAGATTTAAGTTCTACAGTGAGTCCCAGTCAAGTTTCCAAGTTTTGGTTGGTAGTCCCTGGGTGATAGTTGGTTTATTCAGAGGTATGGTCTGGATTTTGGTGTCTAGACCAAAAGGCTAGGAGGGGTGGATGTAACCGATGTATGATTGTAAGAGGTTTGTATTTCAACTAATCCATCTTTCGTATTTTTTTATGTGTTCATACTTGTTTCTGTATTTATTTTGGAGAGCTTTTATATTTGTAAATTAAATTTTTGTTGTGTGACCTCTGACCTTTTGGTGATCCCATTTCCTGTAGATTCACGCTATCCTCCTCATTAGTCCTCTGGACCTCATGAGGAGACTTGTGTGTTCCTGGCTATAAAGCATTAAAGTGTGATAAAAACTTCTCTGGACCCCTTCCAAATCTGACCACCGATGAGATGTTAAGCTGCATGTCATCATTCAATCGCTGGCTGTTTAGGTGGTGTCCATCAAACCATGTGGGCTTCATAAATAATTGGCTAACTTTCTGGGGAAAACCTGGTCTGATTAGGAGAGACTGCATTCATCTCACTTTGAATGGAGCCACTCTCATCTCTAGGAAAGAGATGAGTTGAGACCAGGAATCAGAGTCGTAGTCTTAAATGCTTCTCTGAGCTTCTAGTGCAGTTACCCACCCATAGTATTATACAAATGCTGTCTGTTCCCCGGCCACCTAAATTATTCAAATCTAAAGTCAAACAAAGAGGAGTTGTGCATAAAAACTTAATAAAAACCTCTTCTGTGACAGAAAGACAAAACAGGAGGATTAAATGTGGACTGTTAAATATCAGGTCTCTATCATCTAAAACTGTGTTAAGCCAAAATTATACTTTCTGTGCACGCATGTGCACACTTGTGTGCTGCAAATTTCGTCATCAAGCAGTGTGCGCATAGCTCTCCGTGGTCGACCACGTACCCTCCAAAATTTTCTGAGCACGCGCACAGGAGCACCCAGGACTGCCCAGGACCGCATGATCAAAACATCGACTGCGCTCAGGAGCGCTCGGGAGCACTCAAAGCGGAAACTATATTTGGAACAAAACGTGTCCACGTCTGAGTGCGCACGTCTGCATTCGCTGATGCGTAAAGTCTAATGACGCCATTAGTAAATGAATTAATATCAGATAATGATATTGATTTGCTTAGCCTCACTGAAACCTGGCTGTGTCACGATGGATATGTTAGTCTAAATGAATCCACTTCTACCGGTCATAATAATATCCACATTCCTCGAGGCAGTGGCCGAGGAGGGGGAGTTGCAGCCATTTTTAACTCCAGTCTATTAATTAGCCCAAAACCAAAAATTGAGCATAGCGTTAGTTCAGGCAGGACACAGTGTCAAGCTCAGCTCACATCCCAGCTACATCAGTTGATCTCAAACAGCCCAATCAACTGATGGAGCAGCTGACTGATGGAAGGCAGTCAGCTGATAGACCACATGATTCCCTTCTATGCAACCTATTGGAAAATCTCATTCAGGACACCCTGTTTAAACTGCTCTGACCTGCCTACTATTGCTACTTCCTCTGCAAGCCGCTTTGCAAGCTCCCACACATGAGAACAACCAGGCTGTCGGTGCACGCGCTTCAACTTATCCTGCTGCTCGTTATGTTGAACCCCGTCCACGATGAGGATCCACTTTGACTAATCGTATGCATCATGGACTCACAGCAAAAGCAATCTGAAGCAGAGGAAGTCAACCTGAAGAGAGCGCCGTTTCCGCCATTGGAGCTCTCATCTGGCAAGTAGTGATTTAAATGTTTCCATTATTACTGAGTGGCCGGTGCCCAGGCCTCCAGGAGCACTGCTTCACACACTATAAGTCTACGGCAGCAGTCGCAGCTTTGCAGGAAGACCTATCTCACTGTTTTTTGGAACATCAGAGAGGAACTGACATCCACAGATGTCTCCATCTGGTCCCAGGGAAGCCACCAAATCAAGCAACAACTCCTGCAACATCGCTGCAGTTCCAGTTCAGCCACCGCTTCTCCGTCCTAATGAGCCAGTGTTCCAGCTCCGTCAGCCAGCTCCGCTGTTCAGAACGATAATCCCATCTGTCGGCTTTATCTTCCATCGTCATCGTGAATTCCAACATCAAAAACTTTGAATCCTTTGAATGAATTCAGCAGCTGCTGCCGGCCCATTTTTTCCCTGCAGCCGGGCTGTCCTCCCCCACCTCCGTGGGTGCATGCAAGGCCATAGACATATATACGTAGACGCCGCGTTGACTGCAGCTGCCGATTGGAGCGACGTGCCTACGCGGCGGCCATCTTGGTACAGTGCCGCTCGCTCCTACAGTGCATTACGTCTATAGAAGAATGACATGTTTGCACTATAAAAGTGATCATAAATCGATCAATTGTCAACATATATTCACGCGGGTTGTTTGTTACAAACGTCAGACATGGAGGACAGACAGGCAGACATAAATAGAACAAAAGGAACCCAGAAAACGTTCAGGTGTATTCAGGTCTTTATTCAGATAATTGCTTGTAGGGTATATATTGCATTTGATTATTATTATTATTATTATTATTATTATTATTATTATTATTATTATTATTATCATTGTATTATTATAATTATCATCACTATCATTATAATTATATTGATATTATCATTGTCATTTTATTATTATATCACTATTATAATTAATACTGCTATTATCATTTTATTATTATCACTTTAATTATAATTAATATTGCTATTATTATCATTTTATTATTATCACTATTATTATTAATATTGTTATCATTATCATTTTATTATTATTATCGTTATTATTAATAGGTTCCAGAGGGTTAAGTAGCAGAACAGAACATTTAAGAGCAAGAACATAAAGAATCCCCCTAGAAAAATATTAATATAATATTTACAATATTTACAAATACATTTCATTAATCAGACCTATGGGAGCTAAAACCCCTGAAAGAGAACTGTTTTGCACAGTTTCTTGTGCTGCCACTCTGGTACCTGAGTGAAGCCATTTTTGCTATGTGAGCAGCCTAACTTTGAGAGACACAGACACTACTAGTCTCAGTTGGTTTGAATGGTGGTTGTCAACTTCATGGAAATGCTGGCAGGCCACTGGCAGGCTCTCTTCAGCTTTCCTTGAAGCTTGTGTGGTCCTTGATGGTACTTGCTAAAATGTAAGAAACATAATACAAAATTTTTTAAAAGTTTAAAGCATCAGAAAGTGTACTGTACTTTATTCCTAAACATGCAGACAGAAAAAAATGTTTAGAAATGTGTGGCATTAAGTTGTTATAAAAATGCTTACACAAACATATGAATCATTGACATAAATAAATGAATGAATGAATGAATTCTTTAGCCAAATAGCACACATAGCTTTTGTAAATGAGATAAAGACAGATGGTTTGACTCCATGTCTAAGCCGGACAATCTGCCCTGTCCTGTCAAAATCATCTGCCTTAAAGTGCTCACTGCAGAGCAAGGACCTCTCAGTAGCCACAAAACCTTCCCGTTTCACTGCCAGTTCCCATTCTCTCTTAAGAGTACTGTCTTTGGGAAACTTTAAAAATGTGAGAAAAGTAGCCAGAAATGTAAAGAATTGTCTACAACAAAAAAAGAAGGTTAAGTACACCATACATAGACATATTAAATACATCCAATATCTATCATTAATCTTCTAACTGGTCAATCACTGCAGTCTAAGGTCTGTTTTTTTCCAGACCAGGGGCAGTTCATAGATGAAATAACAGTGCATTTTAACCTAAATAAGGTCTCAAATGAGTTATTTCACTAGTAAGCAGCTGTGTAATACGTGGGATAACGTAAAGTGTGCTGGTTATATTATGGAAAGAACCCGGTCGCGGAGCGGAGAGATTCAGTCCGTCCTGTCGGGGTTTATTTCACTATTTCACAACCTGCTCACTCGATATTACTCCTTACGTACACCTTACCTGTGAAAAGTGATTCCACGGGATCTGGTTTGTATGCTCCGCTCATTTGAACAACCATAAGCGGCATCTTTTCCAGTTAAGCTAGGTCTGAAAACATTAAGTAGAAGTTGTATTTGGGTAGTAAAACCGGCATTTTTAAAACATCCAAGCATCCTGTGTCATAGCTACATGTGTGACGTTTTTAAAAAATCAAACCGTTTGGAAATCGGTCAAACATTCAGTGAATAATTCTACTTTAAGATTGTGGAGTACCTCTTACCTCCATAGATATGCATGCACTTCCGCCTCTGTTAGCCCTGTACCAAGATGGCGGCGCTTTAGGCACGTCCCTCCACAGTCAATGCGGCGTCTATGTATATATGTCTATGTGCAAGGCCATCATCTGCGATGCTGACTGATGACGTCACTACATCGCGCTTTGACTGCAGCTTATTCCCGCAGAGGATGCTGGGAAGTGCAGTCCCAGTCTCTCCCAAGGTTCCACTCTTTGCTCCTGCAGCTACCATTTCCCGCAACATGAAAAGCCAAATGTAGCAGGTAATGGCATCAATTTGTTTAAATCTCATGGTGCTCAGTAACAGGTTTATTGCGACTTCTGGAGATATGTTAGTGATGCTAAAGCACAGTGATCCCTGCCTTCCCTAAACTCTGACTTTATTAATTTAATATGGCATTTGGTGTATTCAGAGATGTCATCTGTGAAGTGCATCCGTTCTGTGGAGCTGATCTGAGTACTTATCTAGTCCCTCATGTCTGATCTGGCCATGGCCTACAGAGGAACACTATATAAAAAAGGCACCATGTTATGTCCATCCATAGACAGAACTGGTCAGTTTTTGATCTGGCTCTCATTTATAGGCCTCTTCGCAGCTCCTTCTCCCACTTCTGTGTAGACAATTCAAGTCTTTCCCAGCTCCAACCCAGGGAGATTAAGGTGATTCTGATAGACTCCCACGTGTTCTAATTGTTATGGCAATATGTGCAAGTTTCGTATTTCGTATTCCATATTCTGTATTCTGTAAAATATATCTATGTTGGCAGCTATTTAAATTATAATTTTTTGAATAGATATATAAATTGAATTAAACAAATTAAAACCATCAACCAAAAAAAAAAAATCGCACATGTAATCACATCAGAGAGGTCATGAGAAGGATAGGAGGCAGTAGCATGGCAAAGAGGAGTCCTGTCTTCGCTTGGGTATCTTATTTGCACATGCATTATTCCCAAGGGATTCTTCTTTATATCCAGGCTTCTCAACCTCCCACACCCATACTGCCATATATAGTATGCCAGGAAAAGATTTAGTATGTTCCAATACATAATATGCAAAATGCAGTATGCCAAAAACAAAACAAAAAAACAAAAAACAAACAAACAAACAAAAAAACTGAAAAAAAACAAAACAAAACAGGATGTTCTTTTACATCCGTTCAGATTTTGAAACATGCAAGTCAGCATGCCTTCCTGGCTTTTCTGACCCACAATCCTTTGCACAGTGAAAGATTTGTCATATCAACTGAGCCACTGCAAAAGTATGTACTTTTAAGGGCAGCTGCAGTACACACAGTACTAAAGTGAAAAAGTGAAGCATGCGATTTGGACCACACCCCAAATCTATATAGTACTCCATGCTTGGATGCAGGCTGCAGATCTGAGCTCTGGTCCTGGTCTCTTCTGTTTAAAATATAAAAGTAATGCACACCAAAAAATTATGATGAGGTGCTGATCACTGGCAATAGACTTGATTGTAGAAGTCAAGTGTTGCACACTCTGGTTCCATATGCATTTCTTTTATTTTGATGATGTTCCGGCCTTTGGGCCTTCTTCAAGATCGACAAGCATGTCTGTGCCACAATTGAACAACAACCCATCCTTTTGTAATGAGAACCTTGGCTCTTCATTAGCCATTAATTTATACAGATGCAGCCCCTACAGTTGCTTTTGGGGGGGGGGGGGGGGGGGGGGTCAATAACTACATTCACTGGTGTAGGGCCAATATTCACTGTTTAGAATCCCGCAAAAATGCAGCCATCTTCCATTAAGGGAGTTGCTGCAGGTGATAAATCCCACCTGCGCTATTTGGATCCTTCTAATAACAGCCTGCTAGAAAATCCATCTGCTGATCTCTTGCTAATGGCTTTAGAGAGGAAACCACATAGGCAACGATACTTGTCACTCTTTCACTCTCCCACTTATGCAAAACAATCACATACTTAAGGGATAGGTGCTCTGGTTCTTAGACTTACCATTAGAAAGGTTTCCCACATAGCTTTATGGGTTTCTTAGAGGTGATTAGCTACATGCACTGAATCTTTTGATCCTACGCATGACCTCACTGTAGCTGATGTAATCATTAACCCTCACTGCTTCTCCATATTATTAAAACTCAAAAACTGACAGAGATAGGTGAGGAACGCAGTTTAATGTAGAAAACTAATTCTGCTTGTTCTTTGTCTTTTATGACTCACTACCTGAAAAGCTGACCTCAAGCCAGCCAGCAGGAGCCTCTCTTTTCACGAAGGAGGGAAATCCCATGCTTCTCGCCTTGCCTCCTCTGCCAGCCTGGTGGGCTACCACATTAACAAAATACTGCTCGATCTCTCCGCATGGGAGAAGCTACAACTGCGGCTTCCATTGCTTCTGTCCCAACTCATGAGCTACGTAGTCATCTAGCAATCCATGTTGGTTCTATTAGCCTCATTGCAATTCATTAGTCTAATTAGCTGTCCACCTAAGCTACTCCTCTGCTGGCACTTCCAGCACTCTGGAAGGCCAGAGAGGTTTGCCTGGTATGGTTGTTTTGGGGGTCTTTGCTGCTGCTCTCCCTGCCTTAGGCTTTCCATGTAGGCACATGGAAGGGCAGACAGGTGTGCTCTCTCTGCTTTATGGCTTTCCATGCAGGTTTGTGGAAGGGTGGAGAGGTGTGCTCTCTCTGCCTTATGCTTTCCACATAGGCACGTGGAAGAGTCTTTTTGCATAGGCCTGAGGAAAGGCAGAGGAGCCCCAGAACAGAGCCATACTGCCAAATATAATACTGCAAATAAAATTTTCTTTGACAAAAGTGTTCCTGACTGAACTAAATTATAATTCCTTTGAAAGCCTTGTCCTTAGTCTTTCACATCAGACCTGGAAAACATCACAGCCACTTCTATTTGTTATAGTGTACCATGCTCCTGGCCCATATTCTGAATTTTTATCTAAATGATCAGAGTTTTTATCCAGTTTGGTTCTTAAATCAGATAAAATTATTATTGTAGGTAATTTTAATATTCATGCTGATTCTGACTGCCTAGCTACCGCGTTTATCACATTATTAGACTCCAATGGCTTCAGTCAGAGTGTACATAAACCCACTCACTGTTTTAACCACACCCTCGATCTTGTTCTGATGTATGGAATTGAAATTGAAAACTTAACAGTCTTTCCACAGAATCCCCCTCTATCAAATCATTACTTAATAACACTTGATTTCTTTCTATACCATTACACACCACTCGGCAACAGTTACTATACTAGGTGTTTATCAGATAGTGCTGTAGCAAAATTCAAGGAAATGATTCCATCGACATTAAATTTAATACCATGTCCCTCTGTAGCTGAGATTTCCTGTACTGACTTTAAACTCTCCCAAATTGATTATCTTGTTGATAGCGCTGCAGGCTCACTGTGAACAACACCTGACTCGGTAGCACCTCTTAAGTTGGACGAAGCAAAGAAAGTTCATTTGACACAATTTACCATCAAATTCTGCTACAGAAACTGGAACATTTAATTCGTTAGTTTAGTTATTCTTCTTGGCACCAAAAACACCTCAACACCTCCCAAACACCTCAGAAATTATCTACCTGATGATATACAGTGGTGGAAAAAAGTTTTCGGACACCCCATGCATTTGTGAAATATTGCATTAAGAATCACTCTTAGGTCTTCAAGTGCAATTTCTTTTAGTACAGTAGTAGGCGAAGTCTCATACTGATAGATTGATTGAAACTAACTTTAAGACGCTTCTCAAGGAAATCCCCGGGGGGTCGGAGTTCTACGTAGCTGGAAATGGGCGACTGCGGAGGAAAGAACAGCCGCGAGCAGATGGGAGACAACGCCGCACGGAGGCTCCGTGAAGATCTACCCATCCCTCAACGGACTCGTTAACGCTGGTACAATGGAACATTAATGCCTGGACTGAAATGAACAGTAGATTACGATCCACAGTCTTAACAGCATTAGCACCTGATTTAATTTCTCTAAATGAAACACATTTAATGGGAGACTCAGTAATAAATTTAGAGGGTTATGAATGGTATGGTCATAATAGAATGACACATATTAAAGCGCCAAGAGGCTCAGGAGGAGTAGGAATATTTGTTAAATCGTACCTTTTCAGAGAATATGAAATAGAAATAGTTGACAAAACAGTAGATGGAATTATAGGAATTTGTTTTACTCACAGATATTCAGATTATAGTTTTGCTGTGTTCTCATGTTACTTACCTCCCGAAACATCTCTCTGGGGCAGGGACGCATCCTCTTTTTTTGCTCATTTATCAAGTCAGATTTATTTATTCTCAAATCTGGATGCAATTTATGTTGTTGGTGACTTTAACAGTCGAATTGGTGACAAGTTGGATTATGTAAGCGAGGTGGATAATATTCCCATGCGTATTGCAATTGATGGCAGTGTGAATCGTCATGGAGAGGCCTTTTTGGAATTTCTAATAGATTCGAAAATGTGCGTTTTAAATGGCCCGGGTGAGTCCTCTTAGTGATAACTTTACCTCAATTTCAACCAAAGGGAAGGCAGTTGTAGATTATATAGCTGTACCCTTTGATTGTCTAGAAACCTGTCTTGATTTTAAAATTTTATCCTCATTTCAACTTATCTCAGACTGTCAATGTTACGACCTGATCAGTGACAGGTGTCGTGCTCCAGACCATTCATTATTATTTCTTGAATTTAGTGTACGACAACAAACTGATACTACAGATGAGATTGATCAGGAGTCACCAAATAGAACTGTATATAAAACGCTAGCCTGCAGGTTAGGCAGGCATGTCCCAAAACAACCTTCTGAGAAACTGGAAAGAGGTGTAGTGGAATTAGTTGACAGATTGCGAGAAGCACAAAATAGGCCTGTACAAGACGTCATAGACAACTGGTACCGTAGTTTATGTAATCTTCTATATGGTGAATTAGGTGGGGTAGCCACAAGACCAAAGTCACCTCACAAAAGTTACAGGCCAAATAAACCTTTTTGGAATGTGGAGCTTAAGGACTTGTGGAAGGCAATGTGTAAAGCAGAGCACACTTATTTGAAATATAAAGGTGAAAAAGAACTGAAACAACAGTATAGAGCTGAATTTAAGTTGAGACAAAATTTGTTTGACAAAAGGTTACGATACTTTAAAAGACAGTATAATAAGGGTTATATTTTACAACTGGAGGAAATGCATGCTTCCAACCCTCAACGATTTTGGGATCAGATTAATAAACTTGGGCCAAAAAGACATAACAAAATACCATTAGAAGTGTATGATAATAAGGGCCAATTAGCCTCAGATATCTCACGAGTATTATACGAATGGGAAAAGTGTTTTTCAGAGTTGTTTTCGGGGAACCAAGAGATGGATTGTTTTGATTCAGTTTTCTTTGGTGAAATTTGTTTTCTTAAATGCAAAGGGGAGAAAGAATCGCTTCACCCGTTTGGTTATGAAAATGTGTTAAATGAAGAAATTAATGAAGAGGAGATGCAGAACGCTATTGATGCCCTGAAAGCGGGAAAGGCTTCCGGTTTTGATGAGTTGACAAATGAAATATTGAAATGCCCATTATTTAAAGAACTCTTATTTGTTTTGTTTAAATTTTGTTTTGAAAATGGGATTATCCCCTCTATGTGGTACAAGGCGATCATTAGTCCAATACCGAAATCCTTAAAAAGTGATCCCAGGGTACCTTCAAATTACCGGGGAATTAGTTTATTGAGTACAACATATAAATTATATACTTCTATTCTTAACAGCAGGCTCATGGCCTACCTGGAAGAAAATGACTGTTTAGTAGAGGAGCAGAACGGTTTCAGGAAGGCTAGAGCCTGTGTGGATCATGTATATTCTATTTCCACTGTAATCAGAAATAGAATAAGGCAAAACAAACCATCATTTGTCTGTTACATAGATTTCCAAAAAGCTTTTGACTTTGTAAATAGAGATTTATTATTTTATCGTCTTTTTGAAGAAGGGATTAAAGGAAAGTTCTACTGGGCCATACAATCATTATATAAAGACCCTCACGCCTGTGTTAAAGTTAACGAATACTGTTCAGGGTGGTTCCCTACACCACATGGGGTAAAACAGGGAGACTGTCTCTCCCCTACCCTGTTTGCTATATTTATTAATAATTTGGCAAAGGAAATAAAAGATCTAAGATTGGGTATAAATTATGATGGGGATAACAGGCTGGACATATTGCTTTATGCGGATGATATAATTTTGGTAGCAGAAAATGAAAAAGACCTTCAGAAGATGTTAAAATGTGCTGAGGGATGGTGTAAAAAGTGGAGACTTAGAGTTAATCATAGTAAAACTCAGATCATGCATTTTAGAAGAACCGGGAATAAAAGGAGCAAATTTCAGTTTTACTTTGGGGACCAAGGGTTGGAATATGTTGAAAATTATAAATATCTAGGTTTTATTTTGGATGAGCATATGAACTACCAGCAAGGTATACATGTACTGGCTGAATCTGCTAGTAGGGCACTTGGTGGTATAATAGCGAAAACTAAACAGCTGGGAAATCTGGGATATGCTACCTATTCCAAATTATTTCATACCTGTGTTTGTCCTGTTATGGACTATATGGCAGGAATATGGGGCTCAAAGGTAAATGCGAGAGGGGCTATGGTACAGAATAGAGCAATACGATATTTCCTAGGAGTCCATAAATTCACCCCGGTCTTAGCAGGAACAGGAGACATGGGATGGGAGCCAGGTGAAGTAAGATGGAAAGGTAGCATGATGGCCTTATGGAACAGATTGATAAAAATACCGGAGAGCCGAGTCGCCAGGAAGATATTTAACTGGGATGTGACTGTGAAAGGTGCATGGGCAAGTGAAGTACGGGACATATTTTTAGAAATTGGAGCTCTTGACCTTTTTCAAAATGTAAACACAGTAAATATATTTTCTGCTAAGGAAATTTTATTAGACACACATCAAAGTAAATGGTTACAGGATATACTACTAAAACCAAAATTAAGAACAGTTTGATAAAGAGTTGTTTTGGAAATGAAAAATATGTATGTGCTCCTTTATCAAAAAAACAGAGATCATTGTGCGCTCAGCTCCGGTTTGGAGTCCTGCCCCTGCACCTGGAAACAGGACGTTACCGGGGGGTCCCAGAAGAAGAAAGACTCTGTGATTATTGTAATATTGATGTTGAGAATGAGTTCCACTTTATGTTTTATTGCCCTTTGTACCATGAGCTGCATCAGAAGTTATTTGATAGATGTAAAACTGTTGATTTGATATGGCTGAATGATGCAGACAGACTAAAATGGTTATTTGACTGCAAGGTATTCGCCCTTGCCGAATATTTAGAGAAAGCCTGGGCTAAGAGAACCAAAAGTACATTTAGGTGAGACATTACGTTTGTTGTTTGTTTTATTTTATTTACTCCTTTATTTATGTGTTAACCTACTGTGAAGTGTGGTGTCATCAACAGGAAGTGAATGTTATAATTTAATACAGTTTTGTGGTGTCTTATAATCCCGAAAGGGATGGGTCCTATTTGGACATGACACAATAATAAAATTCATTCATTCATTCATTCATTCATTCACACCTGAAGATACAGATTCTCAGCCAGGAAGGGTACAGCTGCGGCCAGATAGCCAGGAAGTGCAGATGCAGTCCTTCAGCAGTTGGATACACTCTGCAGAAATACAGACGAACCAACAGCTTGGAAGACAAACCAAGATCTGGGCGTCCAAGGGTTTCTTCAGCAAGAAATGACCGCATCCTAAATCGCATTTGCAGGGAAAACCGCCGAATGACATCACAGGAGCTTCAGCAGCAGTGGTCAAACCAAACTGGTGTCCAGTGTTCCACCCGCACTGTACGTGGCCGACTTTTAGATCATGGCTTAAGGACCCAGGTTATGCTGTGAGATTGCGAGAGTCAGTGAGATTTTGCGAGATTCAACATGGCGGCCCCCCGCTGCTAGACCAGACAAACAAATCGCCGTCTTTTCCGATCTATTTATCACTGTAAAAAAACCCTAAATAACCTATTTAGGTACCCTGCTTAGGTCTGTACATTGTACCACTCACAGTGGAGGACTCGAGAACTTCATCGACGATTACTTCATCCGGTGCACCATGGAAAGCTCCGACTCTGCCACTGTCATGGAGAACCCAAACAAGAGGAAGAAAACTGACTCCGCTACGGACACACAGGACCTGGAGATCACCGATGTCCAGATTAGCATCCTGGAATCAATTAATAAAAAGCTCGACGTCCTGGGCATGCTTCACCAGGAGATTAAGGACCTGAAGCTAGTCTGGAGTCACTCACCAGCAGATAAGCGACCTGCAGAGAGACAACACCGAACTCCTCTCCACGCTGACAGCCGTCATATCGGAGGTAAGTATGCTCAAAAACGAGAATAAAACTCTTAAAGAGTCCGTCCTGGACATCCAATCAAGAAGTATGTGGGACAACCTCATCTGTTTGGGCACCCCAGAGTCAACACCGGATAATCCTGAGTCCAGTGTCAAAAACTTCCTGGTGTCTGCTCTTAAAATCCCAACGGAAACTGTCAAAAACATCACCTTCCATCGTTTTCACTGGCTCGGACCCCGAGGAGGAAACCGACACTGACCCATCATCGCCAAATTCGAGCACTTCCAGCAGAAAGTGCTCATAAAGAGCAAAGGTTGGGAGCTGAAAGGCACCTTGTTCGGGATGATCGACCAATTCCCCAGGGAAATTAACAAGAGGCGCAAAGTGCTTTATCCCATCCTGAAAGAACACCGACAGAGAGGCAAACAGACTTCTCTGGTTGTGGACAAGCTATACGTAGATGGTCAGCTATTCCGGGAACCCTCCATCACCCCCTGGCTCTTCTAAAAAACAACAACGGCTTTGATCTTTAATCACATTACTTATTAATTTAAAATTGAAAATGCAATTTAAAAAAAATCTCACAGGTGTACTTGTTTCACCCTCCCAAACTCCACTCCAACCTCCACCATTTTTCACTCTCCTCTGGTTATCTCCATGTACCCCTCTTCACCTCTCCCCCTCCCACTCTCACTCACACCCTATGTACCCCCTCTGTTTGTTGTGCTTGTATGTTTTATAATGTGTTTGTTGTTAACTTATCAGGCCTCGTGGTGCTTTTATATGTTGTATAGAGAGATGATGACTTGTTTATATCTCTCTCCAACATCCACACATCATCTATCCATACTTCAGACCTCACCATCCTAACACCCACTGCTCACAGACTACAACACACAATTTACAGACAGCTACAGACAGCTCACATAGACACGCACAGAAGTTATATTACATGGACACTTACTCAATGACAGAACATCTTCTCTCCCCATGTCTAAGTTAAATTTAGTATCCTGGAATTAACATGGCATACGCTCACAGACAAAAAGAATTAAAATCTTGGACTTTGTCTCCAAACTAAAGGCAGATATTTTGCTCCTGCAAGAGACACATTTACTACAATCAGAAGAAAAATCTCTTACAGATCCAAATTTTAATATTATCTTCTCGCCTTGTTATAACAACAGACAGAGAGGGGTCTCCATTCTAGTCCACAAGGGAGTACTGTTCACTTTAAACTCTGCAGTAACAGACCCAGAGGGCAGATACATTATTATCCAGGCAACAGTTTTTAATAAACTTTATACAATTGCCAACCTATATGCTCCTAACAATGACGATTCAGCCTTCTTTCACACAGTTTTCTCTCACTTAGCAGACTTATCTGCTAACTCAACAACCATTATCAGTGGGGACTTCAACATAGTTTTGAATCCTTCATTAGATCGATCTAGTAGTCAAATACAGGATTATATGAAAGATTTTGGACTGGACGACGTCTGGAGACTCAAAAATCCAACAAAGAGGGACTATACTTTCTTCTTTCCGGTGCACCAAACATTTTCAAGAATTGACTTTTTCCTCTCAAATAACTCTATTGCACATAAAATTACCACTAGGATTTACCCAATCATTATCAGCGACCATGCACCAATATCCCTCAGCCTGCAAACCGATCCCATCTGTAAACCTCCTCAGACTTGGTGCCAAAACATATCGCTACTTAAAGACCCGGAATTTGATCAAATCATAAGGAGGGAGTGGGCAGACTTTCTAAAAAATAATGACTCTCCTGATCTATCTCCTTCTTTACTTTGGGAAACTGGGAAGGCCTGTAATCAGAGGTTAAATAATATCGTACTCCTCATACAAGAAAAAAAAAGGAAAAATAAACAGAGACAGATTTGGAGGAAAAAATTAAACAACTTACACAGGATTATGCAATAAATCCAAGCGATCAATTATGGTCTGAATTACAAAATGCAAAGTTATGCCTCGACAATATCCTATCAAAGAAAACAGAATTTTTACTACAACAACTAAGATACAATGATTTCGAACACAACAACAAATCAGGCAAATTTCTCGCTAATCAACTCCAACGCAACAAAGAAAAATCCCTCATAACAACAATTCAGGATCCCACTGGCAAATACATTCAATCACCTCAGGAAATTAATCAGATCTTTTACAGCTATTACCATAAGTTATATTCAGCAACAGTTAAAATTATCCCGTCAATAACTCACAATGATCAAACAGGATTTATTAAAGGTAGGCACTCTACTAACAACGTCAGAAGACTTCTTAATCTGATCAGTTTGACACAACACTACAACAAAGAAGCAATTGTTATGTCACTTGACGCAGAAAAAGCCTTCGACAAAGTTAACTGGTCCTTTCTTTTTGCTGTGATCCACAAATTTGGCTTCGGAGAGTCATTTATCCAATGGGTATCAGCTCTGTATAACTCACCCAGGGCCACAGTCACCACCAATAGGATCACCTCACAAAGCTTCACTTTAAAGGGGAACCAGACAGGGATGCCCACTCTCTCCCTTATTGTTTGTGATATTTATTGAACCGTTGGTAACAGCAGTACGTCAAAATACCAACATCAAAGGCATCTGCTTTCAGAGGTCTGGACATAAAATTAATCTATATGCAGATGACATTCTACTTTATTTTCAACAATCTAAAACATCAGTGAAGGAAGTGTGTAATCTCATCACCACCTTCTCGCATCTTTCAGACTACTCCATCAACTGGTCAAAATCAATAATACTTCCATTAACAGAGAACTCGTGGAATCCTGCAGCCCAAAACATACATTATTCTTTTCCCACAGGCAATATTAGATATCTGGGCATACATATTTCCTCAAAACTTCCTGAACTGGTCCACTTGAACTACACCCCACTTTTGGACAAAGTCTGTGGTGATCTGAGACGTTGGAACAACCTTCCCATCTCACTTTTAGGACGAATAGCTACAGTTAAAATGAAAATATTACCTCAAATCAATTATCTCTTCTCCATGATCCCATTCAAATCCACATCCAAATGGTTCCAGTCACTAGATTCTGCTACTGGTAAATTCTATTCAAAAAACAAAAGCTAAAATCAGCCTGACTACTCTACAGAAGAATAAACAGGAAGGTGGACTGGAGGCTCCCAATTTTATGCATTATTACCTAGCCAACCAACTACAATATCTCACGAAATGGATACATCCACATGAAGAGCATAACTCCTGGCTAGAACTAGAACAGATAGACTGCGACCACATCAAAATCTCTGACCTTCCCTTCATCACCTCTACCGTTAAACATCACTCTTGCTTCAAGAACCCTCTGATTGCCTCCACCTTGTCTGCTTGGTGGAAAACCCTGGAAGTCACAGACTCCCAACTACAACCCGGTATACTCTCCCCAATCTGGCACAACCCTGATTTTGTAAACAATAAAATACCACTCTATCACAGCACATAGGCAGAGAAAGGGGTCACCCACCTCCATCACCTCCTCCAAGATAACACACTCATGACATATACAAACTTATTCTGTACATTTGAAATAAGTAATTTTCTCCAATATCTACAGGTAAAAAGTACAATTACAAGAAGAATTCCAGCCCTACACACCACTTTACAACCACCTGATCTACAGCCACCCGAATTTGTCAAATACATCGCAAAACTGTCCCCAAAAAATAAGAAAAATCTCTCAAAGATTCACTCTCAAAGTCAAACGCTATACATTTACCAATTCCCAAATGGGAAGTGGACTTATCCATATCTTCTGACCATGGGTTCTGGACCCAGATCTGTGAAAACACATTTAAGATGACAAAAAATACCAACTTACAACTGATCCAATTTAAGGTTCTCCACAGAACACACGTAACGCAATATAACAACAATAGAAACAGTCACACAGAAACTCTCTTCTATTTTGGGCTGCAGAATCCCGCAATCTCCAAATCTCTGCTTAATTGGCAATCTAACAATTCCGACCCTACCAGACACTCAATACCAACCCACACTTGCAGCTCTCACCATAGCCAAGAAAACTATTTTGGTTTAACTGGAAGGATAAGAAAGCCCTCAACATCATCCATTGGCTGAACCTCCTCGCTGAACACATTCCACTTGAGAAAATATCGGCTACCAAAAAAAAACAATTGGCATCCTTTACAGAGAAGTGGTCTCCATTTATTAGCTCTCTAAATATAAATCTATAGCTTCCTGTTGTCTGTTAGCGTATGCCACCCCCCTCTCGTAGACTTGAGTTGCTCCAGAACATGGTTATTCTGTCTGTGCCTATGGTCTGACCCCTAACTCATGTCTCCTCTGCTATATTACAGTTTATTAACCCTCTCCTCATCAAGGAATGATGGTGACATGGATTCCAAGACCCCGTGCATGCACTAGGGGTGTTCTTTCTCCCCTATTCCCGGGGCTGCTCTCTAGCTATGCGTGGCCTGTCTGGTTCTGGCTTCCCCCCCTGGGGGGTGGGTGCATCCGTTGTCTCTCCTTTGGAGCTCTGGGGCTGCTGGATTGGCGCGCCCTCCCGGGGTCCGGGGGGTTGGCCCTGGGGGTTTGGGTCGGGTCGGTCCTCCTGCTGCTCTCCCGTGCCCCTTCCGCTCCCCTTTCCTCCTCCTCCCTCCTCTCTGGCCCACCCGCTCCTCTTTGCCCCCCTGCTGACGCGTTTTGGCCTTCATTCTGTGGATGGATGTCGACATTTGGAGCCGCTCCTATTCCTGGTCTGGGCTTTTCTGTCCTGGGGTCGTGAGCCTCATCTGCGTTTGCTCGTTGGCGCCTTCATGGTGGTTTGTCGGGATGTGCATGTGTGTGGATGGGCTCTCATTGGATGGGATGAATGCGGTGGTTTTGAGGGTCCCATGTCTTATCGATGCGGGATTTGTCACACATCTCACACCTCACGGTAGTGTCCCCCCATCCTCCATCCTACTTGCCTCTCCTGCTCCACCATTTTAATGCTGCACACACACTCACACCTTGGGGGGAGGTCTGGGTTGGCTCGGGGACTTCAGGTAGGGGTAGCCCTCCGGCCAGGCCCCTGGCCGCCTCACCGCCCCCCCCCCCAACTTTTAATACACCACATTTCACTCAGGGTAGCACTTAAACACAGTGTAGGGAGAACATTTCCTCGTCAAGGAACGAGGAAATGTAGTAATAGGGGGGTAACGGTGGGTACTTGGGTTTACCTCATCGATGGGGCCTGTGCCCCTTGAGATGGCCATGTTTGTCTCAGTTTGGTGGGAGTCTGTCTGTATGTGGGCCGTCGTTGTCGCATGTCTTGATGAGTCGCGGTGGGGGTGCCGATGGGTGGGTGATGAATGGGGCCCGTGGGCCTGGGATGGGTGTGGTTCTGGGTGTTGATGTCTGTTTGCGGAGTGTGGGTCGGGGCGTGCTGGCGGCCTGGCTCTTCTCTGGTTGTTCGCTTCATGTTTGCAGTCAGTCGGGGCGCTCACTGCGGTGCTGTCTGTGCTGCTGGTGCGGTGGGATTTGTGTCTGCCGGATGGCGGGTGTGCCCTCCTGCCCCGTGCCTCCTGGGCTGGTCCGGGGTGCCCCAGGGTCGTCGGTTGCTGCCCCCTCTTGGCCTCTGGGTCTGTGTGTCTGTCCGTGGCCCTTGTGGCTCAATGGGGGATGCCTCCTGGGGCTCCCACGTCCTGTGGTGGGGCGCTTGGCCAGCCTGGCCCTGCTGGGTCATTGTGGCTGCTCGGGGCTTCGGTGTCCATCGCACGTGCATGTTAGTTCAGAGCTTGCCAGCTCCTGTCGAGTCCCACTGTTGAGCGATGTTGGAACCCACAAGAAGGCGCTGAGTCACTTTCCCGACTTCTCACTTAAATCACACCCTCTATGCATTCCTTCTTCACTCATGTCCTCTGGCGGCCTACTCTTTACTATCAGGACAATTCTGGTCTTCAATTCCGATTCTTTGTTTGTGGTTTAGATGGGATATCGATTGTTGAGTACAACACAGCAGCCTACACTCTTGCATCCTAATAGCACTGCTTGTCTTTCCCCTCTCCCGTTTGTCTTATCTCACCCTGCCTGCCTGCCCCCCCCCCCACTCACTGAGGTGCAGCACTGCCCCCTCTGGCACATATTAGGACAATCCAATAAAGAATGACAGCTTAGCTTCCAGGGGGGCCGGTGATGGTCACACACACACGCACAAAGTATCAATATATTTTGTTGCAAGACTAAAATATGCATCAACCTCATAAAAAGTTGGCACCCCTTTTGTGGTGTTATACGATGAGAATAAATGCAGACAAAAAAAAAAAAAAAGATCATGGCTTCAGGTCCTACAAGGCTGTCAAGAAGCCCCTGATCAATGAGAGACAGAGGTTAGCCTGGCGTTGTTGGGCCCAAGCACACAAGAACTGGACAGCCAGGAATTGGAAGAACATTCTGTGGTCAGATGAGTCCAGTTTCCAGCTTTATCTTCCTCCTGCTAATGTGAGGGTACGCAGAAGGCCAGGCATCCAAAACTGGATGTTTCAACAAGATAATGCCCCTTGCCACACATCCAGGGCCAGTAGAACTTGGCTGCAGGAGCACAGTATCCAGGTCTTAGAGTGGCCAGCTCAATCCCCGGACATGAGCCCCATTGAAAATCTGTGGTGGATTATCAAAAGGTCTGTTTCAAAGTGTAAACCAAAGAATTTAGAAGAATTAAAAGCAGTAATTCAAGAAGAATGGGACAAGATGACCCCTCAACAGTGTGAAAGGCTCGTGGGGAACATGTCAGCCAGGATTAGAGCTCTACTGCGTGCTAATGGCAGGACTACTAAATATTAATTTGATGACGTGATGGTTTATTTATTTTTTGTTCAGTTTTAAACACGTTCTCTGTTATTTGTTGACTTTGATACCGACAATGTTGAGAACTGACATATTGAAACTGTCAAGAATTTAGTTTTGTTAGTTTTTCTTGTAAACAATAAACAAAAAAAAACATAATTTGTAGTTGCTGGTGTCTGTCTAATGCAGCCACACCTTTTGAAACACAAAAAAGATTTTTCCACAAATATTTCATGATAATACTTGAGATTGTGTAAAATTTTAAGGGTGTCCGAAAACTTTTTTCCACCACTGTAGTTTATCTGGATGGCATTGCTCTGGCCTCTAGCTCTACTGTAAGAAACCTATTACTGTAAGAGTAATATTTGATCAAGATTTGCCTTTTAACTCCCATACAAAACAAACTTCACAGACTGCATTTTGTCATCTGCGTAATATTGCAAAAAATTTGTCCTATCCTGTCCCAAAAAGATGCAGAAAAATTGGTCCACGCTTTTGTTACCTCTAGGCTGGATTACTGTAATTCCCTGTTATCAGGTAGCTCTAATAAGTGCCTAAAAACTCTCCAGCTGATTCAGAAGCCAGAGCCTTCAGCTATCAGGCTCCTCTTCTGTGGAATCATCTTCCTGTTTCAGTCCGGGAGGCAGACACCGTCACCACATTTAAGACTAGACTTAAGACTTTCCTTTTTGATAAAGCTTATAGTTAGGGCTGGCTCAGGCTTGTCTTGGACCAGCCCCTAGTTAGGCTGACATAGACCTTGTCTGCTGGGGGACCTCCTATAATACACCAAGTACCTTCTCTCCTTCTTTCTCTCTCCTTAGTTTCTGAAAAGTTGGATCGTCATTTGTTAACATTCATGTCTTATTTCTGCATATCGCTAACTCGGCTTTACTGCTTGTCACTAATTCGGCTTCTTCTCCGGAGCCTTTGTGCTTCACTGTCTCGCAGGTTAACTCGTATCGCAGCTCCTCATGGATGGTGTGTCGTGGTTGTGCTGCTGCCGTTATCTCAAGTTAAGCTAAAGAAGCATGGCGGCAGTTTTTCACACAGGTTGTTGTCTCTTGTTTTGAAAGTGTGTCTGTGGAAAGTTCATCATGAGAAGCGGCTGTGTGTTTTGTAATGTGTTTGTATGCTTCCTCTATGTTGTTATTTGTGTAAATCTGTTCTAATGAAACATATTAAAAAAATTGCTGCTGACGGGGGGAAATATGTCTTAAATTGCAAATTGTTATTGTAACTACACAATCTGAAGGAGAATATGATAAACAGTGGTCACTCACTTTCTGCACCTCGTGAGGAGAAGTGTGTTTGTGGAAAGCTGGTCATGAGAAGTTGCTATACTGATTTTAATGTGTTTTGCACAGAGAATAAATCCCCCTGGACAGCAAGGCAGAAGTTGTCCTTGTCTCCTTCCTCATTATCCATGAACACAATGCAGAGCTTGTGGCAAACCAAAGTGTCAGGCCAGACCTGTTACACAGACATATTAAAAAAGTTATGTCCTTTGGAATGGATGGGGAATCTGAACAGGTTATGTGGATTGCTCACGTGAATTTGTTCATAGTGTTTACAGCATGCATAAAATTGACATATTGTTAAATTTCAAGTTCAAATTTGGAAAATAAAACCCTATTTTAATCAGTGCTTGTTTTGTGTACTCAGACTGCATTTTTATGAGTGTATGTAGGAGTGGGATGTGGATGAGCTATCATTATTATCGGCTAACTTTATTTTTATTTTCCCTGTGATGTTTATTATATTTACTTTCTTCTTTATCTATCAATCATTTTTTTTATTTGTACCTGTTATTTCTAAAATCTTGGCTATACCCTCACATATCGGGAGGCTGGGTTTACAAGGAATCGATGAAATAGGCTTACTCCTCTAAGCGCGCGCGCGCACGCACACACACACACACACACACACACACACACACACACACACACACACAGTAGGCGTGTCTTTTCTCCAGCTGGAGTAACTGGAGGCGGCGCTGCACCGTGCTGACAGGGAATGGCCGTGTCTCTGCGCTCCGACGCCGGCTGACACATAAACAGATCTTCGCTCCATCACTACACTGCTCCGAGCTGCGCGTCTCACGGGCTCTGGGACGAGACACGTATTCCATGCTACACTTCGGTAGGTCTCCGACTCTTAACACCTTTTTAAGGGGCGTGGGTGTGTTGTGTGTTATGACATTGTGGTGCATACAGAGTGGGTACTTGGGGCCGTAATTTGGCCGCTGTGAGCCACAGGTGTGCTTTAAAAGATCCGTATCGACAAATGCGGTTTGTGCGCGGGTAGATCGTGCTACTGGGGAAGGAAGCACTCTTCATTGTCTGCATGCCGTCCCAGCGGACTGAAGAGGGTCGCCGTCTGTTGCTACATCTTGTCAGCGTATGGGTGCGGGCTGGACTGTTGAGCGCACGCCGCCTGTCTTGCCACGACTTTAAGGGCAAAGGTAAGTGGTCAGTGCGCGCTGATAGCAGAGCTTCGTTTCCAGCACACTGTACGTAAATTTCCCGGCTGTCTTTAACGAACACTTGATTTCGCCGTGTTCGCACCGTGCTTGGAAATGAAATACAAAAAATACTGTAAATAACAAAGTAGGCTATCTATTGTATAGATACCGTCTGATCGGCTGAGGAAGGCCGCCTCCAGCAGCATACAGTCAGGGCAGCACTGCCGTTGCGTTGTCGTTCTACCTCCTGATGCTGCCAGAACTGCTTTGGGTATTCCGGCAGAGAGATCCAGCCACGCACATAGGCTGATGGACCTTTTTAAATACCTTCAGTGGAAGGGGCTGTCATCTTAAACAAAGGAAGAAAACTGTATATATACTTTTCTGTGAATAGCGCACGTTCACAGCGGCGCCTGTTCACCCGGCTGCTGTTCTCCACCAATTTAAAGCAGCCGTCTGCAGGTTTACCTTCTTCTCCACTCCATGAATGGTGCGCACTGTTCAGCGGGAGTTTCGCGCTGCTTTTCGGCTCCACAGGAAACAAGTGAACTGTGCTCTCCAGTCTGCTTCGAACAGGTGAGTGGACTTTGTTGTCTTTACTACCTGGATGGATAGTGCTCATCATTTGTGTCGTCTGCACAGGTCTTCGTACATCCGGTCTGTAGCCAGAATTTTAACTTTACAGAAGTCCAGAGTCGCTTGTGCAACCCATCCCTAAACCTCTCTTTCTCCACATTTTCTGTGTCAGTTTCAACATAATTGTGTAAATGCTGTTTCCAGGCCTAGCTTATAATGTCAGGAATGTAACTGGATAAATACATGTATCTATCTTTGTCCTTACACAGTCAGTTAGAACAATTTTGACTGCCCAATATCAACATCAATATCAATATCAATATGAATATCAACATCAGGCTTGCAAGCTCATTATGCAATTTGTGTGCAACTCCTCACTTCTGGTAGTGTAATATACAAACAATATATACCAACATTATTTTTATTCAGTAATAGTTGTGGTTCTTTAGAGCTTTAGAGTACATGTGATTATTACATTTTTTTGCTAACATCTGAAATTGATTTCTGTTAATTAACATATCATTAACTCTGCAGTTGCCCGACACAGTATTAAACTGTCCTGATGTCTCTACTATTCACTATGGCATTCTAAAATTGATTGTAACCACTACTGGTAGCTTACCTGCCTGGTATCTAACATGTGTTTATAAATTGCTCCTACTCCTTTTGTCTCCATTTGCGATGGAACTCAGCTGTGGTTCAGGCAGCTGACAGTGAGTCTGTGTTTGTGACTTCACAAAGGGGGGATCAAGTGGAATCTGCTTTGGCTGATGAAATGATGATGCCTCGGAGCTGTCTGTGGCTGACTGCTGTCTTCCTGTGTTCCCTTATCACCTACAGTGTCCTCCAGGGAGGATGACATGATGATGAGCAACAGAATAGCACTGTAACAAGCGATAGGAAGGGGAGCAGGCAGGTGAAGAGTGGCAGTTTTGATGATAATGAGGAGGAGGATGGCATCTGTGTAGACTACAATTGTGACAAATTAGTTTGAGTGACCTGCTCTGTTTAAAAAAAAAAGGAAGACTATACAACTAGTAGAGGCTAAAATAAGTCAATCTCAGCAAGAACAGGTTGTCGGTTTGGTGCATGCTGTCGGTGATGATGAAGGTTGAGATTATGAATGCATGTAGAAATTCAGCTGAGAAAAAATCTGAGAGAAAAGAGTAAACCATCTCCTCGGGTGTGACGCTGGCGCAAGAATTACACAAAATAAAGTGTAGTTGCATTACCTTTCATCTACAGCTGACTTGCAAATGTGCAAGCTGTTGCGAGGACTGTGTGTGTGTGTGACTGGTAAATTGCATGTGTCTCTGTAAGAGATTCCTTTTCTTATTAAAGGTTTGCATCACTTGTGCTTCTGCTGCTCTGTTGTGTCTGATCTGCCATGGCTGCTGGTCTGAGTTCAGCTGCTGAACACAGACTCAGACTAGGGAGGATTATGCAACACTTTATTGTGTTCTTCTTTGAGGGACATTCTCCCTGGTACCGGGTCAAGGGAAATGATGCCTGATTCTCTTTAGGGATGCTATGCTAGCTGAGGGTCTTCTGGCATCTGTGGGCTACTTTTCAGTGGCCTTGCTAACTAGGCTAAAGTGATTGACACTAAGACAGTAACTGGCACTGGTGCTAGCTCAACTGCCCCTGTCAGTCATGTGACCCTTTTTTTGCACTTTGTAGCAGTCCCTCAAGAAGTGCTGCTGCTATAAGGGCTCTGCTGTGGAGGGACTAGTCTGTATTTTTTGGACAAACAGCTTAATACAGCAGGAAGAGGTGGAGTAACATAAACTTTCAACACGTTGGGTGGATTTTTTTTCTGAAGAATGTGCTCACACTGTACAGATTTACTCCACACCTGGCCAAGATCATCCTCAGATGATCACACTCTGAATGTATGACACTTGCATTAATATACATTTTCCTTAACCAAGTTCAAATTCTAAAACCAGGTTGAAAACAGGTTAAAGTCAGGTCATCTAATGATGTCTTTAAAGCAAGTAACTAAGAAAATTTTGGAAAATCATGGGATGTTCAAAGTGTATTGTAGCCACTTGTGGTCACATTGGCTGCTGTTCAGCAGAGTTACAGGGTGGATTGAAAGTGGTATTTGGGAAATTTTTGTATAAAAAATTGTGTTTTTTGTTGCTCCGGATCACTGACTGATAAAGCTGAATAGTGATCACAAATGGTCCATGCTTTTGTTCAAAATTCAGTTGTGGCCACAACATTTTGTGTTTCTGAATTTTTCTAATCTGGTGAGGGATTCACAGTAATGTGAGTGATGATGTAAAAGCTGTGGTTGAGTTAATTTTAATGCACCGCAGCTAATTAAGACCTGATGTTAGGCTGTTGAAGCTGCATCTTGAGCATATCTGACTGCAATAAAGCACAACAGAGAGTGTGAAAGGTCTCTGCTGATGGACAAGAAATATTGGCTGAGGAGAACTGGAACGGCATCTACACAGTTGTCTTTCTGCATCAAGGAAGGAAGGCTACAGTGGAGAAGAAAGCAGTAAACTACCTCTGGCAGCTCAAACTAGAGTGTGGCATGAGTGAGAAGCCTGTAAAATGTTTTCATGTGTGCTGCTAATCCCGCTGAGTACCTGCTGCACAGGAGATGATTCCTTCTTGAATGTTTAGGATAAGAATTGTGTCGCTGGCATCAGCAGTGATGATGAAAACCATGGCTCAGAGTGCTGCACTGGTCTGGATACCTGCGAAAAAGCAGTTTAATAAAATTAAATAAATAAATGTGTGTGTGTGTGTGTATATATATATATGTGTGTATATATATATATATATATATATATATATGTATATATATATGTATATACTATAAATTCACGGGCGTGGGTAAAAATGAACTACACACAGGTGACCAGCAGGTGAGAACAAAAATATATCTTTTATTGAAAAAGATGTGCAGTATATGTTTAATATTTTGACATGTAATTTACTATTATCAAGCCGTAGTTCTTTTATTTTTAGTCAGTGACCCAAGTTGAAACTTTGACCCCCTCGTCACATTCGTCACCGATGTGGAGGACTTCAGCGATTAAACTTGAAAGCCTGAGTGTCAGCCTTCATAGAGTTCAAGACACCCATGGAGGATCCTTTTGAGGTTTTATGGTGGTGGAAGGAGCATGCTTAAATGTTTCCTAACCTGGCAGATATTGCACAGAATGTTTTCGCCATCCTGGTATTGAGCGCAGCCAGTGAAAGAGACTTTTTTTCCGCTTGATTTGTAATTGAAGAACGGAAAACTCAGCACGGTGTGAGTCACTGTAGCCGGTATCTTGTGTGTGTTCAATCACCGTTGCGGGCGGGTGTGGCTTTGACTTAGACATAATGACGAGTAACGAGTTGGTTCTGGTACTGAGCTTTACAGGTATGGGTGGGTGCAGGTTTTTCAAAATGGACATGTGCAGGACTCTGTCATTAACTGACAGAACAGCATCACCTACACGAAACTTAAAGATTAACTAACATCAAAATGTTTTGAAATATACAATGGATTGAATTAAATATGACCAGTGGTTAAATGTGTTGCTTGTGATGATGAACCCACAGAACTCATTGTTTTGCATTTATTGCCCACAACTTTACTGTTTTGATTCAATCTCAGTGATCTCATCAAGTTGCTTTCTAGAAGCAGCAGCAGCCAGCAGGCAGCTGTCTTTGGAGGAAAATATCTGATAAACCCACTGTACACTACCGACTCAGTGGCAAACAGACAGACACAGACACATATGGAACTTAAGCAGCTTAAGAGCCAGATAGGTATCTCAGGAGTAAGTGGAGAATGAACTATTCCTTTTTGTTTAGTTATCAGTTAAATGAAGAAAGTGGCATGTGCTTTTGAATTCAATCAATACAAGCATTGTAAGTAGGCATTAAAAAGCAACTGAGAGACCTTTACATATTCTACGGACCACTCATGCACTCACACTAACACACACCCTGATCCTTTTGGCCTTTCTTGTATTATGTCTATTAAAAGCTATGTTTTTCAGTGAGAGGAACACAACTATTGGCAAAGAAAAATACTTTACTTTCCAGTGCAGGCTGGAGTTTCCACACATAGAGTCAGAGGGAAGAATTGGTAGAGAGCTGCCACCGTGGATGATTGGGCTGGCAGCCAAAGGCCACAGTTTACTTGAGGAAACCATCAGCTCTCTAGCCTCAATTGAAAAAGGAAAATTTCTCTCTCCTCTGGTCAGGGCTGTTGGCCGCAGGCTGCTCTCTGCTTTCTCCTCTGCTCTGCTTTGGAGAATAATAGCTTCATATTCGTTGATGAGGTGGCCCAGACAGAATCTAGTATGTTTTTCTTCTTTTTACCCATCCATCAACTATTTAATGGGCTGTGAAATTGTTTCGAACAGTAGTTCTCCTGCCTGAACTTGCCCCCCCCCAACTCCCATATTCTTAATTAATGAACTACAACACCAATGAGGGGTTTGCATGGATAACTGGGTGTAAATTAAGTCCAGACACTGCCTTGACACGACAACAGACAGCTGCTCATGCCGTGGGTGCTAGTCTCTCACACAGATGTGATCCAGACAGACAAAATACAGACCAATATCAACCTCTACCTGCATCTTCACGTCCCTCTGCAGCTGCTCAAAGCCTTAATACAGCAGCTGCTTAAAAGCTGACATTAAAATCACACGAAGTAGCCACATCTTGTGTTTTGTTTGGATCCCAGGAGTCCAATTTAGATCAAAGCGCAGAGAAGAAGGGTGTAGTTTAGCACACACCCAATGGAATCCCTGTTTACCCACTTTTTGATGCAGGAATTGCATCTACTACCTTTGCAAGCTAAGAAAAGACCGCTGCAAGATATAAATAGCTTACATATTGTAAGCACATTGCTATGTAGGCAAACGCTGACACCAATGATTTTGTAGACCACAGGATAGAAAAAGATTTTCTTGCCACAAACTGGCACCTGTTCACCACATGCTTTATTTTCAGACAAGCAAGCAACCCAGTGTTTTTGTCATGACCTATGCTGGATTTGCTAAGATTGGCGGGTTGCTATGTGACGCTATTTCATTTTGCTTTATAATGTATAGTTGATGATTTATTGATTGATAATTGAGTGTTTTTACTGTGTTTACTTTTTAAAGAGTTGTATGCTCATTATGGAGTGCAATATGAACTGATAAATAAAATAAGATATTGTCCTCTGCCAGGGTTGCCCCTCATCACCGATCCTGTTTGTGATATTCATGGACAAGATCTCAAGGCACAGCCAGGGGGAGGAAGGGGTCCAGTTTGGGGTCCTCAGAATTGCATCTCTGCTTTTGCAGATGATATGGTTCTGTTGGCTTCATTATACCATGACCTCCAGCATGCACTGGGGTAGTTTGCAGCTGAGTGCGAAGCGGTTGGGATGAAAGTCAGCACCATCAAATCTGAGGCCATGGTTCTCTGCCGCCCTCTGGGCTGGGAGACAGTTACTGCCTCAAGCGAAGGAGTTCAAGTATCACTGTACCCTGAAGAAGGCGCAAGCCGATACGCGTTGGTGTATTTTAATGTTTTGTAGCCCATTAAATTAAAAGCCTTTTATACTTTTCAAACCTCTTTGAGTGCCTGGACTTGGATTTTTTATGCCAATTTTTTTGGTCATAAGTCTTCCTGTTCTTTTTGGATATCTTGGGATCTTGTTCATGAGTGAGGTTAAAATGGAGTGTGAGATGGATCTGCAGTTTGGTGCAGCATTTGCAGTGAGGAGGGCGCTGTGCTAGACTGTCGTGGTGAAGAGGGAACTGAGCTGGAAGGAGAAGCTTTTGATTTACTGGGCCATCTATGTTTCAGCCCTCACCTGTGGTCACCTATGGGTAGTGACTGAAAGAATGAGATCACCGTTACAAGCAGCTGAAATAAATGTTCTCGGAAGGGTGGCTGGGCTCAGCCTCAGAGATAGGGTGAGAAACTCAGACATCCGGAGGGAGCTCAGAATAGAGCTCCTGCTAAAAGGGGTCAGTTTAGTTGGTTCGGGCATCTGATCAGGATGCCTCCTGGGCGCCTCCCGTTAGAGGTGTTCCAGGCACATCCCACTGTTAGGAGGCCTTGGGGTAGACCTGGAACATGCTGAAGGAATGACATTTCTCATCTGGCCTGGGAACGCCTTGGGGTCCCCACAGGAGGCGCTGGAAAGCGTTGCTGGGGAGAGGGACGTCTGGGGTGCGTTGCTTGGCCTGCTGTCCCCCGCAACCCGGTGCTGGATAAAGCGGATGAAAATGGATGGATGGATGGATGGATCAATATTGTAATAGGTTAAAAATAATGCATTATCAGCTGGGCCATAGTTTTGATAGAGCAGGTTTGACAGGTTCGATTTGGCAATGTATCTGAAGCAATGCAAAACACACCTTTGATGTCTGATACTCAAAAGACCCTTCAGTGAGGGGCTCCTTTTCAAGGGGAAAAATAGAAATTCAGTTCTAAAATATTAGAAAATATTGTTTTATTTTATATAGATGCATGGCCTCCCGTTCTACAGCTACTAGTTGTGCACCTAAACTGCTCTGAATTCAGTTTCCAGTCAGAGCATTCCTGAGATCCATGGAGCCTGTTTACAGCTGGATATCTTTATCCTTTTTTTTTTGTAGTTTCAAGTGTGTGTGAAGCTGCTGTAGGGCCTAAACAGGCCAAGCATGCTTCAACAGTGATGAGTAGTTTTTGAGCAGAATCAGAGCAGACATGGAGCTGTTGACAGAGATAACAGAGCATGTCTGTGCTCTGGACACAGCAGATCTCAAAATGATACCACTGCACCGACCACATATTAACAGTGACGGAACACACACGCACACACACACGCATGCGCGCACGCACGCACGCACGCACGCACGCACACACACACACACACACACACACACACACACACACACACACACACACACACACACACACACACACCCCTCCTGCTTGTTTATGAAGTCTTGCCTCTAATGTGCCAAGATATGTGTTTGGACAGGCAAGTCTTATTATCCAGGTCCTCCTCTAAGGTGTGTGTGTGTGTGTGTGTGTGTGTGTGTGTGTGTGTGTGTGTGTGTGTGTGTGTTTTGTTGAACTTTAGTGGATATCCCAACTCATAAAGCTTTACACTGCAATCAAATAAAGGGCTACCAAGAAGGCAAAGCAAGGGGATACATTTTTTTTTAAATCTTTAAGGAAGAGAAAAACAAACAACAAGATGAGGGTAGAAATAAATAGGTCTCTCTTTTTTCAGTTGCTAACACGCATCGATCAATTCTGAAGCTGTTCATACAGTCTGCATTACCCAACATGCATCTTGGCCATACTGTTAAAGGGATACTTTATACTTTTTATACTTTTACTTTTTTACAATTGTTTTTGATCTGCTTGTATCATAACAATGTGGGTAGTATGTATAAATGAACTGTGGTAAAGTTCCCTCCATCTTTGGCTCAGTGGCTGTTGCTTAAACTACAAATTGTACTCCTTAAAGACACAAAGAGTATAGACACGGATAGAGCGAGAGACCCATCTCTCTCTCTCTTTTGAACTCAGACCAAAGTAGGATCAAATGGTAAAACTAAGCAGTGCTGATCAAATACTGTACATATATATATATATACAGTACAGGCCAAAAGTTTGGACACACCTTCTCATTCAATGTGTTTTCTTTATTTTCATGACTATTTACATTGTAGATTCTCACTGAAGGCATCAAAACTATGAATGAACACAGTGGAGTTATGTACTTAACAAAAAAAGGTGAAATAACTGACAACATGTTTTATATTCTAGTTTCTTCAAAATAGCCACCCTTTGCTCTGATTACTGCTTTGCACACTCTTGGCATTCTCGCGATGAGCTTCAAGAGGTAGTCACCTGAAATGGTTTTCCAACAGTCTTGAAGGAGTTCCCAGAGGTGTTTAGCACTTGTTGGCCCCTTTGCCTTCACTCTGCGGTCCAGCTCACCCCAAACCATCTCGATTGGGTTCAGGTCCGGTGACTGTGGAGGCCAGGTCATCTGCCGCAGCACTCCATCACTCTCCTTCTTGGTCAAATAGCCCTTACACAGCCTGGAGGTGTGTTTAGGGTCACTGTCCTGTTGAAAAATAAATGATCGTCCAACTAAACGCAAACCGGATGGGATGGCATGTCGCTGCAGGATGCTGTGGTAGCCATGCTGGTTCAGTGTGCCTTCAATTTTGAATAAATCCCCAACAGTGTCACCAGCAAAACACCCCCACACCATCACACCTCCATCCGTTCACCTTTTCTGCGTCTCACAAAGACACGGCGGTTGGAACCAAAGATCTCAAATTCGGACTCTATTACGCTATTTTACCATGAAGGCCTGATTCGCGCAGTCTCCTCTTAACAGTTGTTCTAGAGATGGGTCTGCTGCTAGAACTCTGTGTGGCATTCATCTGGTCTCTGATCTGAGCTGCTGTTAACTTGCGATTTCTGAGGCTGGTGACTCGGATGAACTTATCCTCAGAAGCAGAGGTGACTCTTGGTCTTCCTTTCCTGGGTCGGTCCTCATGTGTGCCAGTTTCGTTGTAGCGCCTGATGGTTTTTGCGACTCCACTTGGGGACACGTTTAAAGTTTTGCAATTTTCCGGACTGACTGACCTTCATTTCTTAAAGTAATGATGGCCACTCGTTTTTCTGTAGTTAGCTGATTGGTTCTTGCCATAATATGAATTTTAACAGTTGTCCAATAGGGCTGTTGGCTGTGTATTAACCTGACTTCTGCACAACACAACTGATGGTCCCAACCCCATTGATAAAGCAAGAAATTCCACTAATTAACCCTGATAAGGCACACCTGTGAAGTGAAAACCATTTCAGGTGACTACCTCTTGAAGCTCATGGAGAGAATGCCAAGAGTGTGCAAAGCAGTAATCAGAGCAAAGGGTGGCTATTTTGAAGAAACTAGAATATAAAACATGTTTTCAGTTATTTCACCTTTTTTTGTTAAGTACATAACTCCACATGTGTTCATTCATAGTTTTGATGCCTTCAGTGAGAATCTACAATGTAAATAGTCATGAAAATAAAGAAAACACATTGAATGAGAAGGTGTGTCCAAACTTTTGGCCTGTACTGTATATATATAGATATATAGATATATATAGAGATATATATATATATATATATATCATTCTCTGACAGCTATTGACATAACTAATGGATGATGCAACAACAATTTCAGATAGCAAAAGGTGTCCGCCAGGGGCCCACTCAGCCCACTCCTGTTAGCCTTAGCTTTTGAACCTCTAACTGAACATATTTGACAACAATCTAGTATTAAAGGAATAGTGATGTGGAGTGCAGAGCATAAAACAACTATGTACGTGGGCGATAATGTCTTGTTTTTGTTGTCCTCTTAGATATCAAATCCAGTAACACTGTTAGTTTTCAGTGAATTTAGTGCCACTTCTGGCTGCAAAAATAATCTTAGTAAATCTGAAGCTATGCCTCTTGGAAATTTGAATAACAGAGATGTTACGAACATTGGCCAACTTCTGTTTTCACATATCTAGGAATAAAGGTTCCCCCAAATATAAAAGATATGTGGATGCTTAATTTCATTCCACTTTTTAGCATTGGTTAAAAAAGACTTTGCACAATTTACCACTGTCCCTGTTTGGCCGAATGAGTCTCAACAATATGAATATCCTCCCATGACTTTTATATCCTCAGATGCTTCCCCTATACTTGCCCTGAAAAATCAATCAGGACTTAAGCAAGTCATTTCCTAAATGTATTTGGCATGAAAAAAAACCTAGACAGAGGCTGAAAATATTACAGCTACCGACAGACATGGGTGGCTTCTCTGTGCCTAACCTTATATTTTACAACTGGGCCTGTTATGCACACCACTTCTGGCTATGGTGACATTCTTATCTCAAGAGAGGGACCTATATTGATTGCTGGGCTTGTGCTCCACACTCCCCTTGGAGTCTGGTCACTTGTCATGCAAATAATGTAAATTCAGATGTAAAGCAGAATATTGTTCTATACAACAGTATCAAAGTCTGACAAGACATCAATAAATACTTGGGACAGAAAAATATGAAATTCTCATTTTCTCCTATAACCAGAAAGCCTTTCCCGCTGGTACTGGATCATCTCTGTTCTCTTTTTGGCAGGACAAGGGAATTTGTCTTCTCATATTAAAAGATAATACCTTACTCTTCTTCAAACAGTTACAAGAGAAATTTGGTATTCTCGAAGAACATTTCTTTGGATATCTTCAAATCAGACATTTAATTTCTTCTCAGGCAACCTGCCCAGTTAATTTCCCCTGTAGTGTAGTGGAGAAATTTATCTCAGAACGCAAAATAGAAAACATTTTATATCTTCTTTCTATTCACTACTCAGTTACTCTGACACAAATGAGCTGCCAAACATCTTTCATAAATGGTAAAGGGATCTGGGTGCTGCAAAATAGAAGATGACTGGCAGGGTGCAATAAATCTGATCAAATCCACATTCACATGTAATGAACTGAGTGAGACTCAATACAAAATACTTAATAGGCTGCAAAAGCCCCCAGTTATCTTGCACAAAATTAATTATTCACTTTCTTCTCTGTACACTAAAACCCTGTCTCCTCCAAGCAGTCTGGTATGGTTCAGTTAAGTTCGGTACTCATTTTTTTTCCCATTTCCACTGTGAAAAGTTGTGGATGGAACCAATGGAACCATTCCTTACCGTCCCCATTATTGGTCACCCCTCTGTTGGAGTACCTAGCACACAGATCTGGTACTAACAGGTGGAGCTAGAAACACTGCAGTCTGTTGATTGGTCAGTAGAGGATAGGTCACTTTTGCTCAGGGCTGAGTTGTGGCTGGTTTTAAAGCTTATGTAACCACTGTTCATACCATTGCAACTTTTACATACATTAGTAAACTATAATTACAAAATGAAATGATGTTTTGCTGCCTCTCGCAGCAGCTGTAGACTGAGGAAAAAAATAACTTAATTCACTGGGCTGACTGCTGGCAACTTTTAAGGTGAAACATAAACTTGACATGTTACTCAATGCATGACTTGATGACGTGAATCCATCAGCACACCTTAAATTTCAATATGACAGCTTTTACTAATCCATTAATTTTGAATTCCCTCTCTTGGATGACATATACATTTAATATGCAGATGACACTATCATTTACACGCATGCGCCCTCCATAATGCAAGCAGTGCAAAAGTCGCAGACTGCATTTTAGTCATTAGAAACAGCTCTGCTGAGATCAAGATTGATTTTAAATGCTCAGAAAATGAAGTTTATGGTCTTCTCAAAAGCTCAGGCTCATTGCCTAATGATTTTTGCATCTTCATGTCTGAAAGTAGATCCATTGAAAGAGTGTCCTCATACAAGTACCTGGGTATATGGGTAGATGACAAGCTTTCATTTGATGCACATATTGCAGCTGTCAGGAAGCTGAAAGTGACGATCGGCTTTTATTTTAAAAATAAGTCTTGTTTTACTTTCAGTGCTAAGAAAAAATTGTGGAGGTCACTTTTCTGTCTGTGATTGATTATGGTGACATATTGTATATGCATGCAACCTCCTCCATTTTATGTAGCCTTGATTCAGTATACCATGCATCTCTACGTTTTATTACAAATGCAATGTCACTTACTCATCACTGTATTCTTTATGATTTGGTGGGTTGGACATCACTGACCACTCGCCGACAACAGCACTGGTATATTTTAATCTATAAAGCAATATTGCAATATTCCAGCTTACCTCTGCACCCTTTTGTGTGTCAGCTCTGGTAGTTCCCAGCTACACTCCTCCAGGTGGTTGCTTTTCAATGTACCCCAGGTTTTAATAGGTCTGGGGAAAACTGTATTTTCCTACTGTGCACCATGGATATGGAACAATTTCCAAAAAGATCTAAAATTAGAAACACTTATATCCATCAATGAATTTAAGGGCATAATAAAAAATGTGGTGACAGAGACATGTGCTTGTTCTTCTTGAGAGGCTACTATGTTTGAATAGTTGTTGTTTTATTGTGGATTTTTGTTTTATATGTTGTATTTGTTGCATTTCAAATGTGTTTTGATTGACTGCTACCTTGGCCAGGTCTCTCTTGTAAAAGAGATTTTCAATCCCAATGTGACTTCCTGGTCAAATAAATGTTAAATAAAAAAAGTAATGAGTGGATCTTCAAGTGTTTAAAAAATATATTAATTTTAACCGGATTATGTGAACTGTATATATTCTAATCCTCACTTGGCTCTGGCAACACTAAACCCCTGGCTTGCCTGAGAAGGACGAAATGCGCAAACCTGTTGTTTTTAAATATCTCATGGAGAGAGACTCTCACTCTTGCCTTTTCTGAAAATGTTAGCGTGCAACCCCATTTTGTGGATGATAAATGAGGTGCTGGAGGGAGCAGTAAGTGACAACAACCAACATAAAGAGTACTGTTAAGTACTGTTAAGAGTACTGTAATTGCCCGAAAGTGCATCTTGCACAATTGGATGAAAGATTCCCCGCCAAGTATCACCCTGTGGTACAGAGACATATTTAACACCCTCCCCCATGGAAGATTAGAGGCTGTTTTAAAAGGTAAAGATGATGTATATTTTAAAGATTTGTTTACCTTTCCTGATTAGTTACCTACTTACCTAAAAGCATCAGTTCTTAATATGAAGCACTTTTCTGAATGGAGGACTACTCTAATGAACCCAACTGCAGGGCATACTAAATGATTTGGCTACTGATTAGTGGTTACCCAAAACTTACATACAGTGGGCTGGAAACAATATTTTACCCATTGATTGATTAACATAACATTCTGTATGCCTATGGTCTAGTTTGATTTTACCTTGCAACCTTTCTGTTTTGAGCTCTATTTAATTTGATGTACAGGTATGGATGTGTGGAATGACCGTCTGGGGTGGGGGTTGTTGAACTGTATACAATTTTTTGTTTCAACCCAATAAAAAAGGATAAAAAACAACAAACAAAAAGCCTAATCTCAGAGACAGATATCTCAATACCTAGACAGTATGTAGAGATGCCAGTATGTTTGGTTTGGACCCATACATTACTGCAGGGAGTTGGTTTTCTATACTTAACTGAAAAATGTTCTATGGTCCTCTCAACCTTCGGGCCCAAAACACAGAGTCTGTGAGTGTGTGTCTGTGAGTGTGTGGTTGCCCACCTAAACTGATGGAGATGATAAGGCAAACTTTTTTCCTAAGGCAGTATAAAAAGTATAGCAGTGTGTGTATGTATGATTTTAGACATACCATGTGAAGAGCATGCTTTTTGCTGTAAAGCTAGTTTACCCCTGAACTGGTAATGCTTGTTCTTCACTTAGGCAAGGGTTCAGTCAGCATAGTAGGATTATTAACAAGGCACTGCTTTTAGGTGCCGCCCTGAAATATACATCAGTAATTTTGCAAGTGTTATTGCTGAAATGGTTGTGCAGCTAAAGACAGCAGACTTTTGTTGAGGGCATTAGCATTTGTTGATAACAGAGATGATAATGGCTATGACATTTGACAATCATCCATTTAGGGAGAAGAGCATAGGATTTCTTCTCACATCTCATGTACCTTCTATTTATCCAATGCAGAAATTTCCCCATTCAATAGTCAGTAGCAGCCATAGGAAAATGGCCAGCTCACTGTCAATGCTGTCACCTCTCCTCTATAGTAATCTTTTGTCAATAAACTGACTCAAGTCAAATGGAGGCCTCTACTCCCCTGGCTCATAACTCACTCTGATGTTAAGTCAATGGCTTTAATAATGTGTATGCAGGTTGGCATGCATGAATTTATGTGCAGTCTAATGCGCATATGTGTGTTGATAGAATCAAAGAAGATGGCTGTAATCCTGTTGTTTATGAGAACAGTGTAAGTGTATATTAGCCAATTAGTCAGCAACTTAGATGATGGAGCTGCTCCTTTAGGACCTCCTAGCCCAGGACACAAAAAGGATGAGAGACACCAAGTGTTTGTGTCAGTGGCTTAGAAAGTCTGTGCAGATGCACATCTCTCAGCACCTAAAGCTGGAGCCTTTATAATGCTGCTGCTACAGTTGCAGAAAAAATGAAGCATGTAGTGTGATAACTGAGGTAAGTCCTGCTTGAAAAAGCTTACTGCCCTCGGAGGAACTTTTATCAAGGCTGGCACAACTCAGTATACATCCACACAGTTTTACATGCCGTGGGCAGAAGCACAGTAAACTCAGAACAAGCATCTCTTATTAACAGCTACCCCTAACGGGAGCATGGCTATATTACGATCATTCTTATAAGTACTAACCAGAGGCGATTTCTCTAAGACTGCAAGGGAAGCTCAGCTTCCCCTAAAATGTCAAAAAGTAAATGGTCAAATATGTACGGTTGTGTTAACATTTCATTGACTACAAATGCGTTAGAACACGTTCATCTCGGAGACGAGTTCATTCAGAATCAGCTACTTATCACAAATTGACTGACTCAATGTTGTTAACTTCTCATACATTCCCAAAGTGCCGTTTTCTTATACAGTCTATGGTCAATGCATTTGCCTGTAGAAGCTGAGCGTCCATGCACTTCAATGGGACTGCATGGAACAGTTTTTTTCATTGCCTCGAAACTCGATGGTCATTGGATAACTACCACGATTTTGTCCCGCCCCCGGACGCTCAGCGTCCTCTGGGGGTGAATGGAGCTGTGGGCGGGCCTCGACTGGGCTGGACGCCGACCTTCTGCGTGATGATTGGAGGATCAGTCAAAAGGCAGAATCCCGTTTTGATTGACAGCTATTTTGAGATATACACCGTCACTTGACAGCTCAGCTCAGTCCCATCGCGGATTTTGCAAGTAGAGTCTTCTGACAGAGTGCCGTTCAGGTGTTTAAACCCATCTGAAAATCTTTGAGGTGTGTTTTGCTGTGGTTCTATGGCATGAGTGTGGTTGATAAACGGCTTCAATTAAATGTTCCTTTTATAAGTTACTGCCTCGCTACAATATGACAAATTTTATGATGTAAATTTAAAGTGAGCTTCCCCTGTTTGAAAGACCAGCAGCCGCCACTGGTATTAACTCACTTTTACACATGTAAACGACAGTGAGCTGGCTGTTATCCTATGCTCAGACCACAACACTTGTCCCCCTTAAAATTCGAACATTCTCAAATGTAAGTGAACTTGGAACCAATAGCAGCTGTGATTAAAAATGTGCGTGCGTTTAAAACTTAACTAGTTTCCTCAGGAACAGTTTAGCAGTACCAACACTTGAATAACATGACAGACTCAACATTTATGCTAACAGCAACTATTCTGTTAAGCATTCAGTTTGTCTGGAGGTTTGGGGGTGCGTGGTGGTCCGCGCAAAACCTCCGGTGCCCCAACAGGTACTACTTGTGAGGGAATTTTGGGTGGATCTGGTAATGGGGACATTAAAGGAGTCTGTGTGTCACTTTGAGAAGGTTAATCAGTTTTCGGGGACACAGACACCTTTCCCTGTGAGTCTTTCACTGGCAAGGCCACTGTAAGACATGCTCCCACATTAGACTGTCCGGCTGTTGGGAACTCTAACTCTGAACCTGCATCATGATGCAGGCTCTAACTCAGTGAACTAAATCAGTGAACTAAAACATACACACTGGGGAGACTTCCGGTGGCGCTGAAGCGAATGGCAGCCTAAAAACCCTGCTCCCAACGGGTCGGATATTTATCCCCTTTGAAGAACATTAAGAAAAAAAAACTGTATTGAAACTTAGCATGGAAGGGGATAAACAAAAAACGACTAAATATAAACAAGGCTCAAGACGTGATAAAGGAGAGACCGTCGAAGAAACATACAGCGAGGAGAAAAGCTATGAGAACAATGGCGACGCTGACGAGGAAGTAGCTAGCCCCGTCATGCAGGCCATCTATAACGAGATTCGTGCGCTCAGGTCCGATCTTAAAAGTGAAATGAGTGAATTCCGACTTTCCTTTCGTAATGACATGAAGAAGGAGTTGAACGAGTTTAGAGGAGAAATCAACCGGAAACTCCAGGAAGCTACAGGTGAGCTACAGGCTACCATAGCAAGAGTGGCGGAGGCCGAACAGCGCATATCCGACATTGAAGAGTGGGACACGACAGCGAAGGAGGCTGTCATACAGGCGCTAGAGAACCAAGAGGCGCTGCAGGCTAAGCTAACCGAGCTAGAAGCACGCTTACGCCGGAATAACCTCCGTATATACTGAGTACCGGAAGGATCAGAGGGGTCCAACCTATTGGAGTTTGTAATGAAGCTAATAAAATCAGAAGTCGGCCCGCCGGTCGCGGACATGGACCTCGGAATACAGCGCTGTCACCGGGCACTTGCCTCAAAGCCTCCCCAAGACGCACCGCCTAGATCACTGGTGATTTGCTTCCTTGACTTCAGAGTGAAAGAACAGGTATTGCATACTGCATGGAGAAAGAGAGATGTTCGCTACGAGGGAAAAAGGATTTATTTTGATCAAGATTACCCTCCCGAGATACTGAAGAAAAGAAAGGCATATATGGGGATACTGAGAGAGCTCAAAGCCAAAGGAATCCGCTTCCAAACGCCATATCCAGCTAAGCTGAAGGTGTTTTTTGACAGCGGCACCCAGGTCTACGAGAGCGCGGCAGAGGCGGCTAAAGACCTGAAGAAGAGAGCATTCCCTATGGAAAACGTTAAGGAGCCAGACTCTGCCGCGTTGAAGCAGCGGAGATTGGCAACGTGGGAGAAGGCAGGTGCAGATCGTCGCAGACAGGTAGTGGACCGCGGGCGGATAAGAGAGAGACTACGGAGCTTTCAGCGTGCTCCACCGGGAGCATCTGTTGCTGGCGAGTGAAACGCCTGAGGGTAAACATCTCCACAGTGTAGTGGGGTGAGTGGCTGGAGCCATGTACATCTACAGAGGGTAAACCCAGTGACTGTTAATTGACATATCATCGTGTGAACTGGGACTAGCTCCCTAGCTTGGACCCTCTTCTTTAACACTGGGCTTCAAAAAAAAAGTGTTATTAACCCCCATGTAAAGTGGATGACTTATTACTGCACTTTAGACAGTCTGCCAGGAGAGTCAACACTATAAATACCCAGATTTGTTTAAGTTGAACCTTATATTTAAGAGTTAAATACTAAAGTTTCTCTGTTTCTACCTAAACCTACCTAAATTGGAATTATATAGGCCTACCTAAGACGATAACGCTTGGGCTTTTGAGTTTTTGATTTTGTCTACTTACTATGAGAGTATAAGTAATCCCTGAGACTTACCTATGCTGAATCTTAAAACCTAAAAAGAAAATGTTTTTCAATTTAATTGTCAGACCACTAAGGAATATTCCCTCTTTTTTTTTTTTTTTTTTCTCCTAAAAGCGCCTATTTCTATCCCTATACCTGAGAAGGTAATACTTTTGTTTCTCAACTCTCTGCCAATTTACAAAGAGACTCAATATTATTATTTACGGAGCTTGATAAGATGGAACATTATACCGGTCATGGGGAAACTGATTTGAAAACAATGTTATCGGTGCAGAGTATCTTCTCTGATACCGACGAGAGGCCCTCGATGGACGCGAGGATCTCCTCTCAACATGAGGTTTCATTTGAACTTCGGACTTGGAAGTCTTTGGTTTCTGTTTTTGTTTTTATGTTTTGTTGTTCACTGTTCCTGTTTGGGATATCATGGGTAATGTTAAACAGTTGCACACAGGTTGAAAAGAGTATATGCATCATCAGGAGTATAAGATAGTCACGTTAAATGTCAATGGGCTGCATAATCCCATTAAAAGGAGTAAAATTATAGCTAAAATGAAACGAGAAAAGCTGCAGGTAGTTTTTTGGCAAGAGACCCATCTGTCTTCTTTAGAACATGAAAAATTAAAAAAACTTGGATTTCAAAATACCTATTACTCATCTCACAAATCAGGCCGTAGGAGGGGAGTGGCCATACTGATCCCTAATGCAGTAAATTTTGAATTTATTTCAGAAGTGAAAGATAAGGAAGGGAGATTTGTTTTAGTAAAGGGCAAATTAGACAATGAAGAAGTAACTTTACTTAATGTGTATGCCCCCCCAGGGAGTAAAAAAATGTTTTTCAAGAAATTATTTGAATTGATAGTCTTGGAAACACAGGGAATTGTAATTTATGGTGGTGATCTTAATATCCAACTACAACCCAAATTAGATACGTCTAATCAGCGCCAAAAGAAAAGTCCAAATACCATTTTAGTCCAGCGGATGCTTGCAGAACTGGGTTTGATAGATGTGTGGAGAGAATCTCATCCAGGAGAAAAACAATTCACCTATTATTCCCCATGCCACTCTGTATATTCACGAATTGATTATTTATTTATATATAAATCAGACTGGCACAGAGTCAGGGACTGCAAGATAGGGATTAGGGATGTATCTGATCATTCAGGGGTGTACCTAACCCTGCAGCTAATTAATCAACGGAAAAATACACTTTGGAGACTAAATACGAGCATTTTAAACAACAAAACAGTACAAAAACAGATTCAACAGGAATTTGAAACATATTTACAAAATAATGATAATGGAGAGGTGTCTCCAAATACTTTATGGGACGCAGCAAAGGCAGTTGTTAGAGGTAAAATAATTGCCCTCACGGCTTTTCGGAAAAAGGAAAAACAGAGAAGACTTATTGAACTACAAGAGGAAATGAAGTCATTAGAAATTAGACACACTGAACAAAAAGATCCTCAGATATTAACTAGAATAAACAAAATTAAACAAGATATAAATGGTATATATGATGAGGAAATTGAAAAACAACTTCAATTTACCAGACAAAGGTATTATGAGACGGGGTCTAGGGCGATGAAACTACTTTCCTGGAGGATACAAAAACAACGGGGTAAGAATACAATTTATAAGATTAGGAACCCCAAGACACAAAAGGTTTGCAGTGAATCAGAGGATATTCAACATGCTTTTGAATTATATTATAAAGACCTATATACCCAACCAGCCACGGCAGATATTACAACAATAGAGACTTTTCTAAGTTCACTAGACCTACCATTTATAGGAGAACAACAGAATAAAAAAATTATGTCTGAGATAACAGCAGAAGAATTGAATAAAGCCATTTCAAGATTACAAAAAGGAAACAAAAAGGAAATACAATTTTAAATGGGACTCGCCCAGATTAAAATATTTAGGAATTAACCTTACTAAAGATATGTCAAAACTTTTTGAAAATAACTATGGCCTCATTAATAAAGAGATCAAATCTGACATGTCTAGATGGACCCTCCTCCCACTAGAAATGAGTAACAGAATAGAAATAATTAAAATGAACGTGTTGCCACGACTTCTTTATCTTTTTCAGTCATTGCCTCTAGAGGTACCCCAAAAACAATTTGATGAGTGGAATGCCTGGATCTCAAGGTTCGTTTGGAACAGTAGAAGACCCAGGGTTCAGTTCAAGACACTGCAGCTGGAAAAGAAAAAGGGAGGAAGAGCTTTACCATGCCTACAGGATTATTATTATGCTGCGCAACTGAAACCCGTAGTATACTGGTGTGCTCCAAATTATGAATCTAAATGGAAATACTTGGAAATTACACAGATAAAAATTCCATACAATCTATAATAGGAAATAAAAGCCAAGCTGAAAGACATTATAACAGCTTGAATCAATGGACTTTATTTACTCTTAAGCTATGGTTTAAGGTTTTGAGGAAGTTACAAATAGAGAAACAGGCTAGGGTCTTGAATTGGGTAGCATATGATCCAGAATTTGAACCTGCTAGATTGGACGGGGGCTTTAAACAGTGGGTTAGGAGAGGTATCACTTCTTTTTGTTCCCTCACCTCAAACAATAAACTTCAGAGTTATGAATTAATTTCAGACACATTTGGACTGGAAAAGCGGGACTTTCATAGATACCTGCAAGTCAGAGACTATTATAATAAAAAATTACAAATCAAAGTGGAGAAGGAATGCAATTTGATTTCTATATTCCATGATGCATACCAAAAAAAAGACAATAAAAAGTTGGTCTCAAGAATATATGGAAGTATACAAGCCTACGACATCCATTAAACAAAAATGGGAGAGGGAGTCAGAAACACAAATATCAGAAGAGACCTGGTTGGAAATATGTGAGACACAAGCGACCACTGCAAACTCAAGATCGTTGAGAGAGTTCGGCTGGAAGAATGTAGTGAGATTTTTTATAACTCCTAAAATAACAGCTCTGCAAACAGGCACACAGAGCCGAGGCTTCTGTTGGAGACAATGTGGAACCTCTATGGCTAACCACTTTCATGTTTTTTGGGCGTGTCCGAAAATCCAGCCATACTGGAGGGAGGTGGCTACCGAGATAAGTAAAATAATAGGGGTGGATTTAGATTTCTCTTTTGTTAATTTATATCTCGGTAAAATACCAGAAACAGTCCTACAGAAGGATAAATACCTATTGAAGATACTTTTGGCAAGTAGCAGGAAAGCTATAACCAGAAGATGGTTACAACTAGATCCTCCAACAGTGGACCAGTGGTGCGGGATCATTAAAGAAATTTACTGTATGGAGAGACTTACTTTTGTTTTAAGACTTCAGTTGGAAAAATGTATTGAACGCTGGGAAAAATGGATTGTGTTATGCACCTGGAATAGTATGACATTATATCATGATGTATGTGTAAAAGAATATTTCGTTCTTAACTGTAACACCCATGATGATCTCATGTTCTTTGTTCATATAAATAAATAAATAAATAAAAAGTAAAAAAAAACCAAAAAAACATACACACTGGGTCTATTTTCGACAGACAGCGCGCGACGGTGTGTCAGTTTGCACAGACCAAATGAGTCAAACAGGAAGTCAGGCACAGAAGAGATGAGAGTATTTTACCAAAATAGGACACCCATGAAAACTCCAGATGGCCTACAGTGGTCAATATCCAGCAGGCAGAGAAATGTTTTCTGTGTTTGTTGATGTCTTTCTACCTCCAGGGTTTCTGCAGATTATCGCGTGACATTATTGCGTGATCTGGCAATCACCCAATTCCAACCGCTCGTGTGTGCGCGCCGTAATAGTTATGCTACCAGTGGACATTGACGCCCAGCACAGGACAGAGCGAGTCCACGCTGCAGCCGAATCACGCACGTGACAGATCCAGTGGACAGCCGGTGAAACAACATAGGAGACGGGGGCCACTGTGCCTGATGTTACTGCTGAAGTTTCTCACAGAGACATTGTCATCAAGTTTTAACTGTCTCTCATGTGCCTGGTGGTCATAATGCTCATTCTGCTTTTCCTGCTTCCTCTCCACTTTTGCTTTCATTTCTGAGGGGCAGCAGGTCCAACCTTGACTTGGGCCTATGCCCCATCAGAATCTTTGCTGGAGTGCATGCAATTGTAGCCTGTGGCATGAGGCAGTATTTAAACAGGAAATGTGAAAGCTAAGTGCTGAGGGAGTCCCCTGTTAGCCAATCCATATGGAGCTGGGTGGAAAGGAGCCATTCATATGTGATAAACACCATTCTGTCGCATGAACTCACTGAAAAGCTCACTGGTGAAGGTCAGGCAACCCATGGACAAGGCAAACACTTGCCTGAGTTTACCTATGGTTGTGTGGGTTGTGATGTTGCTCTTGTTATGGGCTTCTATCCATTTGGAATGTGCATCCACCATTATCAGAAACATCCGCCCTATAAAAGGGACAGCAAAGACCAAGGCCATTCTGGCTACCTCCATGGGTGCAAAAGGGCTGGTGGTGGCATCTTCTGATTGACCTTACAGTGCCTGCACAATTTGACCTTGTTTTCCAGCTCTCGATCCATTTTTGACCAACAGACATATGATCATTCAAGGCTTTTCATCCAAAACACACCTGGGTGAGCCCTGTGAATTTCCTTCACAATTTGTGGATAGCCAGGGGGAAGTACAATGACCCTCAAACCCCAGAAGATGCAGCCATAATGCAGACTCAGTTCTGTTGTGAATTTAGCATAAGGCCGCGGCTCCTCTCCTTCCATAACACTAGGCCAACCTTGTAAAAGGAATGTTTTTTACTTGAGACAGGACTGGGTCCCTCTTTAGGCAAGACTCCTAATCTCTAGGTTTTCCACAGCCAAGCAGCAGCTGAGCTGCGTCTTAGCAGCACTGCTCATGCTGGCAGTGTGGCTGCTTTAATTTGTCAACACATGCTTAAACAAAAAACAAAACAGAGATTCTGCAATGCACCTGCGCTGCTCATGCAGGCAGTATGGCCTCTATTTATTATTGATTTAGGACCACGTATGAAATTGGCCAAGATCAGAATTGAAAAAATCAGATTCTATGTGATTTGTGCTGTTCCCACTGTTGGAGAAAAACAGATCTGAGATACATATGTGCAGAAAACTCTGATTTGGGCCACTTTTGCCTGCAGCTCAAAAATGCAGCTCCTCAAATGGCCATTTGAAGTTGGCTTCAGGGGCGAATCAATCCCCATAGACACCCATGTTACCTGTTTCCTATTTGTGTTTCAGCACATGTTGAGACACATGAATAGTCTTTAGCTGGAGGCAAGACTAACAGAATACACTCCATACTGGTTACTTCACAAACAATCACAGTTTTTCCAATCCTTATACTTCTAGATTTTTACCTCAGAGGACCAAAATGATGCTGATTAGAAGGATACACTGTGTCACCACAAACAGTTTACAGGGCACTTTAGTGAAGTATTCAGTTTGTGATCATTCAGATGTGTGTGTGAAGCCCTTCTGTGGGCCTCTCTGGTGTCATTTGAACATTCATTCTCCCTAAAAGCATTTTAATTTGAATCTTCTGAACTAATCACCATCAATTACAAGCTCCCCAAACACACCACCACATCAATTATGCATGGAAGCTCAATGAGCCAAATGAGAGTTTCAAATCTGTCTTTAATGAAATAATCTATTTACAAAAATCATCCCTGTGTTTCTCCCTGCTGTAGAAAAGACACTGCTGTTGATGCCAATTCTCTGTTTTGGTTGCCAGTGGCCAGGCACTTATTAGCATTAAGGAGAGTCTTTTTGATGCACTTGTGTAAAATGTCCCATCTTCTTTTGATGAACTGTCACATTCAAACAGAATTATATATGCACTGCTGAAGCAAACCAAGTGCCACCCTGCCTGGAAGTGTGTGTGGGTGTATGCTAAAGAATCCATATAATTTCACTGGTGGCAGACAGCTTGTGTTTTCACTAAGGTTGAGTTAGATCAGTTTAGTTTGCTTTTAGACTGCTCTCATGTAACAGTTGCACAAAGAACAGAGATTGACTAAATGTGTCAGAAAACAGTAAACAAGAGCTAAGGGCTGTAGCCATGCTAGCAGCTGTGTGAAGCTGTACTATCCTGTAGCACTGGCCCTGTATTGCAGTGGTGCTTTGAGCTTAATGCTAATGCTAGGAGTGTGATAACAACTTAACACTGCTAATTAGCACTACACACAAAGTGCCGTTGAGGCTCCAAAGTGAAAGAGTCGTGTGGGTCCGTGAATGCAGCAAGGGCCGAAGTCTTTATGAGTTTTTTTACTCAGCAGCAGATTGTAACGCACAGGATGGATAATTGAGCAGCTGTTGCAAGTGAATGCAAACTTTTAGACCCAGCGGAATGAATGGATTAAGTTTCACTTTCATTGCGCCTGATGTTCTGCTGTCTCTGCCCCAAGTGTGCTCTGCACTCTGACAGACTGAGACTGTGAGGCTATAAATAACCAAACATATATGCACTGCTCAAAAAAATTAATGGAACACTTGTCACAGTATAATAACAAGTCAGTTAAACTTCAGTGATATCGATCTCTCCATTAAAGAAGCACAAGTGATTGTGAATCATTGTCACCTGCTTTGATGCAAATGAACGTGGCCGCAGGTGCAATGGAGAAGCAAAAGCAAGGCAACCCCCAAAAAGGGAATGGTTTTGCATGTGGTGGCCACAGACAGTTGCCCTCTCCTTATCCTTTGCAAGTGATTCTTCTCTAATTTTGGTAGCATGAGGCGGTACCTGCTGCCTAATCAGGTTGAACAGGTAGTCCAGCTCCTCCAGGATGGCACATCCATACATGCCTTTGCAAGAAGATTTGATGTGTCCCCCAGCGTAGTCTCAGGAGCATGGAGGAGATACCAGGAGACCAGCTGCTACACAAGGAAAGCTAGACAAGGCTGTAGAAGGGCATCAAGGAGAAGCACTGCCAGAGCCCTATGCATGACCAGTCTGTCAGAAAATTTTTACAAATTTTAATTTACAAAAGAGTCCAGGCCCGAAGAGATCTACTTGCTCATGTTTAATCGTAGTGACACTGATAACAGGAAGTAAGCCTTGTGTCAAATATCACCTAATTTACATGAAGTGGTCTACACATAATATACAGCTACATGACGTATAATTGGTGTGTGTTCTTTGGTGGACACGGGAAGTGGTATTAAATAAGCAATACCTTATTTTCAGCAACACTCACTCTACACAGGAAATGTCTTAAGTCATGCATGCAGTGTTTAATGGTAGTGGAAATACACAGCTGCGTCAACTAGCATACTGCCAGCACCCCTGACGTGCACTGCTTGCAATGAATGGTCGTTGCGTTACTTAATTTTTTTTTTACAAGTGACATTCACACTGGTCTAAATTAACAGTTTGATGGTATTTTCTTGTCTTTGCTGAGCAACAATTTTGTGTGGAAGGAATTAAAGGTCTGTCCCATATAGAGGCCTGGGCCCGTCGAGTTCAGTGATTTAAGCAAATAATACTACTAGGCTACTAATTGCAGTTTTACTATATTCAAGTGTGCACATCCCGGCTATGTGTATGCAGATTTCAGTGGGCAAATGTATGCTCCTGATTAAAGGAGAGAATTATCCATAGAGTCCAGTAGAGGGCCCTGCCAGTGCTAACAAAACTAGGGTTACAATATTATAACCTTAGATCCTAGACACAGTCACAGCTAAACTCAGTTGTAGGTCTGCATTTCCCTCCACCAACATGTAAGAAGTGGGAAGTATGATATCATGACAAGGTTTTTACACAAGGTATTTTTAGACATGACTGTCAGTTGCTCTCACACAAGCACCAAACACACACACTTATAGCTGCCTCACTTCAAAAAGAGAACTTACAGTCTAAGCTGTCTGAAGTGCCTCTTAAAAACTCTGTAAAGCCTCTGTAATTACAGATTTACAGTAGATGAAGCCCTCAATCAGGCGGCTGGTCAGAGACTGCAGGGAGCCGTCAGAGGCTGCTTTTATAGCTACAATACACACATATACATACTGACTGTGGTGTATGCTGGAGAGAGCAATATATGCCAGTGCAGTGAAGAAAAACAGATATTTTAGTCATTTCTTCAATATGTCTTGAGTTGCAAGAGCCACTGGCAGATATTAAACATGATGATCTGTGAGTGGGATGGATGTGTTGAAATTGGCCTCTGCACTCAGACTGTATGCAAGTTGCTTTTTTGAATCAGAAACATTCTTTACATAGTTTACTGTTATGCCAAGTACAGTTGACCCTGGCATAACGGCTCCATTAAAAACAGCATTTCTTGTTTGTTTGTGTTTTTTGCTCAGTGAGCCATCACATGTTAAGCAAGCCTCTGAGTAAACCCATGCTGTGTAGAACACTGTTGACAACATAATGTACTGAAGAAAATTGACCATTAGCTGATTGAGCATGTGATGCAGTGGTTTCCATTGGACAGTAGAGCCAGATGGACAGCAGTTACATGTATGGAGACAGATGTTTATTATTATTACTTTATTATTTTCTTTTTTCAAATTGTTAACAAATATTGTGTACAGACCAAAACTAACGCTGACTTTATAATTAGTTATTACGAACATGAAGTGGACCAAAACTAAAAGGTAACAATGCATAATTTCTTCCCTTTGTCTGAAGCAAACTAGGTGTGGACACAATCTCAGAAGACATCCGAATATCCCTGAATTTCTTATGTATTCCATTTCCTCCCAGTCAACAGTCAGGCTCAATGATCAATAGGCTTACAGATATATTTTTAAATGCTGTACTTGGCTGAAATATTTCCTCATAAAAAGCAGTTAATTATACAGGCCCCAGGGTCAGCCTGCTGAGCACTAACGAAATTTAACTACTGCTCGCCACATGTTTCTAAATGGTCTCTCAGGCAACACCACAGGTTAGGGATCACAGTAGCAATGAAATTCTGCCTCCCATGTCACTGGCTCTGTGTGCTTTCTCATTTCCCCTCAGAAGAGTTCTACTAATGGACAATCATTTTTAAAACCTGTAGGAAAAAAGGAACACAACCAGTTAAAGCGAGCTTCTGCCCCACAGGGACCTCTTAACAAAGAAAAGGATATTTGGCTGAGTGTGGACCACAGGCCCCCAGCCTCTAAAGCACTTACCTATGCACAAACAATTTGTGCCATTTCATCCTTGTTATTGTCTAAGAGAAACCAAGCCACATTCACTCTTTCTGTGCTCCATATTAATCAGTCTGTTTTCACACCACAGAAAAAAGAGAGGAGAGTGAAGTCTGATTATAAACAACAATCTGTGTAATATCTTCCAGGGAAAGACAACTCTGATTGGATTAGGAGCTCCAACAAGTATTCTGTGTCTTCTCCCTAGCTGTCAGTTTGAAAATTTGTAATTTGTTGCCGTTTCAATAAAACTCCTTGACGCAGAGAGGCCAAGTATGGCTTTGTTCTCACATAGAGGTAATCACTACTCTGCTTCAAAGAGAGCGATATGCATAATGGATGTGACTTTATGTAAGCAGTCAGAACAGTATATAAGAAGTTCTTTTTCCCTATTCCATACAGGCAATGAACACAGAATGACTATATCAGAGAACACTACTATTTTATAAGGTGTGCTCTCTTTTACTGTTTATATAACTTATTGCTCATACCTGCCTAATTGCACTATTGTATCATATACAGTGTCATGCAAAAGTTTGGGCACCCCAGGTCGAAATTTTGTTTTCTGTGAGAGTAGTTAAGTAGAAGATGAACTGATCTTCAAAAGGCAAAAAGTAAAAAATAACACATTTCTTCAATATTTTAAACAAGATTACTTTTTCATTCCAATCTTTTACTGTTTAAAAATAACAACAAAAAAAGTTTAGGCACCCTGTATGGTTAGTACTCAGTAGCACCCCTTTTGGCAAGAATCACAGCTTTTAAACACTTTTTGTAACCAGCTAAGAGTCTTTCAGTTCTTGTTTGGAGGCTTTCTACCCATTCATCCTGCAAAATTCTCCTAGTTCTGTGAGATTCTTGGGCTGTCTTGCACCACCTCTTTTTTGAAGTCTATCCACAGATAGGTCAGGGGACCGTGATGGCAATTGTGGATTTGGAGGGTTTTTTTAATCATTGTTGAAGCCATTCTCTCTTCATCTTCAGCCTTTTTACAGATGGTATCATGTTTGCTTCCAGAATTTGCTCAAATTTAACTGAATCTACCCATGAAATGTTCCCTGTGCCAACAGCTGCAACACAAGCCCAAAGCATGGTGTTCTTTTTATGAAATTCTGCACCCTTTTTTCTCCAAACATGATGACTTCTCCATGAAGACCATATTTGTGCAGGTGTCACTACACAGTGGAACAGTGCACCACCACTCCGGAGTCTGCTAAATCTTCCTGCAGGTCTTTTGCAGTCAGACAGGGGTTTTGATTTGCCTTCCTGGCAATCCTACGAGCAGCTGTCTTAGAAAGTTTTCTAGGTCTGTCAGACCTCAACTTGACCTCCACAGTCCTGTTAACTGCCATTTCTTAATTACATTACGAACAAAGGAAACAGCAACCTGAGAACACTTAGCTATCGTCTTAAACTTCTGCTTTGTGGGCATCAGTTATTTTAGTTTTCAGAGTGCTGGGCAGCTGTTTAGAGGAGCCCGTGGCTGATGAGTGTTTGGACATGGTTTCAGGAGTCAGAAAGATTGAAATTTGCATCACCTGGCCTTTCCTAAAGATGATTGTGAAGAAGCTATAGCCCCAACAAGCTAGTTATGGTCTGAGATCATGGTAAAAGTTGTCTTGTCTGAGAGCTCAAATGTCTTGGGGTGCCTAAATGTTTGCATGGCACTCCTTTCCTTTTTTTTCACTCTAAAATATTGTGCATTTTTAATGGTGTATTGTGTTATGTGTCTGATTGTTCCTTTGATGTGTTTAAAAAGCTAAAGATAAATGTCCACTTAGGAGGACAATAAAGCTACCTATCTGTCTGTCTGTCTGTCTCTCTCTCTCTCTCTCTCTCTCCTACCTGGTGCACTGATCAAAATTCAGACTAGGGGTGAATACAGAAACCAGTCCTCTAAATAATTTGACTTTTGAGATCTCTCTGAGTATTTTTATACTTTGACATGCCTTCGTATGCACAGGATAGTGGGCCGATTTGGCCTTATCGCGATTTTCTGCTGATTTTCTTTATTAAAGCAGCAATTCTAAAAGTGAACATTTTAAAGTAAAAATAAAACAGACTTAGAGTGTTCTTCAGAGTCCTGTCAGGGTGGTTAAAAAACCCTCTGAAACATCATCCATAGAGCATCACAGGGACACAAACTCCCCACTGATCCCAGATTAAAGAGCAAAAACATTAGGGTGACCAGATACCCCCATCGTTTTTTTGGTGGCATGTCGCTGGCTGGAGCTGTCCCCGCAATGGTGTCCCCGTTTTTAACTGCAGGGTTGCCAATTCTCACTTGACTGTGAGACTCATGCAGTTGACAGTTTTCACATGTACATGCTCTCACACCACATGTCCATTTCCTCATACATAGAAAAATAGATGTATAACCGATGATTACCTGCATGTACATGTTGATGTTTAGAAACAGTTGAAACACCAGAAACCCCCATGGAAATAATATTACAGCAGAATAAAGAATATAATCCACATAATTGAGGATACATGATTGAGAATATCTAAAGCTACAGTTGGTTTGCCTGACGTCTGACAGAACTGTCAACTCGTTACACTCCGTTTCCATCTTCAGTCTATCCACTCTAAAACATTTACATGAAGGAGGGGGTTTGAATTTCTCTAACCAATCACTAGAGATCCACATATTCTCCTGAATCTGACTACTCTGATGCATTGCCGTGACAACACTCCTGATTTGATGGGGTTGTAAGAGTTGTTTGGAGCAGAGACAAAAACTACGATGTTGGGTGATATTGAGAAGACATATCCCCCTTCTCCCCCACTCAACTCCTGTCTGGGAGAGTGAAGGCTGGGCTGGACTAGGCTGTCAATGCAGTAGAAAGATGCAAATGTTTATTAAATTGGAGCTTTATGTCCTGAGAAAACAGTAAAAAAGGAGCGTGGCATTTGCTTTGCTCAAGAGGTAGAAAACCTCTACCAGAATGCACTGCACCGCAAAGGACCAATAAGCGCTTCTGCTGTTGGGTAATGTAATGTGAATTCATCTGTTTGACACAATGGTGACCAGCTGGTAACAAACAATCTCGTATTACAGGTAAATAGTAAGCTAAAAATGTCTCTGAAGACATTTGCGGTAGGCATAGGCAAGGCAGCGACAGAATATTGATTCATATTTGATTAGTGCTGCCTAGTTTTACTGTTTGATCTGAATGTGTTCTGAGTTTTGGGGGGAGCAGGGATATCTAGGCTCTGGCTAAATGTGGTTAAATGGAGTTTTCCACAGTTTATCTACATATACTACCCATATTATTATGAAACAAAGCTGGTTGAAAATCAGCGATGCATCCCTTTAAAACCATTGCAAAATACATTTAAATCTGTCCCTTTTCAAAAAGGCATACAATAATAATTCCAACTTTACCAATAGGCTCTGTGCACAAGCACAGTGACGCACGTCTGGTTTCACCACAGTGTGGCATACAAGTTTCCGCTTTTCTTCCCGTCTCAGTCAGAGCCACTCAACACAAACAACAATAAATGCTGGATGTAAAACACAAAAAGCACAACATATGCAAGTTTGAAAAGTTTCTGAGAACTGTGGGTGGCTCTCATGATCATTGCTGTGCTTAGCTTCTGGTCGATACAATAGCGATTTGAGCTTTCACCATTCTCCAAAAAACACCAGCCTTTGTGTGTTGTGGTTGCACAAATCAAATCATCAAGGGCTTTCTGTGACCCAACACACTAAGGTATGCACCCATCATTTCATCGATAGTAAAATCATCACTTCTGCAAAGTGTAGACGAGTATTAGCATCAAACTTTATCCTATCATTGTTCGAGTGGAATAATTACACCAACAAGACATGGGCTGGTGTTTGGGAGCGCTGTATATATTGGGGAGACTGGGGATGGCTCTCTATTCACACTGGATCCCACACTGGAAATTTGGAACTGTGTTACATCATGTAAACAAACCACTTACCTGGCAGCTGTGGTCTCAGAGCAACCACTGAAAAGATGGGTATGTACTTCCTTATTATTCATAGTCACAACCAAACTATTGCTGGTTACTTACAGATATCATTGTTGTAGCTTCCATACTACGTCATACCACCATCTCCACTTTGTAAAGCAAGCTAGCTTGCTAGCATCCCACACAGTTCTCACCAGAAATGTTCAGCTCCCATGCAATCTCCCTCCAGCCAGATGCCAACTTATCTAAGTTTTTGAAATGAAATAAGGATGCGTCATGTAGGTCATCCCTCATCTCAGCCTCCTGAATTAGCCATTCCTTGTCCATTGCAGCACTTTCAATGCGAGCAACAGGAAGAAAATAGAAATGGGGTGTCCAACAGAAGTTTACCTCAAATTTCAACAGAGCAGTGGTGATTCACCAAGAAAGACAAAAGGTATACAGCAGCAGCAGTTGTTACTGCACAACAGATTGGAGAATTCAGCTTGATACTGTCTTGCATGAAAGGTCAGTAGTTTCACTCCAGACTGCTGCAGTGCAGTGCAGTTGGGCTACAGTATTTTTCAAGCAGTTCATTTCATATTTCTGCATTCGAAGTAATGCTTTGAAATTCATTTCAGCTGTCCGCATTCACACTGCATTCTTCTGTAGGAAATGCATTTTCTGCTCTGATTAAAATGTCTCATGCTGGGATCAAATGGCTGGTTAGACAGAGATAGACTGACTGGCTCATATCTTATGATACACAGACTTAAGGCGTCTTCTTGTCTGTCTGTATGTCTGTATGTCTGTCACGATCAGTGGTCTTCAGCTCTAATAACCTGCGGGCCATACAACTGATGCTTCAGGCCAACTTTTCTTTCAGGTATTTTGGTGTCAGATGGACCCAGTTAAATCCAGCATTGGAATGTAACTGAAGACATTTACTTAAGTATAAATTTTAAGCCAATGGTTGCCAACTGGTCCAGCCACGGGGTCCAGATTTCTCCTTTGTCATTAATTCAAGGACCATACAGTTTAATATATTCAGCGCCATACTCGCATTTGGCCATGTCGTTGAGCTAGTTTGCTGTCTCTGTCAAGTAGTTGTCCATTAGTCATTCACTCTACAGCAGGAAATAGCTCTTCAAAATAAAAGCTATGTGCCAGAAATTCACTGAACTTAAAATTAAAGTATGTTTTTTACAAACTTGATATGTTTGCAAATCACATGCAGTCCATTCAGAATGGACCCATGACCCACTTTCGGACTGCAACCCAACAGTTGGGAACCACTGTTTTAAGCTATTGGTTTAGTGGAAAGTGCTTAGAGTGATCATGGTTACACTGATCACCTGAATCACTGATCGAAAAGCTTGGGGCAGAATCACTTCTAATGATAATAATGCTGAAATAATTTGTTTTCTGCTTACAGTTTTTACTTCAGGTCATTTCATACATGATAATATATGAAAGGACAATTTTACACTCTAGTATTTATATATTTATTTTTGCTTAACTCCCATACTTGCCTCACGATAACCAGTCTGCTTCCAGCTGGCTACCTGAGGCTGGTGCTTTGTGCACAATGAAAACATGACAGGAGAAAGAAAGTCATGTTCTCCTAATGGAAAATGTAGTCTCGTCTTAGCTTATAACAAACTGCCAAAAACAAGTCAATGACATGCAGCAGCAAAACCTGGTATCTGGGGAAAGCACCTATGGTTGAATCAGGTGGATTGATAATGTCTGGTCAGTCAGTTACATAGCCTACATAATGTCTATCCATCTGTTAAATATTTAGAAAAGGCCTACTAGTTAATGCAATATATATTTCAGGGTTCTTGTAAGTGATTGCACTTTATTGTGTTTTTTTACACTGGGAGGAACTGACATCTTGCAGGGTGTATTAATTTTAGGCTTATGGGTGTATATTATACAAATCTTGCTTGGTGGTGCAGCTCTAAGTGTAGTCAAAGCATAGATTAGCACATAGCTTATCTGGCTTTATTCATTGTTATTGTTTTGTGGTGGATGCAATTCATTTTGTCCCCTTCAGCTTCACAGATTCATGGGATTACATGTTGGGCTCATAAAGACGACAAAGGAAGGAAAGGAAGTTAAGAGAGGCAGACAATGGATATAAAATGTCGCAGAGAAGAGGATAAGAGGCAGGAAGATGACACTAGAAAAAGACATGAATAGACAGCTCAGCCAGTCATCTTATCCTGGGCTGACGTGAAGTGCCACAATATATGGCATTCATTTTCAATCACGGCCATACAGGCTGTGAGCCAGCAACTCCCTGCAGCTGCCCTGGCTTCCCACACCAAATCCATCATGTCTGACTGAGAGGGAGATGGATTCCCTGTTGTAAAACAATCTTGTGCTTGGCAAAAAAAGAAATCTTTTACTTGGAATAAAAATCAAAGCAGCCTGGCTTTTATGATATCACAATGATCAGAAGAGAAAATGGCAGTGACAGAGGAGATAAATAAATAAAAGAAAAGCAAGTGGGTTCTTGAGTGTAACAGACACCTCAATGCTGTCTGAGAATGCTGTTCAGTTTCCATACACGGATACAGTAAAGCAGAGAGAGCAAAAGATTAACACACTGCACATTATCCAGGTATTAAACAAACTGATCTCATCTACAGATGATCCTCCTCTCTGTTTCTCTGCATGTAGACAAAAACAACACCAATCAAAATGAGTTTTAAAGGTGCTTTTGAGATTTGTATTCTGAGAGACTATTATTTGTGGAATGTGTAGAAAATGGCGACCTACATTTATTATTACTTCTGAACACTTACTTTTCCATCTGAAGTCTGTAGGTGTAGTACATACTGATAAATCTACTCACTGAGGCAGTCAAGCAAGCTACATGTAATAACCCATACAGAGATGAGGTGTTAAATGAAAGAGGTGGAAAGCTACTTGGGATATAGACACTGATATAGGCACAAATGAGATACTTCTCATACTTCTGCTATATTTTGCTATTACATGGTAGCTTTTGTCTGATTATTTATTTATCTGATGATATAATTACTACTTTCAGATTTTAAAGACCTATAATTAGCACATAAAATACAATTCAGTGCTGTACAATTAATTAAGTTGTAAATTTCCTGTGTCCTGATGTTATGTTAATGTCGGCTAACCTCGTCCTGACTCCAAATCTATAAATCAGTCAGGACAACTTTTGTCAAAGGAAAACTTTATTTCCATCACAGTATTATATTTGGCAGTTCGGGTCTCTCTGCCTTTCCTAGGGCCTATGCAACAAGCCTAAGGTAGAGAGAGCACACGTCTCTGCTCTTCCATGTGCATACGAGAAGAGCCTGAGTTAGGGAGAGCAGCAGCAAAGACCCCCGGGAATAAAACAGAGCCAGCATCAATGACAAACAGAAATAACAGTGATAAGTCAGACACAGTATGAAGAGGAGCTGGGGTGGAGGGGGGTTGCAAAGCAGCTTGCAGAGAAAGCAGTAACAGTAGGCAGGCTAAAGCAGTTTAAATAGGGTACCTTGAATGAGATTTACTGATTGATTGCGTAGAAAGGAATCATATGATCCATAAGCTGACTCCCTTCCAGCTGATCCATCAGTTGATTGGGTTGCTTGAGATCAGCTGATGTAGCTGGGTTGTGAGTTGAGCTTTACATTGTGCCCTGCCTAAACTAACACTATGCTTAATTAAAGACACATGCACAATATTGATTACAATCTTCTCATCTCACTTTGGGAAAGAAAATTAATATGATTATTTCCCAAAATGCTAAATAGTTTACAGTTTAATGTTTTGAATATAGGACTTTTAACTTTTTACACTGTACATACTTAAAGGTTCAGTGTGTCAGATTTAGTGGCATCGAGGGATGAGTATTGCAGATTGCAACCAACTGAATCTTCTCCTGGTCAGAATTATTTCAGTGTTCATGGTTCAGGAGGTTTTAACCAGGAGCTGAATTATCCACAGAGGTCTCTTCTTCTCCAAGACAAACAGACCAGGGGCCTCATTTATAAAACATTGCGTAGGATCCATACTAAAAGTGTACCTAAGCCCAAAAGCTGAAAATGGCGTGCACCAAAAAATAGTCTGATTTATAAAACCGTATGTGCGCACAACTGCAAGCACTTTTCCCTTTATAAATCACAGTCCACCTAGAAGGTTGCGCAGGTGGATTCACCTCACATCCCGCCCTCTACACACCCACATTTTACCATGAATGGTCAATGCAAAGTACCTCATGAATGTTTTTGCATATAAATAAGCCTGCTGATCAGTGGCATTTTACACTCAATCATGGCAGAGAAGACAAGGAAAAGGAATTTCACCAAGGCCACCATGCCACTAAATTTGTCAAAACCATGTTTGAGGTACAAATAATTTGTACATTGATTGTATGCACATTTTTTCGGTTCACATAGACAAATTCATTTTCACTCAGAGCCATTATAGCAGCGTGAGTGCAGTCAATTGCGCCGATTAGATTTGGGAAACCTGACATTGCTGCAAATTGCCTTTTAATGTTGGCCTGTTCACCCACAGTGTAAGGAAACCTGATGTATCGACTGGTCATGTTTATAATGCCATCCAAAACGGCTGGCATTATTGTGCTGAGGGATGGCTGCGATATCCCAGACCTAAGGACAGAATTTAACTGTATTATATCATACCCAAAAGGGGCTTTAGACAGAAAATGTAACATTACATATTGTTAATCATATCAAACACATACCTGTCGGCTAATTCCCGCTGGATGGAGCCCTTTGCCAGAAACCCCAGAGTGGTCAGCACCTGTATATGCACCGGGATGGCGCGGCTGGTTTTGTCTAACACTGGGCCCAGTTCAGCGCATAGATCCAAGAGCACTGCTCTAGGGAATCTAAATCGTCTTATTAGCCAGTCATCATCATGGGCCAGGAGTGTCACCACACTATTTATATGCTTACTCAACAATTAGACTGATTGTTACACACCCAGTCACAATTAATACTAATCAATCAGTGCTATCCACCACTCTATATCATTTGAAGATGGAAGTATGATATATGAACATTGCATGCAGTAGTAGGCCTAATGGCTCACAAAAGGAACATATCTATAACACTGCAGACTTGGGTGTTTATGATTACACGCGTCTATAAGTCGGATATGTGATGACATTAAATGTATGAGATGAATCTGGCTTCAATTCACCGCCTCACCATCTGCGCTGCCAGTTTCCCCCGTCTCCAAAATGTTCGTGCACAAGGATCAAAGTTGACGTACCGGTGCGCACATTCTCCCGTCAAGTTTACTTTTATAAATCACAACCTTTGCGTGGGAAGTGGCGTATGCCATTTTCAAGCCCCGTTTTGAGCGTAAGCAAGCTTTACAAATGAGGCCCCAGGTGATTAGGACCCTGTAAAAACACTGAAAAAAGCAGTTTTCAACATATTCTCACCTCAAACTTGTCACATATCCCCGCTTGTTTGTGGACTTTCCACATCTACGTATGTCATGCAAGGTAGCCTGGGTGTGTCTGTTGTTGATGTTCTGGGATGCTGTGTTAACTTCAGCCTGTTACATACATTGTGTCTTTTCAAAATACATTTCTGTTTTCACAGGAAATGTACAGTTTGCATACAGTATCTCAAAAAAAACGCGCTACGTCAGTACACTGCAAATTTACGTCAGTACACTGCAAATTTACATTTTTTTCCTTCAACAACAAACACGTGGTTACGTGTTGCTAACACACACATGGTTAGGTTTAAAAAGAAATAATAGGGTTTGATTTACATTCATATGGAAAGTAAACACTGCCCTCCCTGGTGAAAGTCTTGGTTGTTGGACCCGTCCAAGACCCCTCCTGCCTAACCTACTCGGACGCCCCCTTAACTTATATTGTTGTCTGGCCATGTTTCCCCCTGATGCTGTCAGGCACCGTAACACATAAGCACTGCCTGGCCTCGTATGATGCCAACCTGAAAGGACAGCTTTTTTCAGTGGTGTCTGATGCAGAAGTCACTGACCAGAGTTTTGGAATAAGACTGGATTGCAGTTTGACATAAAAAAAAAAAAAAATCTGTGTTATTCTGACAATGCTCATCATAGTGGGGCTGCTAACTACAGTGGCTGAGGGAAAAACACAAATGGCCCTATCTAGACACAGTGTTTGGTTTGTCTCTTCTGGGCTTCTGTAGAAACATGGCAGTGCAACATGATAGACTTAGTAGATAAGGATCCGCTCCCCATGTAGATGTAAACGGCTCATTCTAAGATAATGAAAATGCAAGAATTATTTCTATTCGGGTGATTATACACTAAAGAAAATATATTTACTATATTCCATTTCTGCAAGTATATCCCTCTAAATCCTACACACTGGACCTTTAAGTACAGGATCTGAATATTTCTAATATATTATCATTTCTAATATTAAGTTGGGATCCTTGACCTTTGATCCCAGTTGTCCTCAGATCACCCTGTCCTTCCCGTTGGGATCACAGCCAGGAGCCAGTTCTTTTTAATTTGGCAACAATACAGTGGAACCACACTGAACCCTAACACACTCTGGGAGGCGAGTCTCACTCCAACATTCCTGAAGAAAACAGCCCAAATATTTCTTGGTGGAGGGAGACTGAGAACAGTTAGACTGGGGTCACCTCCCAGTGTACAATGTGTATCAAACAGAATTTGGATGGAAACATCATATAGACAGATAAACAGAGATAATGGAGTTAGATTGAAAAGCACAGCTGCCCCTCTACACCCACTGATTCCTTATTTAAATACTGCATTTCCGTGAGTAAAGCTTAATAGTTTTCAAGGTAACTGCAAACATATTTTTGTCAAACAATCTCCTCAGGCAGGTAGATGCTTCTATTTCTATTCCTTTTGAAAGGTTTTTGCTCTTTTCACATTTTTTTTTTACACCTATATGCTTAACTACTTATTCCACTCATCCATCTTTGAGTCCTAGCAGACGTGCTGGGGACACTGAGGAGTGGTGTTCCCTCTCCTTTCACTCTTCGGTCCTATTCCTTTCCCTTCTGCAGAAGCTGCAAAGATTCCAGTCACAGTTCCCCAGCATTTCCTCCAGATTCTGCCAGTTCTTTCTCTTACAGGAAAATGCCTTCAGACATAAAAGTGAACCTAATTTATAATGGTCTTAGAGTCTTTACAGCAGATCCCATATGGACTCACACTGAGTTATGGTAATTAAATTACAAGAAATGGCATTAGCATGATGAGGTGATGTTATTAGAAAATATGATGGCTGTTTGTTAGCAATGCTTGCACTAGTCAAAGAGGCTGAAGATCTCACGTGGTTGAAGTTATTGGACTATATTAGTATTTGCTTCAGTTTTTTCCCCCATCATTTTAAATCAATAATATTTCATCCACTAACAACCCCAGTTATCAAGTAGGTAACTGCCTAGGAGGCGCCAGGACTCCGCAAAGCACAAGGCTTACTATTTGCCAACTGGTTTCTATTAATTTATTTCAGAATTTGTTTGGGAATATGCATATAACACTACTGCCTTCCCGGTTTTGATCCTTGCCTGCCTTGTGACTCCTACATATTTTCTTCATTGAATCACCAAACTGATCCTGTCTGCCTGCTTTGTCTGTGTTTAGGTCGTTCCCTTGTTGCCTGTAGTCACACGCTGAGACAGATTTTTGGCTCAGAATTTACAGTATATTACCGACTTAAGGAACAACAGTACATTGGCTGTATTTTTACAGCAAAATACTACAACATCATCTTGAGGCTGTATCAAAGAGGTGCCCTACTTCAAAATGTAATGTTAAGAATTAAGTTAGTGCTTCTGTGACATATTCCTAAATTGTTATGTTTAATCTAGGGCTGTCAAAATAGTGCATTCATTTTGATTAATTAATCACAGAAAAAAATAACATGTTAAAAAATTATCACTGATTAATCATGGTCCGTGGTGCCCTTTGACCTGGTGTGTCATTGAAGGCCACAGCGGCTGTCACATGATGGAGGCAGATGAGACAATGCTGCTTGGCCCTGTGGAAGTAACATTGACATTTAAAAAAAAAAGCCTAGATGGAACTGTTGATAGGAGCACCATTCTGTGCGATTTCTGCAGAAAGGAATTTTCGTACCATCGAAGTACTAAAAGCCTGAAATATCAACTCAATGCAAAGCACTGAGCAGCAAGCCCAGAGATCTGAGCTACCACAGCCATCTGATGCAAAATGTGTAAATCTACCTTTGACCGACTAACTAACTCTCTTGCAAAATGGATTGCAATGGACTGCAGACACGTTTTGGTGATAGTGGACAAGGGGACAATTGTGTCCAAAACCCAGCAGCTTTACTAAGACACATCTGCCAAAATTTATTTGACTTTGAATTTTTAAAATAGTTTTACAGCAAAAGTTGATGGATGGGATTAATTTAGATTAATTAATCACAGAGCATGTAATTAATTTGATTAATTTTTTAATAGCTTGGCAGCCCTAGTTTAATCAAATTACTAAATGCTAAAATGGGGCTATGTGATATTCCAGTACAGAAAAACCTTACAAATTGCACAGAGTGAGAGGTTATCAGGGACCCAGCAGTTTATTTTTGAAAGACCTGCGGGTCTTAGCTTTCACATGGTGCAAAGCGGTGAACAGCACAATGCAACTGTCATTGCTAGTTTCAGACCAGCACAGTTGTTTTTTTTTTGGGAGTGTGGGTGTTAAAATGAGGTTTGGTCATGTGTATTGTTGGCGTGTGACTATTTTGAGGCAGCAGAAAGTGATTGCACCATTGACCAACAAAAACCTGCTATAAAGTCAGAATGCACAGTATTTCCTGCTGTTTAAAGGACACATTATTCAGATAGTAAAATGCACCTCCATGGATGGTTTCACAACACCGGTACACTCTGCTTGTTACACACACAGGGACGTACAGTTTTATTTCTGGTGGGTGAGATAATACATCATATTAATGAGGAAATATTACAGCGGAAACCTCAGTGATCATGTCTCTCCAGTTCAAATTCACCATGCGAACATGATAATTATAAGTGCTTTTATTGGTCTTTTTCTTCAGCTTTTTAACAATGTGACGGGCCATTATCAGTCCACTTCATGAGGGCAGCTTCAATCACGATTGCTTTCCATGTGCATGTTCGTTTTCCGTCTTATCACTCACAGCCATGAGTAGCTGCTGTAACCCTTAAGGAGACTACAGTTCTCACAGAGAAAAAATGATTTTCTTTTCACATCATAATTTTAATGTGCACGCAGTGCAAGGCTCAGGTAGAGAGCTAACAGAGAGAGAGAGAGAGAGAGAAAAAAAAAGATTACCATAGTTTTAAATATTATTTCCATATGTAATCAGGTTATAAGTCTAGAGAGTACTTTACCAGATTTTATTATAAAACTTACACTGTCCTATCAAATAAAGGCCAAAAAGCCACAGAAAAATTCTCATTTCTATAAAAAAGGACACTAAACAGAGAGGAGCAGTCTCGTTTTAGCACTGGCAGTACCAATAAACCAACAACAAGCAGCAAATAATTGGAGAGACATAGGCTTTAAAAAAAAAATCTGACTGTTACTTTAACAAATAAGGTGAGTGAATGAGTCTCAACTTTTTTTTACTAAAAGACAGTCTGTCTTTGAAACATATCAAGTGTCTATTAAAAAAAAAAAAAACCTCAAGGTGAAGCTGGGTTTTGATGAAAAAAAAAAAGGAAAAAAAAGTGGTTCAAGTGACATTTTTATCAGCAATTGATAATGGTTATATTTTATATATGCATGCAAATTCTAGATTCATACCATGATACCATTTTGAGCTGTGATTTGTCTCTGATTTAGGTTTCCGCACACGTCATTGTAGTTTGTATGAGAAAGTTGGTTTGTCTTTGTTAGCATGGAACAAACACATTTTTCTTTATAAACATTTTTTTAAATTTATATCATTCGTATGATAAAGACAGCAACTAGTCACTTACTTAGGCAGTCATCTCTGAACTGCTTTTAGTTTTCAAACATTCTTCATATTTGCCAACAGGTTTTTCTTTTGTTTCTTATGTATGTAGCTTTTGTTATCATGGAAAATGTGCATTTGTTTTAGTGTAAAAGGGAAGTGTAGGCTTGTGCTGAAAACTCACCTACATATTTCAGTGTTTTTAATGGAAATGTATACTTTTATTCGCCATGGTGGCATTAGATTAATTTAGATATATAGCTCGGCATCACTAATGTTGCAAAGGGCCGTTATTACTGGAAATTACTTTATAATCAATCATTCACATAGAACTGTAAAGCTCCATATTCAGCAGCCATTACTATGCTATTAGAGACTTTATACTTATGTAAAGGTGTACCTGAAACGTAGTATTTTGTTCAATAAAGAAGGTATTTTCTTTGGGTTGCAGGGTACTGGTATTGCTGTAATCCAGTTACTGGTTCCAAAAGGACAAGATAGCCAAATACAGCTGTCTTATCTATAGTGAAATGAGGGTCATTTCTACATCAAAAAAGATGAAGAATCCGTACAAAGCTGTCCAGTACAATCTTGAGAAAGGACGACAAACTGAACGTAACCAGATCAGAAGAAGAAAGTGGAAGACCCAGATGCACAACTGCTCAATGAGACAAGACTTTGTAGTTTGAGAAATAGATGCCTTGAGCCTCCCACAGACCGTAGGCAATCTTAGAAGTTCAATGCAAGCTACACTGTGCAACATGGATTTAAGAAACTTGGGTACAACATCAAGTTTGATGTATGCAGACTGCACAATGACAGCGCCTACTGAGTCTCAGGCTACAATGTACGATGCTTCACATACCGGGTGTGCAAGGATGCTGCACGGGTTATTACTTCTCCAACTGTGAAGCACAATATAGAGGGCCACATTATTAAATAACCTAAAGTTTTGTGGGCACCATATACTGCTGTGTCTCTGTGTGTGTTTACTAGCTGCTAGTTTGCTCACCTGGCAGCCACAACTCCATTGCTATTTCCTTTCATGCTTCGTCCTTCTTTACACTATCATGGTAAGAGCTGGAGGGCACATCATACAGGCAAGGCTTCTGCTACCACAACTCCACAAGGTTTTCCTCTTTGCTGAAATCCCTCACATTTCTTTTAGTGTGTTTTACCTCCATGGCGAGCTGCTATCTGTCTGTTTGTTTGGGTTTGGTGCCAGTGTGTCATTTCATGCTGCATTTCTAGTGGTCTGTTAATAGATGTAGGTCATAACAGCAGCCACACAATGAGATGGTCATCCCAAATTTATGACTCTCAGAATTTTATCCCAAGCTGTCTTTGACCATGACAATGATCATCCTTGAACCTCTCTCACTGTGCAACATAGGACCACCATTTCAGAGCCACGATCAAAGATATTGCCATGTTTCTGTCACATTGGTCGTATTTTGTCGGGAACAACCCAAAATCACACAGTGTACACAAGGCTTTACAGGTCTACAGTAAGTTACTTTGTCAAATAGTACTCTAAATACCAGTATCATCTGCAACAGTGAAAAGACAAAAAGAAAAAATAAAACACCAGTTTCTGATCAGTGAATTGCCATCTTAGTGAACAAAAGTATCACTTTCTGTCAGAAACAAAGCATTTTCTGGTCGACTTTAAACTTTTCAGCACTAGAGTATGCTGCCTGTTAACAGGCAACATGTCTCTCATTCGCTTTGAGTGTTTATGTGTGGATTACCACAGCCATATTGTATAACAGGCTAATAGGTTTTATGATCACAGGTGTGGTTAACCATCCAACCTGCTGAGGGTAACAAACATCTCAAAACAAGGAAAGATTCAGGCAGAGTACAACGAAAAATCAATTAAAATAAATGACTCACAAAGACAAGTTTGTTTTCACTTACAAAAAACCATTTGAAATAAAAAGCTGAATTCTAATGGATTTGTTTGAATTATGTTTGGTGCATCGTGTTGTGATGCCCTAACCATATCTAATGCTTAGTTGTATTCCTGTGTCTCTGCATGAAGTGTCAAATGTGAAGAATCTAAAATGTAAGTGATATTTTTTAGCCTTGTACTAATACAGTACTCTGTGTGTGTGCCTTAAGTAGACTTCGCATATATACTGGTTTTCTGTATGAATCCTTCAACCTAAGGGCATTCAAAGACTCATCAGACGAAAAGCTTCAACTCATTCTCAAGCACACCAGTGTCACAGAGAGCAAGGGCTCAAAGAGCCTTACATCACTCTTGATGCCATGCAACATACAGTTTTCAAGCTATCTAATTGGTACTAGCAGAGTAACCTGAGGTTACATGGATGATCCTCTTGTACTGTGCAAGGTCTGCAAGAGGAGGCTTTGCAGAAGAAAAGAATGAGGAGGCTGCTCACTTTTTTCCAGGTGCAGCTGTTTTATTTTCTATCTGACATCAGTGTAATGATTGGCCTGACTTAAGCTGAGACACATTCAATATGGATTGCCCAAGGCAAGGGTGCTGTATTAACCCAAACACTCAATTGTCTAGCAAAGCCTGTGCAAGAGTTTTAGCTCCAAAGAAAACACATACAAATGTCTAATTCACCAATTCACCAGCATCTAAAACTTCACAAATGCCGTTTGGGTTTGGAAGTAGACATGTGAGTATTTGCACACTACAAGCACAGTTCTTTCTGATTTCTGAAACTCTTTACCAAGATGTATAGTCTCACTTGAGCAGCCCTGTGGCTGATTGCATAAAGTGTCTTAATTTAACGTTTTCCTTAAAAATTAACTCAAGGTTTACTTACTAAAAGGAATTTGTGCAAATTCACCTTAAAGCTGGGGTTGGTAATGTTGGAAAGCTAGCAAGAGAGCCAGCAAGATATGAAAATAGCACCTCCTCCTGCCTCCTCTAAATTCCATCCCCCTCCTCCCCCTCCCGTCAGTGTGTCCCTCGAAGCCACGCCCCCACACACTGGCACGCGCACAGTACGAAATGAGAATCGTCAGAGAGGAGAAGAGAACCGGCGAGCTAACCTGTGAGCCAGCTATTTCGGATTATTTTGGAAACAACCAAACAGACTCATGTCTCATTTATCTGTAAGTAAACAATGTTATTGCTATTATTATTATTATGTCTTTGTTTGTTTTATAGCATAGCAGTCTGTGTAGACCCAGGTCTGAATCTGCTGAATCTCCCTAAAGATCGGCCTGGATTCAGAAGCATCAGCTAAAATACATTGTAATAATTGTTACGTGTTTTTCCTGACAAACGTGTATTTTGTGTTTTTATTAGTCACATGGCATATCTGCCTACCGGTAACTCAGTTTTGCACTGACAGTTATGCAGATTTGGATATAAAAATTAGTTTGCCAGCTATGCTGTTAGGCTAACGATATCTCTGTTGTTTGCTTGTTAGAGTTTACATGATGAGAGCACTGGCTCAGACCTGAGCTACAGTCCGCAACCGAGCACGTCTTCAGCTCCAAGGGGACGCGGTCGTGCTAGAGCCAGGGGAGGCCGTGCTAGGGGGAGTGCAAGGGGCAGAGGCCGAGGATCTCGAGGTCAAGGACGTGGAGCAAGCCGGACTGCAACTGGAGAGCTTTTACAAGATGAGGATATTCGACGAGTGGAGAATCTGCAAGCTCAAAGAATTGCAGATGAGCAGGTAGGTTTTCTGAAATATCATTTTTTTCTGATCTCAACATTATCAAGAATTGTAAACAATGACCTGCCATTTACTGTGAACACAACATTTAGAGTTTGTCATTCATTTTTTACAGGCTAGAATTGAACGACTGAGCTTGGAAGAATCCCATCAGTTGCTTCAGATCTGCCTGACAAGGGACCCAAGCCTCATGTTTGATATCCTGCAGATGTCAGCATCAGGAGATGCTCCTCCACCAGGCCCCCCAGCTCCAGGTTTCCTTACTTGGTGTGTGTGCAGGAAGTGCCGTGAGATGCCCACAGATCTGGGAAAAAAGTGCTGTGGGCAACAACCTGCTTCCTGCATTTTCATGCTGCCTCACCTGGAACTCTACATTCTACAGGAAGGGGTCTTGCGATTGGCTCGCAGGATATGGAATGATGTCCGGGCTGAGGAAGATCTTCCAGACCCCGGGGAGAGCAACAAACAGTTCCGCCATGCAGCATACCGTCAATATGTTGTGTGGCAATATGGGGCACTGGGTGCTGGGCACAGAGTAGTAATCCCTAGTTGCTATGTCTGGAAAATAAGAGACCGCTATCCAGATCCCCATGGACAGTATAAAGGTTTTGTCCCCAGTAGAGTCTAACACACCATAAGATCTACACTGAAGCCCTGCCATTTATACTGTATTGTACTTTACCGATTCCTTTTTAAAATCTGCACTATGGTTTACATTATATAAATAACAAAGTTGTTTATATTTTTACTTTTATTTATATTTGCTCTTTTGATATCTATATTTTGTCAGTTTGCACTAAGGTTTACATTATATAAATAACAAAGTTGTTTATATTTTTACTTTTATTTATATTTGCTTGTTTGATTTTTTATATTTTGTGATTTTTCATTAAAAATTTTAAAATGATGAATGCCTTTCATTTCACTATTTCTGGAAGACAAGAAATACATTTTCTCACCACCACATTAAAAATATGTGATTATGGCAGAATAACTACAACACACTTTGTACAACCCTTTTATTGTTGCATAAATATGTACATTGTCAATATGAGTCAGCATATGGGAAAAGGTGCTTTCATGTAAAAGGTGTTTCAAGGGAAGGCAGACGGGTCAGGCGATGATATGAGGAGGATCAGTCCTCTTTGGTGTTTGTCAGCTGTGGTGATCTACTCCTTTGGTAGTGATTTGCCTTTAGGAAGAATATCACAGTTACACATCTGACAATAATCAATTTTTTTTGAGACAATCAATGAATAAGAATACTTAGAGCTTTTCCCATTTTTTGGGTACATAACTATGATGGAACTTCTTCATCAAACTACAGTATTGTAAGAAAACTCACCCAGGCCTCTGCTTAGTTGAGTCACAGCCAATATATGTACGTCTTTTTTAATCACAATAACAATGCAGACACTGACGACTACGATAGAGTAATATCTTACAAATGTAATGTACTATAATCTATTCAATACTAGCGTCACGGATCCGTTTTAAAACTCATAGAGAAGCTAATATTAGCATTAGGCTAATACAAGCTACCAAAGTGGCTACGTTAGCAAAAGTTACATATTTCATGAAAATAACAAATCGTCCCCGAAGCTAAACAAATAATTACCTGTCCAACAGAAAGAGAGCGACCTCGGCATCACTTTCCAGCCCCTTCAGATCCCTCAGTTGTCCCCACCGCTGAAAAGCTACACCAATGTTTACTCGTTTGCCCTCTGGCTTTATCCAAAGCTTTTTTATTTGCAGCCTTCTCATCCTCCGGCTTTCTCTTCCTTGGCTTTTTCACAAGTAACCGTGGAATCGGTACTTTGGGCTGTATTTGCTCCGCCATTGCTCAAAAATGAACGTTCTTCTGTAACTCGGTAGATCTGCAGCAAGAACTGTGCTGAGCTTTCCGGCAACAGCGGCACACGAGGACGAGAGCACCTGTGAACGCGTGCAGTGGGTAGGGGCGGGGGGGGCGGGTGCAGAACTAGACCTGAAGGAATCTGATTGGATTTTGCCCTTCGGACCGAAGTGCGCTGATTGGTCGAAGTTTTCTCAGTCCTGCAGCTGCTACAGAGGTCTGATTTTTTCCACTCCTTTTTCTAAAGACATAGTGTATTGATTCCTTTGACAATATAAGGACCATTTCATCCAGTATAACAGAACGTGCTTCTGAACAAGATTACCAACCCCAGCTTTAAGTCCTGTCCTTAGGGTATTTCCTTATCTATCTATAAAGCAAGAAATCTCTGTGTGTCTGTGGCTCGCATATCTCTCTGACTGTTTGTCAGATCAACCTGAGCTTTCAGACATGGCTTGCGCATGGCGCGATGGTGTGCATCCTTCATTTTGAAGTTTTTTGGATTAATATTCACAACATTATCATTAAAGTTAAATTCCCATAGACCTCCGTATAACCAGTCAGCCTATCGCGCTCTCGCTCGCAGCTGTAGCCACGCCTCACGGAATAAAAGATCAAAGTATCCTACTGCTATACCGCTCTGGGTCACCCAAAACTTTTCACAGGCTTACCCCGGATGTCCACTGGATCTGTCACGTCGTCACGATTCAGCCACGGCGCGGGTGCTGGAGCTAATCACGGCCATTCAAGTCAATGTAAACTGCTCCACCAGAAGCAGCTCGGCGCTCCACTAAAAATACGCGCCGGGTGGGTGTATTTTTTGACGGACGCTGCGCGATGACGCGTCAATTTCCACAGACCAAATGAGTCAAACAGGAAGTCAGGCGCAGAAAAGACGTGAGTATCCGGTCAACTTTCAAAATAAAAACACCCATGAAAACTCCGGAGCATATTTCACATGGCTACAACAACACAACGTCAAAGTTTGTGGCCCCCAGCAGGTAGAGAAATCTTTTCTTTGTTTGTTGATGTCTTTATACCTCCAGTGTTTCCGCAAATTATCGTGTGACATCATGATCTCGCGATCCGTCAATTCCAGCCGCTCGGGTGCGTGCTGTTATAGATACGCTTCCAGTGGACATTGACGCCCAGCACAGGACGGAGGAGTCCGTACCATGGCCGGACTACGCACGCGACGGATCCAGTGTACACCCGGGGTTATGGCATTCCCTTTCGTCCCTCCCCCATATAGGAATAGATGAAGTGGTGCAATTTGCATTAACATGACATGTTTCAGTAAGTAGTATTTCTTAAGTTTCACCACGCTGTTCTCATCTGCTCATGGTGTTTGCTGACATGGCTACAACATGGTTAGATTGACTAAAACATTGCCTAAACTTCCCATACCAAAGTACGGCTAGGTCGGAAACGTTTGTTTTTCCTCTCAGGCGTGCAGGGTTACGTGCTTGCTAGCTACCATTTCAAGATTGTTCGCCTACGGAGAGCTAGGAAACCTAATGATGTTGCGTGTCTCTCCATATCTCAATGTACGTTCATGTCTTACCCAATGTACAGTTTCTCTATTTACACTATGTAAGAGTATGTACACCTCTTTGGACATCCAACCATCGAACACAGCCTCATTTGGCCATACATGAAAAATCTAATTAAGCTTCCACTTTTCTATACGAATACATACTTCCTACGGGCACTGCAATAGTATTTATAATTTTTATCCTCATGTTGTGTTTTCATCTTTAGCAACAACTTGAGGAAGACACTTAAGGAACCAAACCATAAGCAGCCTTTTTTTTTTTTTTTTTTTTTTTTTTTTAGGAGGAGAACAAAATTGTTCCAAAAGAGTGTTTCAGGGCAGGAACAACCCTATGGACACACTAACTGACGAGCAGTTGCTGCAAGATTATAGATTTATTCAGCAGTCAGTTTATTCATTTGTCAACAAACTCGCATGATTTGGAGCACAAAAGTCACCAATGGCACTTTTCTTCTTTGCCAGTGGCTCCTTCCAGCCTGGTATTGATGTTGTTTTTGGGGTACATAAATCCACGGTATGCATTGTTGAGCACAGAGTCTCAAATGCACTCAATTGTCTCTTAACAGCATTGTGAAGTTTCCACCAGAGCAAGATACACACTCTGAACAGCTTTTTTTTTTCAGATAGCTGGATTTCCCAAACTTTGTGGTGTCATAGACGATACTCATGCACCGATTCAAGCCCCTTCTCGACATGAGGATCAGTCTGTGGACAGAAAAAACTACCATTTTCTTTAGAATGTATTTTCATTGTATCTTTAGTAGAGTGAGCTTTTCTCCCTCAGTCCAATTTGGCCCTCTTTTCCTTTGATTTTCAGACATCATGAGCTGGTGTTAACTTTACAAGATATCAAATTCTGTCAAACACAACAAAAAATCTCGGTGGGTGTTCCATTCCCTGGCAACTGTGGAAAATTCATAATGCATTTAAACTGTACTATAGAAAAACAGCTTAGTTTTTTTTGTCACTCAAGGAATCAGTTTGAGATGTTTGTTGCAACTATCTCAAACTAAACCCAACACTGGGCATTACATGGCCTGGGAGCCAGAACTGGCCCGCTTGATGGTTCTGCCTGGCCCCAGAGGTCTAAGGCAAACCACACTACTTACTTATGAAGTAAGAAAAAAAAATCTAATTAAATAACCTAAACTGGCTTTCATTTTGAAACGCTTCTGTGGCACTAGTGTGTGTGCTTCTGCCTGTCACTTAAACCTGACGTTATGTTTGAAGTCATAGCATCATCTGCTGAGGTGGCTGAGGCACATCGGGTTGTGTGATCACATGGGGATTTCCATTTTGTTTGTGCAATGCAGTGGCTGGAGGTAAACTTGTACCTGTGACGTTACTTAACAGTGCAGGGGATTACTAAGCCAGATACCTGCAGTTCTGTACTGTTATGGTTTTCTTTAAATCATTTGATTCACACAACATAAATACCACTTTGAAGATGCAAAATATTTTTTATTGTGAAACAAACAAGAAATAAGACAAAAAAACTGGAAACCTGAGCATACATAACTATTCTTAGTTCAAGTTGGATGGGTTCTGTTTGTGAAGAGCAATTTTTAAGTCATAGCCACAGATTCTCAATTGGATTGAGGTCTGGGCTTTGGCTGGGCCATTCCAGGACATTTAAATGTCCTTAAACCACTGGAGTGTTGCTTTAGCAGTGTGTATAGGGGTCATTGTCCTGCTGAAAGGTGAACCTCCATCCCAGTCTCAATGTTTGGAATACTCGAATAGGTTTCCCTCAAAGATTTCTCTGTATTTAGCACCATCCATCTTTCCCTCAATCCTGACCAGTTTCCCAGTCCCTGCCGATGAAAATCATCCTCACAGGATGATGCTGTCACCACCATGCTTCACTATGGGGATGGTGTTCTCAGTGTGATGAGAGGTGTGATGAGAAGTTTGCACCAGATATAGCACTGTCCATTGTAGGGAATCCACACTTATAGGCTTCACACGCCGGCACCATTAATGTAGGGAATCTACATTAATAGGCTTCAAACGGCAGCACCATAAATGTAGGGAATCAACAACTTTAGGCCTCATCAAGGGGCAACATAAATGTTGGGGTCAACAATAATGTTGGGGTTTATAATACTAGGTCTCACCAAGGGACACCAAATATGTAGGGGTTCTACAAATAGTATTATAAAAAGCTGGGATACTACTCATTGGAAATCTAGTAGGTCTCACACGGCGGCACCATAAATATTGAAAACAATATTTGGCGTCACATGGAGGCACTATAAATGTTGGGAACAACACCAATAGGCCTCATCAAGGGCCTGACCTTGTAACAGATCTCCAACTCAAGTATCAAATTGGCTATCAGAAATAATGAATAATTACTAGTAATAATTATTAATTATGTTAAATAATGTGACTTAATTAACATCATCCACTGTCAGACTATTTAACAGCAACATATAATGTAATGTAGCACTGTCTTGCCTGCTGCATTTCACCCCATACTCTGTGTAATCTACATACTCTGTGCAATCTACATACTCTGTGCAATATTGCAATATGGCATCCATTAATATATTGTACATTGTATATACCCTGTAATTACTGTACATACATATTTTTTCTATTTTCTATTTTTAATCGTATTTTATTTTTAGAATTACTCTGTCACTTTTAACTTCTGACTGTGCTCTTTACTCTGACTGTGCTCTTGAGCTGCTGTGACATGCAAATTTCCCCAGTGTGGGATCAATAAAGTTTATCTTATCTTATCTTATCTTATCTTATCTTATCTTATCTTATCAGCTCGTGGGGCGCCATTCCCATAAAGGGAAAAATGATAGCCAGTTAATGATATCAGTCTCATAAATTTCACAAAACTATTAATTTGGGATTTTGATTAATAATTAAATTAATAACCATAACCAAATTAATAATAAAGCCTGAAGGATTTCAGAGTTCTTGACGTAGCAGAGGTTGACTATTCATTCACTCTTGTACAACAGAAAACAGACAGTACGTACGATTCCAATATTATATTTATTTGTAAAGCAAAGTAAAGCAAAACCAAAACACACAAATCCTTACTAACTATATACAAGCATGTGTATGTGTGTATACATGTCAAGGTGTGTGTCTGTGTGCGTGTGTGTCAGTGTGCGAGAGATAGAGAAAGACAAGGTGGGTGTGGTAATCAAAGGGCCGTTTGGCCTACAAAACAAAATGGCTGACAACAGAAAACTACAAGATGGCCGAATCAAAGCTGGCTTCAGATCGGGGGAGGTGTTTGTCTGACCATGTGGTCAGGACAAAGACAAAGGAAAAGAAGCGGGAACTTTGAGCTGCCTGTTTGGGTGTAGCTCTGTTGAAAGCCAATTTGTAAGTGAGTCTATGTGAATGCGATTTGTGTTGCAAAGGGTCTGGATTAGTGCAGAAGAGGTTTAGTTGCATGCAAGACGTTGTCTGTGAATAGAATTATCAAACTAAACATGACTTTGCCGGGGTAAAACCAACTAATCAATAACCTAATTGCAGACAATCACAACAATAACTCAATAAACAGCATTAAATCACATACAACAAGTTGAACTGTCTTCCTTAGCCTGTACAGCTGTGATAAAGCTATGCCCAGTTGTTACATTACCAAATCCTGAATGGATGGAGGGGAGAGTTGGTATGAGGTGTGCTGTTCCTGTTAGCCGACAAGGAAAGCTGGAAAGAGCTGTGGCTCTAGAAGCAGTCTTTGTTGTGTCCTTGTTCCAAAGGTGCAGATCCGAGGAAGCCGGGTGCTTACTCAACTTGATTCTCCTTATTGCTGGGAGGTTAGTTGCAGACCTTGTGTTTGCCCTTCTAACTTCTCTGGTTTCAGTTATGCTTCTGCTTTTGAGCGAGGGAATGAGAGTCTTAGGAGAAAAGTAACAAAAGTCTGTACAGCAATCCCCCCCCCTTGATGGTTTGGGATGAAGAGCACATCTGGGCTCGTCCAGGGCCTGAAGGAAAGAGGTGTAAGCAGCTTGGCCGCCCAAGAGCAAGAGAGAGACTGTAGTGAATGAAGAAGAACTTCTACAGTGTGTCTGATGACATCACAGAGTCACATGACACTCTGACCAATCACATTTTGAGACTTGTCTCTCAAAGAGGTGTGAGGTGAGCCTGTTGAGATGGGTGTCAGATAACTGTCTTTGTTGAACAACAAAGAACATGAGGTCTCTCGATCTCAGAGGAAAAGCCTTCACATGTCCAGTTTAGATTTTAACAAATGACAAATCATCTGTGGTCCAGTGAATCCCAACACAATGATGGCCAAAAATTTAATTTTAGTCTCATCTGACCAGAGTACCGTCTTCCATATGTTTGAGGAGTCTCTAATATGCCTTTTGGCAAATTCCAAACGTTCTGCCTTATTTTTGTCTTTAAGCAATGGCTTTTTCCTGGCCACTCTTCATAAAGCCCAGCTCTGTGGAGTGTACAGCTCATAGTGGTCCTATGGACAGATATTCCAATCTCCACAGTAGAGCTGCCCAGATCCTTCAGGGTTATCTTGGCCTCTTGGTTGCTTCTCTGATTAATGCCCTCCTTGCCCTGTCTGGCACTTTTGGTGGGCGGCCCTCTCTTGGCAGGTTTGTTGTAGTGGCACAATCTTTCCATTTTCTAATAATGGAGATAATGGTACTCCGTGGGATGTTCAAAGTTTGGGATATTTTTTTTGTAACTCAACCCTGATCTGTACTTCTCCACAACTTTGTCTCTAATCTGTTTGGAGAGCTCCTTGGTCTTCATAGTGTTGCTTGCTTGCCTATCAGAACAGGGTATGAATACTGAGAACATGTGACACCTAGATTGCCTACAGGTGGATTTAACTAATTTAACTAATAGATATGGCTTCATAGCAAAGGGGGTGAATACATATGCACACACTACTTTTCAGTTTTGTACTCTTTAGAATGATTTAAAACTTCCAAAAAATACCATTTAACTTTATTACTTAAATCTTTAATCAAATTAAATTTGGAGTATTTTGTGCAGGTACATTAGATAAAATCAAATTTAAAATTGCTTTAAATTCCAGGTTGTAAGGCAACAAAATAGAAAGAATACCAAGGAGGGTGAATACCTTTGCAAGGCACTGTACCTTGTAGTACCACTGCACCACTGCTTTTCTGGCAGCCTGGCAAACCAGACCTTGAGAATGCTTTATTCACTCTGCTCCAGGGCTTCCTTTGTGGGAGATGCAGCACTTTGGATAGTGGGAAAGGGTCAGGTGGCTTTTGATGGTAAAAATGACTAAATAGCGCTTGACAAGTAACTTCATATTAACCTGCTTACAGGCACACACACACACACACACACACACACACACACACACACACACACACACACACACACACACACACACACACACAAAAGACAGCAAGCTACCAAGAAAGGTGGGGTTGGGGTTTAGTGTTTTGCTTGAGGACACGTAGGCATGTGGACAGGAGGAACTGAGGATCAAGCCACCAAACCTGTGATTAGTGGACAACCTGCTCCACCTCCTGAGCCACAGCTAGCCTTTTACTGCTCTTAACTAGGAAGGCTTTAGCATTTTGAGTTTTTCAATGCTAAGACCACATTTCTGTAAATGCATTGCCTTCTGTCACAAAGAGACACTTCCTCCTGCTGCCTTGTGTTTGGAGATGTCCTGATGTAACCTCTGGGTTAGCCATTGTTTCACTATCCTCTGTAATTCAATGCAATCTGTCATCAGTCCCTCTGGGGGGAAAAAAAAGATAACTGTTTCTGGGGTTTACTCTTCATACTTTGAGACAATTGAGTATGTACCACAATATGTTGTATTATAATATAAGTTAAACAACAATTAGTTTATCAGTTTAAAAAAAAAACTAAAGCTCCTATGAATTCTCAAAAACCAAGTCAGCTAATGTTAACATGAAGTTGGTCTTTGTGCCTTAAGCTATCCCACAGCTGCCCATCCACTCAACTGATGATGTGTCAGTGTAGTAACAGTCGAATGACAAATTTCCAAATAAAACAAAACCCAGAGATCCTTACATTATTATAATCTTCGCTTTTTATTATTAGTGTAAAGGCTGAGACAGCATTGTTATTATTCTTTTGTATGTTTTGCTATCAGCATCTTCTCCTGCATGCTTTGAGCTACAAAAACCAATCAAGTAACAAAATGTTCAGCTCTTCATAGGGGCGGGGGGGGGGGGGTGCTCGGTAAAGCATAGTATTGATACATAGGCACCAATTATTGATCTTTTTTGCAAATACACATTTTAATACAACTTTTGGTACTAGCATAATAAAACAATTGCTTTTTGGTCCACTGATGTCTTTTTTTTCTGGTATGGTCAGCAGAGGTCTCAGTCAGCAGCATTTGGCAGGAAGTTCATCAAAACAAAGATGGAGGCACCTGAGTAAGAAATCAGAAATGCGCTGTCTGCATTTAAATCAAACGTCTGGACTTATTTTGGATTCTTTAACATGGAAAGAAAGAATGACAGTGCCATATGAGAATAAAATACTCTGGGAATACTACGAACATGAGGGCTCTCCTCCACTATCCAGAGATAGTGTTAGCCGCTCACAGCTAAGATAACGCTAAACCCACTCCGCCAAAAAATCAACCAACATTGGACATACTTAGTTTGACAAAATTACCATCCAACTCTGAGAGAGCTAGGAAAATAATACAGTCCATCACCTACTTCATGTGCAAAGGCTTTTGTTACATGCTAAAAACTCTGGAACCTAAGTTTGTCACAGCCAGGGAGTCTTTGAGTACAGTAGAAAGGGTGGCATTAACTTGTGACGCCTGGATTTCAAGGTCAGTGGATTCATATGTGACTATACGGGCACATTATCTCACAGAGGACTGGTGACTGCTGTCTCACATTCTCCAAACCAGAGCAGAACACGAAAATCACACCTGAGAAAACATTGCAGACCTCCTGCAAAATGTAGCACAAGAATGGAGGATTGTGGTTTTAACAAACAATGCTTCAAAGATGGGGGCTTCCATTCAGTTAGCGGGATACCTGCGTGTGAAGTGTTTTGCTCATGCACTTAATCTGGCCTCACAGAGGGCATTAAGTCTGCCAACTTTTCAGTTTGTCAGGTGTATGCAGCATTTCTTACAGGTTTTATGACGGTCAGCCTATCTCCTTTGCATCACATTTTTCTGCAATGAAAATGATTGGAGTCAGATGAACAGACTGAAAACCTTATCTTATGAGGTAAGACTGATGTTGACGGTGTTTTCCTTTGGGGAAATAATTTGCAGTTGACAAAAAGGTAATAAATCACAATATATTGCAATATATTTTATCTCAATACTCAGCATATCACAATATTGCAAATAATATAGTATTGTAACCTAAGTATCTTGATAATATTGTATCTTGGGTCCTCTGGTGATTCCCACCCCTAGCTCTTCAAGGACATGGTTGATTGGATTACTGACAACCCCTGCAGCAATGTCTGATTGGTTCTCTTCTCAATCATGATTTTTAGAGGTGATCATTTCATGACATCACTACTACTACTAGTAGAGCCTTTATTATTTCAATGGTGTAGTGGATCCCAACCCTGCAGGGATGGTCAGTGGTGGAGCGTACAGCAACTCTGTCTGTCATGTGAAGGTCTGAGGTTCATCTCCTTGATTGGGAAAGTCATTATACAAGTTGCTGATTATTTACCAATAAAGACAAAGTTAAACAGTTGTTATTGGCACCAGTAGCCCCACCCTGTGGCCAGTAGCAAAAGTCCACCATTCTCCTTATTTACAACCATATCTCTTTAGTGTAATATTCCATGGAAACAAAATTCAGCAGTGTTGTTGAGATGGGGATGCTGAACAAGTCTGTAGTACTTGATACATTTCATCAGTAGGTGGTGCTGAAAGATGTGAAAAAATGTGTTGTTGTAGCAGTTCACAGCGGGCAGCAACTGGCAGCAGCAGTAACTAACAGCTTTCAGCTGTTATACACTTTTTCTTCAGAAAATGCAAATAACTGAGCATAGCATTCGTTCAGGCAGGACAGGATGTCAAGCTCAGCTACATCCTAGCTACATCAGCTGATCTCAAGCAGCAAATCAACTGATGGATCGGCTGATTGATGGAGGGGAGTCAGCTGATACATTAAGTGATTCCTTTCTGTGTCACCAATTGGCAAATCTTATTCAGAGTGCCCTATTTAAACTGCTTTGGCCTGCCTACTGTTGCTGCTTCCTCTGCAAGCCATTTTGCAATGTGCCTCTACCCCAGCTCTTCCTATTACTGCAGCATCTGTCTTATCAATGTCACTGCTGTTGTCATTGATGCTGCTCTGTTCTGTTCCCAGGGGGTCTTTGCTGCTGCTCTACCTGCTTTAGACTTTCCATGTAGGCGCATGGAAAGGCAGAGAGGTTTGCTCTCTCTACCTCAGGGTTTTCTCATATGCACGTGGAAGGGCAGAGAGGTGTGCTCTCTCTGTCTTAGGTTTTTCTCGTATGCACGTGGAAGGGCAGAGAGATGTGCTCTCTCTGCCTAGGGCTTTCTGCATAGGCCTGGGGAAAGGCAGAGAGGCCCCAGAAAAGAGCTACACCGCCAAATATAATACTGGAACTAAACTAAAATGGAACTAAAGTTTCCTTTGACTAAAGTGGTCACCACTGAGACATCTTATACGTCTTTCACATGTATGATAATATTTTACTTTTTTGTAGATTTAATAAATTCATAATGATTTTTCGTCTTTTTTATAATTTCAAGAGATGAGTAATCCATTAGAGCCCAAGTGGGTCACTTTAAGTGTAAACCAGTGAACACTGTCTCTTTTAATTTTAAATGGCCAAGGAGGGGTTTTGCAGTCAGGTCATATCAGGACAGAAAAAATATTAAAATGTTTATCTTTACTACTTTTTACTCATACTATTTCTACTATAATTTTGAAATATTACAACAACAACATAATTACATAACAAAGCCTGTTAAATAATAGAGAGTTCTTTTTTGTGGGTTCCTGCCGCCCCTCGGCCCACCTCCCCAGCTAATTCAAAAAGATAAAGATAATTCATATAGACCTTATAGTTGCAGCTGCAGTTCCTTGTTTTAAACAGGTTAAATTCGAAAGAATTTCTCCACCATCAGCACACTTTAAGCTGAGCTCACAAGTTGAATTCTGGACCCAAGACATCAGATACAGGAGGCAAACAGGTGGATTATCATCACCCACTGGACAGGTGTTTTATGCTACATGGTTGATGACTTGTTGTGGGCTTAGAAACTGAACATTGTAGAATGTGCTTCATATTAGTATTTGCATATTTACGTATTGTACACACAGCCATGTGCTTAAGACAAATGTAGGAATAGGGACAGAGCTTCAGAATGCCCAGGTGTGTCAGCTTCACACAGGCTTGAACAGCTGCTCCCAGGGTTTGTTCCTTCGACGAAGAAAAGTGCATCACTCAGGATTACCTGTTACAAGCTCATGCATTCATCCATTGCCTATTGTTTGCTGCTGGCAAGTGAGCCATCTGTGAATGGTGCCTGGAAACCAAAATATGTCCCAGAGGATGCTGAGCTTCTTGTTGCTGGCAGTTAAAAATGTGAATCTCCAAAGTATCAGCTGCCCTGTGATGAGTGAAAAACAGAAGATGACAAACTGTCTTTCATTGCTGTGTATATGTGATTTCTGAGTACCAATGCTGTCTGAATTTAAACAGTTCCTCTTGCTATTATTTGGGGCCAAATGCATTCAGTATTCTGCTGTGTTCGAGTGTGTGATCAAAACAGAGGAAACACACATACACAGACACCCCCCCCCCCCCCCCACCCCCCCACCCCCCCACCCACCCACCCACCCACACACACACACAGACACACACACACCAGACACACACACACACACACACACACACACACACACACACACACACACACACACACACACACACACAGCTGCTGTGTTCCTCGTCAGACACATCAGACAGGCCTGGTGAAAGGCTTTTTGTACAGTCAGAGATAGAGCAGCCCAACAAGGTATTCCCCTCTCAGTTTTCAGTCCTCTCTTTAGTACACACCCTGCTCTGAACATAGAGCACAATCACAGCCTTGCTGTCTCTGTGTCATAAGTCTGTTCAGAAGATTTTTTTTAAGACTGTCTGTCTTAGCTCTCTGATTCTTCACACTGCTATCAAGTACCACTGCACGCTACACTACACTGTCATTTTTAAAGCCAAAGCCTTGCATGTCATGATAAATAGAGATGCTCGCCACAATGAACACTGCAATGCAGTGCATTACTAAATGTATTAAAGGATCATTCCAGAATCATAGAGGTTATGTAATATGAATAGAATACACTGACACAACAGAATACTGTTGGTAGGAGAATATGCTGTGTATGACATTCAGACTTGTTAGCTTTCATCGTCAGAGCTCCACAGAAATTTGAAAGAGGGGAAAATTATTCCAGTGCTCTTTGTGGCAGTGGGGGCAGTGATGGCTGAATGGTTAGACAGGTGGGCTTGTGACTGGAAGGTTCCACCCCTGGTCTTGCCAGATAAATCTGGGCAGCGCTCGCGCCTTCCCTTGAGTAAGGCCCTTAACTCCTGACTGCTTCAGTGAAGCTGTTGGCAATGCCAACGTGAATATGTTTGGCACAAACACACACATACACACACACACACACAAATTTGTCAACTAATAGTAAACCATGTCCATAAAAGACACTAATGGTCAGTGCAGCAGCATATCACTCAGATACTACTACTTGTAATTGGTCCGTATTAATCTTTAAAAAGGTGTGGAAGAATGCATAGAAAGTAAATAAGAAGTCACATTCCAGCAGAGCCACTGTAAAACACATCCTACATCTTCTGCAATCAGTAGCCTCAAGTAGCAAATGTTTTAATGCCAACATGCAAACAAGATGAACATGGTAAATGTTATACCTGCTAATCATATGCATGTTAGCATTGCCATTATAAAATTTTAGGAAAATTACATGCTGAGCGCGGTGAACACGCACAGAAAAACCAGTAGAGTTGAAGACTCTTAAAGGAATGCTTCAACCCCCACGTGACTGTTTGTATATCATTTACTCACCATGTGTTACATTGGATTTGTGAAAAAGAAAACCCAGTTTTCCTTGCATGCCTCCAATGAATGAGAAATACAATAACAGAAAAAAAGTTCTTGATGAAGTGAATAAAAGAAGGCCTCTAATGAACCTAACAAATTAGTTGGAAGTGAAGCAGTTCTGTAAAGGTCAATTCAAGTTCATGCAATCAGACTATTTAGACACAGGTTTAAGTAGTCAAGATAATTGTGTCTGCATGCTATTCTTAAGCACCTTGAGAGGTCGAACATGGATCATATTGATACACCATGGCAAACAGCCATAGTAAAGACAGCGCAGCGATGTTCATGGCCGCTGAGCAGCACTTAGTCTTCGAAACACATAAAGATTTCAAACATATCCAAAAAGGTGACACGGCTGCCATAAAAACAGGCTTGCAAGAAATTGCTGATCAATTGAATGTGTCAGTAGCAACCTGTAAAAAGTAATAAAACATTTTGAAACAGCCTAATTAAATATGTTCTAGTAACAGAAAACCTGTCGCTTATTAAAATATAATACTACATTTCTGATTGAATTTATTATAACTTTTTTAGTTAGTAGCATCTATAACAAAATGATATGCTTTTTATTCATAAACTATAAATAAACTATACAATTATTATATGTAATGAAAAATTTCTATTTTGGGGGATTTTTTTGTTATATACACATACAGTGATGATTGCTGAGTAACATATATGTTGATCTTGTCCAGTGTTGAGTCTATGATGAGACAATATTTGCACAACAGCGTGCAATAGGGCCCCATCATAGTAACGTGCACTGGGGCCTGTTGTAACTACCCTATGGCACTGCTCACAGAGAATACTGACAGAGCCTTCAATCTCTGCCGAACAGCATCATCTAGGGTTAAAAAAGTAAGCAGTTAAAGGATTCAAGGATTCGAGGAACTTTATTGTCATACCAGACACATGCTCACACATAGAATAAAAAAAAGATTTAGAAACAATACAAGAAGAAAAAGAGGGGAAATTATTTACATAAGTTAAAAGAAATACCAAGCCCTTGAAGTAGCAATGAGCAATGAGTTATGAAATGTGCAATTGAGGATGTGCACAAAGAATGAGGAACAGAATATTCAACTTTACAAAAGTGCAATTAGTGCAGTAAGTTAAAGTTAAAGTTTACAGTTATTGGGATGGATATTATTGTTTTACAGGGGAGCAGCAGTGTTGCAGGGCCCCACCAGAGTTCAACAGTCTCACAGCCTCTGGAAAGAAGCTGTTCCTTAGTCTGGTACCCTGAGGGCAGGGGGACAAACATTTTGTTCGCAGGGTGGGTGGAGTCCTTCATGATGAGGGTGGCCCTTGACCTGCACCTGGTGGTGTAGATGTCGATGATGATGGGTCGGCTGCTTCCCACAATCCTCTGTGGAGCCTTCACCACCCTGTGCAGAGCCTTCTTCTCTGCTGCAGAGTTTGCCATACCACACAGAGATGCAGGAGCAGAGGACGCCCTCCACCACACACCTGTAGGAGGCACTCAAGACTGAGCTGCTAAGTGTAGCGCGCCTCAGTCTCCTGAGGAAGTAGAGGCGCTGGTGTGCCTTCTTGACCAGGCATGAGGTGTTATTGCTCCAGGTGAGGTTGTTGTTGAGTACGACACCCAGGTACCTGAAGCTGTTGACCACTAGCATCTCCTTGGTCTTTTTCACATTGATGCAGAGGTTGTTTTCCCTGCACCAGCGTTCAAATTTTCCCACCTCCTGTCTGTATCCAGACTCATCATTATTGCTAATACATCCCACCACTGCCGTGTCGTCAGCAAACTTCACTATGTGACAGCCTGGATGCTTTGCTGAGCAGTTATGAGTGAGCAGGGTGAACAGGAGGGGGCTCAGCACACAGCCCCTGGGGGGAGCTAGTGCTGAGGGTGATGGAGGAGGAGGAGATGCCGTGGATCCTAACAGACTGTGGCCTGTCTGTCAGGAAGTCTAGGACCCAGTTGCAGAGGGAGGGCTTCAGTCCTAATACAATGAGTTTTTGCACCAGGGGCTGGGGTATTATTGTGTTGAATGCGGATGTGAAGTCCACAAAGAGCAGGCAGACATAGGATTGCTTGTTCTCTCGGTGACTGAGGGCAGTGTGGACCACAGATGCGATGGCGTCATCTGTGGATCTGTTCTTATGGTAGGCATACTGGTGCACGTCCACAGTGGCATCGATGGAGTCTTTGATGTGGGCCATGACTAGCCTCTCGAAGCACTTCATGAATATCAGGGTGAGGGCCACCGGCCGGTAGTCATTCAGGCCTGTCACTGTGGAGCTTTTGGGGATGGGGATGATGGTGGCTGTCTTTAGACAGCAGTGGCTGCTCACCAGAGTACAGTTCGTGCACCAACATTTGTTTATGTAGGCGCTGAGTCCACCGCCGCACATTTTCCCTGATAAGCTGTTGCGGTCAGCACGGAAGAGAAGCAGTCCGTCGATCTGAAAGGCTGAATCCGGCATGCTGTCTTTGAGCCAGGTTTCCGTCAGACAGAGAACAGCACAGTTCCTCATCTCTCGGTAAAGCCCCATCCTCATTCTTATAAGGTCCAGTTTGTTGTCCAGGGAGCGGACGTTGGCCAAGAATAAGGACGGGATGGGTAGCCTGTTGGCGTTAGCCTTTAGCCTAGCCATCAGGCCGCTCCGTTTACCCCTCTTTTGTTTACACGCACAGCGCTTCCTCCTTCCTCCAAGCCGCTGCACTCTGCCACGCCAGCCCGATGATCTCAGGATCTGCAGCCTCCCCAGCGTTGCTCTGAGATCGGGAGACACTGTTGTAGTTGCTGTGGTTGTTCCTGTGCCCCACGCATCCCTTATTTTCATAAGTTCAGCGGGGCTGTATGTCCGATGCTCATTCCTGCAAGAAGGAATAGAAACTACTTTAAGTCCTACTTTAAGAGACTTTGTCCCGGGAGCTTGAGAAGCCGCTGCACTGCTGCGCGCTGCCATCTTGTAATTAGAAAAAAAGAAAGAGCTAACAGAACAATGACTAAGCATCAGGGAGAAGTAACCACTAAACTGTCATAAAATAGGCATTTATGTATGTTTGTTAGGAATTCAAAAATAAATACACGACAAAGAGTATTATATGTTACCAAAAATATCGAGAAAACTTGATGAAAACTTTACACAAACTTCCTGCAGTTATTGCATTCACCATTTTGGTCAGTGGTACAGTTCACCAGTTGTTCTGTATACTGTTATTGTTACGTGTTGAATATCATTTGAAATATTAATAAAATATGTCACTAAATCCGGGGTTGTCAGTTTACTCAGTGATAGTAAAGGAAGAAAAAAAGGTTAGGAACCACTGCTTTCAAGGGTTAGTTTAGATTCACCAAAGTCACAAAATAACACAAACTACTGATGGAGGCAGTGGTAGACCAGCAGCTCACATGTTCAGTGAAGTAAAATTAGTGTGTTTGTCGAATGTGGTGGTTTTGAAGAGTGATATAATGTGCCTCAGTTACCCTTTATATTACGTCACCTGATTTTCTGGCAGAGACCCTAAATGCAAACCTGCGATCGAGACAACTTGGATAAAAAAAAAAAATGTGGCTCTTACAAACAATACAGGCTTAACATTAGACAAGAATATGATTTACACTCTTTTTCTATTTTTTTCTTGTGAATTTGTGACTTGAGTTCTTTCTCGCAAATGTATGACTCTATAATCGCTGAGAATATTCAAGTTTTCCTTGCAAATTTGTAATTTTTTTCAAATTAGAATTTATAACTTTAATTTTAGTTAGTTTTTCTCCAAATATTACCCCACTCCCCCTGTTTGTTTGTTTTTTTAATTGCAATGACCCTCATATGCTGATGCCACAGAATGGACACACATACAAAATTAAATCAGTACAAACTTGACCTGGTTGAGATTCATGAAAGCGCATTTATCAGTATGGGACAGAATGACTCAATTTAAGCAGCTGCTGTCAGAAAGGGACTGAACTGGGAAAAGTTGAGGACACACAGAGTTAATCTGGCAGGAGGACTGAACAGTCTCCCTCTGTCTCTCACACATATAGTCTTTAGAGCTGCCTCACAGTTTAGAGCACTAAATCAATAGGGAGTCCCCTTTTGTTTCTTTGCTCCTAAAATAGACTGGCAGATCAATGTACACAGTGCCATGTTTTTAATCAAAAATATGCTGTATTAATTTCTGGCTGTTTGTTTAAAGGACAGGAGAAGGAATGTATTGTTTGTCTTGTCTTGTTGGTCTTGTAAAATAAGCTAAGGTTTCCCTCTACCTCTTAATCTGACTTATCTGGGGGTCTTATTGCTGGCAACTGCATCATGTCACGGACAAAGAAACAGCCTCTCAGAAAAAAAACAACAACAAAAACAAAAAAAAACACCTCTGTGTTTCATTCTGGTAAACACTTTGTCTTGTCTGTCAGACCACTGTAAATCAGAGTGTCTCAAAGGTAACTCCATGTTGCTATCTTTATACTGTAATTAAATACTGCACTGAATATTAAAGCAGCGATTGTTCAGTAATTTAGTGTTGACACAACCCTATCAAGACACACACACAAACACACAATTATTTCTCGGCCAAGTTCTGTTTGTTCAGCTCTTTTTTCAGCATGTTCCATCTTGTAGATTAAGATTAAGCTCTGAATAAGTTATTACTAAAATCACATTGAAACCCACGTGTATTGTGTGTGTGTGTGTGTGTGTGTGTGTGTGTGTGTGTGTGTGTGTGTGTGTGTGTGTCTAAGCGGCGGAACATGTGTCAACAGGTCAGTGAACTGGGGATTAGACTTGTGAAATGACAACGATGCAGTGGGAGGTATTCAGACCTTCACAGTAACCCAGCGGCAGGGAGGCAGAGCTGTGGTGTGTGTGGAGATGGTGCATATTTACTGGGCCAAGAGCAAAGCTGCACCAGCATAATTACTAGTTTGAGAGGGGACATAGTTGTTAAAGAACATCTGGATACTGGTCCACATATGGGGAGCTGTGTGGTTCAGAGAACTACATAATACAGGTATTTATGCTTTCTCCCCAGAACCTCTTGTAATAGCACAGGGGGACAGTAGAGCTACCCACTGGGAGGAGATATTTTGGGCGTCTGTAAAAATGCTGTTTATTTTCTGAATAGAAAAATGAAATGTGAGGTAACTGAAAGCTGGAGCAGAAAGACTTGGAAGGACATGACTAGGGTTTCCCCCAGCTAAGAAATTTCCTAGTTTAGCAATAGTCATCATTTAAGGCCATTAGCTGACTTGTCGCCCGCATGCTCACAATGATAATTTAATTATCAAATTATGTATTTTGGACGGGGCAACACAGTGGTTTGTGTTCAAGGTCTTAGAAAGAACAGTATAACTAACATTGTTAACACTGTGCTACATTACAGAGAAATACCAAACCGTACTGATGAACCTTAATTAATATACTGTAGGTGTTCAGTACAAAGATTCTCTGTCTTGGGGCGGGGTACAAAACTATGAGTTAAAGTGGCTTCTTGGAACGGATATTTGTCATATAAAGGGAAGGTGTTAAAGAATATTTTTTGAGTTTATATTTTGAATAATATAACCTGTATAACATGTTAAACTGTATCAGGCAATGTCTGGCCTTCATTGAACAGGTGTGTATATACTTTATACTTTCATCCCATTTATTTTTGGAAATTTGTTGGCCCAGCTCATCCTACCAAGCACATTTGGAGATCTCAGAGGAAGGGGCATCATGTTTTGTGGCACATTGTAGTCTTCTTACGTAGACAGTCGTGAATGTGTGGCATGGGTGATTTCACATAATCCCTGACCTGAAGACATCTAAAAAAAGTTATTAGTGTTCAGATTATACACAAGCTCTAACCATGGTAACAACAGTAGCATAGCAGGAACAAATTCAGTGAGTGCACTCTGTCGGGCTGCTACATAGAATGCGTGTCGGGATCGGGCCAATTTTTACTCTCTCAGGCATGGGTCAGGTTCAGATCAAAATATGTGGCTCGGACTGCACTCTAATTCACAGATTTTATTGGCTTCCTCTCCATAGCAGCTGCTGCTGAGGTTTATGGGTATCATCAGTGTTGGGCAGTAGCGTCGCTACAAATAGCATCGTTAGTAACTAACTACATTTTTCGGTAGCTTGGCGGTAGTGTCACTATTTCCTGTATCAAAAAGCTTTTCAATAGCTTAACTGTTTTACTGGTCAAGTAGCGTGGTAGCGACCGCTCAAGCGCATTTTTTTCTGAGGCCAAACCCTGCAGAACAATCTAAAACATCCCCGCAGCACAGGCATGTTCTGCATGTTCACACAGCTGAGCTTGCAAAACAACAAAAGCATGAACCGAGGCCCTTTCCAAAAGTTGGTACTTGGTCCTCGGTCCTCCCCTAGCTACGTCCACTAGAATCTGCCAGTGCACTAAATGCATCGATAGAGTGGGGGGGCATGTGGCGTCTAGTTTGGGAAAGCCCCTCGACGTGACTCGAAAGTCCAATCGGATTCCTCACAGGCTTGCATCCTCGTCTCCGGGTGACAGTAAAAACCAGACACAGTTCAAAAACCTGCCGATTTCTCACTAGCAAGTGTGTCTGTCTCTCTGTCTCTCTGTCTCTCTGTCTCTCTCTCTCTCTCTCTCTCTCTCTCACACACACACACACACACACACACACACACACAGAAACAACCAAATGTGTTACCTTTCCCAAAGGCCCAAATATTTTTTGAGGATATATCTTTGAGGTAAACGAGGCAAGCAATTTTCTTCCAAGAGCAGCTTGAAATATTAATTTGTGAGATTAGTGATTTTGTTTTTTGAAATTTCAGTGAATTTTTTGTTATGCTGCATGGCTTGACCTCTCCAGTTGTCTTCGTTTATACTGTACTTAGCCTATATTCTTATTTTAGGCATTGTTTTAAAGTCTTGGGAAATGTTTCCTTGTTAAGGAATGTCCTAATAAAGTAAATGGAATTCCAGCAATCTTTTGTTTTGGATGAACTAAATTGGCAGGTAACCACAAGAATATTCACTTGGCATGACATTGGTTCAACTCAAATTAAGTATTATCATTATCACTATGTGAAATTGGTTTAAATACCAGTAAGTAGCTTCTCATGAAGCTAACTACTTTTGCTGTGTCTGTGTAACTTAGCTTACTACATTTTTCTTGGTGGTAGCTTTTGTGTAGTGAAGCTTCATTTATTACCGAGTAACTGGTAGCTTAGGTCACTACAATATCCATGTAGCTTGCCCATCACTGGGTATCATGGTATTTAAAGCCATCCCCTATGCTAACTGAGAGGAAAAACCTCTCTTAGTGAGGCAGAGTTAGCCCAGGAGGCCATTTTTTTATCTGTTCTTATGTGTTTAGATGTTGAAAATACAGTCTAGAATATGTTTATTAATTAATCTGAAATAATAAATTAACATAATAATAATTTTTATAATAGCTTCATAATGATCAAAATAGTACAACAGACTTAGGAAACTGTTTTTACGTTAAAAAAATGTAACTATATAGAGGGCCACTGAAATCAGACCTTTGACCTCCTGTGAAAGATTTCTTAGGATGTTTTTTTTTTCTCCTGTGCATGAAAATAAACCAACTTGGCATATAGGTCCAGTCCCACAGTAAACTTCCTCAACGGGAATTGGGGGTCAATAGTCCTGATGGTGGCAATACAAAATTTATAACATATCATGTGTGGCCTATGGCTTTGTAACTTTCACTAAACTGTAGGCCCAACACCCACACTTTTGTAAACTCCAACCTAGTACAAATGATTAAGTCCATCACTTTGTTTTTATCAAAAACTGCACAACAAATTAAACCTATCTCCTCCCACATTTTTGCGCAACTCACACCAAAGTTTAGTTCATTACACAGATTTTTGAATGATCAAATTATTCACCCACATCAAAATGCGTCTCTGCAAACAGTACTGTCATTAGCTAGTGCAAATTCTCACAAATAACTTGCTAAACAAAGTTTCAAAGTTCATGAAAAAAATTTACAATATTTTGATGACTTCAGAAGTGTATGTAAAAAAAAAAAACGGAATTTTTGACAGTGTTTTGAATTCTGCCATCATGTAGCATATAGCAGTCAATGTAAAAAGAGCTTCTTTAAGCATTTTTTTTTATTAACCTCTGGCTCAATCAATCTTTGTAAAAAGACATTCTAGATGTGTTGTATTGTCTTGATAACTGAATTTTTGACACTAGTTTGAAATCTGCCAGTAAATACATGTACAGCTGTTATACTGCACCCTGGTGGTTGGCTGTATAGCCATAGTGTGAAGTCACCTCTAAATTCTTCACTGGTGAGGTAGCTCAACTTGATAACAACCTGCCATTGGTGTCTTTACAGCAACAGCTGTAATTCTCTCTGTCTTTCACACACATTCACACACACACAAACACAGGCATGTGGTGCACATATAGACCCCAGGTGGTGCTCAAGCGCCCGCCTTTTTGGCCTAGGTTAGAGCCCATTTCGCAAGACTGTTTTGCTCATTTCTTTTTCTAATCTTATATTTTAGTTGTTAAGTTTGGCCCATGGCATCAATTCTCATTTACACACACACACACACCACCACACACACACACACACACACACACACACACACACACACACACACACACACACACATTACTAACATAGAGGCCAGCATGTGTTCCAATTAGACTTTGATACCAAACTTTAGGTGTAGTGTGTGTGTGTGTGTGTGTGTGTGTGTGTGTGTGTGTGTGTGTGTGTGCATGCGTGCTTGCGTGTGTGTGCCATGGCCTGGCCTAGTTTTCTGGTTTTTAGAGAAGAGGCACCTGAGGATTGCCTCCTCGGGTTTGCTGCCTGGCTAAAAAGCTTTAACCCTGCTGAGCCCAGCTGGGGGCACAGAGACAGATGAACAGACAGATAGATGTGAGCTCAAGGAAACATTGATGTATATTTATTGACTCCATCAAATCTGCATAGAAGTTCTCTGTTGATAACATGCAGGAGGAAGTATTAATTGCTAAGCAAAGAATATTGCTCCAAAATGAGATGTACACCAGATGAAACTAACTGACAACTGATGAGTAGCTATTGCTAACAAAGCATTAATATTTAAGACTCACTTTCTCCGATAAAGCTTTTTTTTTCTTCGTTTTTTGGTTGTATCTTGCCTAGTGGCATGGTGTTGCAGTGGTTAGGACTGTCACCGCACAGCAAGAGGGTTCCAGGTTTGAACCCACTGGCTGGCTGGGGCCCTTCCGTGTGGAGTTTGCATGTTCTCCCTGTTTCTGCGTGGGTTTTCTTGGGTTCTCCAGCGTCCCAATCTCACCTGCAATGACATGTAGGTTATGTTAATTATACCCCTTTTCCACCAAAAGTAGCGTGTGTATGCAAGTTTTTTTAAACACAGGCAAACCCTACAGCAAGTATGCCTCTCTGTGTGTAGGTTTTTTGGTGTGTCACATTCGATGTCACAGGCAGGAAAACAGATTAGTAAACAGTAGAAAGCAGCTGTTCTTTATTTTATATATCTCTTACTTATTCAGTCTCCATTTCAAACTTAGTGCAGACTAATTTGGAACAATATTTGAGCACTGCTTGGGCAGAGACAAACAGTATTTTGTGGTAGTGGGTCATTGCAGCTCGCCGGTAAAATTAGCGCAGTCACACAGATGTGTTTTCATCTATGCTGGTCAGAGCTGGAGCTGTTAGATACCAGAGACTGCTGCAAAGTCATTTGACCTGGGGTATGAATGCCAATTGAAACCTTTCCCATTACATTGACAAGCCAGATGTTTTTTGTGCTGTGGCTTTAGGCTAAATGACTCTAAATTGTCTGTGTGAATGTGAGTGTGAATGGTTGTCTGTCTCTTTGTATCGGCCCAGTGACAGTCTGGCAACCTTTCCTGAGTGTACCCTGCCTCTTGCTAAATGTTGGGTGGGAATCCCTCAACCCCTATTAGATATGAAAATACGCTGTTTTTCCCCGCTGTCTCTCTGTGTCTTTGCTAGTTGACTGTTTACAGTTTTTCTCTATCAGTGAAATAGAAAGAGGGGTGTCTGTATTTTTAACAGAATTGAAAATCCTACTGTTGAGATTTCTGAATGCCCTGGTAGACGGTAATAGTGCGTTACCACCCAAGCCTAGTTCAAAGTGGGTAAAAATGGCTGAAAGTGGGAGTTGCATGCATTTATAAGCGAGTCCTCCAAAATTATAAATGATTCCATAAGGAATGCAGGATACTGGAAATATTGGATTTAAGTAACAACTCATTTGGCCTATAACTGATACCGATATCGATATATCCACTTTTTTCCCTACCTAATATGTATGTAATATTCATTCATTGTGCAAATTAAGAGAAAGCACATTGGCCATTTCTGATTTCAAAGTCAATATTGGCCGATATCAGCGTCTAGCGATATTATCAGCATGTTTGCTGATTCCGATATTTCATTTTGAAGCCAAAATCATCCAATACCAATGATATGCCAATATTATTGTGCATCCTTACCCTCCATAGTTACCTAGTTTTGTTAGCTTTTCCATTTTTGAACAGAGACAGAGGTTACAAACTCAAATCCCCTCATGTGATAGTAATATTAATTGTATGTAAGTGTGTATATGTATGTATGTATATATATATATATATATAGATAGATAGATAGATGTGTGTGTGTGTGTATATTTTTTAACAGAGATGGAGGTTACAATTCTAAATGGAATACATGATGGAATACATTGTAATACATGGAATTATACAAGATACAACTCCAGTGAAATGTGATTTCATCAGCTCTTTTAACTTGTGCACTGTAATTTAGTCATTCTTGCGTCTTCTTACATCATTGGCAGCTGCTTTATAATTGTGCATATTTCTCAATGGTACTGTTAATCTATGGTTTCGGGTTGTGAAATGATTTAACTGTCCACACATCCTGACCTCAACAATACTGCCGCATGGTCGCTCCTCCCTAACACTGGCAGCACCACTCTGTAGCTGCGTCTAATTAATGAATGGCGCTGTCCAGGATTTAGCCAAGTCTTTAGCAAATTAATAGTTTCTGATATCCTGCTGGTAACTGATGTGGCACAGAGGTCATCGGTTTATTTCCAACATCTGTACAATGACTAGCAGGATGCTAGTTAAGCTGGTGCTCATTCTACTCCATCTTCTCCTCTTTGCTTACCGATGTTTACATCTGCAAACCTCAACCTGGCTAGCTAGCAGCTAGCTAGCAGAAAAGGCAACAGGAGAGTTTACAGACTAGTGTGTTGATTTTCTCTTGATGCGTTAATCGCAGCTACACGCCACCACCATCCAAAGCCAACCACTAAAGCACCACCAACACTTTCGAAATAGACATAACAGAAACTTCAGCACAAATTTAGCAGAGCTGGAATCATCTGCGCCATGTCATTCAGAAAACAAACAAACAAAGAAAAACATAGAAGATGCAACAGTGATTTAGGATGTAGGCCTTCAAATGTCAAAATAAACAGGAAAAATTTGGAGTGCAATTCCCACGGAGTGTGTTTAGAGGGAAAGCAGGCTGACATAGCTAGAGAGCTGGGGTGCTGTGGTTCCTTGCAGCTGTATGGAGCACTTGTATAAACTCCAGCTTAAGACCACGGACATCCAATCATAAAATGGCAGCAGGGTAAACAACAGACAAAGAGGGTTTTATGCAACACCAGCTCGTAGTATTTCTGAGTCTGTGTATGTGTGTGCCTGTTGGTATATGCGTGTGTGCTGTAGCTGTACCTGGACAGTACACATAAATCACAGAGAAGTATTGAGCCTTTGCCTACTGATGGAATGGGCTGAAGTCAGGTTTTCCTTTTCAGTTTTTTTATGTGGGTCAATATCTGACAGCTATCACAGGAAACTTTGCTGCTAGTCTTAATCTCTGCTGTTTTTGTTGTATTTTCACTCTGAATTTATATATTTATAAAAAAGAACAGGGTCAGATGCAAAAACTGTGTAGGTTAAACACTCTATGTACACAAAATGCTAGAAATATGGATACACACTCTCTCTGTGAGATTTTAAAAGTCATTGTTCATCTGTTATCTTGCATTTATATATGGCCTGATATGTGGAGGCTGCAGGCCAAGCAAGGTAACCTTCAGCAGCTCCACCTGGGAGATACCACACAGTGTTGTAATTGAGATAAGAGAGACCAAGTCATGACCAAGACCAGAGTGTATCAAGCCAGAGACAAGACCAAGACTTTCAGGAGTTGAGACCAAGACCGAGACCTGATCAGACAGTCCTATACTGCATGACATACTTAACATAAAATATGGAACATGCAAACCATCGATATCAGGGAGGAGCTGCGTATTTCAGAGGCTAAAAGATTAATTCTGTTTCTCTTCCTCTGCTGCTTTTATGCCTCTGCACCAGCGATATCTGTGGCCAGAGGCAACCCCCCCCCCAAAAAAAAACACACTTTGTGGCATTACGTGATATCTCAAGAACGCCTTGAGGGAATTTATTCAAATTTGCACAACTGTCCATTTGGAGTCAGGGAGGGACTGGATAGATTTTGGGTGTCATAGGTCATACGTCAAGGGTTAAGGTTGTTACAGTCCTCATCTGTCGCATTCTTCTTAATGCAATATCTCCAGAATGCCTTTAGGGATTTTTTTTTTTTTTATTTAGCACAAACTTTCCCCAGACTCAAGGATGAACTGATTAGATTTGATGGTCAAAGGTCAAAATTCAAGGTCACAGTGACCTTGCATCCGTCACATTCTTGTGAACATGATATGTCTAGACCACAGAGAATTTCTTCAAATTTGGCATAAAAATCCACATTGAGTCAAGGATGAACTGATTTGAATTTGGTAGTGAAGGGCCAAAGTTCCCACTGGGAAGTGCACAACTTTCAGCTCAGACATGAAGAACATTACCATGCAACAACAAGAGAAAACTCCCGTTAGACAAACAAGAAATAAAAAGAATAAGAGTGCTTCCCGTTGTGGTGTCGCTGGTAAAGAAGAGAGTGAGGGAGAGAGAGAGTTGGTGTGCTCTGCCAAGGCCAATTCTTGGTTCATTTGTGGTCCGATGAACAGCAAATTTATCAAGTGTTGTATTGCTGTTTTCCAAGCTACTGCAGCTACAATGTTGTTTCCATGGTAATGGATTACATTAAACTATTACTCAAACCCCCACTCTCTGTTTGAGAAAGAACGTTAACGATTAAACAGGAAGTAACACTGGCTGGAAGACAGTGGCGGCTGCTGGTCTTTCGAAGAGGGGAAGCTCATTGTCAGCTTACATCATAAAATTTGTCAATTTATTTATATGTAAATTCTGCCCTCCGTTCAATCAGTCATACTGTTCAGTATGACTGATTGAACGATCTAACGAAACCGATATTAAACTCCAACACGAAATGTTGAAATTATGTTAAACTGAAACAAGGAAATACTATGAGTGTGTTTTATTTACAGTGTAAGAAATGATCAAGTAATTTCGCCAAGCAAATACCAACAAATGGGTTTCAGTTTGTCTTTTGACTTCACCTGCAAAATCCGCGATGGGACTGAGCTGAGCTGTCAAGTGACGGTTTATGTCTCAAAATAGCTGTCAATCAAAACGGGATTCAGCCTTTCGACTGATCCTCCAATCATCATGTGGAAGCTCAGCGTCCAGCCCAGCCGAGGCCCGCCCACAGCCCCATTCACCCCCAGAGACGCTGTCTCTGACAGGTTTAGCGTATAAAGGTGTACTAGAGAAAAACTGTGCATAATGTTTTCATTTTGATGGACGTAAATTAAAGCTATCACTGTTCTACACCTTGCTGTGTGTGTGCTCTCAAACCATAACCATGACTTTTCCCTGACCTTAACCTAAGTGTTATAGTTGCCAAACCTTAAACACCTTCACCAAGCATTTCTTGTCCAAAATAGAGTCAGCTTGCGTTGATATTTAACAATAAAAAACAGCTTTGAAAATAATCAGTTTCCCCAGAATTCTCCAATATCATCATTGCTGTAAAGGCTGATCAAGTTGTTTGCATCTAAATGCTAATGCTGATTTTCACTTTGTAAGTTTGGCATAGATGGACATGGACAGAGCAGTAAGTCAACATCTTACAATATCAGTGCGTCTGTCAGTAAATGTAAGGAAGTAACAACATTACACATTGTACTGCTTGCTGTTATTGTATTTGACATTATGTATAGTCCTTATTTTTTGCTCTGTAACTTCTGCTTTTTGGTCGTACTTGTGCTGTGATGGCTCCTGTGATGAAAATTAGGTTCAGTATATAATAGAACATACAGTACAAGCACAGTCATTTATAGAAAACAAGGAGGTGTAAAGTTTCGAGAAAAGACGAGCCAACTCTAGTAACATATACACCCCACTGCCGTTTGAGTCTGCTCTGTATGACATCCATGGAGCAACACCAAAGGAGTTGTAGTGAGCCACCACGACAATAGTGGGCAGGTCCTCTTCTCTGAGTCAGAACTGATCCTTCATTGTTCCCAGATAGAAAGGGACAAGGGAAGAGGGATTAGGCTGGATAAGTTTACAATTGGCCTCACACCACTGACATTTCACACTAGTGCTATATATGTTAAGAGTATTTCTGACCACAGTGCCTGCTCCAGACATTAATAAAGTGCAATCAAATTTAGCTTGATTCTGACGTCTTGGTATTTACATGACATTTACTGACTGAATTATCTCATAAACGCTCTGCATTCTGTTGTTTCTCTCAACCACATTGTCTTTCATTGGATTTCTTCTCATTTTACTGGATTTCCCCTGAAGTTTTTCCTCTCTGTCCTCTCTGTCTTTGCTTTCTGTCTTTCAGCCCTCTCTGCTATCTGCTCATCAGTTCTCACTTAACCCAGTGTGCAAATCTAGTATCAGTGCAATGAATTTAATCTAACATCAGGATAAGACAATATAAATAGCAATTTGCAGTAAGACAAGATGTGAGTGAAGCTCTGTTTTACATATGGGAACAAAACAGCTGTGAATACTTTATTCCGCATGTCTCTAATACAAACAAAAGATGCACATACCTACTTTTGAGGGGGGTTTTATTGCTCATTCTGCAAATCAGGTTTGCAACAACCTTCTTAAAAAAATCTGTAACAAATGAAAAAATCATCTAAGACATAAAAACAGAAGACACAAAGTTAAAAACACAGACAACAAATGCATCAAATATGTGAACATGTACTCCAGTCACTTGAGTGGTTACAAAAAAAACTGCATCAGAAACAAGTGGAACTTTGTCACAAACCCAAACTGTCAGAATAAATGACGAAAGATGTGTAATGACATCTAAGCGCAGTATTGACTTTCTTTGCAGGTCTTCTGATTTGTATATTTACTTCAGACACTGGGAGGAAGCTCTATTTCCTCAATGCTTTTAAAATGCTTATGCTTATCCTCAAAAGTGAAACACATTGTCATCTTCCTTAAACAGCACACACACACACACAACACACAATCTGCCTCTGGTTAAATTGCATTCTGTTCCATTCCTCATAGTAATAAGAGCTGCAGAGTGCACCAGACTCACAATTATGGTCTTGCCAATATGTTCAACAAGACAATTGTTATTGTGAGCGATAAATTGCAAATTTGAGTGGTTGTAAAACCTTTTTTACTGCATGTTATTGTAGTGTTTCATTATGCTATTGTGTTTCTAGTCAAATTGGTCTGATTTTGTCTCCGTGATATGACTGTCATGACCAATGGACAGCTAGAGATATTTAAAGCTGGAGAGTGCTGAGCTGCTTTTCAAAAGGGCAAGTGGCACTTTTAGATAAGTGGGCATGAGCTCTCTGTAGCTTCTTTATGACACCAGCCTGCGGACTAAGTGCTGGCCCATGGCATAGGCAGTATAGGCAAATGCTAAGGGCGCCATCATCCATAGATAGCACCACAAATGGGGGAAGAAAAAAAATCTTACTTTATTTTACTAATACTATTACCACTGTTATTTTGAAATATTACATAAGGCCACAACAAAATAACTACATAGCAAAACTTACTAAATAACAGATAGGTTTTTTTTCTGGGTTCCTGCTGCCCCCTGGCCCCTCTCCCCGGCTCGTTACACTTTACTTGCTCTCTGGGGATGGATGAGTTATTCGACGTCACATGAACCCTGAAACAATCTTTGTTGTTAACATGTCAACATAGGGCTGAGGGCACCAAATGTGCTAGGACTGCCACTGTGCGGATTAAACCACATTGACACACACATGCTCTGTGTGTGTTTGTAACATAGATGGAGCAAAATTATGACGTGGGAAAGACATGAAAAGACAGACAAGGAAAGAAGGATGTAGATTTTAGCTTTGAAAAAATGGACTAAAACCATCTTCAGGTTTTCACTCAAGCAACCATTGATGCAAATATAAACTCTTACGCTAACTGCTCTGTGGGTGTTTGTGTGTTTGTGTGAATGTGTGTGTGAGTGTGTGTGTGCGTGTGTGTGTGTGTGTGCGTGTGTGTGTGTGTGTGTATGTGTGTGTGTTTGGGGCTGATCAATAAAGCACTTGAGTAAAGCTTTCACACCTAGTACTGCACAGTTAAATGTGTGACAGCTGAGAGGGAAGCGGAGCAGACAGCAGAGCAGAGAAAACAGCTCATCCGACATAAAGACAGTGGTTTAGTGCTCCAGGGCATGTTGAAGCACAGCCAAAGACCTCAGCACATCTTCCCTGTGCATGCCACTTCACTGAAGGTTTACGCTGTGTCTGCTCATGTGCCCTTTTTCATTCTTTTCATTCTGTAACTATCAGAAGATAACTTATGAAGCTATGAGACAGAAATGTCAGCATGAGTCCTGTGGGCTGAAAAGACAAATTGGTCATGTAAAGGGAACTCTGGACTGTGGATATACACAGTCACAGTCACAGAGGATTCTGCATTAAACAATTAAGCCACAACGAATCCAGACCTGGAACACAGCTTGTTACAGGTAAGAGGTGTTCAGCTTTGTGCTGTTTCCCAATAGCCCCTTTTACACTGCCTGTTCAAGGCAGGAATATGGTGCTGTTATGCTGTCTTGCTGTGCTGTATGTAAGGTACGATTGTGTAATGGAAGTACAGAGTGGAGTCAGCAGGGGAGGTAGTAGCAACACTGAAACAGTGTCTGTAAAAACAGGACAGCTGGCAAGACAGGACCATGGACAGGAAGGGTGTGAGTTTTTGACGACATGTTATGTGTGCAGCCTACCTCTGGGAGATTTAAAAAGTAGCTGATAGCAGTTAGAAGCTAACTCAAGGAAGAATAGTGGCCGTAAATGTCTGCAAATTGATACACAATGAGATTACCCTCCATAATGAGATCAGCCGCCAGATAACAGGGATGGTAAATGATTGTTATTGACATTGTTGCTGCCAATGCATATGTTAATATCACACTAGAGGCCAATGCTATGGTGTTACATTTCATGCCCGTCATGTCTCTTTTGATTCCAGGCCCTGTAGGCTATGTTGCTTTTTGAATTATGTATTGTGCTGATGTATGAGTGTTTTCTTTAACAATTGACCAAAATGATTAGAGAGGCTGCTTTCAGTAACTTATATTTCCATACTTACATTAGTGTCACTGTAGCAAATATCGTGCTATAATGAAAGAATGGACAGATAATGCAGCTGTGCCACACATCATGTTTCATTGACATCGCTTTTGAATAGCAGCTCCTGGCAACAGATGTCTTGTTTTGTTAAGTGTGTTATCACAACTCCTCCACTTGCAGCTCCCATGGATGAGACATGAGGAGAGGGGGTGACAAAAGGAATCAAGGTGTGCATACTGGGAAATAGAAAAGGCCTACTGTCTCCTGGAAGACAATCATTGTGATGCACCTGGTTGTTTACATGAAAAGTGACAGAAATAGTTGTGTCAAAATTGAAAAAGAGATCTTAAAAAAAAGTTCAAACTCTGGTCTTGAAGAAAGGTGTCTGCAAAACTATTTAATCTTCTGACAAGCACTTCGGAAGCCTTCATCTTGTGGCCTTGTGGCCATGTATGCAGCGTGCCTCTGGCACCCTCTGGCATCACATAGCTGGATCTCTCATGTGGGTGTCTTTGGTGGATTTTAAAAAAAGTTTTTAAATCCACGTTCACCACATGTACACACAAAATGTACAGACTGCACAAATAAATACAATACACTTCATTATGGTACATTTACACTGCTAACACTTTCAGTTGGTCATTTGTCCTTCAAAATAAAGTGTTAAGGTCCAAATTAAGAGAAATGATATTGGATAATATCTTTTATTTGTCGTAACAAATACAGACTGTGAATAGATTTGTTGTGGAAATGAAATTTGAAAATTAATTTTGCAAGGCTTTATGTTACAACCTGCAAATTACTGTTTAATTATTTAGTATATACAGGATATCATTAAAATGCTTACTGTGACTGTTATTAAGAAGTCAAATGGTAAGGAAATAAAAACTGTTTACAAGGGGCTTATTATATGACCCCTTCAGACCAGGTCTGTCTTGTGTTAAAAACTGATTTTTCATGCCAAGCTTGGCAATATTTCACTTCCACATTTTGGACCCATGAAGACCTCTCATGGGAGGGACAAGTAAATGTGTTTGTAGTGGTCTACATCAATCAATCAATCAAACAATCAATCAATCAATCAATTGTTTGTTCATGGAACTGTATAATTTACACCTCCAGTGAAATGTGATCCCATCAGCTCCTTAAACTTGTGTTCTGTAATTGAGTCATTTTTTGCATCTTCTTACATTGTTGGCTGCTTCTTTATAACTGTCTGTGTTTCCAAATGGTTCTGGTAATCCATGGTTTCTGGCTGTGGAATGATTTAGCTGTAAACACATACTGACCTCAACGCGACAGCCATATGGTCGTTCCTCCTGAGCACAAGCAGCACTGCACTGCAGCCAACTCTGAACGGTGTATAGCAGTGATCCACAGCAGGAATAGCATCTCACATTCCCACCGTCACACCAGTCCTTATTCCCCTGAGAGCACACACCTCGTCTCCTTCCCTGCCAGAGTCCTCTGCTCTGTCAGATCAGCATATAAAAAAAGAGTCTGCTGGTTGAAAGGCGCTGTCCTGGCCTCAGTCAAATTTTGGTGAATCAAAGGATATTGCAGTTCCTGATATGTTCATAAATTTTTCTTCCCAAATTTAAAAGACATTTTCTGTATGACTATTCTTTCTTTAAACTAATATCATATGTTGTTGCATGTTTTATGGCTAAATGAAATAAAAAATATTATTGTTAACATTAATAGATTCAGGACAGTGTGTCCCCAAGGATTTTTTGTGCATAAGTTTTGTTTTCTGAAGATATTTAGGGCGTCCACTGATATGAGAAGGGCCGTAGACACTAATTTGTACACAGCTGTAGATGTGGAGTTTCGTTTGATAAAGTGCTTCCCATACCCCATAATGCTGTTACAATCCTCCTGCACCTGGAGGCAGATGGATCATTTGACATCTAGTGTTTCAATCAGTGTTGTGACTGTAACATTGCTCATAAAAACAACTGATTGATGTGTTACCCATCTAAAGAAGTAGCCCATAATTACTGAGTTTGAGAAGTTATACAAAATTAAGCCAACAAAAACAAAACCATGTGATGCCTCCTGCGACTAACATACATGATTAGTGAAGCTCTGGGAACACCGCCATCACCTCAGCTGGTGTGCTGCTGGGGATGGATGACCTTGGAGCCGAAGTTGTTGCAGGATAATATTAGAGACATGACAGACTTCTTGGCAAGTTGCACCCTCTACCTATTTTAATGGCACTTAGTTGTGTCATGTGTTTTACATTATCTGAATGGCACTTGACTGTAGCAGCAATGCTTATCATTTAGCAGTGGAGTGCTGTTGCTAAATGACACATAGGGGAACACTGCAGGATATGAAGGGAAATGAATTGATTTGTGACACATTTTTTAATTATGATACTTTTAAATCTGTTGGCTTGGGGGAAGGTACCAAGTACTCTTAAGTAAGAAGGCTGAAGTCAAAGTGAAGTCACAAGTTATTGGTGGTTAAGTCCAAATCGAGTTGCAAGTCTTCTTTGATTTTGTCAAGTTGAATCAAAAGTCATCTAATTTGGAACTGACTTGCGTCCAAGTCATGTGGCTTCCAAGTCCACACCTCTGGCTGCTGCCATCCTCCTCATCTTTCCTCAATGTTTACTGATGTTTACATTTGAAAACCTCAACCTTGCTAGCTAACAGAAGTCATCAGCAGGAGAGTGTACATACTGGTGAGTTGATATCCTCAACCTGATGAGTGATTCGCAGCCACATGCCACCACCGACCAAAGCCAACCACAAAAAGCACCACAAACACTTGTAAAATAGACATAAGAGCCTAAATTCATAAAACCTTATATATGTCCTCATTTGAGCCTCATATAAATTACTGTAATGGCATATGGGGCAGAGGAGGTTGCAGAGGGAATCACTTCCCCAGGAGGAGTGACCATGCAGCATCTTCTTAAGGTCAAGATATGTAAACAAACTATGATGCATGCTTCCAGTGACATGAGAGATGGAGCCAGTCAGAGTCTCCAGTGTGTGGAGCACATACCAGCTCACCACCGTCAACGTCACCAGTGATCTCAATGAATTCACCGAGTCTGTGTTGGATTTAATTTGTAAAATAAGACAAGCAACTGCACCCAAAACTACACTTAAATAGATTACCAAACCATCTAAAATGCCATAAAGACATGCACTGCAGCTTGTCTGGAAACATGGACAATTAGCTGCAGTGAACAACAAGAGAAGATGCAAATAAGGACTAAATTCAAGTGCATAACTTGAAGGAGCTGACAGGATCCTTATTCACTAACGGTGTACCTTGTATAATCCCATGAGACAAATAAATGATTAATTGACTGATTAAATGGTCACGACCATCCATTCATTCATCTCCTCACATGGCCACTGGCTGCAGGTTCTTTCATTACACTGACTGAATCACTAAATGAGTGTTCACAGGATGATGGAGATGCAAAAGGAGAGTGACTAATGCCTCAAAAGAGAAAAGCAAGGAATCTCCCATCTGTCTCTGTGCCTCTACCATTCTACTCTAATGGCTTCATTGTCTGTGATTAAGGGAACATTTGAGAGTGACAAACCCATCAAAGGGGCTTCTATCTTCTTTGAGCCTCGTTGTCTCTCCCCACTTTCCTACACTCTCTCGCTTCTCTCCCAGGGTTCAGAGAAGAATTTCTGACAGATTGCAGCTTGTGAGCTGCAGATAGCCCATCCGTCCTGACACTCTTTTGGGAAACTCTGCAAAGCTCACCTCTTCCCTGTGATGTGTGGTTTCACTGCTGGTACCAGCAATAATGATTTACCTTTAGTGAGAACAGATCCCAAGTATTCCTACCTTTTTTGCACTTGTCACATAAGATCTGGCTGTCTGGACCAAATATCTGTATCAATGACATTTGTGGTCACTACTTTGTTCTTTAAGCCTGCAGTCAATCCAGTTTCTTTAACAATTTTGTTTCCAGTGTAATATTAGTGTGCTCCTGCCAGTGCCTATGGGGTTTTAACCATCCTTGTGTGCTCTTTAGATGAGAAAGACAGATAGGGCTAAGCAGGCACAGTAGGGCCAAATGTCTGTGACTGATTGACTGACTCCACACTGTCAAAATGTACATGATTGTTCTTGATTCAGAGTCATGGTTGGATGAAGTGTTTGGCCTTTTTGTGACTTGGAAAGTATTAAAAAAATAAACACTGCTAGTTTCCCTCTGCCATATTCAGCTATTGCTCCTTTGAGTAATCACATATATGGATAAATAATCCTGGCATTTCTTCATTCCTAGGCCTTATGCAGCCACTGAGTGCTGGAATATCAGAATGAGGCTGGATAAAATGTAAAAAAAAAAAAAATACCACCATGATGAGGCTTCACAAGGCTCTGATACCAATTAGTAAGATGGATCAAAGGAGAGGCTCAGAGTTAGTTTAGTGTTAGGGGGGTCAAAGAGTACAAATAACTTTGAGGCAGGTATGACAGGCAGAGCGGATGGTAAAGAGTTAGGCAGACTAATCTTAGCAAATAAAACCTGCTGTATCAGGCTCAGTTTAAAACTACATGAAAGACACTGATATTGCTATCAAACTAGAGGACCTAAGGCATCCATTGGCACCAACCTTGTTAAACTGTCTTTTTGAAAAGGGGGCCAAATAACACTCCAAAGTCACACTAAATTTTGGTGAGGGCAAGGAAACATTGCCATTTTTTAAAATGGTATATTCAAGTATTTCTGCATACTAGGGTACCTGAACAGTCTTGTAATTACATACAGTACAGGCCAAGATTGGACACACCTTTTCATTCAATGCGTTTTCTTTATTTTCATGACTATTTACATTGTAGATTCTCACTGAAGGCATCAAAACTATGAATGAACACATGTGGAGTTATGTACTTAACAAAAAAAGGTGAAATAACTGAAAACATGTTTTATATTCTAGTTTCTTCAAAATAGCCACCCTTTGCTCTGATTACTGCTTTGCACACTCTTGGCATTCTCTCGATGAGCTTCGAGAGGTAGTCACCTGAAATGGTTTTCACTTCACAGGTGTGCCTTATCGGGGTTAATTAGTGGAATTTATTGCTTTATCAATGGGGTTGGGACCATCAGTTGTGTTGTGCAGAAGTCAGGTTAATACACAGCCGACAGCCCTATTGGACAACTGTTAAAATTCATATTATGGCAAGAACCAATCAGCTAACTAAAGAAAAACGAGTGGCCATCATTACTTTAAGAAATGAAGGTCAGTCAGTCCGGAAAATTGCAAAAACTTTAAATGTGTCCCCAAGTGGAGTCACAAAAACCATCAAGCGCTACAACGAAACTGGCACACATGAGGACCGACCCAGGAAAGGAAGACCAAGAGTCACCTCTGCTTCTGAGGATAAGTTCATCCGAGTCACCAGCCTCAGAAATCGCAAGTTAACAGCAGCTCAGATCAGAGACCAGATGAATGCCACACACAGGTCTAACAGCAGACCCATCTCTAGAACAACTGTTAAGAGGAGACTGCGCGAATCAGGCGTTCATGGTCAAATAGCTGCTAGGAAACCACTGCTAAGGAGAGGCAACAAGCAGAAGAGATTTGTTTGGGCCAAGAAACACAAGGAATGGACATTAGACCAGTGGAAATCTGTGCTTTGGTCTGATGAGTCCAAATTTGAGATCTTTGGTTCCAACGCTGTGTCTTTGTGAGACGCAGAAAAGGTGAATTGATGGATTCCACATGCCTGGTTCCCACTGTGAAGCATGGAGGAGGAGGTGTGATGGTGTGGGGGTGTTTGCTGGTGACACTGTTGGGGATTTATTCTTGATGAAGGCAAGGCAATTGAAGGCACACTGAACCAGCATGGCTTCCACAGCATCCTGCAGCAACATGCCATCCCATCCGGTTTGCGTTTAGTTGGACGATCATTTATTTTTCAACAGGACAATGACCCCAAACACACCTCCAGGCTGTGTAAGGGCTATTTGACCAAGAAGGAGAGTGATGGAGTGCTGCGGCAGATGACCTGGCCTCCACAGTCACTGGACCTGAACCCAATCGAGATGGTTTGGGGTGAGCTGGACCGCAGAGTGAAGGCAAAGGGGCCAACAAGTGCTAAACACCTCTGGGAACTCCTTCAAGACTGTTGGAAAACCATTTCAGGTGACTACCTCTTGAAGCTCATTGAGAGAATGCCAAGAGTGTGCAAAGCAGTAATCAGAGCAAAGGGTGGCTATTTTGAAGAAACTAGAATATAAAACATGTTTTCAGTTATTTCACCTTTTTTGGTTAAGTACATAACTCCACATGTGTTCATTCATAGTTTTGATGCCTTCAGTGAGAATCTTCAATGTAAATAGTCATGAAAATAAAGAAAACCCATTGAATGAGAAGGTGTGTCCAAACTTTTGGCCTGTACTGTAGATTGGGTATGAGAGTTGACAGCCATATACTCTTTACAGTATTTCAGTTCTGCAAAGACATTTTGACCAATATTTGATTAAAGTAGCCCCAAGATTAAATGAATAAATAAAGAAAAAAATATTTGTTCACTCGCTATGGGATCTTATGTTTTGATACGTTGCAGTAATTTCTTCAATCAGTGTTTGATTTGACTTTTCTCTTATCATCAATGGAATACATTTTTGGCCCAGGACACACATGTGGCTACCTCTGCTTTTCAAAGTAAGAAAAAAAGATCTTAAAACAGAGTTGATACAAATTATACCTGAAAATATTATCAAATTGAATTATATTCACAGTAAGTATAAAATTTTGCATAGTCATATGCATAATATTTTTGCCCTCCTCCCAGTGGGTGTGGCTGAGGGGCCCAATTTGGCAGATATTGTCCCCCTGCCCACATTTCCTAATGGCTGGCCTCCTTAGCAGTGGTGTTGAAGATAATGTAAATAAAGTAGTGGTCGTCATGTGTTAATATGCTGATGTTAACCATGTCTGCCATCTTATTTCAACATGTTGGCATGCTCACATGCCCGTATTAGCACATAACAGTAAATGCAGCTGAGGCTAGTGGGAATGCTTATATTTGGTTTTAGTTTTTTCTGTGCTTTGGCCATAAATCAAAGTAGTGGATAAATGTCTGCACTCAGTCCATCTATTAGCTGTTGAGACATTTAATTCTGATTCAAAAATGTAAACTAGTCAATCATTATGACACAATCTCTGGGAACCATGATTTTTTTTCTACCCAAGTTGGTGCTAATCCATCTAGTAAACATAAATTTATGTTAGTGGATAAGAGAAAACTGCTGGTGGTGCTACAGGAAAAAATCAGGAGATCAGTAGGGCCAAAGGGGAATAGTCACAAAGATGTACTTTCCTAACCACTTTTCTTTAACCTCAATAGAAAATGTCATTAGGTCATGGGAAAATGTGAGGAAAATTTCTTCAGGACTTATTAAAAGACAGCCATTGCACTCAGAGAATTCATGGGTTTCTGTAGAGAAACTTCAATGTCACAGAGATGCACCACTAAAAGCACATCTTCATTGTGTTGGTTTTTATACACACCATTTCTCTTTTTTTTACTGTTGTTTTTTAAATCTATTTTCTTTTAAACCCGATGACAGCACAGAATTTGGAAGGTACTCTACGAATAAAAAAAATTGTTCCTATTATTATTAGTATTATTATCTTAAATACTTTGCCCTGTGCGTTTTTAAGGTATTGTTTCATGCAGACTATAACAGAAATTAAAAAGAGGAATATAGGCCACCAGTCACAAAAGTGAAACAACATAGTTGTCACACTGAGAATGCTTGCTCATGCTCACCCTTCTGTCCACTTATAATTATCCACATGAATCACAAGTAGTATGATTATATGAAAATAGCTGTTAAAGATATGCATGATAGGCATATTGTTTGTTTTCATCAACAACCAGTGGTGTCTCATTTGAAATGTTGCTGCAACAAAGACGGCAGTATCTCCTTTTCTTCGCATTCTGTGCTAAGGGAATTGAAGCAACTTTCCTTACTCGACCAGCATTTTCTGTGGTTGCTCCTTAGATGCTCCCTGGTCATTTCACTCAGGAACCTTCCAGGGCAAAAAGGACTATTTAACCGCAGTGCAATTTTAACCATTTGGGGATCAGGAATATCTCCTAACTTAATGCCAATCAATCCAGTAGTTGTCAACACATTTTAGTCTGGACAAAAGTGGATGACCAACTGACATCAGACCAACTAACAGGGACTGTTTAATCACACCCCAACTTTTCCTGAATGTGTCCTCATAGAAAACTCAGCTGCAAATCAAATCAAGTGCTTTCTAAACTAGCCAGCCTCCACTTTTGAAGAGCTGTTATGCCACTGCACACGTTCCCTGCAGCCTGTGAAAAACTTTAGTTAATGTTGTGACTGCAGATGGGCAACACAAAAATCATCCGTCATCAATCACCATCATCCATTGTTGGGAAGTATCTCTTAATTAGGAGAGAACAAATCATATGGAAAGAGTGCACGAGCACTGCAAAGAATACAACTAACTTGTTAAACCACCTTAATGTACACCACAAACTGCAATACAGTGAATGCATGAAAGCCAAGAAGGAAAATGTCGCTAAGATTACCTCACTGAATCCTTGTCCTGCATCAACTCAGATATAAATAACAGTGATGCTGCTGCACTTCACTGTACTGCTGTGAAAAGTAAATAAATACAGTGGTGAATAAGTATCCAGAGGAGCTGTGCTGAATTAAGGTGAAAAAGAAGCCTATCTGTCATTGGTGGTGAAAGCAAATGAATCTGTCCAAACACTATTAAATCCTCTATTATCCTCCAAGAATTGTCCTTTTTTGGATTTGGAATCCAAGACTAGCCATGCTAGAGAGACTCCAGGCTAGCCACCGCTACTGAAGTTCAGCAAAATTTAGAGTAAAAGGCACCAGGTCATAGACGTATCACGCACATATTACTTGATGAAACGTTAAAACATGTTTTAATTCTATGTATAGGCTACACATGTTTACAATAACAGAATGCAATAATCACTTTATAATCACTTTATGCTAATTTTCATATAATTTTACGTCAGAGCCACAGGGAGCCAATGGAGCGGGTCTAAAGAGCTGCATGTGGCTACAGAGCTGCAGGTTGCCTGACCCTGTACTAGTAGATGCCCTGTCATATTTTGGTGCAAAGATTTGTACATTATCAGGGATGTAACAAAACATTGAAGTGTAAACAGTGATAGTTTACACTTTATTTAAATGTGAATGTGCAATAAAAACACTTTGTCCTTAAAATCGAAGAATAATAAATGATTATCATTTTGGCCATCATCGGGCAGACCTCGGAAATGACTGAAGCGCACTAAAAACACCAATCTGACATTTCAGATGAAAATTACTCAAAATTGCTCCTCAGACTTGCTCTTCTGTCAGTTGACTGCTATTCAGGTAAATTGTTGTTAAAATACCACTCTGCCCCCACCTGCCCACCCCTCCACCATTCAAGCTAGTGCACTTAAACAGAGCTCCAGTCAGAGTGAAAGAAGCCTTCGATGGGCAGAGAATGGGATGCAGTGTCGTGGGTAATGGACATGTTGACCTTCAAACTGTTTGAGGAGATAAGGCTGTTACATCAGTAGTCCTTTATCATTTGTGTGTGTGTGTGTGTGTGTGTGTGTGTGTGTGTGTGTGTGTGTGTGTGTGTGTGAGAGAGAGAGTGAGCGAGAGAGAGAGAGAGATGAGAGAAATGTAACAACAGTATTAAAGATAAAGCACACGCTTCCATTTGTCACTGTATTTTTTCCCCATCTCTCCTCATGTTAAAAAATTGGTTGCACTACAGCAAATGAACGAACGTTACACATATTTCAAAAAAGGTTCAGCTGTCCACTTACAGTAGATGTAGAAGGATATTTGGAATATATACTTCTCTACTAAAAATGAAACAAATGATGCTGTTTGTATCATCAGAAGCATCCAGTGTTGGGCAAGTTACTCTCAAAATGTAATATATTACACATAACTAGTTACTTACAAGTTACTTATTACACTATTTTGTGTAATAAGTAACTACTGACCAAAATAAGCTCAGAAGAACTAATGTTGATTTTAAATGAATGAGGGTCATGTTGTTTCCCAGCACATAATTAAAGCACAGAAGCTGCAGTTTACTACAGTTCATTTCAAATTCAGTCCTGTGCAGGTCTGATCCATTCATGCATTCACATACAGTGGTTACCACTTTGTATTAAAATGATAAAATGATAATGAACAATTATGTAGCCTAGACCTTTTCCAATAAATGAATAGCCCTGGACACAGGGAGGGTCAGACAGAGGAAATGTGGCTACATATTTGTGGGCCTATGACATGAAACAATAAACAAATGTTGAGGCTAATAAAACAAACAAATGGCATGCAATGAAGTCACTATAATGAGCACAAATTAACACAGCGGAGCTGGAAAAACCACTTGCCAGTTCCTAGTGTGCCGATCAGCTACAGCAGCACCAGAGAGAGAGAGTTATGCATAAGAACAGGACTGTGTACTGGTGTTGCTCTACAGTTGTAGGGGATGTGAATGGAAACACATCCAACATAAACTAACATCACCCAGATGTGCCGATCATCAGGACGAGGAAAAAACAATCCAGAGGCCAGCTCCTCATCCCTGCTGCTTTCAGGCAGCCCCAGGACACAAAAGCAGAACAGGATATGTTGTATGTTGTTATATTAATGAAAACACACCAAACATGATGACTGTGTTGATCACCGACAACCATCTGTAGTGACCATAGACTGTATAAATAAGGTAGTGAAATGACAACATGCAACAACCTTCAGGGGTTGTTTTTTCTGGTGGTGCACTAGTGGAAATTTAGCAATGTGGATCAGTATGGATGAATGAAACATGAAAACAATAGGAAGTTTATTTTGGGTGGTAACGTATTATGTGACATTGTAAATGTAGTAATATTAGCCAAAATTTGGTAATGCGTTATATTACTTTGTTACTGCTAAAACTTAATATATTACTGTAACGCATTACCCCCAAAACTGGAAGCCTCTGATTGGGCAGATTATTGTCAAACATGGAGGATGTGAGATTTTTTTTTTTCTTTTTTTGGCGACGACCATGCCCAATTATACTTGTTGGTAGCTTTATAAAAAGAACCCTCTTCATCACAGTACTCCAAAACATTGCCAAGATTGGATCATGTTAGATGTCTCACAAAAGTATCTTAGACAAGCATCTTTATACTAAAACCAAAGAAATGACAGTGACACTTTTGCTAATTTATGCATAATCATATAACAGTGATATTGATAGATACGTTTTACTAATAGAGCTTTTGGACACCTTGAAACTGTATTAATTTGTATATGATTCCAGTAATAACATGATAACAGTGTTACCCTGTTAGAGTGTTCAGAATACTCAGGTCATGTCAAGGCTATCTTTTTTAAGTAATAATGGGGTGTTAATGGCATTAACAATAAAGTTAGGTAAAACTTTAATGGTAACGAGAGAAAATTAATTGGCATTGTTACCATGTTACAGAGAAAAAAATCTGAATTCTCGAGATATTTTTGTAACCAAGTAATTACTAGGTTATTATCCCAATTTTACCCTATTTTCAAACGCATTCATCTGCTAATTAATGCTGCTGGATTAATTTTTTCATGTTTTGTCGATAAATGCAGACCAAAATTTCCAAGAGCTAAAGGTGACCCATTCATAACTTGTTATGTCTGAACAACAGTCCAAAACCAAAAGATATTCACTTCACTGTCATAAAAGACAAAAAAATAAATAAATAAAAAATCAAATCTTTACATTTGGTTATTTTTGCTTGAAGTGTCTCATACATTTAAGCATTCATTTAATAGTTGCCAATTAATTTTGGTCAGTCATAGTGACAACACTAAAAAAAAACCTTCCTTCCTTTTTTTTCCCCTAATGTGCCAAGTTATTAAAACTAGTGCATCAATTTGTGGTAAATTGTCCATTAAAATAAATTCTGAACATAAATAATGTCCAAGTTTCCTTGTTCTTGTTCTTGTTGTTGTTTCCTTTTAAAAGATCTTGCAATAGTTAATAGCTTTAGGGGAGTCCAGTCACTGCAGGAGTACATTTCTGCATCAATGAAATTACCTTACAAGTCATGAAGTATTTCAGATGTTCTTCGAGTGAAACATCTATCCACAAACTAATTTTATGCCTCCTACCTGTTACGTTCATTAAAAGTGTTTTCGACTATTGCATGTGTGTGTGCGTGTGTATGTAAGCACATTGTGTTTTTACTCCGGCACGTGTTTTTTCTGTGTCCTTCTCTGTGTCTGTCGTCTTTTTATCAAACAACTTTTAACACCTGTGCCATCAGTGTACACTATACCCAGTGTTTGGCAGTGATGTCGCTACAAGTAGCAACGTCACTAACTTAACTACATTTCTTGTAGTGTGGTGGTAGCATCACTACTTTGTGAGTCAAATAGCTTTTCAGTAGTGAAGTCGATTAATCGCTGGAATAGTCCGGTAGCTTCCACAAAAGGTACAAGCTCTTTTTCCCAGGAAAAGCTCTGAAGTGCAGCAGACTTTTTTTCTGTGGAGGTCTGGATAAAAGTAAGGATAATAAAACTAAGGATAAGTAATGTGACTGACGCCAGCGCCACAGCGAGGCATGTAGACGAGGGAAGCATTTCCATATGACATCACATAGTAATCCTTAAGTTTATTCTGCTTGCTGCTTTCTATTGGCTTTTCTTGGCAAGACCTGCCCTACTCTGCCTCTGATTGGCTACTTGCACTTCTTGACATGTCTCTCGTGTGTCTTGTCCATAGACTGTATATATTTAGTGGATTTGCAGTGGACACTGGAGAAATAGACACAACAAGGGCTGAGAAAAGAGCTCGAGAGACAGAGAGCAATATAAAGAAGGAAGAGAGAAGAGAGAGTGATATACTGATGTCACATGTTATTTGCAGGACATGTTCATGTTTTAATGTCCCAAAAAAAGAAAACTTTTCATTAAGATCTGTTATTTTTATTGTGTATGTTGCTGTATTTTATTTATTATGGTTGTCTTGAGTGAAAAATGTATTTTGGAAATCTGTTTTTGAATTAGTGACAGAGCCAGATAGCCTACTGAAAGAGGCCAAGACAGAGAAATGCATTAAGTAGGAAGAGGAGAGAGAGAGAGAGAGAGAGCAGTGGGCTGACTGAAGATGTCATGTTATTGGAGTTAAAAAAAAGTTTTAAGTAAAATCTGTTATTTTTTTCAGCAAACTGTTTAACTCTGTCTGTTTGTTTGGCTGGCAGTTTTTCTTCTCACTGAGATAACACTGATTTGACATAAAGTAAAAAAATAAATAAAAGTAGCTTTGCAAGCAGCAAGTTATATTTGCCATTTTCTGGTGGCTTAGTTTGCTACATTTCTCTGGAGATAGCTTCAGTGCAGTGAAATTTCATTTTGGTATAGAGTAACTGGTAGCTTAGCTTACTAAATTTTCTCAGTAGCTTGCCCAACACTGACTATACTAAACGTACCAAACAACACAGCCTGAGAATAAACATGAGACACATTCTAATGTCCTGGAGGCAGATTATTGGCATGGCAGGATTGGAAACTTTTCAAACACCACTAATCCTGTCTACTGTTGCATTTCTGCTGTGGAGAACTGATCTCCTGGCTGTGGGTCCATGTGACTGGAGACTGCAGTAACCATGACAAATCCATGTACATGTGTAGGCTTATGTAAGACCTTCAAGTAATTGCTTTTGCATGATAGACTAGTGACCAAGTTAAAACAACAGCCCAGATGTTTAGAGTTCTGCGGATGGATTCTGCTATCCGTCTTTGTGCTAAGCTAACATAAACATATCCTGGATCTCTCCTGTACAGGACACACAAAGATGAAAAAATAGTCTTTGCAGTCTGCATCAGGGGAAGACAGAATAGGAGAGGCCTTTTCAAAATTCCGTATTGTTGTTTTAGGTTTCCGGTCAGGGGAGTCCTAATCCACCTAAAATAATATTTCAAATAAGCCTGATGAAACTGTCATTAGGTATTTCTTTAAATGCTTTAAAAAAAAGTGCTACAGGCACAACTTACTGAGAGAAATTTGTAGTTAAAAAAGCCCTTAAAACATTTTGTGTTTCAAATGACACAGCTTCCTCTCATTTTTAACTGAAAATGAACTTAAATCAGAACACACACACACACACACACAGGACAAAGTACATATACTGCTTTAATCAGCATGAATAACTGTTGCAGTGATAGTTGTATCTCTGATTTCTATTACAGATAAACCTTAAACATTCTCAGAGATCATATAAAAAGATACTTCTTATAACATCATATCTTACCTCATGATCATTATCTGTAGACATAGAGTATGTTTATGAGGAGCAGTGTTAATTTTGTTGACGAAAACTATGACAAAATGTTTACGTCAATTACTTTTTATCCATGATGAAAATGAGACTGATGAGCTAAAAATAGGTCTTGATTATAAAACTATGACGAAATCTATGGTTCATTTTCGTTGATGAGATGTTTTTGGGTTGATGCTTATGACAGGCAGGTAGGAGGCTTAGTTATCTGTGAGTGTAGCTGTGCTGTAAGTAAACAGTCTGAACGCAGGTCTGTTTTCTCTTACAGCTTAAAGTTTAGTTTTAATCACTAACTCTGTGAGAGGACACAAGTTTAAACCTCCAGACTAACTTGTTGGGTAAAATGTTTTCCATTTTTGTAGACTAAAACTATGTGGGATAAAAATGACTAAAATGTGACATGTGTCACTTGTGAAATGTGTAATAAGCATTTTCATCTCAACACTAAGACTAAATCTTAAAGAGCTGTCAAAATTTACACTGGTGAGGGGTCGAAATTAACCTATTAGGGGACCCTGGGGCACATATTTGCCAGTGGGCCTCAGTTGACCCATGACCCATGCCCAGAGAACATAAAACCAACCAGTGCTCCTATGCTTTAACAATAACTGGTCCCAGGTTATCTGTGTGTTGGTAAATGTATGCTACTGTTCTATTTCCTGTGAAGGAATATGCACCATTTGAACACAGTATCAAATAATAAGAAAAGGAAGTAAATCTAGTGTTGTGAGACACAGCCCTGCTACAATATGAGAGAATAATACAGTAAGCATCTTTGTTGATATTGTAACATAGTGCTGCAAATTCTTAAACAAATTTGCACTGACTCAAATACCCAAATCTGACATGCAGTGAATCTGAGGTGTAGGGTACTTTTTTGAAGACATGTAGGCTCTGATTTTCTTTTGAAAGATATTTAAGCAGTCTAGGAAGAAGTTGTTTAGGCTTTTCCTTCAGTATCAAAAATAATCCAGTGATTGTTATGGGGAAATCCAAGGTCACAGTGATGGTAAAGCAATGCAGACTAAAGCTAATGCCAAGCTAAGGCATACTGGCTCTGCCATGAGCCTGTAATTCAAGGCAGTGAAAACAAGTAAGAGCGATGATGGTTCAAAGAAAAATTGGAAATATGCAGAACTGAAACAGGAGATGCAAAACAGCTGCATGTAGTTTCTGTTCCTACTCATTCCTCAGTTAGATGTTGTGTTTTTTTGTCAATGGCATGTCTGGATTAGTTCCACCACTGCAGCACTCTGTTTGGAAACTTAAAGGGTAATTCTAGTGTTTAACAACCAGATTGTATTGTTATTGCTTTGGCTGTTATACTTCTAGGTCAGCTCTTCCAAAGAGTCCATTGAAGCACAGCACTTTATCTCATGAACATCAAAAACTATATTTTAGATCTGTTGTACTTCATTTTAACTACACAACATCTGTTTGTTTGACCTCTTAGATCTCCAGGCAGTACAATAAGTGCAACACAGCTCAATGCATCAGTGGTGGTCCTAGCACATTTGGTGCTCTAAGCCTCCCCCTGGCAGCCCCCCTGCAGCTCAGCAGTCAAAGTACTGCACGTTTATGGCCAAAATGCAAATAAACAACCTAGCTGACTATAAAAATGTGTGCTAATTTGCTTTCAGTTACATTTTATACATGTTATAATAATCATATAAATCAACAATCAATAAAAAAAAATCACAAAAAAAAACTTATTCAGAGGAATAAACAATAAAATAATATGTAACAAAATAATGAATAATAATATAATAATATATAAAATAATAAATAATAATATAAATAATAATGAATTAATAATAAAAAATAAATTTACCTTCGCCCAATACTCATTTTTGCTAAATAGAGCTTGAACACTTCACAATGTAAGTCTAAACAACCTCTGTGAATGTTTGTTGTGGCCACTGGCTGCTCAGAGATAATGATGATGAGCTCTCCTCCTGCTGATTGATGGTATTTCTCTCCACATGCACTCCTCTCAGTTTTGTATTGGTACTTGGGTGGCCACCAGAGAGCTTTGTCGTTTTGACATGATAACAATACAGCGTGTTGTTCACGTGACATCAGATAACTCGCCCGTCTCCCCCAGAGAGCAGGTAAAGTGTAATGAGCCGGGGAGGGGGGTGCTGGGGGCATCAGGAACCCAGAAAAAAGGCTCTTTATTATTTCTTAGGCTTTGCTGTGTAGTTATGTTGTTGTGGCCTTCGGTAATATTTCAAAATAATAGTCGTAAAAGCATTAGTAAAAAAGAATAAAAGATAAACATTGTGATTTTTTTTTCTTTCCCTATTCGTGGCACCCCCTATGGATGACAGTGCCTTTAGCATTGACCTTCACTGCCTATGCAACGGGCTGGCACTGGAGTGCATCCAAGTCATCCTGCTGGTTGAACTTGATGGTTGCTCTGCACTGCAAGTGTAATGCTTACTGACATGGCAACTTTGAATGTTGGTCTGAGTTTACAGCTCCTAATTTGAGTTGGAGGTAGCTGGATTTGAATGGAACACTTTGAGGGTGTCTGAGAGAAGGCTCAGGCAGAACATGAAGTGAACTTTAGAAGAGGCATGATCATATATTGGGGTGTTGTGATATACAGGTGCTGTTTTCTGGAGATATTGCGATAATATTGTTATTGTGAACTCTATCTTATGGTAATTTTTTATTGAGAATCTGATATAATGCCAGCTCTATCTGTGAATAAAGGCAATGCAGAGATTCAGGTGAAGGGATTTTGATGTGTTTTATGCAGTGTTGTGCAAGTTATTGAAAATTAATAATTTATTACACTTATTAGTGTCTGTAATCAAAAGTAGTTGACTTTAACAGTTACTGTCCAGTCCAATCCAACTTTATTTGTAAAGCACTTTAAAACAACCACAATGGATCAAGGTGCTGTACAGAAGAATAAATAAAAGAATAAAATACAAGAATAGCTTAAAAAGACAGCTGTACAATAAACAAAACAAAAGCAAAAAATAAAATAAAAATAATAATACATTCAACATCTCACATGGTGCCAAAAGCCAAGGAGAAAAGATGGGTTTTAAGATGGGATTTAAAAACAGACAGAGAGGAGGCCTGTCTGATGTGGAGCTGTTACAGCAAAGGCACGGTCACCTCTGAGCTTGCGCTTAGTTTTAGGTACAGTCAGGAGCAGTTGATCAGCTGACCTGAGAGAGCTGGGGGGGGATGTATAAGGCTGCAGCAGCTCAGAGGGGTAGGGTGGGGCGAGACCATTGAGGGATTTAACAGTAAATAAAAGAATTTTAAAACTGATCCTAAAATGTATGTGCAGCCAGTGAAGTGAGGCTAAAATGGGGGAAATGTGCTCGTGTTTCGTGTGCCAGTTAAAAGACGTGCCGCAGCATTTTGCACCATCTGAAGGTGGGCGATGTATATCAAGGTAGTTACTTACTAGCAACAGTAACTTAAGCATTTCTTTTCAGTATCTTCTTCAGTTCCCTCAATGAGGCACACATAGCTTTTTCACTGTGGTGTTGCTGCAGAACAGTGTAGAGCAAGACAACTAAAACCTATGATTGTACCCATTATCACTATTATTAAAAATAAGTTGTTAAATAGTGAAGCACAGTAGATATGTTTTGTTAGGCCAATTTAATGTAGCTTAGACAGGCCTTCAAATCAAGCAACACAATTCAGTGTTTCCTCTTTTGGCAGAGTTAAATGAAATAACATCTCTTTGTCTCACATTAGACAATCATTCCATATCCTGATATGCCCAATGAAATAAAAGTGATAAAAGATATTTACACAAACATAAACACTGAGTTTTATCTTTTGTAAAAGTTATTCATATCCTGCACACAGACTACATCTCACCACTTCAGAATCAGAATCAGACACTTTATTGTCATTGCATGTTGCCATGCAACAAGATTGTTCCACCCTCGTAAACACAACATTTAACACAAAGACATATCAATAAAACAGATAAAACAATAGAATAAATAAAAATGCTCTGTTGCGTCTGTTATAAAATGCTGATATTGTGCAAGGTACGATGCATCTGTAATAGAGTGCATCTGCAGTAAAGTGCTGGTGTGTGTGCAAAATACAGATGGAATAAAAAGTGCATGAACACTGGTAGCAGGGGATGGGGGGTTATGAGTGAGAATTCAGTTCAAGTATGGCTGAGGGGTAAAAACTGTTCCTTAGTCTGGAGGTGCGACATTTCAGGGCCCTGTGCCGTCTTCCAGAGGGCAGTAGTGTGAAGAGATGGTTGCAGGGGTGTGTATTGTCTGTGTGAATCCTGCTGGCTCTGCTGCGGCAGCGTGTTCTGCAGGTGTCCTCCAGAGGGGGCAGGGGGAGTCTGACGATCTTCTGTGCGGCCCTGATCACCCTTTGGAGAGCTGCTTTGTCAGCCGCTGAACAGTTACCCTACCAGGATGTTATGCTGTAGGTCAGAATTCTCTCTACAGAACAGTGGTAGAAACATTTCAGCAGGTCTGCAGAGAGGTTGTTTTTCCTTAAGATTCGGAGGAAGTGTAGTCTCTAACGGGCTTTCTTCACAACCACGGAGGAGTAGACTGTCCACCTGAGGTCCTCGCTGATGTGGGTGCCCAGGAATTTGAAGCTGGGGACCCTCTCCACCTCAACCCCCCATTATAAGTGGGGGGTGTTCCTGTTTCTGCCGCCTGAAGTCAATAAGGAGCTCTTTTGTCTTCTTGATGTTGAGCATCAGGTTATTTACTGCACACCATTCTGTCAGATTGTTGACTTCCTCTCTGTAGGCAGTTTCATCGTCATTGGAAATAAGTCCCACCACTGTTGTGTCATCTGCAAATTTTATGATGGTGTTCTGGGAATGTATGGGTGTGCAGTCATGTGTGTAGAGTGAGTAGAGGGCCAGACTTAATACACAGCCCTGTGGTGCACCAGTGCTGAGGGTCAGGCTTGGCGAGTTGTAATCACCTAGTCTCGCTGTCTGGGGACGGTTGGAAAGAAAGTCCTTGATCCACGAGCACAGATGGTTGCTGAGGCCGAGATGTTCTAGCTTACAGACCAGCCTGCTGGGAACAATTCTACAAACAGCATCCTGACATATGTCCCCCCCTGCTCCAGGTGTGTGAGAGCAGTGTGAAGTGCTGTGTTGATGGAGTCCTCAGTGGATCTATTTGCCCTGTACGCGTACTGGTGCTGATCCAGAGTTGGGGGGGGGGGGGGGGGGTTGGATTTGATGTGTCCCAATACCAATCTTTCAAAACACTTGGAGATGATGGGAGTCAGTGCGACCAGCCTGTAGTTATTAAGGGAGCTAATGTTGGTTTGCTTAGGTATTGGGATGATGGTGGCAGTTTTCAGGCAGGCTGGAACAGTAGCGTGCGCCAGGGAGAGGTTGAAGATGTTAGTGAACACCTCAGAGAGCTGGTGGGCGCAGTCTTTGAGGACCCTGCCTGGGATCCCATCTGGCCCTGCTGCCTTCCTGACATTCACAGCTTTCAATACCCGTTGAACTTCATGCATCTGCAGAGTAAAAGAGTGATCAGCAGTGACTGGCTGGTTTGAATCCACCTTACCCGGTTCCATCTCAAATCGGGCAAAGAAGTGGTTAAGCTCATCAGCAAGGGATGCATTACTCCCTGTTTGGGGGTCTGTGCTACCCTTGTAGTTGGTTATCTGCTGGATGCCACACCATACACGTGCTGGGTCTTTTGCAGTGAAGTGTCCCTCAATCCTCTCCCTGTATGCTGTCTTTGCTGTTTTAATGCCCTTTTTAAGATTGTGTCGGGCCACACTGTATTGTTCACTGTTCCCCGCTCCGTAGGCTGCGTTGCGCTCTCTCAGGAGAAGCTGGACCTCTGTCATCATCCATGGCTTCCTATTCGGGTACACACAGATGCGTTTGTTAATAGTGACAGTCTCAATACAGCTCCTGATGTAAAAGAGTACTGTAGATGTATATTCCTCGACATCTGAGGAGGCAAATAAACTCCAATCAGTGCAATGGAAGCAGTCCTGAAGTTGTAGCGAAGCGCCCTCGGGCCATGTTTTAACTGTTTTAACGTTGGGTTGGTATCTCTTGATAATGGGGCGGTAGGCTGGGGTCAGAAACAGGGATAGATGATCAGATTGTCCCAAGTGAGGGAGGGGGTAGGCCCTGTATGCCTTGGGGATGTTAGAGTAGACACAGTCCAGTGTGTTTCCCCCCCTCGTTGCACATTTAACATGCTGTTCTGTCTTTCATCTTAAGGAGAGAAAGATAATGTTCATATTACAGTAGTGTTTGTAATTAATAACCTACAGAAACATTGTATCCATTGACCACCCAACACCTTCTCTTCTCCTTCCTGTGTCTCTTTCTCAAACACGCGCGTGCACACACAACACACACACACACACACACAAACACACACACACACAAACACACACACACACACACATACACTGGAGGAACTGAATGCTGCTCACTATGGGTGACTTTTATTCATAACTAGGTAAAAAATCAGAGGAATAGGCTGTGTTTGTCTGCTATGATTGAGACAAAGGTAATTAGTCTATTTCAGTTTCAGTAATTTTAATTATGTCTTTACTTTGAAAAAGTAATGAGTAACATACTAGTTACTTCCAAAAGTAGTGGAGTTACAGTAATGTGTTACTTTTACTCTGTAATGTGTTATTAACAATATTGGTTTTAGGCAGCTGGAATTAACATGAAAACTTCTGACAAAGAAAAATGATGGCGTGGTGGGACAAGAAGCTAACTCTATCCAAAGTATGGAAAGCTTACTGTTAAGTTCTAGAAATAAAGTGCTTCTTGAGATGCTTCACTTGTAAATCAGAAGGTGCTTTAACACAGAGAGGCTTATATATTTTATATATAAGATATAAAACATAATATATGAACGCAACACATCAAAACCACAGTGCCTGGCACACACACAACATGCGGGTGCTGCTGTGCTGGAACTAAACAAGAAAGATATAACAAACAACACTATATGCAGCACACTGAAAATGTTGTTGCATCATCTGACATGTCAGTGGGATCTAATAAAAACAATGCATGGGAATTATGATTGACCAAACCCATTTTACCATTTCACAGCACAGTGATATGCCAAAATATCACACACACATACCATACCCACAATGATAGGACTTACAAGTTTTCATTACCCATACTCATTTTATCATTTGTCAGCACAAATATCCACTTGCTTAGCTGCAAGGCTTACAGTAACATTGAAAAGATAATAATACGCTTTATCATTGTATCTTAATGCTCTGAAAACGGACTGGGCGGCCGCAAGGAGTTGTTGTTTACATGATCCTGTTTAAAATCTAAATTACAGCTACATTTTTTTTTTTGCAACAGAGAAAGACAAAACTTCCGTCTTTCTCACCTTCACATTGTATGCGTGCAGTGATAGGATGGTGATGATGATGATGGTGATGAAACGTGCACCGCAGTCATGTCCTGTCAGGGCCGTGGGAGATTGTTGTTTACATGATCCTGTTTAAAATGAATCTAAAACAAAAACTACAATGGCTAGAGCACTCTTTTTTGCAGCAGTAGCAACAGAAAGTTAAGATTCTGTCTTTTGTGCAATCACTTTGTCCACTTGCGATAACATCATTATGATATGCTACAAACAGCTCAAAAGATGTGGAAAACATGGGGTGATGCCAGAGCAACAGAAAAGTTGTTGAATGTTTGTTGTATTTTTTATGACACAATTTCAACATTTTTATCAATTATTATTGACTTACATAACCTTTTAGCTTTTAGGTTGTACAGATTTCAGGGGTATGGAATACCAGTAAATTCCAATGTAGGCACTGGGGAAATATTTCTACAGATGAAACTATCAAAACGCCTTTGCACTCTGCTCATAAAACCAGCATATTTTAAACACTAAAAAAATGTACATATTTAAATAACTTTTGGTCAGGTTTTTACATTTAGAAATCTTTTGGATCAATATGTGCTGTGTGTTTATCTTTTGAGGGACATGAAGCATTTGAAATTACCTCAAGAAATAACATCACAATAAGCAAAAATACCAACTGCCAGTGCAGCAGACCATTCCTGTGGCAGAGTTCAAAGGGTTAAACACAACAAAATTTGGTTTGGCAGCAGTCCCTCAACTTCTGCTCAAAAAAAAGGGAACACAGATCAGATCTTGATGAAGAAATTATTCAAGTTGTAAATCTTTTCTATAATTTGTCAAGAACAGATTGACATAACAACGGTCAATGGAAACCAAAATTATTGACCCACTGAGGGCTGGATTCAAAATCACACCGAAAAAATTGAAATCACAGGCTCATTCAACTTGGTGAATTATATCACTGCAACTCATAATGTGACTCAGTCGAGTGTATGGCCCCGCGTGCCTTTATACAGTCCCAACAATGTCTGTGTATGCTCCTGGTGAGCCAGCAGATGGTGTCCGGGGGGATCTCCTCCCAGACCTGGATCAGGGGATCAGTGTGCTCCTGGACAGTCTGTGGCGGTGCTTGGCAGCGTCAGATACACCAATACATAATGTCCCATAGGTGCTCAACTGGGTTTAGGTCAGGGGAATGAGAGGACTAGTCAATGGCATCAGTGCCCTTATCATCCAGGAACTGCCCACACACTCTGGCCACATGAGGCCAGGCATTGTCCTGCACCAGGAGGAACCCAGGGCCCACAGCACCAGCGTAGGGTCTGACAATCACTCGGAAGATTTCATCCCAGTACCTAACAGCAGTCAGGGTAATGTTGGCTATGACATGGAGGTCTGTGTGACCCTCCAAGGATATACCTCCCCAGACTGTCACTGACCCACCGCTAAACCAGTCATGCCAGTCAGTTATGCAGTCAGCATAACTTTTACTATGGTGTCTCCAGACTCTTTCGCCCATGCTCTTGAGACTGTGCTGCAAACCTTCTTGCAACCGCATGTATGGATGTGCCATCCTGGAGGAGCTGGACTACCTGTGCAACCTGATTGGGCTGCAGGTACCGCCTCATGTTACAAGTAGTGACAAGGACACCAGCAGAACACAAAACTAGAGAAGAATCAGTCAGGAAGGATAAGGTCAGAGCAACTTTCTGTGGTCACCACATGTAAAACCATCCCCTTTTTGGAGGTTGTCTTGCTTTTGCTTCTCCATTGCACCTGTTGTCACTTTCATTTGCACCAAAGCAGGTGAAACTAATGCACAATCACTTGTTCTTCTGAAATAGAGAGATTGATCTCTCAGTAAATTGTAAAGCAAGGTAAAAAGAAGACCACTGTCAGGCTAACACTGGAGAGAACACTACATATTACAAGTAAGGGTTAACCCACCCACAGACACCCACACAGAGGAATGCTAAATGGAAAGATAATGGTGTGCAGGAGAGGTTGCAGATATTCCGTGTGATGCTGAAAGGATAAAAGTCAGTTTCTTTTCACACCTCAGTGTCATTGCTATCTTGTGTTGCGTTCAGATTGTCTGTGCCTGTGACAGACAAGTAGCCTATCCTGACTTCTAACATTTGCTGTGTGTTCTAACACGTTTGTGTGTTTCAGACACATACATGTATACACAGACAGGGGCTGACAGTATCTGTCTTGTTTCCTTAGATCTACATGGCTGTAAAGGAAGTGGCATGTTGGTTTTAAGAGTGGTGTTTTCTTTGTATATCCCATTTGCCCTGCCTCCTGTATTGACGCTGCAGTTGTTTTTTTTGCCTGCTTTAAAACAGCAGGTCTCTCTTATCCTTCACACATACAAGGGAAGTAGCTATCGCATACTTGGATACACACATACTGCACATGCATGCCAGCTTACAGTCTGTGCCTTCAATTAGATCAGTGGTTTTACATTTGACACTTCTGCCCTCATACACTTTGTTCCAGACTGAAGTCTCTCTACAACTGTTTGATGGATTGCATTGAAATTTAGTTCAGATGTTCATGTTGCCAAGAGGATGAATCCTTGAACTTTTCCCCTCATTCCACCAGCAGGTACAACAGATCTTTCTCTAAATTTCACAACATGCTGGATATTGCAGATTAATACATAAAAATACAAAATAATAAGAATTAAATCATAGCTCGAGCTACATCAAGTGCCTCCTTCCTAGCTTTGAGCACACGCTGGCGTGCTCCATTTATCTTAGCAACAGAGAGCTCCAGAGATAACATCTCTATTAAAGAGTAAATCCATCGATGTACAGAGAATGAATGTGGTGGTTGCCACCTAACCGCCAACATCTTTTTAGCTACTGTACATGACGATAGCCACAGAAACCTTTGCATATGGTTAAAGTTTTGCCCGGAATCATCATTTAAAAGCATATATTTTGGAGAGAGGTCAATCTCTAAGCTGAGTGCATCAGATAGAAGTTTTACTATTTGTTGCCAGAAATTTTGAGCTGATGGACAATCCCACATGATATGCAAGAAAGTCCCTATTTGATTCAAGTCACATAGATTACAATTTGGAGAAGGAGATAACTTAATCATGAAGCGCCGCTTTGGTGTTAAATAAGTACAATATAGGAAGTTGAGATTGGTTAATTTATTATTTAGGTTTTGAGAGGAATGAGCAACATTCCTCCAAACTCTCAGCCAATCTATTGATGATTCAGAGCAGTCTTTTTTCCACACATTTGTTACTGCTAAAGGGGTCTGCATATGCTCCAACAAACTGTTATAGATTGCAGAGACGTGTCCTTTAGTTAGCTCCGATATTTTCTTAAATAATTCCATTATTGGATGATTAATAGGTTTCCTGTCAATCAATATACCTGCTGCCCTTAAGGCAGAACGTAATTACAGATATAAAAAGAATTTATACCACTGAGGTGAAATAAAGTACTCTCCACCAGACGTAAGAAAACTATTATAGAATATTGGAGTACTTGCATGCCATTTAGATGTCCAATTGTATATTCTTTCTATTTTCCTGAAATTTTGTATTGCGCTGGCTATTACTGAACCATACTCCAGTTTACATTTATTGACAGAAAGACCTGTAAACAAAAAATCATTTAAGGAAACAGGTGCCACCAGATTCTTCTCTATGTTAAGCCATGGAGGTGAAGATTTCTCACTAAACCAGTTTAACAAAGGACGAATAGTAAGAGCGTGGAAATAAAGTTTAAAATTAGGGACTGATAAGCCTCCTAATTCCTTCTTTCTCTGTAAATTGACTAACTTTATTTTGGGCCGTCTGCCTCTCCATAAAAACCTAGTGATAGCGCTATGTATTTTATCCCAGTATCTTGGAGGAGGTGCTAGAGGTAACATGTAGCTACAGATATTAATTCTGGGAAGCACATTCATTTTGATTATTGAAATTCTACCAGACAGAAATATAGGCAGCTTCTGCCATCTTTCCAGGTCTCGTTTGATCATGCTAAGGGTGTTATTATAATTCTTAGTGATTGTTTTTTCTAGAGATGTACATACATTTACCCCTAAGTATTTAAAGTGAGATACTACCGGGATATTAAAAACTGTACACTCATCCTTGCTCACGGAGTTCAACGGTAGCAGGGAGGACTTAGACCAATTTATCTTACAGCTGGAGACATGACTAAACTGTTCAAATACATTGAGGATGTTTGGAAGAGAGTACTTAATATCAGAAAAAAATAGAAGAACGTCATCAGCAAATAAGGACATATGATGCTGAGTGGATTTTATTTTAATTGGTGTAATGTTTGGAGATAACCTAATTGACTGTGCCAACGGCTCTAATGATAAAATAAACAACATAGATGAAATTGGATCTCCCTGCTGACTGCTCCTACTTAATTTAAAGGGAGGAGAATGTATATTACCTGTAACTACGCTAGCTGAAGGATTTGCATAAATAGTTTTGACCATGTTAATAAAATTAGACCCCAAACCCATGTGATTCAATACAGACCATAAAAAAGGCCACTCAAGGCGATCAAAGGCCTTTTCTGCATCAACTAACAAAATAGCTTTTGATGATAGATTATCAGAAGTATCAAGAATATGTAATAAACGACGCAGATTGTCTGCTGAAAGGCGCTTTTTTACAAATCCACTTTGGTCTGGATGAATCAATTTAGGCAAGTACACTTCCAACCGACTGGCAAGTGTCTTTGAAAATAATTTGATATCTGCATTCAATAAAGACAGGGGGCGATAGTTCGCGCAATTAGTTGGGTCCTTATCTTTTTTTAAAATAAGTGTTATTAATGCCGTGTTTACATCTCTTCCGAAACATCCTTTCTGAATGGCTGTGTTAAACACCTCCAGCAATGGTGGTCCTAAAAGGCTCCAGAATTTTAAATAGACCTCAGGATGTATGCCATCATTTCCAGGGGACCTACCTTTATTCATTTTTGCTAAAGACTGTTTGAGTTCATCAAGTGATAAAGGAGCCCCTAATATTGAAGCTTCATCTTTTGATAATGATCTTAACTTTAATTTCTGAAGATAGTTGTCCTTCTCTGATGCTGATGAAATGTTATCTGAAGTGTACAGCTCTTTATAAAAATTAGAGAATCTTTGATTAATCAAATCTGGGTCAGATATCATAGACCCAGTTTCTGATGCAATGGTTGCTACATTTGTAAATTGATCATTAGTTTTTAATTTATTGGCTAACAGCCGACTGGGACGATTACCATGAAAGAAGTGGTTCATTCTATTTTTATGTGTAACAAACTCAGCTCTCTGCATTAGTAATAAGTTAAGTTCTACTTTTGTTTTGGTTAAGGACTTTGCTGTTTGTTCAGAGAAATGTATTTGTTGAGATCGTTCTAAGTCAGAAATTGAGGTTTCTAACACACCAATTCTCTGAAGCTGTGCTTTATTGAGTCTAGAAGAATATGAACTGACATAGTTCCTTATGAACCCTTTAATCGAGTCCCAGAGATATCTAGCATCATCCACCGAGTGACAATTAATCTCTAAAAATTCTGCAAGTTCCACTTCAAATTGTTCACAGAAATCTTGATTTTGCAACAAAGTTAGATCAAATCGCCACCTAGTGGCTCTTTTGAACAAATTGGAAATCCTCAATTGACATACATAGGCATGGCGATCTGTTAAGGTCATATGCTTTATTTCGATATTTTGAACCAAAGAGATAAGGGAAGCAGATATAAAAATAAAGTCTATCCTTGAAAGAGTTTTATGCCTATTTGAAAAAAAGGTATACTCCTTAGCAGTGGGATGATGTAGCCACCAGACATCCATAAGATTGAAGTCAGAGAGTAGATGCTGTAATGCTTTAGTCGTTTGTACATTAGAATGAGATTTACTTGATTTATCCAATTTTTGATCCAATACAGCATTCATGTCAGAGCAAATTACCAATTCAAATTCAGAAAGTTGAGCCAATATACTATTCAGTTGAGGAAAAAACAACGTTTTCATATGAGTTAGGTGCATATATGTTGATAAACGCCACTTTCCTTTCATTATAAATACACTTTAAAAATGCAACTCTACCATCTTCATCACCTCCTTTGCCAAGGATGGTTATTCGTAGTGTTTTACATATTAATATTATGACCCCTTTTGTTTTATTTAAAGCAGAAGAGGAAGCACATACTTTAGAGGTGATTTTCCAATCTGTTAACATCATCTCTTTGAAGATGTGTCTCCTGGATCATAGCTAAATCAATGTTGTTTCTTGCTAGTAAATCCAAGCAGGCTACTCTTTTATTAGGACAATTAAGGCCCTTAAAGTTACAACAAAACATCTTCAAGCTACCCATGTGGTTTTCAAAACCAAAACATTCAGGGGAAAGTAATATATATAAGGAGACTGAATTACAAACACATTATAGTAAACCCTGATTTTATGCCAGCACAGTACTACACAAAGATATAGAGAAGATCCTATACATTCCCCCACCCCGACCCTCTGAACCACCCAAAAATAGGACAAAAATATAATCAAAAATAAAGTTGTAACATTAAAAAAAATGTTGTCCTATTATACTGATTCCTCTCACTCCGCCCCATCAATGTGTGACACACTTTAACAAGGAGAAAGGAAAAACGGGTCCATGCCGCTTCTTTAAGTGACTCCCCAATTTCAGTTATATAATTCAACCTAATTACTAATCTTATTACCAAAATATCTACCTTGAAGTTAGAAGATGGAAGAAAAAAAAAAAAAGGAAAAAAGCTATCAAGCAAAAAGTAACCTAAATCGAGTTACCCACACTCTGACATCAATGATCGTTCAAGGGATGGAAAAAGAAAAAGAGCAAGTCCACTCAAGTCCAAATGTCGTGAGTACAAATTAATGTCCCCACCTCATCATAACTGATGACAGAGCTTTTAGTCAGTGGTGGACTTCGAGATATTAAGAGATGGTTTCACCTGTTGTTCGAAGAAATCCATCGACTCCGTTGCCTTAGTGAAAGAGTACGTTTTATCCCTGAAAGTCACCAACAGTTTTGCAGGATAAGCGATGCCATGCCTCAGATTGGCTGTGCGTTAAACTGAGCCTGTTGTTATGTTGTATGAACCCTTTGTCCTCTGTAGTTTAGTTTACCTCCCATTGCTCCGACCAGACGCTGGATGGTGCGTCTCACTTCGAAGCTGTGTAGCCAGGTAATCATACAGCGGCTCTCGTTTTGCGCAGCTGGTCCGGTGCGGTGCGCTATGCTCACGAGTGGTTGCGGGCCCAGTTTTTCTTCCCCGAACAGTTCATACAAAAGTTTGGTAACAAAGGCAGTAGGGTTACCTGGCCTCTATCCCCTGTTGCAAGCCAATGATTCGGAGATTAAACTTCCTGCTATGATTTTTGAGTGCCTGTGTTTTCTCTTTTAATTCTTCATTCTCTCCCAACAGAGCTTTGTAGCTCTTCTCCAATGTTTGCATGCATTCTTCCATTGTGTTTGTAGCAGTTTCCAAATCTTCCACTTTAGATTTGCATGCTGTTAATGTGAGATTTAATCTACTTAGCTCCTCCTGCATCGGCTTCAGTTTAGTCTCAAATGCCGTTGAGATTTCCTCCCGCACAATATCTCTAATCATCTTCCTACGTGCTTCAGGATCCATTGTTGCACTGCAGAGTTTAACCCGCATATGTTTGATAAATAATATTAATTCTTCACAAAAAGGTAACTTAGGGGAGATATAAAAAACTCAATCTTTGAACTTAATTGTTTGAAGTAGCGGCGTGGTCGGTGTTTGGCGTCCTCACAGCATGTCACCGGAACCGGAAACACATGCTGTCATCTTTCTCACAACTCTCTTACACTGTTGTTCTCTAGTAAACTGTCTACACACAGTAAACAATCAATTTCATTGGCTTCATTGAGTGAAGCTATTGCTGTATCAATTGGATCAGCTGTGCCTGCAGTCTATTGCCACAACCATCAATAAGAGCAATGCTCCAAGAAGATTCTTATTTATTTGCATAAATATATCAGAAATTGGTGATGTCGGTCAGAGGTCACATTTTTTCCAGTGGTCTATCTCACAGTACTATCTTAATCTAGGAAAGATAGAAGAAAAGAGGTTTAGAGATAATTTTCACAACCACTATGCAATATATCATTCAAATCATATGATAAGGTTCAGTTTGGGATTGGTACAGACAAGTAAAAGTGGAATTAGGGATGAGCAAGTACGCCAGAATCTGTATTTGGGAAAAGTGTAACCTAGAAATGAGAAGGCCAAACCAGAAGTTGTTTTTTTTTAAAACCTTATACTGATATGGTATGATCCAAACTTGCTGTATTCATGAAATATTAGAAAAGTATTTACAGAAAAATCTCAGGATTGAGCTACAGATCATTCAACACAGCTGCCCAAATGAGGATTTCCTTCATTTGGAGTATGGATATTGAGACATTTTACTAAGATGATAGTCGAGAAAATGACATAATCTGTACTGGACAGGCAAGTGCACAGATAGACCCCAGAATAAGTGCCCTTTTTGCATGACATGTTTTTTTCAGTTTCTTTTAATTATTGTATATTTTAGTTTTGAAATTTGGCCATCAATTCTCATTTAAAAGTGGGTTATGTGCCCGACAACTGCATTTGAGTCAAGCCACTCCCTCATCAACTTCATTTTTGGCAGCCGCAAACAAATCCAGCGCCCTGCAGAGCAGCATCATGTCTCCCTCATCTGTCTTCATGGACAGCCAGGTAACGACAGTGTTTGCCAACAGCCTCAGCATTGTTTGTCACTATTGTCAAAGTAAACCACTATTGAAACATCTCAATGCAGCCAGTCTCATATAGGCAGTAACCCACCATTAACAACAAGTAAGTCTTGCGTAAAACCACACCATCTACCTCCAACTGTCTGGCTGATTCAGATTCACCAGCTGCCCGGTATGAGCAAAGACAGATGCAGAATTACTTTCCCACTTCTGCATGTCTTTTTGAACCAAAGCTTAACCTAAAACAGTTTATGTCTCCCACTTTGCATCTCTCATAATTGATTTCAACAAAAATAACATGCAGTTGGAGCTGTGCTATGTAAAATGGGCAGAGGAGGAGTGCAAAGTTGCACACGTCAACTCTGTGTGATTCTTAAACAATATCTAAAACTTACGTGGAAGATAATTAGAAGAATTAGCGTTTGACTATTTAAAAAAGAAAGGAGAGAAGAAGAGAATGAGGAGGGGAGGAGAACAAACTGAGAAGAGGAGAGCAAAGGAAAGGATTGGAGAATGAGGAGAGGAGAGGAGAGGAGAGGAGAGGAGAGGAGAGGAGAGGAGAGGAGAGGAGAGGAGAATGCACTGAGCCTGATTGTTGCAGCTAAATACAGGCCTGCTTTGTAGTTTGGAGGGTAGATTAGTTAGTGTTATTTTATTTAAGATTGGGAAGTGATGGTTATTTACTTTATAGAGCACTTAAAGTGTGCACAATGTGTCTTTTCTTTGTTGTTGCCTGTTATAAATAAATGACAAATGGCGAAAGTAAATCTGTATGTGTAGCAGCGGCTAGGTGTATATAGTGTAGATGTTTAGAAATCTCATATGTAAGCTAGACAAAAATGTTCTGTATGAACTTAGGCCTCAAGCTCAAGAAATCCTCTGGTGCTAGCAGATAGAAACCTCCTCGCAGGGTGCACTTTGCATGTGCACAATTTATTCATTTATTTATTTTTGCACCAGCACATCACCTGTGCAAAAAAAATTGGAAGGGATGCCGTTTTCCCACTTGAGCACCTGCCCTGCAAAATATGTGTGCACAGCACTGGTACTGAATACTATGAACTTAAGTCATGTCTTATTTCTTCTTGGATGTCAGCCTGTTTTACTTTCTCTCATGCTGTAACATCTCATATATTAATTTGTGAAAGAAACTCTCGTTGTGTTTGAGCCCTCCATATTTTTTTTTCTTTTTTTATGAATGATGCAGCAGGATCATGAATATATATGCTCCTAATGTGTTAACTCCTGATTTTTTCCATGAAATTTGCAATGTTATAAGAACCATCGGGAACCATAATATTATTCTTGGTGGAGATTTTAATCAGGTCAGGGACATTTATTTGGACAGATCTGGGGACAGACAAGGGGTACATCAGACATGTACAGTTATTGATACAGTCATGGAAGAGCTGAGTTTAATAGATATCTGGCGAATGCTTCACCCTCTAGAGAAAGATTTTACCTTCCTCTCCCATCCACATCAAACACATTCCCGAATTGATTATATACTAGTGTCCAAGAGCCTCGTCAATCAGATCCAGAATTCTTCCATTGGTAATATTGTTGTTTCTGATCATGCACCAGTTGATATAATAATAAAGAGCTTTGACAGTGAAGAGAAAACCACACGTTGGCGATTCAATAATTCACTATTGCAAAATGATGCATCAAGTTCTTTTATAATGTCAGCAATGGAAGAATACTGGACATATAATGATGGCTCCGTCTCTGATCCTGGCATTGTCTGGGATGCGTTCAAAGCAGTCCTGAGTGGGCGACTAATTTAATATTGCTCATATCTGTCTGAAAAATTACTTAACTTAGAGCAACAGCTGAAACATCTGAAACTTCAGTATATTCAAACACCAGACCAAATTACATGGAATAACATGAATACAGTAAAATTTGAAATAAATAGCATTCTCCAAAAGAAAGCTGAATTTGCCCTATTTTGCACTAAACAACGTTATTATGCACAGGGTGAGAGAGCAGGAAAACTGTTGGCACATAGAGTTAAACAGCTCAGTGCACAAAATGTTATTACATCAATTTTTAATACCCAAAATGAATGAATTACAGGAAAAAAGGAAATTAATAAAGTATTTCGGGACTTTTATCAGGAACTTTATACAACACAAGGGGAGGTTGCAACAGACCAGTATGAGCATTTTTTTTCAACCTTAGAGATGCCCCATATCTCTTCATCCAATAGGGAACTATTGGAAAAAGAAATCTCATTACAAGAGGTAAAAGATGCAATAAAAGGCCTTAGATCAGGCCGTGCCCCTGGAGACGATGGTTACCCATCAGATTTTTACAAAAAATTTAGTGACATACTTGCCCCTAGGTTATTGGATGTATTTCGTAGTGCGCTGACAAAGGGCCTACTACCTGTAAGCATGAGGAAAAGTTTGATCACAGTAATTCATAAAAAAGGGAAAGATCCTCAGCAATGTGGCAGTTATAGACCCATCTCATTAGGAAATGTAGACGGTAAGATACTTGCCAAAATACTGTCAAATAGATTGGATGGTATACTCCCCACAATAATACATCAAGACCAAGTAGGATTCATCAAGGGACGATCATCTGCAGATAACTTGAGAAGGTTGCTGCATATACTGTGGGGAAATAGAGACAGCCCAGATCCTGTCATGGCCTTCTTTCTAGATGCAGAGAAGGCCTTTGACAGGGTCGAATGGGGCTTTTTATTTTATACATTGAATAAATTCGGTTTCGGACCATCATTCTTAGCATGGGTTAAATTATTATATGTGGACCCCATGGCATCAGTGTTGTGTAATGGTATCTTATCGTCTCCATTTCATCTATACAAAGGCACAAAACAAGGCTGCCCACTGTCTCCCCTCATCTTTGCAATTGTCCTTGAGCTTCTAGCTATTGCAATACGAAACAATGTAAATATTAAAGGGGTCATAGCTGGTCATCAGGAGCATAAATTATTTTTGTACGCTGATGATATATTGCTGGTCTCGCGCAATCCAGAAACTGCTGTCCCGATAACTGGATCTCTGATTGATAGTTTCTCTCAAATGTCTGGTCACAAAATTAACTGGACCAAGTCAGAAGTAATGCCCATATCAAACACCTCCACTTAGTCACTTGGCACTGAATGGCCATTCAGATGGGTCCCCTCAGGCATGATGTACCTGGGAATTAAACTTATGGGCAACATTATGAAAATGATGCAGGCTAATCTCCAGCCTATTAGAATCCCTGTTACATAATTGGAGTAAGATGAATATATCACTACTTGGTAGGATTAACTTAATAAAAATGATTATAATGCCAAAGGTTAACTATATAACTTATATGTTGCCACTCTCCCTTCCTGTTAAACTTTTAAAAGAATGATAAATGCGTTGAATCATTTGTATGGCAAGGGAAAAAACCTCTCTTTAACCGTATTAAGTTGTATGCCGCCATGGATGATGGGGGACTATCCCTTCCAAGATTAGATTGGTATCATTGTTCTTTTTCACTTGCACAACTGTCAAAAAGTAACTTACCCCCTCATAGAGCCCCTGTCTGGGTGCAAATTGAAAAAGAAATACTTGATCCTTTTTGCATTGCATCTTGTGTGACCCAGACAGGTCGGTCTCTACTAGTTCATAATCCTGTGTTAGAATTCTCAAGGGAAAGTTGGAAAATGGCACACCGTCATTGACATCTGAAGCATCAATATGGTTTAACGCTAAGATTAGAATAGCTAAAAAGCCATTCTGCTGGTACCAGTGGGCTAAAGCAGGGATCCTGCAGCTGGGGGATCTATATGATAAAGGTCACATGGTTACCTTTGAATATATGAAGTAAAATTACAATCTGACAAATAAAGACTTTTGGAAATATCTCCAACTCCGGCACTGTTTCCTTTCAGTCATGAGTTGTGGACCGGACCCAATTACTGAAATTCAAAGTTTGCTACAATATGTTAGCCGTAAAAAAGGTGGTGCATCAATTTTTTAGAACCTCATCAGAGATGCCAATGCACCGAAGCTTGGGAGTCTAAAACTGGCTTGGGAGAAAGGTATCGGAGAATATATTGAAGAACAACAGTGGAATTAAGTCATATCTAGTTGGCACATTCCCGCTCGAGAGGTCCAGACACAGTTCACCAATTATAAAATCCTTCACCGGTCCTACTGGACCCCAAGCAGAATGGCTACACTCAAACTAAGAAATGATGATCTATGTTGGCGCTGTCAAAACGAAACTGGAACACTGGTTCACATGTTGTATGGTTGTGATATGGTTAGGGACTTTTGGGATGAAATAATATCTTTTGTAAATGAACTGTATTATGTATCCCTGACCAAAAGTCCAGCACTACGTATGTTGGGATTTATCCCTCGCAAATCTAAGATGTGTGATCTGAAAAAACTATGGTGCCGACTGGCCATGTTAACAGGATGCAGAATTATTGTTAGACAGTGGAAGACGACTTTACCTTCATCCTTTAAAAACTGGATCGAATTAATGACCAACATAGCAAGCTATGAATGAGTCATATCTAGACTCTCAGGACACCAGGATTTATTCCTGAAAACATGGAGCCCATTCTTGACTATATTAAAAGTGGACAGTGCCCAAGGACTGATCTCACACATCATGTAAAATTAATATGTTAATATATGTATAGGTATAGTTTATCTACTTACCTCTTATTTATTTATTTTATTATTATTTATTTATTTATTTATTATTTGCTTGTTAAGGTATGTTGATACATTTAATTTCTGGCTCAGTTTTTTTTTTTTTTTATTCTTCTTAGCCATGGAGATATAGGGAGGGTTATACAGGTAGGGGATACTAATACTATGAAAATGTCCTAGGAAATGTCTTGAAGTGTTCATGGACTAAAATATCAATAAAAAAAAAAATGACGCAGCAGGTGTTGAATACCACACAGAGTCAGAGGGCTCTGAGGGCATGATAAACTGCCTTTTTATCCAAGGAAGACACCAAGAATGAGCTAAATGCAGAATCTTGGCATTGTCTACATAAATGAAATCAGTTTACTTACAGTATACATTGCAGCCACCCCCTAGTTTTCTATCAAGCCTTAACAGTGGTGGTAAGGGTGAAAAGATGTAGCCGCAAACATTGCAATAAGTGATGTAAACAGGTAGGCTAGGTTAAATACCATTCAACTAGGTTGTTTATTGGTTAACAGACTGCATATAACCCAGAGAGTCCAGTTGAGTATTGTCCTGCAGCATCTTATGCTAATTGCTTCACAATTTACATTCCACATTTGACATTCTGAAACAAACATCAGTTTGGTATTTTATAGGTTGAGAAGAGTATTTTTAGGAGTATTATACTTAAATCTGACTTTTTTTTAGGCCAACAAATAAAGGATTCACAGGATGAAGGCTTTAAAACTGCATTTAGACTCTCATGTTGAGAAATAATATTGCTCAGTTATTGTGAACTTAATAGGCAGAAAAAGATCAAGGAGACCATTCACATCCAATGCTAAAGCCCATTCTTAACACCACTCTAAAGTCATGTGATGGCAGCTGCAGGAAACCCCATCCTTGTGCTCTCATGGTGGGATCACTGATTTGTTTGATTAAAGTGGACTTGTAAACAGACATTTCCTTTAACCCCAGCCCACTCAAAATATCAGCTAAGGCAAGTTTTGATATGGGGATATAAACCCTTTCTGTTTAATGTTGCACAAGAATAAATGCTGCCAACCTTCACTGTGTCAACTCCAAAATCCATTCATCTTTACTACTGACATGGTAATGTTATGCTATGTTATGTAATGTAATAATTGGCTATCATCCTGATTTTTCAGAGGGTGGTGCAAACTGTAAATAAAATCATATAATTTATTATAAAATTGTGAATTAAAAAATATTATTTAATATAATTAATAATTATTTGAATAATTATTCGTTATTTCTGATCAAGCTTGGGCTGTGTCATGGTATTACAGTGTGCCAAGGTAATTAGAAGTCCATGATTTTCAGTACCTTCAAAAACATCAGATGCTCATCTTTTAATTAATTCATAAGAAAGGCTGCATTGAGGATTTATTATATGCAGCTGAGCTGACCGCAAGTGGTGGTGATAATATTGCAGGACTGTAAACAGCCATAATGGCATAGAGAGACAGTGAGGAAAAACACATTTTCACATCGAAATTGGTGAATTAAGGGATTATTTCAACCAAACCAAAGTTGGTGATTGTTGAAACAGTGGACGAGCTGACTAAATGACAAACAAGACCAACCAAGATGGTTTTGGTGAGCGCCCTGCACTAATACTGTCATACTACCTAATACCCCAGTGAAAGTTCAGGAAGGTATAAAGGTATGAAAAAGTACATACAGCCTATTTCTTTCTTTCTTTTTTTTTTTTTAAGTCTCTTTATTGGGTTTTTGAGGACAGATAATGAGCACATTGCAAAAACAGCAATCTGAATGCCACACAAAGGCAAGATAAGGTAATGTCCAGTAGAGACAAATATAGAGAACAAGAAAGTGAAAAACAGAAAAAAAATTATAGTCAATGAAAAAAGAGGAAAAAAGTACACGTGGAAATATCAAAGTATCACAAGTTAAAATTAGAATACAAGGGTTGAGAAAAGAAAAAAAAAACACACACACACACACACACTTTGGCAACCAAAATGTTACAAAAATTAGGGTGTGATGCACCATGGAAGGGACCTAGTCACCTAGCGTCAAGAGCATGAGCTACGAATCAATTCCCTTTTGCTGGGCTGTAGACCATTTGTCAAGAAATGGTTTCCAGATTTTCAGGAAGATGTTTTCCTTGTTGGCAAGTTTATATCGAAGGCCTTCCATGTGAATCACATTGCCAAGCTCCCTTAGCCATTGGTGGAAAGAGGGGCTGGACTCTGACTTCCAGTGTTGTAGAATGAGGCGTTTTGCTAGCAGAGTGCAGAGACAGAGAGCCTGAGCAGAGTGATTATCAATTACCGAGGTCACAGGCAGCCCAAATATGGCAAGAAAAGGGTCTGGTGGTATTTTTTTTACTATAAACCTTTGATATGTAGACAAATATAAACGACCAGAAGGAGTAGAGCTTGAGGCACAGCCATAGCTGATGGGTAAACGTGCCTGTGGCCTGCTTGCATTTATCACACAAGGGGGAGACGTTGGGATATATAGCATGAAGTCTTGCTTTCGTGTAATGGAGTCTGTACAATCTTGAATTGTATAAGTCTGTGTCTAACATTTATAGAACTATTATATATCTTGATCAGAATTTCCTCCCAAGTATCATCAGTGATTTCAGTGGCAAGCTCTTCTGTCCAAGTATTCTTTAGTTTGGCGTCAGACGATGTTACAGGGCTGGCAAGGATGAGTACAGAAAAGAGACAGACCCCTTACTATTAGGGTCATGACGGGCACAGTTATCAAGTGTGGTGTGTTTAGGCTTGTTTTGATATTGTGGTATGTGAGTCTTAATATAATTTCTTATTTGGAGGTATCTAAAAAAAGTGTGTTGAAGGTAGACTATATGACTACTGCAGTTGTTGGAAGGATGAGAGTTTCCCCTCAATATATAAGTCTCCAATTGTGGCTATATTTTTTTCTCTCCATACAGAAAAAATGGGATCAATCAAACCTGGCGGAAAAGCATGATTTTTGCAGATAGGGCTGTCTATGTATACTGTGGGTAAATTCAAAGAGGACTGAATTTGCTGCCATATTCTTAACGTATTTAGGATAATCTGGCTGGATATATGTGATGGAATCTTTACTTTAGCAGGATTATTCAAAAGTGCAGGAAGAGAAGTATACCCACAGTCTGCCTGTTCAATCTGAAGCCAGGCAGGCATGGTGAAATCTGCCGAACGAGCTATTGTGCCAAAGGGATAAAACTCTCAGGTTTGCGGCCCAGTTGTAAAATTTAAATTGGGGGAGACCAAAACCACCTTTGAACTTGTCCTTCTCCAGATGTTTCTTTGATGTTCTAGCCCCTTTGTTGTTCCAAATAAATGCTGAGATGATAGAGTCCAATTTCTTAAAGTAGTATAATGGTATATGGACAGGTAAGCATTGAAAGATGTATAAGAATCTGGGGAGTGTAACCATTTTTAGGGCATTGGTGCGGTCGATTAAAGAAATTGGCAGTGTATTCCAGTATTCAATATTTCTCTTCAATTGTTGGATCTTGTTTTCCCAATTGGACTTTAGGACATCACCATATTTTTGGGTTGCAATAATACCCAAACTCTTAATTTGGTTATCTACAATTTTGAATGGCATTGTGCTTAGAAACTCTGAGTCTACATGCTCTGATATTGGAAGTAATTCGGTCTTTATCCAGTTTCCCAGTATCCTGAAAGACCTCCGAAAGTTTCAATTAAATGCAGAAGAGGAGGGAGGGACATTTTGGGGCGGGATAAGAACAGAGTTATGTCATCTGCGAAAGGTGACAGATGATGTTTCGTTTCATGTGTTTGAATCGGGTTATAATCAGGATTTGTTCTGATCTCACTGGCCAAGAGTTCAATGTATAGATAAAATAAATGCGGCGGGCACGAACAACCTTGTCGGACCCCTCTGTGTAGATAAAATGGCTGTGATATTTCACCATTGGTAATAATGGAGGCCTGAGGTTGGGTATAGATGACCTTAATCCAATTTATGAATGCATCACCAAAGCCAAAGCGGTGTAAAGTAGACAGCATGAATTTCCATTCAATATAGTCAAATGCCTTTTCTGCATCTAAGGCGATGACCACACATTCTTCTTTATGGTCATGATACATTACATTAAAAAGGCGGCTTAGATTTGAGTAGATGTGACGGCCAGGTACAAATCCGGATTGGTCAGGATGTATAAGTTTGTGAATGTGATTACTCAGCCTGTTGGACAGCACTTTACTCAGAATCTTCATTTCCATTTGGAGCAAGGATATAGGGTGGTAGGAAGACATATTTAAAGGGTCTCTATCTTTTTTTTCAATAAAATAGCTATATTTGCCTGGTAGAGTGAATTTGGTAATATAGAAGTTTCTTTTGAGTGTTCTAGCATCCGTAAAAGTAATGGGCCAATATTAGATAGAGTAGATTTATAAAATTCAATGCTAAATTCATCTGGACCTGGGGATTTGTTATTAGGGAAGTGCATAATGGCTGCCTTTATCTCCTCTAGGGTAAGCTCAGCATCTAGAGACTGCACTGCCCCAGCATCTAGTGTGGGAAGCTTGCAGTTTGCTAGAAATTTGTTAATAGTGTCTGAGTCAGCAGTACATTTAGATTTGTATAATTCTTCGTAAAATTTGGCAAAGCAGTTGTTAATCTCACATGGGGATGTTGTGAACTTGAGGTTTAAAAGGAGATCTTCTTGTTGTTGTAGCAGATGGGGTGATTCTCGCTAGCCAGCCTCAAGACGAGGTCTCGATGTTGTGGGTAGTGCAGCCTGGCGATGAAAGGTCTCGGAGGGGCACCATCGGCAGGTCTGGCGGTGAGAGACCGGTGAGCACGGTCAACAATAAACTCCGTGCCGAAGTGTTCCTTTCCCAGAAGAGACCGTATCAGCTCCATAATAAACTCTGTGGGTCACCCTCTCTCAACAGCCTCGGGGATTCCGACAATTCGGATGTTATGGCATCTGGATCTGGATTCCAGGTCTTCTAGTTTGGCTTTCATATGTTTATTTTCAGACTTGAGGGAGCAACAGAGCGACTCCAGCTCACCTAACCGGGTGTCGTGGTTGTTCACACCAGTTTCAAGTGACAGGACACGCTCCTGGTCTCTGTAACATCCGACTGGAGCTTTTGAATTTGAGACAAGAGACTGACAAACTTGGCCTCTAGGTTTTTCTCTAACTTAGTGATAGCAAGAAGCAGGTCTGATGGCGAAGGTTCCTTTGATGTCGCTGTGGAGCCAGCCTCCACTGTTGTGGATTTTCATTAGCGCGTCAGTCTTTCCCTCGCTCAAACATACATCCAGCATTGTTTCTTTCGGTGCAGTTTTCTCATTCTTCTTGGGAACAGGTTTAGGAGACATTTTGTGTTAAGTTCAGGTTGTGAAGTCCAAAAAAAATCTGTGTTTAAAACGATTATATGCGGAGCTGTCTTAATATACATCTACTCCATTGCGCGTCTAGCCACGCCCCCCATACAGCCTATTTCTGATAGCCATTTTAATACTTTTAACCACAAGTTCATAGTGTATAAATGCACTTTTGTTTTATCAAAGTACAATGCATTAATTGATAGACAGAAAACCTGGGGACAGGTAGTATTATTGCAGCTTTGAACCAGTACTTCTTTTGGTCTCCAAGCATATAATGAAGTGGCCATATAGTCTGATATTTGCAATATACTTAATAGGGTCATTGATGGTGTCAGGGAAGGTGCTCTCCATCAGGTCAATGTGGTCATGCTTAGATACATCTCTGCTTATTTTGATAACGTACCTATAACTGTTCTCTATTTCTTCCCAGCATGTGACAGATAGTGCTGTTTGTTTGCAAATGAATGGTTACTGAGTAGCAGGTGGCACCATGTATGGTAGCCTCGGCCACCAGTGTGTGGCTGTGTGTGAAATAGTGAATTCGACATTTCAGTCAGACAACTCACGTTTAAATATTTATTTCAACAGCAGAACATAGTTAGAATTTGGCACCTAGACTCCAGCCTCATCACTTCCCGCAGATATGTTTACATGAGATATTGGGAAGTGATGATTGAACCCCCACCCCCCACCCCCCAGCCGGAGCCTGTAGGTGGGTACTGGGGTGGAGGTTGGGCTGAAAGAGCAAGCAATAGTACTGATGCAGGGCAGCAGCGGCATAGACAATGCAAAGGGGGAGCTGGGAAGATTTTGCAGCTGAAACAGGCCGCCAAATTTGGAGGGTGTGTTTGTAGATGACATATGGAGAGTGATGTATGACGTGTGTGTGTGAATCAGTGCAGCTCGAGTTGACTACCTGAACTAGCTCGCAGGTGTCACTCCATGTAGTGTGAAAGCGCTTGCCATGTGATTTCTGCATTGCCTTATGGTTGACAGTTTGATGGGCCAGTGTATTTCTTGAGGGCACGTGTTTTAAGACTGAGGTACTGCTTCCTGTAACTCTGGACTGCTTTGAACATTGTTTTCTAATTGTTAAAGCTCTCGAGTTGGCTGTGTTTAATGACATCCAACAGTGCTCTGTTGATTTAACAACCGACTGCAGCTCACTAGATTAAAGCCCAGTAACACCTTGTGTTAAGTCCAGTGAACATGGTCTAATTTAAGACATTACACACTAATACACGATCTCCTTTGAGGACTAAATGAGATTAAATTATTACGCTTCCAAGGATCACTCCCTACACGGGCATGAAATCTAGTCAGATACAGAACAAGAAAGGCTTTCATGAACAGAACATTAAAGGTGATTTTAATGGAACAACAACTTCAGCAGCTCAGCTGTGGTTTTATAGGTAAGCTTTAAAACATGTTATACATTATGAACATGCAATGTACCAGGACAGCCATATTTAAAGGTCAACAAACCTGTCATGCAGAGATTTAACCAGACTTATAGAAGTGAGGTGAATACTTCATCTGCTGCTTATGACAGCCCAGCTCAACACACCAACCATTTCATACATCACCTTTACATATTGGACTTACTAATAAACAGTAGTGTGGTTTCGCATTGCTAACTGTTTGAGTGTACAAGTGTTTTTTTTTTATTTATTTGTTGTTGTTTTTTTGAAAAGCCTTCCCTGTATCTAAATCTTGACCATTTGGCAATTCCCCCATAGAAACAAGGCACATGAAGGAGGTAAGGTGATGTTACTTAAAGAAAAAGCTGAAAACACACAAGCCATGGCGCCGCACGTCAAGTGATGCCCCTCGCACACACTGGACGCATCGCCCTGCAGCTCGTTAACAGATGACCACATAAGGTTTTTACTACTTTTACTGAAAGATCTGTACTTCCTCCACCTCTGCATTTGCTTGAAATCATGTGTGGACAGCACTTAATTAAAGTTAATTTCTCACCTGAAAAGCCAATCTTGAGAGCTATGACTCCCTTGGTCATATCTTTTTGGCCATTGTCTTTATAATGATTGTGGGTCATTTAGCTCGCCATATTTCTTGACCTCAACAACAAGTCTCTCCTCATCCATTCTTCGCACACAGGAGACAGCAACAGAGTTCTCTGCATCCATGGTTAGGAGAAGAGTCGAGCTGCCACAGGAGCAGAGAAAAACAGCTGCTACGGGAGCTGGTATGTACAAGCAGAGAGCGAGTGGGGATGAAAATTCATATTACTCTGGGGGCAGCGAGGCTGGAATTAGGACAGTGGCGTGAAGTCTGCAGGGCTGCGCGTCTAGGAGGGCTGACGTGCGTCTAGCCACCGCCGGTGTGGGGTTGTACATTGAAAATAATAGGGACGATCACCGCTGGTGTGTTTTGGCCTATGGACTGTCATAGTAATTGACATAGCTAACTTGAAGTCACCCATTGGCTTTTGGAATCCCGTTTTGAAGCCTAGAGTTCAGCATTTTGGCTGTTTCCATGTTGGTTTTTTGGAGCCAGAAGTGACCATATTTGGGCAAGAGTTGGCATTGTGGAAGAGCGAGGGGTGGACCTGGCTTAGAAGCTGAGGGCGCTATCAGCAGACAGCCTGTCACTCAAAGTGGCCCTGCGTTACGTGTAACTTTAAGCCTCAATAAAATGTAAACAGGTGAATTATTATTTAAAACTTAACCCCCTGTACAGTTTTCATGAATGTTGAAATTAGCTACAGAGACCAAAACTGTTTTTTGTACCACGCTGTAAACATGTTAATTTCTGCTGTAAAGTTGGGCATTTTAACATGGGGTCTATGGGGATTGACTCTGTTTTGGAGCCAGCCTCAAGTGGCTGTTAAATGAACACTTCTGTGTTGGCTTCATTTTTCTGCCCTGGAGTTTGCTGCTTGATTAAAAACATCCACAATGTCTCCAAGAAAGCAGCTTAGAGCAGTTCTCAATTGTGTCAGGAGTCAGTTATCAGAAAAGAGAGATTTGTTAGCTCTTAAATAAGCAACAGTTGAAAAAAAATCTGTTCATTATTGACATTCCACAAACAACATACAGTATGTGGAGGATACTGCCCTGTTTTATGATTTATCATTTAGTTTATACTGTAGAGACTGTCTATACTATACTGATGTTTATAATAAAGATCATGACATTGAATTATTTTTAATGCAACACTTTGAGCTTATTCTGTAAGATACCACCTGAATATACAATATTTATGCCATTTGTTTCTTGGATAGATATCACCTTGACAATAAGATCAATCTGTGTAAAACTCAGCATCTAAAAAAAATGTTATGTTGTTGGTCAAATTTAGATTTAGAAAGCAAATATGCACATAGCATATTTGGCACTTAAAATGCTTGTTATGAATATTTTAAGCCTGAAAGCAGAATGTTTGAATTGACAGTAGCAAAATAGTAGACAGTATTCAGAATTATTTTAATATCCTCTATTTAACCATACAATACAATGTCTCTTTTGCAAGAGAGTCCTGGTCAGGATGGGCTACATGATTAAAAGTTTCAAATACAAGTACAAATGGTGACAGACGACATCACAAAAAAATAAAAAAACAAAAATAACATGACCAAACACGGGCGGCACGGTGGTGTGGCGGTCGCCTCACAGCACTGTCGCCTCACAGCAAGAGGGTTCCTGGTTCGATCCCAGGTGCAGGAGCCCTCTGTCCTCCCACAGTCCAAAGACATGCAGACTGGGGATAGGTTAATTGGTGACTCTAAATTGTCCGTAGGTGTGAATGGTTGTCTGTCTCTACATGTCAGCCTGACAGTCTGGCAACCTGTCCAGGGTGTACCCTGCCTCTCGCCCAATGATGTCAGCTGTGATAGGCTCCAGCTCTCGAGTGTGTTTAGATTGAGTTCTAACCGAGGAACAAATCCCAAATGAGAAAACATAGGTGAATGCCAGAATCTTTATGAAAACTGTGTAAGTCAGATTTAAGAAGGAAATTCCTCTTAATAAGCACAGTTGGTGAATGATGTTCTGTAAAAACTGATTTTGAAATAAAAATGTAGAGAGAGTAGAACGTTTGCAAGGTTACTATTCCTTGCAGCCCATTCCTAGCTTGTAGGGCACTAATGGAGAAGGCAGATTTCCCCAGCTTTGTTCAGGTGGTTGGGACCATGTGGTGATTTTTCACGGATGATCTAGTGGTTATAGCTACTGGAGTAATATGTCAGTAAACTGAATATGTTACTGCTGTAATTTACCCAGTAAAGCTCTTGTAATAAATATAATGTGTTTTTTTCTCATTAAATGAGCACATTCTCACTCCGACCTTGTCACATATCGACATTTGGTCATGGACTTTTCCTTTCAAGATATGACATGCAAGCTACCTTGGGTGCATTGGTGGTTGGTGCTCTTGGTCAGCGTGTCAAGTTCTGCCTATTACATGCATTGTCAGTGAGAAACTGAAGACTGAAGCAAACTTTCTGACAGTGTTCGTTAACTTCTCTCCTTTGCTGTTGTAAATATTGTAAATGCAAAGTCCACTTATTTATCAAAAGGAATGTGGCTATGACAGTTGCAAAAACAAAATCCTGGGTCTGTCAGGAGTTCAGGAAGGCTATGGAGAAGACTTTCACTTGGACTCAAAGGAAGTTCTGTTGAACTATTAGAGGGCATAGGAAGGGAAAGCAGGGCTTGGTTCAGCCTATGTTCAGTGTGGAGAGAAAACTGCTGACCTGGACTGGAGATATTAAAAAGAGCACTTTAGGAACTCCTGAACCTGACCAACACTGTGTTCCCCAGCCAGTCCTTAAGGGGGTGCTGTGGGAATATAGGAGAGCCAAGGGGTTGCTACGAGCCATGTATTCCTAATATAACCAAAGTGAGAACTGTTCCTGCATATTCCGCACAAAGTGAGTGTTGGCCTCTGCCAGGGTTGTCCCTTGTTAGTGACTGTGTTTGTGATACTCTTTGAGGACCTCATAATTGTTCTTTGCAGATGATGTGATTCTGTTGGCTTCATCAGACTGTGACTTTCAGCACACATGGAGGTGGTTTGCAGCCAAGCGTGAAGCACTCAAGAGGAGAGTTAGTACCAACAAGTGTGAAGCCATGGTTCTCTGCCTGAAAATGGTGGATTTCTTCCTCCCGGTTCAAGCCCCAAGAAAAGGTGTTTAAGTACCCCCGGGTCTTGTCCACCAACGCATTCTCACTCCAACCTCGTCACGTGGTCATGGACTTTCTAGGTCGAAATATGATGTGCAAGGTACCCTGGGTGTGTTGATCGTTGGACATTCTGGAAGCAAACAACAGCCTCCCTGGTGAAAGTCGATGGTCCACCACCCATCCTGCCTCCCCTGCTAGGACCTCTGCCACCTTAACTTTCATTGTTTTCCCGCCACATTTCCCCCTGACGTTGCCGGGTGCTGGGTAAACAGCAATGGCAGTTGGCTGCATATTATGCTGACTTGAAATACCAGCTTTTTTCATCTGTGTCCGACACCAGTGAACTGCTAACATTTGAAGAGAACAACAAGCACAGCTGCTCACGGCTTTCAATGTCCAATAGTCCAACACTGACATTTTTGTCACATCTCATCTTGTCAGCAAAAATGATCTCAGTTTTTATTATCAAGATCTATTTTTTAGCTCATCATTGTCTCGTTTTTATCATTGAAATTAACACTGTACTGTAGATGTGAAATCATCCAACGTGGACAAAACAGTCCATTGTGTGATGTCACTTTCTCATGTCTTTTTAGGTGTGTTTATCAGTGCAGCCAGTTTTGTTGTTTACTTTCTTAGTCCTCCATGGCTTTACTGTCCATCCCTGACTGAGCGTGATTATGTCTGTGTTTGTTGTCTTTGATGAGGGCCAGACTGTGATGGCATATAATGACTAAAGTGCAGGGTAAAGCCTGACATTGCTCAAACTCCAGTGCAGACAGCACCCAGACAGCAATGAAACATTTTTAGATGTGGGCTTTTTATGCATTAAAAAAAGGTGTAGACCAGTGCCACTTTTAGCCACATTAATATGTTTTGTTTTATCTCTAGTGCTGAACACTTCAATACTTAAACTTTAAAATGTCCCCCTCCCTCGCATACAGTTCTTTTGATTTCCTGTATTGTTTATGATTTTCTTGCATTATTCTTCTCGCCACTCAGCATCTTGACAGCAGCACTGAAACAGAGATGTGAAGGTACTTTAAGTCAATAGAGGGAAAAAAAAACACCCCCCACCCACCTCTAATGTCAAATATGTTTCATCATTTGCAGCATGTGTCTCAGTTTCATCACAGTTACATTTTCAGCTGCTGTAATCTCTGAGCTGTGCAGGGATCACACAGTGTGACTGCAGGGCTTGCTGAGAATCTCACTCCATGCTGTTGGTGATGCTTCCACCAGCTTTAATGAGGTCATTTCTCCCCTTCCTCCTCTTTAATGTAACTCTTGAGAGGTTTCATCATTTCATTGCTGTGACAGAGGATTAAAGAGAGACAGAAAGCTGAAATGAAAGCACCTTAGCCTGTCATTCAGTCTCAGATCACCTTGCTGCCTGTGATCCTCAATTGTAGCCAAAGTTATTCCCTCTTCCATGTATTCCAATGCAATGGTCCGTATTTAGATTGAGACAAACCACACATTCAAAAATTGTATCTTTTACCATATAAGGTCAACAAATGTAAAAAGGTAATCCCATTGAGATCATTTTCAGTAGAAACAGTCAGACAACCACACATCAAGCAGAAAAGAAACAGAGACTGTCCCCACATGAAAAACAAGAGCATCGCTCGTTTCAGCAAAAGCCCAAAACTGACATGTGTTTAAAGTCAAGTCACCAAGCCCTCTTGTGGACGTAGTAATTATGACTCTTGTCCAACGGGAGTAAAGGGGAAGGACAGATGACTGTATAGAGTGAGGAGGCAGGAGGCTGTTGTAGATGGATGTCAAGAAAACATAAGACCTCAACATTGTGAACTGCTGCTTATGTCCCATTTCCTAGCTACAATCAACCTTGGTTTCTTTTAGGCTTACATATATGCTTTTATAACCATATATTTTCATAATACTTTTTGGTTTGTGTATGACTTGGTACATTGCATACAGTGCAATCTAGGGATGCACGATATTGGATTTTTTTTACTGATATCCAAAATGCCAATGTGTAATAATTCATTTGACTGACAACTGATAAACAACATTGATACATCCCCAGACTGTTTAAAGTTAAAAGCTGTGAAGAATCAAGACTTTTGACAGATTACAACACCTGCATTTAAGAGCACTAATAGGTTTTATGACAACAAGGCAAATGCTCATTCATTTACTTCAAATCTCTGCCGGGCTACGCTCTTCTTTGACAGTTGTGTTATCCCCCATCAATCATTCAAAAAAATGGGGACATGCTTCAATGGCCGAATTAAAAACATTTCTTGTAATGTTACTCAATGCATGAGTTGATAACATGAATCCATCAATGCACATTAAATTTTAATATGAAAACTTTGACCATTCCATTAGTATAATTCTCTCTATTGGATGACATACACTTTTAGTAAACAGTGGATCTTCAAGCCTTGAAAAAAATATGTATTCATTGTGAACGGATTATGAGAACTTGTGCATTCTTGTGTGACAAAGTGACAGAGTGCTTCATTTGGGTCTTGCCGCATGTTTTCATGCTCTCACTAACCTTATGTTTACCTGGATCAGATTGAGGACAACATGTTCAGTATGTGACCAAATGTTATTTTTCTGCAACCAAATACAGACATGCACACCTGCACCCCCCACCACCTTCCCGTTAACATGTGTGTTGAGGCAGGTCTGTTATCAAAATTGTCTGACTGGCTGCTGAGTGAATCATATTACCCATTGTCACTGCAGGCCTTAGGATGATGATATACATATTTTTAGCACTGTGGGCAGAGATGCAGAATTCGATTTCCACGCAGCAGCACATTGACCTAGTGATTTACTTTATAAACAGGAATGTGCTGTAGTGCAAGATAACCATCCCCTTCTTCAGTGGTAGATGAAGTACCTGAAAGCCACATATGAGTGAAAGGACAAATAATTTGCCAGTAACTGACCTTGGTAGGTGTTTAAGTCACCTATTAGAATATTAGCTACTATTTACTGTACTTGAGTATCAAAAATAATATTATAATATTAAATGTAATTAAGTATTGACAGTAAAAGTACAAGTAAATGCTGGTAATGAAAAATCAAGCAGTCAGAATTCTGAGAATTATTAAGTTTATTCTTTTTAACATGTACACCACCTTAAAAATAGAGCCTACATTACACTTGAAGAAAACTTGAAGGATTCAGAGAAAAGCTTTAACTATCCAGGGCTGACACACTGCAGTGGAGCAGATTGCTGCACACTTACCTATTTCACATCATTATCTCCTTGAATCATTACTTGCCTTCTCTGCTGTGGGACGCCATTTTCTGCTTCCATCATGAAGTCAGTCTCATTGTCAAGTGTCAGTGTCAGTCGTTAGCATGTAGCATCCAATTTGACATGCAGTGTGGGCTTATTCCAAACTTAACTGCAGCTTTGAGAGCGCTTGTTTGCACTTGCCCTTATCTGATTAACTTCTGATCTAACTTGCAAGTTACAAGCACTCGTTTGCCAAACCTTCTGATTTTATATTTTGACTTTACTTAGTAATATATCATAGGAAAAGAATACATGTTATGTAGGAAATGTAGTGGAGTAAAAGTGAAAGTTGACAGAAATATAAAAACCTAAGTAAAGCACAGATAACTCCCAAAAAGTCCTTAAGTATTGTAACAAAGTATTACTATTTGTTACATTACACCACTTGTGTTTTTATTCTCAGGACATAAAATACAGCAGCATGAGCATGTGATTCCAATGCAAAAGGAACCCTTAGCATCTCTATGAGATGAACCAGGCTTTTACAGGTCCATTGTGTAGGATATGGTGGCATCTAGCAGTGAGGTTGCAGAACTGAAACGTCTCCTGTGTGCCAAGCATGTAGAACTAAAGAGGCTGATTCGAAAATGCACATGGAACTATCGAGAGCCAGTGTGTGGTTTGTCCATTCTGGGCTACTGTCGAAACAACATGACCAACTCTGTGAAAGAGGACCTGCTCTGTATGTAGATATAAACATCTCATTCTAAGGTAATGAAAACACAGTGAATCTTATTTTCAGGTCAGTATAATCTAACATAGCAATGAATGTTATATACCATTTCTGTTGCCCGAAATCCCACGCACTGGACCTTTAAGTGACTTTAGTGTGAACCGTTCTGTGCAATGATGCAGTATAAAGAGCAAGTGCGGTGACGGTGGTGGATGGATCAAAAAAACATGACTTTCACCAGGAGACCACATTTGGTGTCCCTTGTGAAACATTGGGTATATATGTGACATAGAATTTTGACAGAGCATTTTATTTTGGCACTGGTTTAGCGACTAGGAAAATCACAGACCAATTGCATGTGTTAAATCATCTCACATGATGCTACTCAGCCAATCAAATCTGTGCATTATGACCTGAGACAAAACAAGACGAGATGAGAGACAACAGTCAGACAAATAAGTGACTCAGAAAAAAAGGAAGAGAAGACAGTGAAACAGAGCTTTTAATCAAGAATGGACAGACTCTTAAGCATAGTTCAGACCAAAGATTTGCAACATAAAGCATGTCGTCTGTCTCAACAGCCAATCAGCTTGTAGTGAAGTCTACTGGTCAGGTAAAAATTATGGCAAACGGTGTGTCCAACTTGACTTGTCGTGAATCTTTGGTCTGAACTGGGCACTACATGTTAATTCTTTCCACAGGCAGTTCAAAACCACTGTGCTGGAATCCCATAAAACCTGATATTCCTAGGAGCAATGTCCTTTTGATTATTGAGTACTGTATGCCTGATGCATGGTCTCGTTGGCTGTCACTGGATCGTCTCGTCACTTTTAGATACGCTTTTTTTTTTTTTTTTTTTTTTGTATCTTTGTAAGTTGATGATCACAAAAAAAAAAGTGATCATCAATTTACAAAGATACACATTGATTATGGCTCCTTGTACTGCTGACCTGGCTGCAACCAAGACTAATGTTAGACTTCCTTTAACATGACTTACATGACTGCTGATAAAGTCTCAGATTGACCATCATAGCATTATACTGGAAAATATGTACAATTAAACAGTGCTAAAACATTATGACATTCAAAATAGTAAATTAATATACTGCCTACTGTTTTCCAAGATCTCCATTCCTGGCTTTACCCTAGCATTTTTTGTAGTTGGACTGCCAGAGGACAGTATTCAAAAAGTTGAAACTGTCAGTTTTGGTGGAAAAAGATAGGATTTTGAAAAGTGACTCTTAGATTTTAGCTCGGGTAAAGTGTAATGACTTAGCTCTGCAGTGATAAAGCTGAACACAGCACAAGAAAACAAAGAAGGCACTGATGCACTCTTTTGTTGTTGATAATTACACTTGTCAAGCCCTTGGTAAGATTTCTGGTCATTTCCTGCTCGGTTTAGGCTTGATTTGATTCCCTTAAGATGAATTATGGATCAGGCTCTGTTTGTCTGGCTGTCAGACACACATTGATCCACCACTGATCACACTTTGATGAAACATAGAAAAGTGATGCATCTCATGTTTTCAGACTGGCAGTACTGGCAGCTGAGGTCAAGTCAAAGTGACATTTGTTTGCAGAGATGGTATCATTTTAAGAGAACAACATGAATGTGATTCTTTGCCCTGTTTTTTTGTTGCTGTTAATGTTCTACGTTTGTGTTCATAAATGCTCTAATTCTAACTATAAGCATTATTATGTCTGCTTGCAGTTGACTGTTTACAGCTCAGTCCTTTTAAGCTGGTTCCTCCATCTTTGGTCCTATTGTTCTGCTCGTGTCTCCCACACAAAAGGCTGTAAGTGATGACTTGTTGAGTCATTATCACAGCCAGCACAAAGCTGTGTCACAATAAAGCCCTTTTTACACAGGAATTGTGCAAATTTGCAGGAAAGCCCAATCCGTCTTCTTTCCGCATTGGCAGTATAAAAACAAAATCGGGGAGTGCGGCAAATTGCCGCCTGCCTACTTTTGTTTATACAGAATGTGCCTTTTTCGGGGCAATGGAGGGCGTGAGCAAGCAACAAAACGTTTAGCTCAGCGTGTGACGTAAACGGTGAGGTACCGAGGAAAGCCGTGGCTGGTCAGTCCTTCGGCGGTTCTCTCATACATCAGCCCGTCCTTCAGGGTTCCCGTCATCTGACGGTTAATGGCCTTCTCGTTAGCGAGCGCAAGGAGGGCGTGCAATTCTTTATCTCCCCAGTTGCTCATCTTCTGCTTTGCGTCTCCTTAGTGCTGCTAGATACTCATTCCTGCTATCAGCTGTTTCTGGGTTTGAAGTCCACGCCAGTGGGTCGAACGTGCGGCGTCTTCAACAGCCCCTCCCACAAGTCATCAACAGACCCTCCCGAGGCGGAAAGCCACCTTGCTCTGTTTAGACCAAAACCGTTCCGCCAATATGACTACCCTACGAGGCGGAAAAAATTGGGCACCTCAGATCAACTCGCCAATCCGGCTCTGTGTGTCTAAACGCTCGCAGCTTGCCAGCAAAACGGCCCAACATTCGTGGAAAATCTGGCAGTGTAAAAGGGGCTTAAGGCTTTAGCAAAGGTTGACTGCTGTTTGGAGAGAAACACAACAGCAGAAGTCACTGCTGAAGGAACAATATAAGACACCAGGAATCAGAAGTAAAAGTCACTGACATGGCACAACCACTCTTTACTAGTAAAAAAAAAAAAAACAGACAAATAACAAATTTTAGTTCCATAACAATATAACTTTTGATATAGTTTAATAGTTTCCTACAATAGCCAAATAGCTCAGTGTCTATCAGCTGCAAGCAGTATTAACTTTGTTAATGAAACCTATGATGAAAATTTTTCGTCAATGACCGTTTTTCCGTGACGATAACGAGATGATGACAAGCTAAAAGTAGATACTGATAATAAAAAACAAATGACAAAATCTATGTTTTATTTTCATTGACGAGACAAGACATGACAAAAATGTTAGTGGTGGACAATCGGACAGTGAAAGCTAAGAATGGCCACGCTTGTAATTATCTTTAAATGCTGCATGCGCAACAGGTTGGTAAACTCCAGTAAACAGTCTGTACCACACTGTTTCAGTAGCCAGCAAAAACACTCACACCTGAGCAGCGTCAGCCATTGGTGTGAGTTGTGAGCTGTAGTTCAGCAGTAAATAAGCAACTGTGTGTATCTGACTGTGGATGGTGGAGCTGCTTAATGGATCTGTGGAGTTTGTAAGTTGCAGTGCCAGCTGTTACCAGCTCCATTTGTTAGCCACTGAACGGCAGCGGAGCAAGCAGTCACCGGCTGCCAGACTTCGCATCTGTTGATCCCCGCAGGACTGCACCCAAATCCAGAGTGTTTCAAGAAGGTTTATGGGTTGATGCTGTTTGACCGGCAGGTAGAAGGCTCAGTTACCTGTGAGTGTAGCTGTGCTTTAAGTAAACAGTCTGAACTCAGATTAGTTCTATCTGACAGCTGAAAGTTTAGTTTTAATCACTGACTGACACCAGTTTAAACCTCCAAACTAACACGTGGGGTAAGTTATTTTCCTGCTTCTAAACAGTAAGATGGATAAGTCAGAGTTTACAATAAACCTGAGTAGAAATCCTAGTTGTCTCAGATTAGTTATTTGTGGTGTAAAAATTATTGAAAGCATAAATAGAGAGATGTTGAGCTTTCAAATGATGATTAGTAAGTGTGCAGTCATAAATCCAAACACTCATTAATGCTCATTTTTATACAACCTGTCACCTTGATTCTAATTTCTGATACACAAATTAGCCTAACTGGATTAGTTTAAAGATTAAAAAAAAGAAAAAAAAAGACTAAAAGTTGACCAAAATGTCATGAATTTTCATTGACTAAAACTATGAGGGACAAAAATGAAATTAAAACTAAAATTAATAAGAATTTTTGTCTGAAGACTAAGACTAAATCTAAAATAGTTGTCAAAATAAACACTGATTGCAAGATTACTGAATCACTTTAAACATCTGTAAACACAGCCTTCAAACTTGGCCCCTCCTTGCAGTGGGCAGCTGTGGCTCAGAGGGCGAGCGGGTCGTCCACCAATCAGAAGATCAGCGATTTCGATCCCCGGCTCCTCCAGTCCGCATGTCGAAGTATCCTTGAGCAAGATGCTGAACACCAAATTGCTCCCGATGATGCTTCCATCGGCGTGTGAGTGTGTTAAAAACTGAGTAGCAGGTGGCACCTTGTACGGTAGCCTTGGCCACTAGTGTATGAATGTGTGTGTGTGTGTGTGTGTGTGTGTGTGTGTGTGTGTGTGTGTGTGAATGGGTGAATGTGACTAGTAGTGTTTAAAGTGCTTTGAGTGGTCAGATGCCTAGAAAGGTGCTATACAAATGCAGGCCCATTTACAACACTGCTTGCAAGCCACCGTACTGTTGTAGAAATATTACATACTGTATATTGTCATGTGAAAGCCAATACTTTAGCAAGCTAAGCTTACCACCGGCCAACTTTGTATTGCTCTTCCTCCCCATCCTCTGCTTCTGTGCTCACCAGCAAAAGTCAAAGCCACCCCCAACTCTCATTTAGGAACAAACTTTGTTGGCGTGTTGGATTTTTTAAAAAATTTTTGGCAGTGTGTCCTTGATTTTGTACCTTCCTCTTTGATACATGCTGCTTCTACCTGAGTGCTACCTTTTTATGAAGTCCCACCTTTTGGCTGGGGGCTATGTGCCCATAAACATTCCAAAACATAGCAAAATAAGATGAAAATTAGATAGAAGGTCTCTGCAGATAAATACACCGCCACACATTGTTTGGTTGATTCTGTTGCTTCCTGCTCAGGTATGGAACAATTGGTCCACTCGCTCAGGAACTAGGATTGAATTTCAGGCAGCAGTGCTTCTAGTTTGGTCCAACACATTCTCACTCTGACCTCATCACATAATGCTCATTTGTCATTCATCATTGGTCATGGACTTTTCATGTCGACATATGATGTGGACGTTACTCTTGGTGTGTTGGTTGTTGACATTCTGGGATACCATGTCAACTTCAGCCTGTTACATGCATTATCTGTTTTTAAAATACACTTCGGTTTTTTAAAGGAAATATACAGTTTGCATACAGTCTCTTTCAAAATAAACACACTATGTCAGTACAGCAACACAAATTGATGTTTTTCTTTCCTTCAACAACAAAGGCATGTGGTTATGTTGAGCCAACACATGCATGTGATGGGGTTTAGGCAACAAAAGCATGTGGTTGAGTTTGAAAAAAAGAACAGGGTTTGACTTAACATTCACACAGGAAGCGAATACTGGCCTCCCGGGTGAAAGTCAGTGGTTGTTGGATCCAGCCATCACCCTACTACTCACACTTCCGCGGCCTTAACTTAAGTTGTTGTCTTACAGCATTTCCCCCGACACTGCCGGGCACTGTTAAACAATAACGGTTGCATATCATGCGGATGTAAAAGGACGGCGTCTTTCGTCTGTGTCTGATTCCAGAAGTCACTGACCAAGCGCCGGATTTCAGCGACTTCGGAGTGAGACTGGGTTGCTTGTTCAGGTGCTATATGGAACTCAACTGACAGTTTTCTGGTGACAACTGTCTGGTATCATGCCCTGTTAGGGACCATGTCCTTCATGCTACATTAGGTGACTCCTAATGGTTGTTTGGGGGGCTACAAAAGGGGGTTAGGATCTGTGGGGGATAGTATGAACCTAAATACTGGCTCCACATTTCATTGGCAGGTGAAGAAGTGGACTAGTGGATTTTCCTCCCCTAAGTGGAATGCATTATAAGCTTATCAAAGTCTACAACAGTCACGTGATATTCCCGGGGCTGTAATGGGATTGGCTTCCTGTGGAGGAGACAGGGAGCAAAACATTTATGCAGACATAAATGTGCCTGGAAAAAGTTAAGTGTGTGTGTGTGTGTGTGTGTGTGATGTCAGCAGATTTTCCTCACCTCCATATGGCAGGAGTTTAGTAAGACCTCAGACAGAGCTGCCACTAATACAAATAACAGCTCCACCCAATACTTTGTACTTATTACCTACTATTCATGGACTCAAAACATATCTTTGCAAGAGATTAGTTGTAAGTTTATTCTACTGTGGAAGTCATAAAAGCATCTTGTGTCCTCCACCCTCAGTTCACTTGCTGGCAGATGTGTTTGTATCTGTGTGTTGCTGGGTCGTTTGCCAGGCAGCTTAGTTAAGGAGGAGAAAGTGGCATTTTTCCTCTGACAGTAATTTTTTTTAGGAAGTATATTTAAATGTTGTCGGAGCAGTGTCAGCTTGGGTTCACAGCTGCTCTGAGCTCATAAAGTGTTTAATAACCAACAGGGTCTGGAAGCACATAAGCTACTGTGTGGCTTCAATACTGTGTGTTGCCTCTTACATTAATCCAAATTTAGGATGGATTTCCTAATGTTACTGTTTTCTTTAGACCATAGTACTATACTGACTTACTGAAGAATTGCACTGGTTTGAAGTATGACACCAGTGTATAGTCTCATTAGCCCCTTTTCCACCGCAGGAACTTTTTTCATTTACCTGGGATTTTGAAAAACCTCTGCGCATTTCCCTCAAAATTACCTGGGGAAAAAAACTTCGCCTCAACCCCCAACTTTCCCTGAAAAAAGTACCTAGTGGGAGGGTAGGACTTTTCAGATTACCCAGAATTCTTAAGGGGCGGGGCTATGTGCTGAAAAACGCCGACTGGTGGAACACACACTTGCAGTGTTTTGCACTTCCGTGCCAGTGTGGCTGCAAACTTTATTTTATTTCCCAGGGCTAAATTATCAAAGACCGTAGTATTGATAAGCGCTAACTGTATCGGTTCTTTAATCAGCACTTTTACACATTTAGGTTTAATTCATTATCATCCTGCAGTCTCTCCTCTGCGCTCTGTGCCGGTGCTGAACAATACACACACACTCAACTACACGGCACGGTGAGTGGTGAACAGCTGAGCAGCCCCGGTGGAAACAGAGTTGCGATAACTCAAAAATTACTCGAGCTGACAGCAACTACACTCGTTACTATAAGTGACATTTACCATTTGCGAGTAAGAAGCCAGTACTGTATCAATACATGTGTTCAGCTAGAATGAACATGTAAACATGTAGACAGCGATATTCAGCATGCTCCATCCACAGTCTCTCATCCACCATCACTAACGTTATGTCTTACACGCTGATTTAGACAGCACGCCAGTTTGGCTAACAGCGAATCATTACTAATAAGCTCAACTGACAGCTGTCTGTATGTAGACTAACTTAGTTTGACTCTTATCTTAAAATACTTTAAAACTTAGCTGCTGGCTGAGACAAACATCCCCTCCCCCCTCTCTACCAGCACTACTGTTATGTTACCAGCCAACAAGCTGGTGGAGTAAAGTTTAAGGCACATCATCAGCCTGATTTGAATAAATTTTCTGGAACTTTGAGGTGCGGTGGAAACGCAAACCACACAGATTACCAGGAATTCTTTTACCCAGGTAAATAAGTTCCTTGTAATAAAAGTTCCTGGGAATGCTGGTGGAAAAGGGGCTATTGTCAGTAGTTTGAGGGTTGAAGGTGTGAAAGGGAGATTTTCTGTCCCTGCTGACAGAATGAGCCCCCTGCTGTGGACTGGAAACAGGAGAGCAGGTATCGTGCACCACAGGAAAGCCAGTGTCATGATTAAAGGCTGTTATTCACTTCCCTTCAGAACTGTGTTCATGTCCACACTAATTAAGAAAGATTTCAAATCTAAAATGTGAAAAAGGATTTCATCCCTGCTATTATTTCACATTACTAAGGACTGATCACTGAAATGCCAAAATGAGACAACAAAATATAAAAAATCTTCTTCCTCCTCCTGGTTGGCAAAAGAACAAAACCATGCAAATGGACTGCATTCACCCATTCGCCACCATACATAATGCCACCTGCATTCACACACACACACACACACACACACACACACACACACACACACACACACACACACACACACACACACACACACACACACAGACACACACACACACACACACAAACACTCACAAAAACACACTTTTTATTTTATAAGAAACTTCAACAAACCATTTTACATTTGTGTGTGCTGTCTGGGTCCAGTTATGTGAAAGCTATTGGGTTAATAGCCCTTCCCTGTGTTGCTCATTGTTTTCTGCCTATGATGTGAAGGTGGAAATCAGTGTTGAACCCAAAAAGAATATGTGAATATCTGTGAATATCCAGCGTCAAACTATCTTCACCATGGTGTTTTCTTTTCCTCTGCAGTCACTACCTGGTGAGTGTTCTTGTTGTTATCTTCCTTCTTCCTGTGTCCAGCTGGCGCACCTCGCTTACTTGTTTTCATCCACGGAGTTGTTGTATGTGGATTGGAGACGCATTTGCATTTACACCTGTGTTCGATGGGGTCACAGTGCGTCCCTGACCACCTTCAGAAGTGGTTTGGCTGATCAGATAACAATACGTCCTCAGTACGTTTTGAGTGTATTTACACCGGTACTTATATGTGGTCACGAGCAATCGGATTGCTATCCGATCACAAAAAACGTATGTTAATGCAAGGTGTAAAGGGGGCCCTTGTCTCTGGGTGACAGTAAGAACCAGACTCAGTTCAAAAACCTGCCGATTTCACACTAGCAAGCGTGTCCATCTCATAAACTCGCTACTGGTTGTGTTTCAACTATTTTCGGAAGCACAGACCGCTCTTCGGCTCAGCATTCATTCACTCGAACAAATGGTAACAACAAATATTTATTGTATCACAGTATAGAAGAAGAAGAAGAAGAAGCTTCTATTGTCACTGTAATAAATGCAGTGAAATTTCGTTCAGTGCTCTCTTGTAGCAGCTACAATGTCCTTGTCATAAATATACTGGGGGGGGGGGGGGGGGGTCATGGTTCTTGCAGCAGTCTCTTTACAGCCATGGGGAAGAAGCTGTGTTTCAGTCTGTTGGTGCGGGCTCTGAGTCTGCCAGAGGGAAGGCTGGTGAATAGAGAGTGTCCTGGGTGGGCGGGGTCATTCCGAATCTTTGTGGCCCGTCGGAGGAGACGGCTGGAATAGATCTCCTCTAGGCGTGGAAGTGGGGAGCCAATGATCCACTCAGCCGTCTTGATGACCCGCTGCAGCTGTTTCTTTTCAGATGCAGTGCAGCTGGCGTACCACGCTGTACAGCCATAGGTGAGGACACTCTCTATTGTGCAGTGGTAGAGGTTTCTCAGCAGAGGTGGAGGGAGTTTGTTCCTCCTCAGTGTTCTCAAAAAGAAGAGACGCTGCTGGACCTTTTTGATGATGTGGGTGGTGTTCACAGTCCAGCCCAGGTCCTCCGAGATGTGCAGGCCAAGAAACTTAAAGCTGGTGACCCATTCCACTCCCGTTCCACGTATATGGCTGTAAGCTAACAGGTCACTGGTTTTACCTCACAGTAACATTAGCGAGCAGTGTTTGGGCGGAAAAGATGAAATACTGTTGAAATATGCTTACAGCTGAAAGCCGAGTTATGTCAAATGGTAAAACATCTTACGCTCTTCATGTTTCACTGCTGCTAATGTTTGCCGATAGACAGGACATAAATGTTAAACTCTCTGACCCTGTCTTGTTTAGGACAAATATACCCCTCCTGTGAGATGAGCTAGCCCACTGTACCTCCTCCTCTCTCGCTCTCTCTCTCTCTCTCTCTCTCTCTCTCTCTCTCTCTCTCTCTCACACACACACACAGAAACAACCAAATGTGTTGCCTTTCCCTGTCAAAAGGAGTTTTATGTTATACCAGTAATTGGTTAATGTTCAAACCAAATATTTTTTGAGGAGAATGAAGCAAGCAATTTTCTTCCAAGAGCAGCTTGAAATATTTATTTGTGAGATTAGTGTTTTTGTTATTTGAAATTACAATGAATTTTTTGTTATGCTGCATGGCTTGACCTCTCCAGTTGTCTTCATTTATACAGTACTTAGCCTATATTCTTATTTTAGGCATTGTTTTAAAGTCTTGGGAAATGTTTCCTTGTTAAGGAATGTCCTAATAAAGTAAATGGAATTCCAGCAATCTTTTGTTTTGGATTAACTGAATTGGCAGGTAACCACAAGAATATTCACTTGGCATGACATTGATTCAACTCAAATTAAGTATTATCATTATCACTATGTGAAGTTGGTTTAACTACCGGTAAGTAGCTTCTCATGTAGCTAACTACTTTTGCTGTGTCTGTGTGACTTAGCTTACTACATTTTTCTTGGTGGTAGCTTTTGTGTAGTGAAGCTTCATTTATTGCTGAGTAACTGGTAGCTTGGCTCACTACAATATCCATGTAGCTTGCCCATATATTACCTTTAAGTCACAAAAAAAATGTAACACATTACCAATAGATTTTCAGGTAATATTATTACATTTACAATGTCACATATCGTGTTGACACCCAAAAATAAGGTTAATGATTTCACGTTGATCCACACTGCTCTTCTTCCACCAGTGTGCCACCAGAAAAAATATCCCCAAAAGTTTGTTGCATGTTGTCATGTCATCCATATTCTTTTTGATCCATCATAGAAGGGTGCCGATGATTGAGTGCGTTATCATGCTCAGTGTGTTTCCGTTCATATACCTACAATGTATCTCGTTCTGCTTTTGCATCCTAAGGCTGTCTGAAAGCAGCAGGAAAAGAGGCTGGCCTCCTGTTTGTTTTTTCCTTGTCTCAATGATCCACACATCTGGGTGATGTTAGTATATATTGGATGTGTTACC